>JAPDVR010000016.1:26118644-27318644 GCA_026230005.1 Gila orcuttii | reverse complement strand
ACAGTCTTTAACGCTTACTGCACTGCCGTTTACAGTTAGGGGACTCATTGTCGGACAAACATACACGTAAACGCATGAATACAGACATGGATGCCACCCTAAATAGATATTTCTGTCAAAAGGCTTCAGAAGACTTTAAATATAGCATGAAAGTCATTTAGAACACTTTTATGGGGCTTTTGGGAATTGAAATCTTTGGTTATGGCATGGAGAAAAGCATGAAAACAGTCTCCCACTGAATAATGATGCATTGAAATTTTTTTTTCTGAAAATATTCGGCAGAAAATGAATTTTCAGTTTTAGTTGAAACTATAATCATTTACCTTAAATGGTGTCATAACAGTTCTCCGATGGCACGTTTTAGCCGTCGCCATCTATTTTGAGCACACGACATGGATAAGCTACAACCAAACATGTCAACTGTCGATCTTCATTTTGATTATCTGAGATCTTTTAGTCTACGCTGTATTAAGTTGATGCGTGACAAAACTTTGCTAATCATTATTAGTAGCATGCCTCTCATAAAAATAAACCAAGCTTATTGCGATTATTGGATATGAAATAAAGTTTGTAAATTCTGTCAGTTTTATAACAAAATTCAAACAAAAAATGTTGTTTTGACGCTCTTTAATGTGGTGTGACAGATCTCTGTAACCATATCTATGGCTGTGACCTTAAACTTCCTTAAGTGCAACTTAAACTCGGTTTAAATTTCGGTAAAAAATAATTATCCTCATCACTACCACCAAAGAGTGAATGACAATTGTCATTTTTGGGTGAGCTATCCCTTTAAGTAGTACACTCGGTCAACTACCAATCCCAGACCGGTCAGAGGCTGGTCTCTGCCAGATGGAGTACATATCACACTTCCTGGTGTTTTAAGGATGAGCAAGTGTATCAATTAGCAGGAAACAAAATAAGAAGCAACTTCAAGAACCAATGCAATGACTCAGTTGTCTTCCCCAATATAATTTTGATGAGATGAGAATGAGAAACCCCTTTAAACATGAGAGACACAGAGAATGGCAGAGTAATGCAGATGTTGTCCTCATGGCAAGTACTTTAATAGATTGGTCACAGGGAGTATCAAATTTCCCAGCGTGTTATGGGTGCTGCTTGACATACCCAGGTGGTAGGATGAAGAAGGGTGAAACCCAATAAATGTAGCGGGATGCCTGGGTAACGCTTAAAAAGAGGAGTGGAAATGAGTTATTGCACTTTCCATGTATTGGCATCCATGCAGGCCAGGAGTTCACGTTGAGTCAACACTGCACTTGTTTTGATGGCTCAGTATAAGAGTGCATGGGAAAACGAGACAACTTGATACAGAGGGGAGACTCTTAAATGCATAGACACAGATCTGACCAGGAGGTCCTAGCGTCTCCAATGCCAGAATATACCACAGCCTTCAAACTATGTGTGGCAGAGTGCCATAGAAGATCGAAGCTTAAAGTTTTTTTTTATTATAAGAGAGAAAGCAGACAGGAAGCGAAGTGGGAGAGAGAGGGGAGGGGGCCGGGATTGGGAAAGGTCCACGAGCCGGGACTTGAACTTGGGTTGCCCGGAGCGCAATGGCGCTATATGTCGGCGCACTTCCCACGAGGCAATCACCGCCGACTAAAGATCTAAGCTTGAATCCCACGAAGGCCAACAGGCACTAACCACTAGACTAGAGCATGTCCCCGGAAAGTCCCCAATAAAACTATTATTACTTTTAGAAAGACAAAGTTTGGACTGGGCTGATCGTTATTAAATGCCAACATCCCAATCATTAACTTTTAGGAGTAATTAGCATATAGATAGTCTCAATGCTAAACGACCATTAGCCATATTTTCTTTTGTCAGTCTGGAAGAGTTAATGCTTATTGCCCTCAGTCAGAGCCAGTCTAAGACTTTGGAAAGCTGGAACAGAAAATTGCATAGTGTGTGATAGGCACAGACACACATTTTTTTAGCTGCACACTATGAAGCCACCCAGTCGGAGGACTTCAAATATGTTTGATATTTTAAACTGATTTTAGAACACTTTTTTTTTCATTTGTCATGCGTCTCCTAGCAACAAGAAGCATGTTAAAAAAGTAAGCAATTGTTTAATGCCCAGTGATCAGATTTTAAAAGCCCATATCCTACAATTTCATTATGAATACATTTACATCGCAGTGTTCCAGCCTTAGTAAACATGTTCTAAAATCTACAAAACTCAATTTTCACCTGAAATTGCCAACTCTCTTAAAAAATGTTGTCGCTGTAAATCAATATCAGAGCGAACATCCCTTATTTCAAACTACAGACTAAATTACAGTCATCTGTAAAGTATCTATGAATGCCTCTCTTTATCTATAATATAAAGCTGTGTAAGCACTGTAACTGCAGTCATTAGGAAGTGCACCCATAAGGGGCCTGAAATTAGTCACTGACACTTCCACACCTACACCAGACCAGCGTTGTCAAAAACTGTTCATACATTCCAAAGCTTGAACAACATGTCTCAAGAACCTCAATCTACTGCCGCTTATTTTAGAGCTGTGTGAAAAGTATTTTCCATTGCTGGTGAAGGATACATTGCAGCGCTTATATTTAGCTGAATGTGCGACACCCTTTCAGATTCCGCTGGGGCACAATGGGGGCAAGTATAATCACTGCAGGACTCCAACGAAAACACGTCCTGCTGCTCTTTCTCAAGAAACCACCAAATACAGACGCTTTGACCGGTTTCAACATTTTATCATCTTTAAACACACATGACTTCTGGTTAACCTGTTCTGACTCCAAGTATATGAGACCATATCTCCACTGGTGATTTGATAAACATGTCAAATTATACAGCAATAAAGCAATTTTAAAAAACATGATAACTATATAATTGGAAATTCCAAAATACAGCTTGGAAAGTATTTATAGCATAGGTCAAAGTAAATTGCATTCACTGATGTTAATCATTGATTATTTGCTATCCTGACACAGCAAAAATGCCATTTGAGTTCCTTGTAACATCATAAAAGCCATAAAATGTTATTTGCAGCTGTTGTGAATGACAGGCCATTAGAGATAGCCTCACAGCATTAAAAAATAACAATGCTCCTGTATGCCTCTGTCATGACACGGCTCATGTCCTTAAGGGGATTCACGATTTGAAAGCTTTCTTGGCCTTATAAGTGACATGACATACTTTTTGACATGACATACAATTTAGTAATACATGTACACTGTTTTGCTGTCTTATGACCATTTTAATGAAATGTGTGGTTTTGCTGCTGCCTTTTCTTTAAAACAGTAAACCACCACTGCAAATAAAATAAATGACAAAATAATCAAGTAACTCAATTAAATAATCGTGACAGGCCTAATAGTGCCCTTTATGCATGGTGAATTGGAAGGAAAATCAATGTGCAAATGGTTTCATAATATACTTTCTGCAACTAGTGGAAAGAAATGCTGGTAAAAACCAAATAGAACCATTTCCAAAATAGAAAATGTTTTTTTTTTTTTTTTTTTTTTGCTGAAAAGAGCTGTGGACAAATCTCTTTACCTGACACTGATGAAGAGCTTGTTATATCCAGAGCTTTTGGATGTGCTCATATTAATTAGCAGCTTTGCTCCGCCCATTTCCCTGCTGATCATAGTGTTTGCTTGCATCTGACTTGAAATTACTGCAGCAGCTGCCATCCCAAGCTGCTCATGCAGAGACTAAACACTTCAAAGTGGGTAGGATTAGCAAAGTGTACCCAAGATATTATTCAAGTAGACAGGACGTCTGGAGCTTTGGCTCACACAGAAGATGGTCTGAACTTGTTTTGGTGAGGTTCACGTTTTATGCAACATAAATGCACACAACAGCCGTTTCATAACCTAGTGAGCTGCCCATCAAGACGTTATACTGACACGAAGGTTGTTTGAATAGTCAGTGAATTATGCTGCTTTATAAGACCTCATCTTGGTCAAATTGTAAGCCAGCAGGGCATGTATCCTTCATAAAAAAAAGTTAATACCAGAATGCATTGCAACAAGTGAAATAAAAAGAAAGGACTAAAAATATACACTACCTTTCAAAAGTTTGGGGTCACTAAGACAATAAATTTATTTTTAAAAAACCTGTTTCATTCAGCAAGGATGCATTAAATATACAGTAAAATATTTTACATTATTACAAAAAAAAATTTCATTAATTCATTATAAATTATGTTCTTTTGAACTTTCTATTAATCAAAGAATCCAAAAAAAGATCACTGTTTCAACAAAAATATTAAGCATCACAATTTTTTTCAGCACTGAAAATAAGAAATGTTTCTTGAGCACCAAATCAACATATTATTAGGGTTTTTTCAACTGGCTGAAGAATAATCATGTTTAGGTATTTTAATTATAAGAAAAATCAATTTTTATTTTGATAACATGATCGTATACAGTGTTTCCCACAGGGTTTTGTGAGACTATGGTGGGTGGACCTTGGTCTCTCTAGGGAGGTCTGGGGGCAGCATGTCAAAATCATTAATCAATTATGAGTAAAGTTTCTTGTGTGCTATTACTGTGGTGCATGAAGTTGATGCCTATGAGCATTTCATATCATTCACTTCTAAAGACCCTTAGAAGGGAGCGGTCAAGGAAACAAAACCAATGACATTGGCTGAGCCAAAACAAATCAAACATTTTCTTTCCAAAAAATACAAATCTTTGTCTCGCTTCAGCAATGTCAAGGATTTCTAAACTGTGCATGTTGTTTTGACACATGCCAACTCTCATGGCTGTCTGTTTATTAGGATTAAAGGTTAAAGCATTTAATCACCTTAAACAAGCAGCGAATGGGGCAAACACTGTTTCCTTATTGTCAATGTCAATGAATTGAGTTACAAATGTTTCACATTCTCTTCATTTAGTCTTAATCCAAAACATCTATCCAATTTAGCTTGTGTCAGACAGAAACAAGCTACCAATCCATTTTGTGTTCCCTAACCAGACACCTCTCAGCAGACTGCCCAATGTCTTGTGGGAAGAGCTACAGGTTAATGACAGCCATTAATTATACACTCCACACCCTTACATACCATGTTTAAAATCTAGAGCATGTCTATAAAAACAGCTAAACATAAAAAAGGCGCATTGACTTGATATTAGGGATGGGCATTTCAAGCAAAAAAATATTCGAAGATCGCACTCCTCCCCCACATGCATGCACACATGCATGTAAAGGCTACACACCAGAGCATGTGATCGAAACGGAGCGGTGTGACGCTTAAATATAAAAGTTTCATATTTATGTTTAAATAATATAATGGGTTTTTATTATTTCATCTACGTTGATTATATGAAAAGGGAACCGCATGAGATGAGTAAGATAGGATCATAGCCCAATATATCGTGAGACATTTGGAGTGGGTCAGACATGATTTTGACCACTTGATTAAGTTTCGTTTTGTATAAATTGTATCTTAATTTTAATCAATGTTTCTTCAACCAATTGCCTGCATTTAATAAATAAGCAGCAAATATAGCAGACAATATAATCATGACTTGCATTGCTCATGAACTGGAGCTCTTCTCATAAATGAAACGAAACTCAGTGTAAAGGCTACTTGCCTCTAAGACCTGAGAAATATATCTATAGAAAGCTTGACATGTCTACTTTTAAACAAAATTTAAAACGAAAAGAAACGGGCTACTCTCTGTGCATTTCTCTCTAAAGGCACGTTCACTACTGCGAAGATGGTGAGTCAGCATCATCAACTTTATCTTTGCAGCCGACACTGACACAGAAAACACTAGTTAATTAATAAACAATTAAAATGTCTCATGCATAATCATTACCTTTGCCCGGTTCTTTGTGGCAAGCTTTATGAGTGTGCGCTTGAGATGAGGAATGGCCAATATTACGAAAACGCTCATTATGGTTTATTCTCTGCCATATATATTTAAGTACTTAAATTAATATAAATATGCGATTAATTTAAGACTAATGGCTTAAATTAACAACTACTAGTCGACTAGAAAAAAAAACTTTAGTCGTGCACGGGCAGCCCTACTTATTTTTTACATATTATTTCGAACCAGCATGTCACAAAGGGCATTATTCTGGGTTGAGCGAGCAGAGCGGGGGCGATCTCTGCACTGGAGGAAATATTACCACTCCACTCACATGTTCTGGTGTCAGACAATGTTTCTTCTTCTGTTGTCTGAGAGTTGATTGACAGCTTTTAGATGCGTTATTGGCAGCGCCATCCTATGGTGACATGAATGCGTCACCATCGCATCAAACCAAAAACATGGGGATTTTTTTAAAGTAGAAAAAAAACAATAATCGCACAACCTATTCGATATTCTGTAATGAAATCAACTAATCAAACACTCGAAAATCGTGCCTCATCCCTACTTGATATGGCTCTAAAGTACTAGCTTTATAACCTGACATCAAGGTAAGGCCATCTGACATTTAGGACACTGGAATTTGAGTTCACCCTCTGAAATTGTGTCCCGATCGAGGTGCAGAGGAACAAAGGCCAAGAGAGATCAGGGCTCAGACGGCAGTCAGTTATGGGTCAGTTATAGGTCAGTTATGGGTCTCAACACAGCGGGCTGATGGAGATCACAGAAGCTTTGACACAGAGACGACACCAGACCAGCGATGCCATGAGTTCCTCGCACAGATAAAGTGTTGAGGAAGCTACAAGCTTTTCATAATTTAAAGCAGTTAAGCTACAGTCAATCTACTCATTAGGGAAAGTAATTAACTGATCTACAAACAAAAAGTAGCTAAATACACTGAAGCTACTTAAGTTAAAAATATAACCATTAACTATCCGATATTGTACAGCTAAAAATAACGGGAAGCAAATGACACAGGAAGCCAGACATATTAAAATTACAAATGGCCTTGCCCGCTCTTACCTGAAAAATAACTATATCGCGATATATATCATAATCGTGAAATAAAATTACTTATATTGTGATATAAGATTTTATTCATATTGCCCAGCCGTATAATGAAATTTACTAATTAGCTTGTCACGTTCCGGAAACTAAACACTGTCAGACTAACAAAAAAATGTACATTGTTACATTGTAACAAATTACATTGTTACTTTAAGTAAGTCAATTCTCAAAAGTTTAACACTGAAATTTTAGTCATTATTGTACAACCGTAAAAAGTTTAACGTTGATACGAATTATTGTTTTGATTCTTTTATGTTCACAAAGGATACATATATTTGATGATAATTTTGCTAATTTAAAATAACTGATTTGCTTGAATATTTTTAGAATGTAATTTACTCCTGTGATGCAAAGCCGATAATAGCTTTATATAGTTTGATCGGTGGTCTCTATGAAGGCCAATCAGAAGAGCCGATCAGATGAGGCAAAACCCACAGCTCTATGCGCAGCTAAAATTGCTTCATTACATTCACTGGTCTGGCAGTTCTACCAGGTGTCTGAAAAGGACAATACATTTGCAACGTTTTTGCGGAGACATTGCAACGAACAGCAACCCTACAGCAATGACAGCAAAAAACTAGAGCGGTGCGATTTTAGTACATCTCTTTCCTTTACAGCGGTGCGCTTTCTTTTCTCTCTAAAAACCCAAACTTAATGTCCAAATCAGCTAGATCAGGCCAAAATACAGTCTACTGTTGCTAAACTGCAGGACGTGCTCGATGATAAAAAAAAAAAGAGTTATTAAAAACCAGTGATCAGTAATCAGCCCCAAAAATCCTGATCAGAGCACCCTTAACACAAACCATTGAAAACACAATCAAGTGCAAAAACACAATCAAGTGCAAAAACATGTCATTAGGGGGTGTGCAATGGTAACTCGTGTTACTATACCCTTAAATATATATACCTACACATACACAATCATATACATGCTCATATTAAATATCACAGGGAGATGCCTGAGAGGGACCACAGCACAGACTAGACAGATCCCAGATGAAGACATTTCTAAAACTGGGGTTGGTTTTACCTGGAGGAGGGGGCGACGTGGGCATGTTTAGGGGACAGGGAGGACGGACCATCCTCTCCGTCTCGTGGGAGCTCCTCGCAAGCTTCCAACTTCTCTTCTTCCAGGAGCTCAGTGATCTGTGGGGGTGAGAAAAGGGGAAATTTAAATACCATATCCCTGTTACCACTACTTCAGCAGCATTTATTTCTAATTCATCATAAGTATTATATTACATGCCAACATCCAACACCCCTGCAAAATTCAGGCATTATGCAATGCCCAGCACCTATGCTGATTATCTGCAGGGAGCCCAATTTACACACCGATCACACACATGCTGTGGGTGCAACTGGTGACATCACACAAAGCTTGGAGATAACTGCAGGATGTTATGTAATGCTGCCATGTAACTAATGTTATGAAGTAGCTACAATCTTTTAAGTTATTGTTTTTTACTTAACAAATGTTACAAGTTGAATCTAATATGAGACAATTAATTCACCTGGTGCATTACAGCACCTGACTTTCATTGAAGTCACATCCCCTTATCGTTATGTATCTAATTGCTTGTTTGTATTACTAGTGTGGTTTTCCTGGAGACATGAGAGAGTAAGATAACGCAAGAGTCTACAGTACATATGAAAAATGTGCCAAACAGTCAGCTAGAGGAAATCAAACCATTGCCATTGCTGTTCAGGAGGTTTACTACACATCCATGAGTAGATCTACCAAACAGTATTTAATATCAGACAAACTTTGGCACTAGCACATGATCAAATGCACACTGCATCTGCTGCAGTGTCGCTGCCATGTTGCCATAGCAACCATTTCCCTCTACATCTGATTGGCCGAGCGGGGCTGCTGTTCAGTGGCCATGCAGATATGAGTCACATGCGGTGTGCAGAATGGCTGCCGAGAATGACTGTATTTTCACAATCTCTATATGCCCTCTCGATTGTCTTTTGGACAAGCTCTAGACTTTGCAATTTTAAGCCTTTCACACTATATTTCTCCTCACTAAGAGGTGTGGATCTTTAGGCAGCACACATTTAATTTGATCTGATTTCAAATCTGATAGCAAGATCACTCAAAATTGTAATGCAGAAGCACATATTTTCTTTGAAGCTGCTTTGAAACGATATGTATTATGAAACGGGCTATACAAATAAATGTCAATTGAATTGAGGAAATGACAATGCAAAAAAATATCAATAGCATAGCTCAGTGAGGTGCCTCTGTGTAAAGATACGGCATGAATTTGTGGACTGTTGTACAACAGTTAAAAAAAAGCATTAATAATGGTAATTATTAAATAATAATTATTATTAACAATTAAATAATGGTGTTATAATAAAATCAGCAATGCAAAACTTGACAGATGAAAAGGACTCCTGTGTTGTTTGCATCACTCTTGCGGTGGAAAGAGCAAGTAACATTGAGTGGCTCAAACGGTCCCTGCCGAACACTGTCTTCATTAGTGTCTTATGCTGTCAAAAAACAACCATGTAGTCTTAAGTATGGATGCTGAAGCCAGGGTGGGGGAAACATCCTCACGGGTTCATCCATGATGATACCTACAAAAAAGCTGAAGCATGCAGAAACTCAGCCTTTGCTTGGCCTCAGAGGCTTTGTTAATGCGTGGTCTACAGATTATACAACAACATCTGCGTCCAAAATACAACAGCAGAGAGCTGACTGAAACTTTAATTAAAGGCGCTCTTCATTAATTCGTAAAAAAAAAATCTGTCAAGCGCATGAAACAAACAGGAAAAACAACCCACACGAATGGAGAAAACATCTTAAAAGCCTCCTAGGATGAGAAAAACAGGCTCGGGAACTGGGTGGATGTGTGTGGAAAGATGACCTGCTTTATTTTTGTGTCGGTCCACAACAGGTCTGAACACTTCTGGGCAGAAACAGGAATTTGAAGAACAAAAGGGCAGTCATCAGAGTTTAAATGATAAAACACATAACAACCAGTGTTGCGACGGAGATTAGGTCATGCTCAATCATCAGTCATAGATAATAAGTCGTTCTCCTTAGAGGGGCAGGACATGGTCCATCTCTTAGTAATTTGCAATTATCAAAATTACTTAATCTTAGGCACATAACAAACGTATGTAACAAACCCTGCTGAGCCCAAACGCTTTATTCAACACTAATGCACGCCAACCTTGACAAGGGCCAAACATTTACACAAGTCAGCTCCGTCTCATCTCAGTGAGCCCTGGGTGAGACATGTGATTAGAGAGTGGGAGAGGCTCTCAAGCGAGAAACCCTTAGAAATAAATCTGTGATTTATGCTCATATTCATTTCAGCATGCCAGCTCCTTGAGCACTGGCCCGAATCCAGATAGGTCACCCAGTACCTTCACCCTGCTGCTCAAATTTGTTTCTGCCCCTTCTGTTTCTTATGCTTCCCAAGCTGTCTTTTACAGTAGGGAGGACCTTCTCAGCAGGCGGATGACTGAAACGTCTAGTACCTCCAAGCATGTCTGCAGAGGAACCCACTGAACCAAATAAGATCCTCAGTATCAACCTGTTCTATGCTTCAAGGGAGCCTGTGGCTCAGCTACAAGCAGACTAGAGCTCTGGGCGATCCTACCTAGAGAGCATTTTAAGTCATCATTGGTGTGAAAGGCTGGTCCAGACTATTGGTACTAATGGTGAATCTAAGAATTTCAATAGAAATTCTAGGACTTTTCATGTTAGAGCGAAAGCTG
This sequence comes from Gila orcuttii, assembly GCA_026230005.1. Taxonomy (NCBI): domain Eukaryota; kingdom Metazoa; phylum Chordata; class Actinopteri; order Cypriniformes; family Leuciscidae; genus Gila; species Gila orcuttii. The sequence continues at coordinate 27,307,988 of JAPDVR010000016.1, read as the reverse complement.
GTCACGCAAATTCACTGTGTTGACCAACACTAAGCTGCTTGTTTTGAAAATGACTTCTGTGTGAGCTGGACCTCATTTAATATGTACTATTTTACAAAACATTTGTGAATACTATGTTTTTATGCATAGAGTCCTATGTTGTTAACTTAGCAACATATTAACATCAAACTCAATAGAGTGCAGCAGTGATGGGGTATTTTTGTGGACCAGTTAGAATCTCTCTGGTTCCCTCCACAAATAGCCAATAGGATTTTTCCATTGGCTTTTGGATAATTGTGGAAATTTAGCTCTGTGACTAACAATTTGCATTTAATCTTTTATGCATTTTGAAGCCTAAATACAATAGACCCCTTTTGCGCCGACGTCACAATTACGTCACGGCGCTAGCTGGAGGCAAAACAAAGGGAAAACTGGAGGCGGCAAATACAAAGCAGCACAGATTCGTCTACATAATAAGGAACTTAAATTAGTATTAGTATTATTAAATGTCATCTTGTTGTGTTGTTGGGTGCTAGAATCAATGAAAAATGAATATGCTGTATCTGGAATTTTTATTTCTAGAAAATATTCACATCAATAAAATTGCACCGTAATGTCACTCTTTACATTGTCATCTTCTTGGCGCTGGCTAGGCAGAACTGCAGATCGTACCACACAAGTCTTGTACATGACCATTCAGCACATAGTTATAGGCATCTAAAGATTTATATGCCCTCAGTTTGTCTTTACGCTCTGTTTCTCTATCGGATAGGTGTAGAAGTCAGGCCACTCAACCGGAGGTAGCCTAGCGTTAACGTTAATCCTGTCAGATCGTCCATCCATTGAGTGAGCGTGTATGGGTCGGCCAATCTGGTTCCGTCCGTCAAAATTAACTTTTGCAAATAACAATCGCGGTCCTGGACAGTGAGTGACCTTGCACATTAAGGTAAAATCGGATTTTCTCCAGTCATTGTTAAAAAACAAGCTAAGAAAACTTGCAAACTAATGTTAGTGAAGTGGCCAGAGGGATCGTTCTGCCTCCACCTAAGCTCCGCCCACAAAAAAACGTCACTATGTTTACTAACTGAAAAGGGGTCTATTGGCAGAAGTAAAAAAACTAAATGCAAGCTATAGGCCATGAGACGGGACCCTAAATTTGGGCTACCGGTACCATTTTGAGGCATTCAATTTATTTTTGATTTTCATGAAGGTACACATCTCTAGTGTTGGAAAATGTGTGATAGCATCCGATCCATGGTAGCTTTCATGAGAAATCAACACTTATATCATCCTATCTCAAGGTAAGGTGTTCAGTGACTACAAGAGAGAAAAATGCTTCTATAATCCAAACGGTTGTTTTTTGCATTGGAAGAGGCAGTGTCGGGGCTTTAAAATGATGTGTCAACCACCTTTCTAGGCCTCTGGGGCGCTGAGAAACTTTGAGTTGAAAATCGTTTTAAAAAATGGTTCTATTGAACAACAGTTTATGGTGATATGGCTGTTTTGTTTTGTGTTCTGATCCCATGCTTTGTCTGATTTGGACTTTTTCACGGAATTCTACTTGAGAATTTTGTGCAAGTACTTTTCTGGAGGTGTGATAATCAAATGTTTTATGCTGTTTCAGGCTTAGTGGTGGTGCTATCCACTTCAACATGGAGAAGGGAATGCCAGAAGACAAGTGTATCATACACCATGCTTCCTCAGGCTCTGATACTATACAAATACAAATTATACAAATTTGTACAAACTCAATACTCTTATACAAACTCCTATACAAATTTCATTTATCCTTTTTCTTGACATATGTTTGAAAATCGCCCTCCGTAAGCAAAAACTACCTTGAATCTAATGCTATCACACATTTTTCAAATACAGGGTCATATACCTACACAAAAATCACCATGCGGTTTAATCCCTCAAAAAGGTACCGATCAACCCTCTGTCTCACGGCCTACTATAAACAAACCGACTGCCAACAACTCTTAAGAAAGAAAAAACATTTTATCTGAAAGTTTAAGCTATATCAGTTCATAACGTCTGTAGTACCAAGTGCCAAAAGGTTAACTTGTTTCTGCGTTTTGGCCAACAAACATGCCATCCCTGCAGCACTATTAGAATCAGTTATGGGTTATATCTATAAAGCATTTCAGATCTGTAATGATCGGTTTAATGAAGGGTTAAGGATGTTGACAGCTGCCTATGTAGAGATTAGACAGCAAGGCAGCTCACCAGGTTGTCTTTAAAATAACCCGGGCAGTCTGTATAATTCTGCTCGTAAGAAAACGAGACATCCCTGGAAACCAGCACAGGTGCCGGTACCAAGCTTACATCACTCAGTTATGTAACTGCAGTTAGTATTGTATTGTACAAAAGGGCGGTTTCCTCTTTTTCTGCAAGTCTGACACAAGCAAGAATTTGTGACACAAGATGTCTTGTGGAAAGTATTTACAGCCCATTATTGACTATTTCCTGTGTATATGAAGAAAGCAGATATGTAAAGTCTTGTGAGGTCAGAAATCTTGAGATCCTTAAAAGGATGTAGAGTGTCACACAAATGAGATTTAAAACAATCTGCACTTTCAAAGAAAACAAATCACAGTCGTTCCTTTGGTGTGAGGGAACCTGCAGTCTGCAAACACACTCACAGACGCACTGAATAGTGGAGACACACCTTTGGATGGTTTTCAGTGTATTACATAACACCACAGACATAATAACCATCGAACACTGCTTCTCCTTTTTCTTTGATTCAGATTTGGCCTGTGTAAAGCGCTGCTTCCCCCTGGAACTGGAGCGGGTGGCACACATTTTACACGTTTTAAACAAACACAAAGCATAAGTATATAATCGTCTTTCAAAACTCAAATCACAATATTGCATTTGCAAGATTTGTGCAAGTATTTCGAGAGGAACAAAGCTAATACCGATTTACGCTAATCCCATTGATCTAGAACACAAATATATAAATTTCCCCCAAAGCCGTAAGTGCAGCACACTGATCATGAAATATGAGGCTGATAACTGATATTTTAACACTGTTACAGGTTGAAACTGATCCAATAATATTTTCCAAAGAGACTCTTTTATCATAATTTTACAAAACCACAATATGTGAAATGTCAACATTTACGGGAATATTCTGTCATCACTTTCAAAAATCTTAAGTACAAACACACCACACTTTATCCAATAGCTCCAAAATAATTATAAGCACCTTCTATTTGTTTACACTCTTTAGGGTTTGTTTTAGGTTAAGTAACACAAACCATTATCAATGAAGCCTACAATAAATCTCAGTGATATTACTCCAGGAAAAACTTATTGCATGAACATATCTCTTGTAATTACATTGAGATTTACCGTCACAAATTTGTTTGTTGTTTAATTCACTGCTACATCTGTTTGCAATTTCGTTTGCATCTTTGTCTAATTGGACAGCGCTTCAGCCAAATTACTATAATTCAACTTAAAAGTGGACTTACTACAAATTATATGCATTTCATATTTATTTTCCAAAATAAACAGGCTATAAACATCTGAATCCAACAATTCACGTCCAGTGGCCGCTCAATTCATATGGATTACTTTTTGAAGCATCAAAGTGGTAGTTGCATAGCTGTCATTGGAGGGACAGAAAGCTCTCAGATTTTATCAAAAATATCTTGATTTGTTTTCCGAAGATGAACGAAAGTTTTACGGGTTTGGAACGACATGAGGGTGAGTAATTAATGACAGAATTGTCATTTTTGGGTGAACTATCCCTTTAACTTTTCAGAACTTTGAATGAATAACAGATTTTCACAGTATCCTGTGAGAATACCGAAGCCTAAAATGTCATCTTTTAACAATTTCATTATTTAATATTATGTATCTGTATTATCATTCTTTATTAGTAGGCTATATGCATAATCAGTTGTATTATCTTATGAAGTTTAAAATGCATGAGTTGGACTATACGTAGACTGCAAGGACACGTGTTTAAGGATCATATTTTAGACACAAGGAGGAGAGCTGGGAGTGTTATATTTTGCTTAGAAGTATGTGTGCAATGCAATGCTTACTGAGCAGAGATCTTCCAGTGATGATGATACTTCAAATATGTACAGTTGGCATGTTCTTTACAAGGAAATTATTTTTTTTCCAACTGATGCAAATGTACCACGAATGTATACACCGAGGGATAGTTTCTTAATGCGGAAAGTGGATTGTACCATGTGTAAGCATGAGGTATACGTTCCATTTTTAAACATAAGCAACATGTTTTTCTACCTTACAAGGAAGTCCCAGAGTGGTGTATAAATGTAATCCTTGCTGTATCGACTCAGAGAAACATAGAGGCATGGGGGGGTGAGGGACGAGAAACACCGGGAACACATAGACCTGGCACGAATACAACATCTTCTCAAGTTTCTCTCTTATGCTGACACGTGTGAAGATTAAAGATTTTTCTTGGCAAGATAACTGGTGTCCGGTTCCGTGACTCAAATAATAACGGGGGAAAAGGCTTAATTCCAAGTCTACAATACAGATAAGCAACACTAATTTCAATGATAGCATCGTCAACACAGCTACAAGACAGTTTACCTGGTCATTAATGGAGCTGTAGTCATTGGTGTTGGAGATGTCATCGTCCTCCTCCGAGTCAAAGAATTCCTCCTGGTTCTCCAGCAGTTCTGCCAGAATACGGCTGACTGACTCCTGCTCTTTCAGATCCTCCACATCTGTGTCTAAACTGCAGAACGTAGAAGGCAGGTATTGTTATAAAGGTGAATTTGCCATTTTAAGTGAAAATTATTCAGCTTAATGTCTGTAGACTGGTTTACTCAAAAGTGTAAACACTGACTCTGTGGTGATATCAAAACATTGCTCCATTTGTTTGAGCATCCAACCAGAATGACTCTAAAACATTGGCTTTAACCATTGGTGTGAGTATAGGGCACTATGACAAACAGGAGGCGAGTATTTAGGAAGTAGTTTCAAAACAATCAATATTTTCATTGTTATTCCATTTGGTGAATCTAATGCTGCAGAAATTACTCATTTCAGCTATAATTTTGTTCACGGATCTCTGCAGAATTTATGAGACAGTCAACTTCTCTACACCATCTACCCTACCATTTAAATTAGACTTAGCTATGTTTATCATTTCACCATATTTAAGGTTTTCCGACACAATCGAAAGTGTGAAAAAAAAAAAAAAAAAAAAAAGATTCTGTGTGGGCCTACACAAGACAAAATGTGTTGTACTGGAAAAAATGACTGTTTGCTCCTCCAACATGAATTTCTCTAATGCAGCTTCTTTATAAAATGCGAGCAAGACAGCTAACATGAATTGCCAGGAAATGCAAATGAGTCTTACTGGAAAACGTCTGGCCCGAAGACTGCGGCGAGAGCCCCTATGCTCCAGCTCTCCTCCTGAAGAGACGCCACACCGGACAGAAATCGGCACAGAAAGCGGAGCAAGCTGTAATTGACCTGCGGCAGCTGTTGAAGGAAGTACTTCATGTTTCTGCCCAGCTCTTCCTCACTGCTGTAGTCTAAAAGAGAGCAAACAAATCAGCCGCCATAATGAGGACAAAGTTCAGAGGGACGTGCAATTATGATGATGTGAAGGTAAGAGAATAGTGAGCTGGCTGATGAAAAGGTGTGAAAGAACGGTCGTGCTTTGATGATGCAATTATATTACAAGTTTGTAAAGTGTCCAGAACATTCCAGAAGGTAAAAACAGAGCGGCAGAAGAGGGCAGTGTGAAAGCTTCACCCACCCTGATAGAGCTGCATGATTTGCGCCTGTAAGCCTGCAGGGATGACGGGCTCGGGGAGCTCCTGCAGGAAGAGGCGTAACAGGCTGACGGCGGACGCCAGGTCGGCCTCTTTCTCCAGATTCACTTCAACGCCGCTGTCGTAGCGCTGCCTGAGCCATTCCACGCGTTCTGCGTTCCCGTTCACTAGAAACAGACTCAGGTGCAGCCCTCCTACAAAACACAAACACACACCTCAATAAGAGAAACAGATTCACAGAACAATGTATGGACATTTCATACAAGAGACTGAATCACTGCACAGAACAGCTTGCAGGTTAAACTAATAATCCCTTTAGTCAGCTCTGTCATCAAAAAAAGCTATGTTCTCTCTGTCTGCGATTTATGAGCTAATGAAACAGTCCTGCTGAACTAGTTTACATTCTTCAGCCCAAATGTTTTGAATAAAACCAATAATGGATATTTTTTACGGCTGACTTCTTGACTGAAGTTCTTTTAAAACAAACTGCTGATTTTCCCCAGATCAGAAGCTTCCTAACAGCTCTGTTGGCAAATAAGCATTAGCTGGTCTGTTTCAGTTCCCATCCCTGAAGAGTCTACACCGCATAAGGGGAAGCCACCACATCGCTCCCTGTTATGTCTAAATTAGCTTCAGATCAAAAACATCCTTCCAAATGAAAAAGTGGAGGAGAAATTCCAGTATGCTGAACTCACAGAGGAAGAGCTGGTGTTTGGAAACAACAGCGGTGGCTAAACCCCTTTCAATGACTTAACAACACTACCCACATATTTCCAACATCCTGCCTGTGCTAGAGTTTAAACAAGGGCATACAATTATTAAAAATATATTCACAGTCTGCTTGATGTGTAAGCACTTTGCTAATACCAGTAGTTGAAAAATAATAAAACAGGAAGGACTTGGCATGTATGCATCAACTTATTTATGTATACATCTATGGATTTATGTATGGACGCTAATTAGTAGGTGAAAGAGTGTCATATAAAAGCCCCGGCCTGAATAATGTTCCTCATTTCGCTTTTGACTCTGTAATATTGCAAAATAAAGGAAGTCCATCTTTTATCAGGGAGTTCAGAGACGCCACTCCCATCATACAGGCCAAACAACATTTTTTACTTTATCAGATGAAAACGACATACTCTGCAAGATCTGCTTCTTTGAGTTGTTACAACATTTATGTAGAAGCTATCCAGATAGGTTTCCTATTTGTCAATTTAATTTTTTTAAGATTCTTTTTTGATCCTATATACTCATTTGTTACACAACCTTGTCGCATTTATGACTATTTTAACCCTTTGATGTATACGATCACACAACTATGATCAGAATGTTCAGTGCATCATACAGACTAAATTGATAACATGTTTTATTCTAATCAGATATAGACTAACTATAGCCACTGTGTAGGTATTAGCATTAGGTAAAATGTATTCCATTCTTCTCCCACCTCACCGGCCACTTACTTTCATGTATTTTGGGAGTGGATGAATTGATGTAAGCTGACCAAGGCTACATCAATTTGATAAAAAATACAGTAAAACAGTAATTTTGTGAAATTTTATAATTTAAAAGAACTTTTCTAATTTAATATATTTTAAAATCCTGAAAAAAGTATCATAGTTTCCACAAAAATATTAAGCAGCACAATTCTTCTTTAACATTGAAGAAATGTTTCATAATCAGCATATCATAATGATTTCTGAAAGATCATGTAACACTGAAGACTAGAGTAATGATACTGAAATAAGCAACAGCTTTGCATCACAGGAATACATTTCACATTTATTGTCTAAATGGGTCAGAAATGTCCTAAAACCATGGTTTCATTGGCAAATATGTACTTTCTGGTCCGTCTTCGATCTTATCCCTGCAGGGTCAGTGGCTATAATGCTGCTATTGATGAAAGCTAAAAACAAATAAATAAAGGATAGAAAGAAAGTAACATAAATCATCAGGGTCCCTCCTCACTCACCGTGCTCTTCAATGTACTCTACGATGCTCCTGACCAGTAGGGGGACCTCATGTCCTGGCTGCCCGCTGTTCTGCACCTCCTCCAGGGGGATCCCAAACACTCTGGCCGTGCTGAGGGAGTCGCTGAGGGAAGTAGAGAGGCTCTTCCTCATCGCCTCCACAGCCTGGCTGCTTCAGTCCGTCTACAGAGAGAGATGGCGGGAACAAGGTCACCTCCCTGTACAAACACGCTATCATGGGTGGGGTGCAGACTCCAACAACAAACTCCGGACAACAAGAACAAAACAAACTGAAAATTGAAGGGGGACCTCTCCCATCACGGAAGCGATGGATCTTATCATGTGTGAGCGCAGAGATGACGAGAGCGTATGCAAGTTTTAAATTTAACTTAAAGAAGTGGCTAACAGGTAATCAGGACTGTCAACATTACATTTGACATGACATCTTGCTGCTATCCTGTCTTCTCTGTCCTGCCTGTTTGTTTGTGCGTCTAGTGCTATGCCGATGAGGTTGTCTGGCTTATTTGTGTTTAGATAGGTTAAACCTTTGTTGTTCGTCATTGTCCCAGCTATATTGTTTTTTTGGTGCATGTCCAAAAAATGTTTGTTATATGGTCAGACAGTTTGGCTTGTGTGTGTGTGTATTGTTGTCGATATTGACCAATTGTTCTATTTTATATGTTGGTTTAGTCATTTTTTTTTTTTTTTTTTACACATTCATATTAACCTGTATGTGCTATTTCAATCCTTTTATTTGATTTTTTTTATTAGGTGTGACATATTAAAGGTGCTCTAAGCGATGTTGGGTGATGTCACTTCTTGTTGACGTTCGAAGTATTGTCAAACAAAATGGAGGCTAGCTAGACCCTCCATCCCCCTCATCCGCGCACTAACCCCCCAAACCCCACCCCCAAATCCTTCTTGTCGGTTATTGGCTGGCAGTTTGTTATGTTTCGTGGTGCGGGTTAGCCCAGTTTGTTTTTGTTGCCGTTTGTGGAGCCTGGGGTGTCTGCAGAGACCGCGTTTTTTTACAGTGTGTTCAGGGGACAGGCAGCTAGCGGATAGTGAGGAGATGTTTGCTGTATGTGACAAAAAATGTTTTGGCCTAAAAAATGCATGACATCGCTTAGAGCACCTTTAAGATCTGTCCAGGGACAGCAGATGTAAAATAGCCTTTTGGCTAATTCTGGCGCACTATACATTTGTTTATGTATTATTATTGTGCATTGTCCCTGTTAAATAAAACAATAAATAAATAAATAAATAAAGTAGAGCGTTTGTCATGCGCAAAGATCGTACAGGCGTCAGATGCGGCACGCCGATTGTGATGATGGTAGCAGGTGGCTGTCATCTCGTTCAACATGCCATCACAAACCATACTGCCACACTTCACAAGCTGTTAATATCATAAAGGGAAAAACTCTGCAACTGGATCTGAATAATTAGCATTCAGTATGTTTAGAAATGCACACAATCTGAACTTGATCTGTCAAGACAGATGATGTCTTCATGAAAACAGCAGCTGGTTTCACATCATTTTAGTTTTAATTACAACAACATTGTATTTCAGAAGACAATTGTGATATAAATTGATTTTTTTGTCATAGTGGGCTCACCTTGTAGTACAAACGCCCAGAAGTTAACTTTATCTCCTGCTCCACTCACTAGTAGTAAAATAAATATTCATCTATGGCTGCTTCAGGTTGTGGCAGAAGATGAGCCTGTAGTTCCTCATTGACAGACCGCAAATCCTGTTCAGGACGTTAGTGGTTAAGCTGGAGGGAAAAAAAAACACAAGAAAACAGCAGCATCAGCAAATGCATTAAAACTGAGAATAATCCTTCTGATTAATATTAGCTGGGCCAAATTTACAAACCACTTATTCAGTTAATGGACATCTGCGGTCTGAAAAACATATCTGCTGAAGTTTAAAACTCAATTAAGAAGAGAAACCGTGAGCAATCTGCTCACCCCTCTGCATATGGCATCACATGAACAGCATTTAATACGAAGTCGAATTTTAATCCAAACAAGGTTTCCAATCATGCTACTGAGAGCTTTGATGCTTCACTTTCATTTTTCTTTAAAAAGGAATGTTAATGAATGTTCCAAGCACTTCTAAGTGGTTAACGCATTACAAGTAACATGAGTTACATAATCAGATTACTTTTTTTCAAATACTAAGTAAAGTAATGCATTACTGTCACATTTACAACAAAATATCTGAGTTACTTTTTCAAATAAGTAACGCAAGTTACTTTGTTTTTTTTCTAATTTACCCCATGTTTAGAACAATATGGAGTAAGTGCAGATGTGTTGTGTGCACTGTGTGAACATGATGCTTATTGTATTTCTAGACTAAATGTAAGCAGGCATTTACTCGTCTCACTTGCACAAAAACAGATTCAGTATTCCTCTAAATTAATAAAAACTGTGAAATGCAAACTCAGAAAATCACGCAAACCTGCAATAATTGGATGTTATATAATACAAATATACTTTATGTATTTAATATCACTTTATTAAGCAGTCTTTGCTGCTGACCTTTGAGGATCCAATTTAGCCATACTAATAAGCAAAAATGACTTTAGTTAAACATTACATTTGGGTTATCTTTTTTTTTTTTTGCTTAAGTAAGTGTTGAACTTTCTTCTATTCTTCTGCAGAACGGCAGCACAGTTGTAAGGTTTGTTTGAGCAGCGCCCTCTACTGTGCAGGTGTGAATTTGCATTTCTTTCAGCCTGAGACTTATTCGTTTCACTTTTGGTGTGAAAGGCCTAAAAATAGAACTTTTCTTTGTTATTAAAAACAAACAAGCAAGACCAGACCAGGGGCCTATACCATGAAGCCGGTTTAGGTGGCTAGCCAGGTATGTTTTAGCTTAGTTTGCGCCAACCCTGGTTTTTAGGCACCATGAAAGTGGTTTGGCTTTTAGTAGTGTATATCGCCATAGTAACTAACGCTCCACGGCTAACCTGGTCCGGGGCAGGTTATGTTCCATGTAAGAGGTTGCAAACTTGGACCAATCAGCTGTGAGCAAAGTGACTCCACCTGTTTCTACTCCAAATTAAAGGTCAATGCATAGCAAATGACTTTTAAAGACAAAATCGTCTGGCTTTTAGTAACGCTTATTTAGAATAATAATTTTGTATGATATAGATATTATTTATGTTATTATTACACCCATAATTGATTATACATGTACAATTTTGGTTTATCAATTATTATTACACACAGTTTAAATTAATAAATATATAAAGTTAATATAAACACACTTTAGAATCAATAGATAAAGCTATAAAATGACTACATGTGAGCTTAAAAGTTCAATTCTCTCAATACCTTTATCAACTGTATAAACTAACATCACAACTTTTACTTGCACTGATATAGCAAGACTTTTTCTTTGTTGTCTTCTTTCATAGACAGCTATTTTCTTCTTGCTGTGTAAATTTGTTTAAATTCTTAATATTTTTCAATCTCGTAATATCCTGCAGAGGAGAGAAGTGAATCGCTGTTTCACTCTTTCTCAGCACGTGATTGGCTGTTTGCTACTGATGTCACACCTAAACTCAAGATCAAAAGCCTGAGTTGACAGAGAAAGTTGATGATCAGCATCATGGTACCAACAAAGCCTGGTTGGATTGATTTGGTTTTGTCAACTCGAAACTAATTCTGCAACTCTGAGTTTGTTCAACTACCATCATGGTACAGGCCCCAGGTGAGGAAAATGCAAAAGTAATCTAAGGAATTACTTTCCATAAAAAGGGAGTAACGCATTACTCCCAAAAGTAACTTTCCTGGTCCTGAGAGTATAAACAAGGAAATAAAAATTCCAAAAATATTCATCAATGTTAAAAACCGTTGTGCTACTTAATATTTTTGAAAACCATGCTACATTTTTTTCAGGATTCTTTAATGAATAGAAAGTTTTAAAAAAAAACAGCATTTGAAAAAGAAATATTTTGTAGGCTAATTATTATAAATGTTTTTACTGTCACTTTTTTCTCAATAAAAGTATTCATTTCTTTAAAAATATATATCTTACCAGCCCAAAAACTTTTGAATAGTACAGTCCCTCAACCCCCTCTATATACACGTAAAAAACTTCCACGTTTTCCAGGAAGAACATTTTCTCTGAAATGTATAACCTAGGCTATACACAGTGTTACAGTTCATTAGATCTACTCTATTACCTGTACTATCACTTACTCAAATGACTTTTTGAAATGTTAAGAGCATTTTCACTGTGCCAAATTACAGACCTCTTTAACATTTTAGGCACGACTAGCAGCTCAACACCAGGCATGTGGGACAGGAACAAAATGTCCCGAAAACGAATTGGAATAATGTGTGAATTGAGCCCTAACAGCAGATGTCTTAGTTTGCAGACAATTGAGAGTAGATGTGCTTCTAATCCCACATATCACACATGATGACCTTTCGCTCACAATGTTCACCATTGTTGGATAAGCTAAACGCGGCTCAGCACTTAGATTGTTAGCAGAGCGCACAGTATGACCTTGGCTCATTCCTCAGAGCTCTGGAGAACACATAAAGGGACGATGCTGGAATTTTCTGCAGGCAAATCTCTCCGCATCTCCTTGGTGACATGATGTTTACAAAGCTTAGTTGTCTCACTATGGTTACTGATTACTGATTTGGTGTCACAAGGAGAGTTTGTAGATCCAGTCACAGAAAAGCATGCCATAGATACACAAAGAGCGGCTTTAAAAATTCCAGAACATTCCCTGGAACAACAGCTGAAATGACCTAACAAGGAGATTATCGGACCACCTACAACACAAAGGCCAAATCTCAAATGCCAATGATTAATTAATAACAGTGGATATCTTTTGGCAAGTCTTCTTAGGCAAGGATCTCAAGGTTAACACTAGATCTAAGCGTTCTCCCTGTAATTGAGGCAAAGCACTTTATTGTAGGTGGAACCTGGCAATCAGGAAACTGGCAGTAACAGGCAATCAGTGAGGTGAAAAAGCAATAATTCAAATTCTGATATAACACTTTATGGCACTAGAAGTAAGAAAACCCTTGATAACTAATTTTACAGTTTTGCAAATTATTTTTATTCGTCTTCCCCATAATTGGATGCAATTCAATCTTAAACTACAAAAAAACTTGTTTTGAACCAGCAGAGATAATCTACTGAAAAATGTGCATATTGAATTGCAGATGGTTCTCTTCCTCTCATTTATTTGAATACTGAATCCATCTAGCCATCTATAGACCCCTTTAGACCGCAAAGACGGTGTTGCATTATGTATTGCTTCCAGACAGAAAACAACATGCGTTGAGTGTCATGACAACGGCAGCATTTAATTTATGCAGAACCAAAACCTAAAACATAAGTTCACTAAAAGATTTAACACTATTCTACTGCTGTCTTCACAAATGAACATACAATATGGTGTTGAACAGGTCTCAGTGAAGATCTAGATTAGTTTGCCAGACTGTGTCTTGTGTAATTATCATAATCAGATTTCAGTTTTGAAATGCGTCATGCAGGAGAAAGTAACTTAATAATAAGAAGCATAACAAGACAAACGCACAAATGAAAAACCTGAGGCGATATGGCACAAAGTAAATGTGTCATACCACGGATTGCATATAAGAAAAAGATAGTTTCCCACCTTGTGCAGAAGCTGGATGGAGAGTCGTCATGTGACTTCAAAAACGCCATGTCGTTTTCAAGAACAAATCCTATCAAGCCTGACCATCACAGACAAGATCTGATCCACAAATAAATAAATAAAGGAGGACAAGTATAAATTATTCATAAATAACCAGCTGGCCATTTAAATAAAAAACAACTTGAGCTTGTCTTTGACATTGATATTATTGATTAAGAGTCCTAACTAGCTATGCAGGGAATGGAAATTTCCAGAAGGTTATACTAAACCACTGGATGTTCAAGCGTGAAGTAAAATGGCAGTCTAGCAGTGTGGTGGTCCCTGGCAACACTGAACGCAGCCCTACTCATTAAGATGGAAACAAGAGAAACTGTAAACTTGGCTGATTAGCTGACAACGTTCTGAAGGGACCATGAGTATGAGCAGCAGAGGTCAGAGCGCAGATTAACTGCTTAAGACAACTTCATCAAGCCTATGTCTGTCTTTGCTTGTGACCTAAAAGACAGCGACATGGAGATGCAGTAAATTCAGCAGTATTTATAGCATACAAACGCAGTAGCCGCTTTCACGCACTGTAAATAACTGTATAATTGTTGGATTGACTTTTCCGTTAAATACACCATGTCTGCTGTTCACAGAATCAACGGCTTTATGAGCGGCTTTATGAAATACTGGTCAACTCCGTGATGTCAAGAATCAAAAATGAAGAAAACTGTGCAGCGTTTAAAGGTCACCCACCCACATTTGCTGACTTCCGAGTGACAGGCAAATGGGTTGTTCACGCAGAATGCATTTCTGCTGTTAAACATTTCATTCCATAAAATTGCCATGACTGATCTACCAGTCTTTCCAAAAAGATCCTGTTCACACATGATCTCTAAACATAGGGTGAATTCCAATCAGAAGTTAGCATCCCTATGCTCTACTCACTCAGAAGGGCAGATCCCTTGAAATTGGGACTTGGGAGTAAGCAGGCACAACAAGTGTAGGCCAGTAAGAGTTGTAAACCTCACTCCCCCGGCCTCAAGAGCCGCGCTAGCAGCTTTGGTCTAAGAGTTCTTGTTAGCAATCACATGCCTCCCACGCCGGAGACCCCAGTTCAAATCCCGCTCAGAGCTGGTCAAGTAAACTGTAAAAAATTATTTTCATGATTTGTTGTCACATTTTTTCTTTAGTCAAATCCACTTAGATCATTTATGTGATTCAGATAACTTCATATTTTGAGTTTCTTTTGATTAATCCATTCTCCTTCATTGTATTAACTAATTTCTTTAATTTCAATTAACTTAAAATTAAGGAAACAAGGTTACTTATTTTTTTTTAAGTAAAACCAACAATAATTTTTTACAGTTTAGGACCGGATACACAGGGTGCTCGCATGTCATAATGTAGCCGTTTGGAACGCACTTGGCGAAGGGAGCTATAAAAAAATGTAATTACTTCCTTGATGTAACCATGGCATGCACCCCTCATTAACGGACATGTGGAAGGGCCCTTTGTCAAGGGATTCAGTTGTTCACTTTCGTTTGGAATGCCCCAAAAAATGAGTCAACTTCCCGAAGTGCCCTTCAAGGTAGCAAAAACGCTGTCTGAAATTTGCACGTAAATTACTGGGAATTTTCCAAACAGGGATGAGATGCATTAACAAAATCAAAACTAGATCCTAAAAAACTGTGAGTGGTGCTTACCCTTGCTGTCACAAAGCTTGGGTGTTATGGGTGGTTGCAGGGTGTTGAAACTAGAGTTTCACTATGTTGCATACTGGCCATGTCAAGTCAGGAGAGACCACCTCTTAAAGGGATAGTTCACCCAAAAATGAAAATTCTGTCAGTATTTACTCACCCTCATATTGTTCCAACCCCGTAAGACCTTCGTTCATCTTCGGAAAACAAATTAAAATATTTTTGATGAAATCTGAGAGCTAGATCACTCCTCCATAATAGTCCATAGGCTTCTTCAGGGATTGAAACTTGCCAGCCCCGAAAAGTTATTAAAGACATCGTTAAAATAGTCCAAGTGACTACAGTGGCTCAATCTTAAGTTTATCAAATGACGAGAATACTTTTTGTGCACAAAAAAACAACAAAAATAACGACTTTATTTCAACTATTCATTTCCTTCTCTGTGGGCCTCGAGTCAGTTCACTAGTGTAATAGCGTAAGCTTCTGTTGTTGTACGTCACACGCATCACCCACATGACCAGCGTCGGCCAATAATGAGCCTACGTGTGACGTAGCTCTACGCAATCACACTACGTTAACTGACTAGAGGCCCACAGAGAAGGAAATGAATAGTTGAAATAAAATCGTTATTTTTGTTTGTTTTTGCGCACAAAAAGTATTCTCGTCGCTTGATAAAGATTGAAGCCACTGTAGTCACTTGGACTATTTTAACGATGTCTTTAATAACTTTTCGGGGCTGGCAAGTTTCAATCCCTGAAGAAGCCTATGGACTAGTATGGAGGAGTGATCCAGCTCTCAGACTTCATCAAAAATATCTTAATTCGTGTTCCCAAGATGAATGAAGGTCTTACGGGGTTGGAACAACATGAGGGGGAGTAAATACTGACAGAATTTTCATTTTTGGGTGAACTATCCCTTTAAAGGGTAACTAAACCCCTGGTCAGAGCCTGACTCCACCCACTGGCAATATTTGAAAAATGCTGGAAAAGTGGGCAGAGCCCAGCGGAGGGGGGCGTGCACCTGAGACGCATCTCTGTGTATGGAACCTGCCTACGTCACCAACAACCGCTGCGTCACAAACCACCGCAAACATCCAATAGGAAAATTCAACTGCAGTAGCCACCGTTCAACCTGAAGAGGGCAGCACTCAGACGTTTTTAAACCATATATTGTAGAATTAAAACACTTTAAACCCAAATGTCAAAAAAATTACTGGAATCAATGAACAGCATTTATGAAGCTCCATTCTTACAGATCATTAACTAAAAAAAGTTGTTTTAGTGTTTAGTTACCCTTTAAGTCTCTAAGATATTCTGGTCTCTAGATATGACTCTGGTCCCTTCTTCAATTAAGGTTTATGGGATTTTGTTTTGTTTCATGAACATAGGTTGATAAACAAGAAATATTTTGTGTAGATTTGTTTAACGCAAATGGTTGTCGCTGGGATTTCCATTTGAAAAAACTTTCTGTTCTCTAAATTTGCAAGTAACATTATGTTACTAAGCAGACAAATGAGGTGGACACACCACAGTTTCATAATGTACCACAGTCACAAATACCAGATGATTATTATGTAACTATAACTAGGCCCATTTGACAAAAATAGGACGCAAGTATCAGGCTAATTTACAAAATGCAAATACTTCTTCAGGGTGGGCGTCTGATGTAATTGCGTCGTTTCTGTGGAACTGACAGCATTGCATTAAGATGAAACTGAGTTATGTTTCCGCTTAGATCTGTTTTCGGTGTAACTATTCTTCAGCTCTGATTCCCACAAAAAAAAAAAAACATATCCTTAACAAGGCCAACAGGAAGCAAACTTTCACTTTTGCTATCTGAAAAAAATTCAAAGCAGCTCATCACATGACTGTGCTCACCATAGCAATAATCACTCAGTGCAATGTTTAAGATCTGATTTCCAGAATGATATTTCTGCTATGATGCACAGTAAACTTATTACAGCACATTTAACAACAGAGGACCAATGCATTACAAATGAAAGCAGTTAACCGTAATCTAGCTCACAACCCATATGGTGCTCCAACTGTTTTCATGACAGGCGGTTGGATGAATCTAAAGAGAGTCTGTCACTTCGAGATGAGCCAAGCAGCAGCAGCGCTGAAATCTCCTCAAGGACAGCTGGGTTTAGCTGTAATCTGAACAAGACACGTTCAGCAGGTTTTAAAAACCAGGTCACTTATCGCCATATCCACTATGGCTATAGCGGCTAAAAACCCAATGAATGCCAATGGCTACAAATCATCCTAGTGCCCACTTTTCTGTTTTGGGAAGCCACGAGCAGCTCGATTTCATGCTGGTGTGAATGCAAGGGTTTGTCTAGTCTTTCAGACATCCTGTCCATAGCTTGTTGGGAGATCTAATGCGTTTGGTTTTGCTTGGCCCTGCTGCACTACAAAACAAGTGGATATCACAATCTATATCAACAGGAGGGACAACAGTCAATGACTTTCCTCTGTATTACTCACGTACGCCTGTAAAATTTATTTTGCTTACAAGGTCAAAGGCAAGCATCGGATATAGCTTTAATAAAAAAATCTAAATAAATCACCATAACATCCTTATGCCTTTCTTTGCCTAGGTTTTCGTGACTACTGGAAAAGGATTTTTAAAAAAGTAAATTTGTAGCTAACTAACTAAATATATGGGATATACAACAAAAACGGTTTCATCCTTTCTAAACTCGAAATATAATCCAAATGCTACATTTTAGCATTTAAAATCAATTGTTTATACAATTCGAATGAAACAAGGCCATCAAAACATTTAAAAAATTAATCTATTATTAAACACCACAATCCCCCTCAGCTGCTGTTCCAGAAACAGCTCTATACAGGATTCAGGTTTCACATCCCAATTAAACGAAACTGAAGCTATTTTAGGACGTAGACGACGAAGAGCAATGTCCTATATTTCAAATGATATGTTTAACATGATATTTATTTTTATAGACAGAATGTGATTCTGACAGTTACAGGTTGAACCTTCAGCTGTCAACAATCTCACCCAACTGATAGCAGCATCTTATAGCAATGAAAAAAAATAGATAAATTTACAATTAAAAATGAAGGGAACCCACTATAAAAAAGATGCAGCTTTGTTTGTGATTAATGCCTCAAAGCACACCAAACACTAAAGAATAAACAGAATATATAAGTCTCATTAGTAAGAAATAAACGTCTTTCTACGCTATCGTGTTAGCCTCATAGCTTAGCAATGTCAACATCATTCCTGCAGCCGCACACATCAGTAAGGGCACAAAACAGCTTTAAATCCACTATACGGGCATTATATGCACATTGCATTAAGGTAGAAATTAATGAAATATGTAAAGTATGAAATACTAACATCATACTACAACCAAAGAGAGTGAAAATCAATAAGTTGATACTATGATACAATAAGTCGCTATGAGGCGATCCCTGAGCTGGCTAACGCGACAGCTAGCATCCGCTAAAGTCACTCCATCGAAACCATCCGCACTTACCAGGTCAAACCAGACGATAAACGACAGCAAATTGATTAATTTTACTAGTCCCTGGTCCAAAGGAGGCGATATGAATGGTGATAATAAAAGAGACTAGCTACAGTGTTCAGCTGGCATGGCCAGTTTTAATGTGAATGGTTGTTTCGGTGGAATGGAGACAGTGTTAGTTACACCCACAACGATGCCAAAAACGGACCCCGCCTCTCTCTCTCTCTCTCTCTCTCTCTCTCTCTCTCTCTCTCTCTCTCTCTCTCTCTCTCGGCATCTCCTCAGCATTCTTCTCAACACAGTTTTCCAGAATATTCCATGGAATTACTTTATATGTATTTCAAACTGTGTAGCTTTTATCTTACATGTCAGATTGAGCATAGATAGAAATTATAGTAGGATATGAAATATTTTATTTTATTTTATTTTTTTATGTAAAGCAACACAAATCTGTTTTAGTAGATTCAGTGTTTCATAATTTGACTGGAAGTAATTATTTGAATAGACTACATTAAATACAAAAACTAAATGATCCTATTCGTTTGTTTTTCAAAACAGCCTGAAGCTGTGCCGTACAGAATAGTAGCCTATTTTATATGGAACTGCAGCGCCACCCAGTGTTTGTTGACATTCAGCTAAATGTAAAAAGTGAACAAGGTAACTTACAATATATTGTATGCTTATTTAATTTGCTTTTTTTATTAATTTTACGCCATCTGGAGACACCCTGATCCCAGCCACTGGTTGAGAACCACTGGTGGAGATCTAAAAACTGTGAGGGGGCAAATTATAGGCTACACGTAACATACTTTTTATTTTTTAAAGTGCCCTACCTGCATTGGCATAATAATTTAATACAGCTGATATTTGGGTGTTTTTACAAGGTGACCTGGAGATACAAGTACAAATAGCATAGAGCTTGAACTGGTCTGTTTCACACCCTGATCAGTAACTTTTAAAAGTAATGCATTACTGTATTGTGTTACTCCCTAAAATGTAATTTATTGCGTTACATTGTTACTTTTTATGGAAAGTAATGTGCTGTTACTTTTTAGTTATTTTTTCTCACCTGGGCTGGGCTTGGTGGTTGGTTTGTTTTTTAATAACAAAAAAAGTTTAATTGTTGGCAAATGTAAAGGTCCTCCAAAATCATGCCTGCACAGTAGAGGGCACAGCTCAAACAAACCTTTCAGCTGTGCTGATATTCTGGATTGCACAAGAATATGAGACAGAATAGGAGAAAGATGTTCATCAATCTTACTTCAGCAATAAAAACAAAACAAAAATGAAAAACATATGTGCTGGATTATGTTTTGTTTATGTTTTGTTTCATTGTGTTTGTTCCTGTCAAGTTGGCCTAGCTCCCAAGTATGTGTCAGTCTGATTCAGCTCACCTGTTGTTCATTAAATTATACCAGACTAAACAGTTCCCTCGTTTAGTCTGGTACACTCCATGTTCTGTTCAGTTCTTTGCCCTGTCTTGTTGTTGTTAAGTGGTTTTGTTTGCCCTATTTTCCTGTGGATTTAATTAAGACAGTTTCTTTTAAGATATTGGAGTTGGCGTGCATATACGTACTCATATCCATTTGAGGATTTCGCCACATATGTGCAGTGAGTACTGGTAAATTACTCTGCATTCATCATTGGCCCAGCGGAGGACACCAGTTCCCCCCTAACTGGACACCAGTTCGACTCGGTTACTAACGTAACCTCGGTTCCCTGAGAGGAGGGAACGAGTATTGCGTAAGTAGCTTACGCTATGGGAAAACTCCTTTTCTCCAGAATATTGAAGTCTTTATGTAAAACGCATTGCAGCTGCACAGCTGACAGCATTGAACGAAGGAGCTCGGTCATTGGCTGTGCTGCGGCAACTTGCTCGAACCAATGACGGGGCGACTCTGAATGCGCGACCAATGAGCGCGCTTCGCGCCCGTCAGAGCCCGCCAAGATGGCCGTGGCCAAGAGCTATATACTGGGCGCCCCGTCATGAGAGTTCTTTAGGTTAAAACGACTGAAGCGAACTAACCAAGCACAAGCACGGCAGCTTACGCAATACTCGTTCCCTCCTCTCAGGGAACCGAGGTTACGTTAGTAACCGAGTCGTTCCCTTTCGAGAGGTCTCTCCTATTGAGTAAGTAGCTTACGCTATGGGAACACCATGCAAAACGCAGTGCGTGCTGAACTTCGCCTTATGATAGCCAGAGGCAGGTGCCTGAGCTGAAAAGCAAAGTTATCATCCAACTAGCCGGCAGAGGCGAGCTTTATATGTGGGAAAAAATACAGAGCGGCTAGAAGGCGCTCAGTGTGACACAAGCACATACATAATCTAGATACGAACTCGTAGTTCAACTAGCATCATGCTGATAGTACATTGGAATGCAATGTCGGGACCTGTAGGTTGTAGAACCTGATAAATGTGGACGGTGAGGCCCAGCCTGCCGCCGCACAAATATCCTCGATCGGTATCCCGCTCGACCATGCCCAGGAAGAAGCCACACTCCTGGTGGAGTGTGCTTTGACTCCTCAGGGGCATTGAAGTCCCTTAGCTTCATAAGCCAGCGCTATAGCTTCAACTATCCAGTGAGAGATTCTCTGCTTTGAAACGGCGGAACCTTTCGTACGGCCGCCAAAGCATACAAACAGTTGTTCTGTCTGTCTGAATAGGGCAGAACGCTCCAAATACACTCTGAGAGCCCTAACGGGGCAGAGTAGATTAGCGTCGTGTTCGTCTGCTGGAGACGATAGCGCAGTTAGGGAGATAACCTGTGCTCTGAAGGGAGTGGTGAGCACTTTAGGAATATACCCATGTTTCGGTCTAAGGACGACCCTGCAGTCGTTATGTCCGAATTCTAGGCAGGCAGCGCTTGTCGAAAGCGCGTGCAGGTCGCCCACTCTCTTGACCGAGGCGAGTGCCAGCAATAGCGCAGTCTTGAGCGAGAGCTGTTTAAGGTGCAGGGTTCGGAGTGGTTCGAACAGGGGCCCTTTAAGAGCGTCTAGGACAGTAGCTAGGTCCCAGATCGGCACTGAAGGGTTCATCCTCCTAGCGCCCCTTAAGAAACGAATAATTAGGTCGTTTCTTCCCAATGGACGTTCCATTACAGCAGTGTTTCTCAACCTCTCCTGCAGGGACCCCCTGACAGGACATGTTTTTGTTTTAACCCTGAAAAGACACACCTGATTCAATTAATTAAAGGCTCAAAGGCTTAATGTGTAGCTGACTAATTGAATCAGGTGTGCCATTTCAGGGTTAAAACAAAAACATGTCCTGTCAGGGGGTCCCTGCAGGAGAGGTTGAGAAACACTGCATTACAGGGTCGTGGCCCGCCTCCAGAAGCCCTTGTAGAAAAGCGAGTACGTTCGTAATCTCGCATGTTTCAGGGTTCAGGCCCTTGGCATTACACCAGTCACTGAACACTTTCCATTTCTGGGCATATAAGCGTCTCGTGGAGGGCGCCCGCGCCTCAGCAATGGTATTTAGTGCTCCGCTCGTGAGGTTCCTGGGAACCCATTGAGGGGCGATGCATGAAGGGCCCACAGATCGGGGCGGGGATGAAATATCATCCCGCTGGCCTGACTGAGGAGGTCTGGCCTCAGTGGAATCGGCCGTGGTGTAGATTGCATTTCCATCAGATCTGGAAACCATGTTTGGTTCTTCCAGAGTGGGGCTATCAGCAGCACTGCGTTTTTCTCCTCTCTGACCCGACTGATGACCTGTGGCAGCATCGCGATCGGGGGAAAGGCATATAAGGGGCGGCTCGGCCAGCTTTGGGCGAGCGCGTCCGTGCTTTTCGTGAAGAAAAGAGAGCAGTGCGCGTTCTCCTTGGAGGCGAAGAGGTCGATCTCCGCTTTGCCAAAGGTTTTCCATAACCACTTAATCGTCAGCGGGTTGAGAGCCCATTCTCCTGGGAGAATCTTGTCTCTGGATAGCATGTCTGCCCCCTGGTTCAGGGCGCCTGGCACATGCGCTGCTCTCAGCGAGCGCAAGTTGTGCTGGGACCATAAAATGAGTCTCCTGGCCATTGAATGCATGGAGCTGGACCTGAGTCCACCCTGGCGATTTATGTACGACACTACCGTCATGTTGTCCGTCGGACCAGGACGTGTTCGTTTTTTTAGATGTGGGAGCAGGGCTCTGAGAGCCAAAGCGACCGCTTTCATTTCCAGACAGTTTATGTGTAGGCGCATCTCCGGGTTTGACCAAAAGCCGGAGACAGGCCTGCCCTCGTAAAGGGCCCCCCAACCTATTTTGGAGGCATCTGTCGTTATCATCTTTCTCCTTGTGTTCACACCCAGACTCACGCCTGACTGGTACCAGTCGGCGGCTTTCCAGTGCGTCAGGGCTTTTATACAGCCGCGGTTCGCTCTGATTAAAAAGTAGCCCGAACGCCACGCGTGAGTAGGGACGCGGCTCTTGAGCCAGCGTTGGAGAGGGCGCATATGCAACAATCCTAGCTGGAGTACGGCCGATGCTGAGGCCATGAGACCGAGCATCCTTTGAAACCGCTTGACAGGGCCGCGCGCCCGCCCTGAATGATGTTGCAAGGCGCCGGATGGTGAGCGCGCTCTCTGATGAGAGACGCGCTGTCATTTGCATCGAGTCTAGAACTATTCCCAGGAAAGAAATCCTCTGGCTGGGAGATAGTATGCTTTTTGCAAAATTGATTCTTAGACCCAGGCATTCTAAATGGCTGATAATCCAAGATCTGTGTGTTATTAACTTATTGACTTTCTGATTGAGCTAGAACCAGCCAATCGTCGAGATAATTCAGTATTCGCACTCCCCTTCGCCTTAGGGGGGAAAGTGCTGCATCCATACATTTCGTGAATGTACGGGGAGCCAGGGACAGGCCGAACGGAAGTACTGTGTACTGGTATGACTGTCCCTCGAAAGCGAATCTCAGAAACGGCCTGTGATGAGGCGCTATTGGAATGTGAAAGTAAGCATCTTTCAGATCCACTGAGAGAAACCAATCTCCTGGGCGTACTTGCGCGAGGATATGCTTGGTTGTTAACATTCTGAACGAGCGAATCATTAGTGCTTTGTTCAGGTGTCTGAGATCTAGGATGGGGCGGAGACCGCCATCCTTTTTCGGGACGAGAAAATAGCGGCTGTAAAAACCTGCCTCGCTCAGAGAGGGGGAAACAGTTTCCACAGCGCCCTTTTCTATTAGTTTGCGCACCTCGGTGCGTAGAACATGTGAACACTCCTTTCTCACTTTCGTCTCGACCACAGTCGTAAAACGTGGTGGTCTGCGAGCGAACTGGAGCGAGTATCCGTGCTTTACTATATTCAATACCCATTTCGGCATATCTGGAATGTTTTCGAATCGCCTGAGCTCGTAGCTCTCAGAGGCGCAGGCGCGCGCTGAGCAGCTGAGTGAATGGGCGCGTGTGTGATTACAACAGCGTGCGCTGTGTCTGTAAAACTCGCAGCCTGAGCTGGGGTTGTGTTTGAGACTGTAAGGACAGTGTTTATAAGTGGGGTTGCATAAACAGTGGTAGGCACACGCGTCACTTTTATAATGTTTCCTGCTTTTACTGGGGATGAATTTATAACTGTGTGAACAGTGCTTGTGTGTAGTGGTGCGTACATGACCGTAGGCACGTGATCTACATTCATGGGGAGCGCAGCCTGAGCTGGGAATGAATTTGGCCCTGTTTTGACAGTATCTGGGAATGCACACTTTGTGGACATGTGAACCCTTAGTGACACAGGCAGAAAAAGACTCTTTTTGTGTTTTCTGTGCGTCGCCGTAAAAACGGCGTTTGTTTGCAGGTGAACGAGCTCTGTGACTGGCCCATTGACTGCTGTATGGACATATCCAGCCGCCTGTAAGGGGACTGGGTAATGTTTGAGCTTTTGCAGAGAGAGCGGTCCGGCTTTTGCGAGACACGCACTCTCTCTTCTCATTCTTGTGGCTAGGACGGCTTTCGAGGCTCAGGGTTCAGCACAATCTTGGGCCGAGGACCCCGTCGCTCAGAAGGCGGCTTGCGGTTGTGAGAGCGCGAGCGGCGTCGAGCGTCAGCCTGAGGCGCGGGCTGAGAGGCGGTGGGAGCTGTTCTAGCCCGCTGCGGCTGTGGCGGTCTCTGTCTGCTCTGCGATGAGCTGGAGCGCTTGGGCAGGAAATGACGCATAGCTTGTGAAGTGTTCTGGGCCTCAGTGAAGCGTTCGGCGAAACCCTTAACCGCCGGTCCAAACAGCCCGCTGGTGGAGATAGGCGCGTCGAGAAATGGCGCCTTATCCGCGTCCTTCATCTCAGTCAGAGTTAACCACAGATGGCGCTCGAGAACAGTCAAATTAGCCATAGCACGGCCAATAGACTGGGCGGTGGCCTTCGTGGCTCGCAGAGCTATATCAGTTGCGCTGCGTAGGTCCCTAAAGGCTTCGGGTTCGGGGCCAGACTCGTCCATAGAGCGGAGAAGCTTGGCTTGGAACACTTGAAGTACCGCCATTGAGTGAAGCGCTGATGCAGCTTGGCCGGCGGCGGCGTAGGCGCGACCGGCGAGAGCAGAAGTAGTGCGGCAGGGCTTCGAGGGGTGGGAAGCTTTGGCTTTCCATCGAGTGGTGGAGGGCGGGCAGAGATGATTGGCCACGGCCTCCCTGTAAGGGGACTGGGTAATGTTTGAGCTTTTGCAGAGAGAGCGGTCCGGCTTTTGCGAGACACGCACTCTCTCTTCTCATTCTTGTGGCTAGGACGGCTTTCGAGGCTCAGGGTTCAGCACAATCTTGGGCCGAGGACCCCGTCGCTCAGAAGGCGGCTTGCGGTTGTGAGAGCGCGAGCGGCGTCGAGCGTCAGCCTGAGGCGCGGGCTGAGAGGCGGTGGGAGCTGTTCTAGCCCGCTGCGGCTGTGGCGGTCTCTGTCTGCTCTGCGATGAGCTGGAGCGCTTGGGCAGGAAATGACGCATAGCTTGTGAAGTGTTCTGGGCCTCAGTGAAGCGTTCGGCGAAACCCTTAACCGCCGGTCCAAACAGCCCGCTGGTGGAGATAGGCGCGTCGAGAAATGGCGCCTTATCCGCGTCCTTCATCTCAGTCAGAGTTAACCACAGATGGCGCTCGAGAACAGTCAAATTAGCCATAGCACGGCCAATAGACTGGGCGGTGGCCTTCGTGGCTCGCAGAGCTATATCAGTTGCGCTGCGTAGGTCCCTAAAGGCTTCGGGTTCGGGGCCAGACTCGTCCATAGAGCGGAGAAGCTTGGCTTGGAACACTTGAAGTACCGCCATTGAGTGAAGCGCTGATGCAGCTTGGCCGGCGGCGGCGTAGGCGCGACCGGCGAGAGCAGAAGTAGTGCGGCAGGGCTTCGAGGGGTGGGAAGCTTTGGCTTTCCATCGAGTGGTGGAGGGCGGGCAGAGATGATTGGCCACGGCATCCTCGAGGGGCGGCGTTCCCTCGTAGCCTCTTTCCTTCGCGCCGTCCACAGAGGAGAGCGAAGAAGAAAAAGAAGGCTTTAGGCGCGCAGAGTGGGGGGCTTTCCACGACTTGGTGAGTTCGTTGTGAACTTCCGGGAAGAAGGGAGAAGGCCTTTGCCGAGGGGCCTGCTGGCGCCCCTGCAGAAACCACTCATCCAGTCGGCTCCGGGTTGGTTCTTCGGGAGAAGACCAATCGAGCCCGAGGTCTTCCACGGCCTTAGAGAGGACACGGATAATCTCGGTATCCATGGTGGAGCCCCCGCTCGTGCTAGCTAGCGTCCGATGCAGCGTCGATGGACAAGCTGTCATCCATTCCCCCGTCGTCCTCGGACGCGCCGAAAGTCACAAGGCCCACCGCTCTGCTAGAGGGGTGTGGGTCCGGCTGGGTGAACTGAACCGGTGGTGGGGAAGGCAAGAGCGGCGATGAAGCACGCGGAGACTGGCTCGGCGTGACGTCACTGAGCTCAGGTTCAGGAAGCCTCTGTGAGCGGCGCTTTTTCTTAGTGCGCGGCTCAAACAGAGGGGTGGCGGCGAGGCGAGCCCGTAGTGTGGAGAGACCCAGGTCATCACATTCCGGGCATCCGCCCTTGGTCAAAGCAGCTTCTGCGTGGTCCCGGGCCCAGGCAGCGAGCGCAGATGATGTGACGATCCCCGTCCGGGAGAAGGTCTCTGCACGACGCGCAGGAAGGCATTTGAACAACGCCTCCGAAAATTGCTCTTTTACAAGTGTCGCGGGGCGAACAGATGTAAAATACATGTGTGTGTAGCCCGCCGGATGGCTCAGTAGGATGGCGTTCGAAGGCGGCTGAAGGTGCCGACGTCCTCGTAGCAATCACGCTGGTATGCTTTTCGACGGCGGCAAAGCTTCAATAATCCGGAGGATCCAGCGAAGAAGGTGTTCGCTGAAGGAGATTAAATCTAAAGAACTCTCATGACGGGGCGCCCAGTATATAGCTCTTGGCCATGGCCACCTTGGCGGGCTCTGACGCGCGCGGGCGCGAAGCGCGCTCATTGGTCGCGCATTCAGAGTCGCCCCGTCATTGGTTCGAGCAAGTTGCCACAGCACAGCCAATGACCGAGCTCCTTCGTTCATTGCTGTCAGCTGTGCAGCTGCAATGCGTTTTACATAAAGACTTCAATATACATAAAGACAGCAGACGAGGAGCCTGAGCCTGCCATGGAGAATGTGCCAGTGAGTCCCACTGAGCCATATTCCACCCCCTGGTGCCTGAGCACAACAATATGTCTGAACAGGTGCGCGAGTCGACAACAACGCCCATCAAGTGGTTCAAGTGGCCCGTCCAAGAGGGAATACTAGTGGAATTCGAGGGCATGGAGGGAAGCCCTGTCGCTGTGAATGTGTTTTGCTTGGCCTCTGGAAATATAATGGATGAATTAAAGGAGGTAAATACCCTTAATTCCCCTTTTACCGCTGGTCCCGCCTAGTTCTGAGTTTGCTAAGCTTCCTGAGTGTCTGACCAGCCTTCCTTTCCCACCTCCTCTATAAGCCAGCATGTTCATCAGTCTTTCCTCCGATGGTTCCTTTCAGTTCCTCGGCTCATCCACAGTTGGTTCCCTGCAGTCCGGTGGATCCACCTCGGGTCTGCTAGTCCTCAGCTCCGCCTCAGCATGAGGATCCCCCATCTCCTCCTCCAGCCACAGAGCCCGGACTCCACCTTGGTTCTCCGACTCAACGGCTCCGCCTTGGCTCAATGCTCCCTCTGCTCCACCGTGGCCTGTCATCCCACCAATTCCACCAGGCTCTCTCGTCCCACCGTCTCTGCCTGGGTACCACTACGGGATTCCTGACTTCTGGATACATTTCTGCCTTCCTTCCCTCCAGCTCCACCGTTGTCCTCGGTCGCACTGGCTCCTCTGTGGCCTTCCGGATCCCCGCCTCGATCCCTTGAGCCGTCAGCTCCACCTTGGCCCTCCAGACCTGCAGTGTCATCCTGGCTCTGTTTCTCTTCAGCTCATGGGTCTCCACCACGGTTGGATCCATCGCATCTCTGGTTCCATCTCCCAAGCTTCCACCATTGGGTTGGGTGCGTACTGGCAGGATTACGTTTTGTTTCATTGTGTTTGTTCCTGTCATTCTAAGTTAACCTAGTTCCCAAATATGTGTCAGTCTCATTCAGTTCACCTGTTGTTGATTGATTAACTCATTAGTTCCCTTGTTTAGTCTGGTATATATACTCCCTGTTGTGTTCTGTTTTTTTTTGTTGTTTTTTTGTTCTGTCTCGTCGTTAAGTGGTTGTGTTTTCCCTATTCTCCTGTGGATTTTAATAAAGACAGTTTGTGTTTAGATATTCTCCTTCGTCATGCATTTGTGCATGCTTGATGTTATTCTAAATTCAATTCAATTTTGCTTATTCATTTGGTTAAATTGGATCATTTAAGGACAGCAGCAAAGAAAATGAGTGATATTAAATACATAAAGTATATTTGTGTTATTTAATGTTTAGTTATTGCAGGTACTGAAAAATACTGAATCTGTTTTTGCGCAAGTGAGATGAGTAAATGCACGCTCACATTTAGTCTAGAACTACAATAACCATCATGTTTACACAGTGCACACACCCCCTCTGCACTTACTCCTGATTTCTCTCAACATGGGGATAGACGTCAGTAAATAAATGGGAAAACAAAGTTAACTTGTGTTACTTTTTTACAAAATGGATACTTTGTTGTAAATTTTAAAGTAATATGTTACTTTACTAGTTACTTTAAAAAATAATCTGATTACATAAGCACGTACAGTTTCTTATAATGCGTTACCCCAAACATTGACTTTGATATGAAGTGCAGCAGGGAGCAACTGGAAGATTCCGTTATCGGATGTTGTGCATAACCAACATCCTTGAACCAGTGAAAAAGAAGGATTTCAATATACAGTAAATAAGACAGTAAATATTTATTTAAATGTTTATTGCTGTGCTTGATGATTACACTCCTTGGACTTTAGTTGTGTTTGGTGGGTCAGTCCAAACACAAAGACTTAAAACATTTCTATTATTTACTATTTAAATAGTAAAACAACAATTCTGTGATACAATAATAATACATATGCTTCACTAATAAATTCTGAACAAGCTAGACTATAGGCAAGGTGGTCAATACACAACAAACTATTCTGTGTGCTTATACATATAATCTGATGTACAAGAAGAGATGAGAAACATTCCATTTACCAAAAAGAAAAACACAGTCATACCAAACAATAGGTTACAAATCCTGCACACCTCAAAGTGGAGGCACATATAGTGTGCTGATAGGAGGGCCAATATTAAATAAAAAGCTTCATTTTAAACACATGAGCTACTGCAGGCCCCAAGGTTCATGTGCTCACCGTGTGACAGTACATGTCCACAGAGGAATAAAATATGTGTAAATATAAAGTAAAGGTATGATATGATTTGAATTGTTTATATTATTGAACGTAGCGTCGTCTCCTTCCCCTAATAAGATATTATTTACACATCCTCTATATTTCTGTTCTTTTTATACTGTGAGAACTCTAAGACCTACTTTGACACTTGTGGATATCACAGTAGTTTCAAACCAGACAGTATCCAAATATAGTGTCAGGACCCCTTTATATGCCACAACACAATAAATCAGACCAAAAACCGATGCTTCAGAAAACATTACACATTGCAAAATGTAATGATCACTTCTTACAGATGGCGCTGATTCACAGAAACGTTTCTCTGCCATAACTGCACATTTGGCTCATAATTACACTGTATAAGAAACATGTTTGTATGACTATAAATTATTCCACATTAATATAACTTAATAAAATGGACTGATGTGCTTTATTATAAGCTTGTCTGGGTATATGCTTTGTCATGCTTTGAAAAAATTGGTCCTCTGGTCATCCACAGTTCACTGGTAGTGCTGTGCATCCCACAACGGTTTCAGCCTCGTGAATAATGTAGAGCGATTAGGCCTCGTACACCCTACAAAGGGATAAGAAACAAACATTTGTGAGGGGTTATACTGGCCTTTTTAAAGATGCATAAATTATTGCCAAATATGCCAGTAGTTTCGGGATTATAGTGACACCTACTGGTGTGGAGTCTTCATCTCATGTGAGTGTACATGGTTTTAAAGTCAGCATGAAACAGAAACAGTCTTTTCTTCCTTATTAGGGGCTTTCGCACCGGGTAGTTATAGGAGCTCAGTTATAGGAACAGGCCACCAAGGCGGTCCCCAAATAACAAATTTTCCCACTAGGGCCATTTTCCAATGTATATTAAGGACACTGATCGGAGCTGTGTTTTTTTTTTTTTTTTTTGTGGGTCATGGGTTTATGCGAAAGTTATGCAATTGAAAGAGCAAAAAAGAAGGCTAAGGCCGGTTTCACACTGCACGCGTCAGCGGCGCGTGAGCAGCGCGTATTTTTTTCGGCGTGCTGTTAATCAATGAGTGCGTTCACACCGCGAGCAGGAGCAGCGCGTGAGCGTCAAGCAGGAGCGTCGCGTGAGCAGCAGTGAAGCGGGGGTTTTCGGCTTCGAGTCTATTTTTGCTGCGCTGCTCACGCTCAATTAAAGTGAAAGCACACTTTTGATGGACAAAATTAATATGATTTCACACAAAAAGTGCCCAAAACGCATAGAATTTGCATGTCTAGTGTGTTTTAACAAGAACTGCAGTATGTCAGAAAAGGAAATGAAGACTAACATAAAGAAAATAAAATTTTATAGAAAATGTACCCATTAAACTTGTTTTTAATTATTCAGTTTGGGCTTTGAACAAACTTCAAATGTGTTGATGACCAACTTCTAAAAACAAATTTAACAAAAGTCTTTGTAAAGAAATGCTTGCTTATATGTAGCCTGGGAGCCGCTGTTGTGACGCTGTACAAACGCTTCCAGTGTGAATACTCGCGCGCGTCTGCAGCTGCAGTGACGATATAGTTGCGCTGACGTGCTGCTCACGCGCCGCTCATGCGCCGCTCATGCTTGCGGTGTGAAACGGCCGTAAGAGACGAAATGATGACAACTAGCAGTGCTACGTACATATCATAGAGGCTGAGAAAAGAACACAAGAACACATTAGCTTTCTGTATGTTTGTGTCTAATTGCTGTTTTTTATATTCATGGAGTTAGTTCGTGGAATAAGTAGATGTTAACTGTGTGATTACACGGCATTTTAAAAATGGCAGGTGCTGGTGTTTCGTATGGCATGCGTTCAGCCAATCAGTGTACACTTACGTCACTGGTAGTTCCTATTATGCTGGGTTAGACCCAAATCTGAAGTAAAAGCTAATTTAGTCCCTCCAAATGGCTAAAATGACTAAAATCATTCCCAGTTCTTGCGGTGTGAACACACCAAATAGCGTCTACTTCCGCCAATGTTCGCTGGTGTGAAAGCCCCTATTGTGATGTATATATAAAAGTGCATTTAATTTCAATAATAATAATAAAAAGTTTGTCTATAATCCTTAATCAAACTATAATAACTTTGCTCTTCCTCTGAAAGAGCTTTCCTTTTCAACTGATGATGCAAATTGCTCTTATTTTTTCAGCCCCTTTGCAACAACCACAACCATCCATCTCACTGAATATCTGTTTAATATTTAACTTTAGAAAATTTTCATTTTATATGAGTAATTTGGGTTTTAAACTGTTTTTGACTTCGCTGTGCTGGAGGTCATCGTGTATATCAATGTAGAAGCGATGTTTCAGATCTCATGACATCGTCTGCTGCTGAACGATACCTGTGTTTGTCCTTCCAGATTTTGAACCACTTGACAAGGTTCTTAGTGCTCTGGAGTCTGGGGTGCAGGCAATACTCCTGACCTTTGAAACGGGACACATTCTCCATGGTGACACTATAAACACATGGGGAAAATTGTGGATGAGTGGATGGGAGGAGAAGATGGGTAAACAGGATGAGACAAGGGGAAATCATTAGTCAAACAGCAACACATTATGCATGGAATTTCATCCATCACCATTTTTGTTAATAAATGTATGTAACACTGTACGAATTAGAGATTTGAGAAAAATCATCACTCAAATTATAAGTAGATGGTAGAAAATAGACATCCAAACAAAACGTTCTGAGGTGAATCATCATGACCACAGAATGCTCTGCTGAACACGTGACCAGTAAACAAATAAAAAACAAAACAAAGCAGAATTCAATTCAATTTTGCCTATTATGATATTTACCACATTGTTGGAGTCACTGAATCACGCTGACCAAGAGTCCCTAGTCTTGATTTTCTTTTTACTTTATTATTCACCTGTGCAGCCAAAAGAACATGTTTGTTGTCTCTAAACTCACAGGAGCTCTTTTGAGACTGGAGAAGCTTCTAGAATGTTAAACTCACACTCAGAATCCAGTGCCATTTACTGGAGAGAAGGGACATTCCCAGCACAATCCACTGGGTTTGTTTTTTTCTGAGGTCAGAGCTCACAAATGCAAATCCAGACAAATGAGCTAAATGGCCACGGATTGTTAGCAAAAACATTGAGGTTAAAATAAATCTGAGTGAGCCAATCTAATAAATGCAGAATTGTTTCTTTTTTGTAAAAGGATAACAAAAAAGTTTAATATGTAAAATATATTTCTGCACTAACTATTAACTATATACAGTATAATATTACATGATCTTCAAATGATTACAACAGTACAGCGCTTGAATCAAGAATGTCTGTGCACTTCAAGGAATAAAGCAAAGAATAAGTTTCACATTCGACCAATTTGATTTGAAATTCACAGTTCAGAGCAATATTTCTGGATCTAAACTACTCTCTCTCTCTCTCTCTCTCTCTCTCTCTCTCTCTCTTATCCATGTTACAAGATTTTATTGCAAGACATGCTTTTGAATAAATATCTAATTTTACAAATTAGATATCATAATTAGATACGTTGTAATGCTTGATTGAATTTCAGAATATTCCCACAACCTTACTACACTGTAACAAAAAATATTTTCATGATTTATCACAAACTTATCTTTCGTCAAATCAACTTATATAATTAATGTGGTTCAGATAACATAATTATTTTAGTTTCTGTTTATCAAACCAATCGCCTTTGTTGTATTAACTTACATTTTTTATTTCAATGAACTAAATTTTAAGGTAACCAGGTAACTTACTTTTTTAAGTTAAACCAACAATCATTTTTACAGTGTAGAAATCTCCAGCTCTGTAAATGCACTGCAACACCTAATATGACCAGCAGATGGAGCAATAATGTATAGCAATGTTGACAATAAAAAAGACAAGCTTATCACAAACACAAGTTTGCTTTACATCGGAGAAATCACGCTTGGATCTTATAGGCTTCATGAACAGAATACATTGTCATAACATAACCACGCTGAGTAATTTTGAGTCTATTTTGACAAAGCTCTCTCCTACGCTGCAAGTGCGCCACTAAATTGTCATACGCATCCTCCTGGAAAATCCAGCTAAAACAGCTTCTGTTGGCAGCTAATTGTGTTGGATATTTGGCTGATCTAAGATGGTGATTTATGTTCATTATCTAGTCTAAATTGTTTTGGTGGCGATCAGCTGCATTACCAGACAGCTACAGCCTGGTTTGAGCTGGTTGAACTGGTCGGGACTGGATTGAGCTGGATGACCATGCTTGACCTTTCAAGCAGGTTCTGAAGCAGATGGCACTTTATTTTTTTATTTATTTTTACAGCAATGACAATTGCTTAACGTCTACACAC
Organism: Gila orcuttii; assembly: GCA_026230005.1. NCBI lineage: Eukaryota > Metazoa > Chordata > Actinopteri > Cypriniformes > Leuciscidae > Gila > Gila orcuttii. Next base: position 27,274,324 of record JAPDVR010000016.1, on the reverse strand, counting down.
ATGCTTGAAATGGCTCTCCTCTACATTATTAATTTCTTTGCAAAATCTTATTATTAAACTAGTCCATCAAAGCCCATAAGAAATATGACTGTTTCTTATCCAGTTATCCACCCTATTTCAATTGGAAGTCATAAATATAGTAATAAAATTACGTTACAGACCCAAAACAAGGAAATAAAAGATAGATATTTTTCCAACTCACAATATCATCTTTTCTTGGCAGTACGGATGTTTAGGCTTGATCTCCAGCTTTTGTACATCTTTGTACCGGATCTTCGGGCCTTTTCTTGTGCATCTGCACTTGTATGCTAAGAAATGAATAAAAAGGCAAGGTTTAGTCTTGAGAAAAACCATGCAGTAGACAGGTGAGTCTCAAAAACAACAACAACTGTCAAGAGATTTCTGGTTCATTTTGCACCCAAAAATTATATTTGAAAAGAAAAGAGAATAGAAAGAACAGTATAATTGCATAAAGAAAGTGGAACGTGTGTACGCAGAAAAATTTAAAACCAAATTGAATGTGTCATACTTATACATGTGCTTCTTTAATAAAATGTTATTACAAATATAAGAAAAATATATATTTGCATTAACAAATTAATTGTTACTAATATTCATGTGATTTATTTAAAATGTAAAGTAAGTACTACAACTGTTAATATGCATGGTACTTTTAGGCAATGACTTTCATATTAAAGAGAATGTATTTTTTTATTTGCAATAAAGTAAGGCGAATTTGTGAGGAAAATGTGCTTAATTCTGAAAACAGCCATAATTCTTGTTTAGTTTGTGTTGTGAAATGTGACATGGACATTTCTTCCTGAGATGCTTTCTGACAGGTTCCAGAATTCTCCGACTTTTAAACACTTGCAAAACTGAACTGACAAACGAGGTTGTGCAAAATCAACAAACAGCACATCACTGACGTGGTGATTCATTAAAGTGCCATTTGCTGTTTTCACTCTCTTTCAACCCTCTGACTAAGAGGCAGGTGAGCTGCTGAAAGACGTGTGACCCACATCTAATCCCTCATCAATCTTCTCTGCTCCATTCAGCATCATCTCAGGACAGAAGCCAACAAGACTCATCCAGCAGCAACACAAAGAGCCACTATTTACTATCACTGGCCAAGTTTTGCTAGTTAGAATGAACTAAACTGTCTCAGAAAAGAAGAGATGTTTGATAGTTGCACCAACATGCGCTGTTATTCTGCGGGAAAAGTTGTAAACATTTGATAAAACAAATTTTTTTTTTCATATTAAAACCATGTAGCCTACTCTTCACTCCGGATAAAAGCTAAAACATTGAATTCTGTATTGGTATAGGCAACAACACATATTCGCAAACTCAATGAATAAACATAACTTTAAAAAAAAAGAAAAACTAAAAAAAAAAACATCACACACACTCACCCTCTGTATTGAGTGAATAAACGGCGATCACCAGCAAAAGTAAAGCGGCCGTAGAGCGATTCATCCCAAATAGTTGGTTGAGAACCTCCAGCAGCAGCCTCCGGTCTGTTTGTACCACTCAAATCCAATAATCGAGATCCTCAAACAGTGTGAGTTTGATGATAAACCCGGTCTCTGTCTCTTTGATGTGAGTAGCAGGTTGAAAGTGCTCCGCGAGACGTCAGGCACAGCGTTGCACGCGCTCTTCTCAATCTGACGCTCTCGAGCGCGCTGAGCTTCTATAAACACACGCTCGAGCGCCTCATTGATATGCAGAGCCCGCCGACGAATTAACTGTGGCTGTGTCTCCAATCCAAGCGAGTTGCCTTCCTAGACAGCATTTTTGGGCCGTGTGGACGCAGTCGAGGCTATCTACTAGGTAAGCAGCTCTCTAGGTTTCAAGACACGGTCCACATATCCCCAGTGACAAAGAGATCAAATTGAGTTATAAAGTTTATTAGTAGAGTCTGTATGTTGTCAGGGGAGATAATTGCATTGGCTTTCATGCCTTTTAAGACTCACTTAATTTGCTCTCATTGATTCTTGCTCATGAATAAGACTCAGTTTAGCACTCTTTCTCTCTGTAAGAGTCTTTAGAAGAGTTCTGTCTTTAGAGAATCTTTAGACCTAAATACAAAACATTCGCCTTTAACTTCTTGGGCAGTTTAAAGAAATTAGGCAAGTCTTTTTGAGACCTCAATAAGAAAAATTAAACCTGTGTATGAATAGCCTACTGTTTTTTTTATCTTTTTTTTTAAAAGTATTACAGAATTCTTAAATGTTAAAATAGCTTCCAATAGATATTGTTGACAATGATAACAGTTTTATAATATACATAATCATTTTATGAATGATTCACCAAGCTGTACAAAGAAGGTTGCAGTCAGTGCTTTTTTTGTGCTTCTTACTGTTTGTGCAAAACCTCTTATAGCCTACACTGTCAAAAAATTATATGATCAATAATTTATGATAACAAGTTTTACATTGCTTTAACTCATCAAAATAAGTAGCCCACTATAAGCAATATTCAACTTTTTTATAAGTTATACAAGATTCAGTTTAATGTAATTTAAGTTGAAATGACTTAAACATCCAAGTTGATTGTACTTCAAAATTTCAGGCAGCACACAATTGCATAATGGTGGCACTTGCCTGGAGTTGTCCACACTTTTATAATGTCATCACTGGCATTTTCTTTTTTAACCTTAATTACAATGAAAGAAAAAAAGCAGCAATTGCTATGTCATCTATTTATTCACAGCATCTACTTCATGTTGAAGGGAGTTTATATATATATAAGTAATTTCATACGTGAATCATGAAGAATTCAGATCCCTCATTAACAAAACATAGAACTTCTGAAAGGTTTAAAAGACATAGTCATTTTTTTGAAGATGCAAATTCTTTATTTGCATATTGGACCATACAGAGACATGCAAAGGGAGTTTCTCTGTATGTCAGACAGGTTCAGTCAATAAGCAACCCTGTCTAAGCTGTTTGTATTAGCTATAGTTGCTGACCTATTTTATTTACTTAATTTATATTAAATTATTCTCTAAAAATATATAGCACTGAGTAAAACTATAAATATTGTTGTCAGCACTGGTTTGGCTTTGTAAATGATACCCCTGAGAAGACTGTTTCTGGTTCCCCCTCATGCATGGATGATTGGAGGGTATAAAGCAAACCATCTGAATACCTGTGTCTGTGGAGAAGAGCCTCATCCCAGCTGTCATCAACCGTGCCTCACTCCATTTCATGTCCGTCTGTGGTCGATCCAAAGGTCCAGGAGAACTGAAAAGCATGAAAATAATGTGAAGCTGCCCTTCATTCTGTCTGACTGGACGTAATAGAGACTTAATGGTAATAGACAATATCGATGCCCCTCTTTAACCCAAATCAACTAAAATTGTCATGTGCATTTATGTTGCCAGTCATACCAAAAACAGGCAGCTATATCTATATTTTTATTGTTAATGTCATAATACCGAGATTGTTCGTTCAGGGAGAAAAGGAAAAAGCACTGCAAAAGCAAAATGGAATATAAAGTTATTGCAAAGAAATTCACTGAACAGCCTTGTGCTAACAAATAATGCTGCATCTCTTCACCATAACGACTTATAATAACCAATTTGACAACGACAAAGTGTCCACTATACACAAATTGTCACAATACTTTTTTCTTCATTTTGAACTGTATTGTTTTATCATTAAAAACTTAAAATATTTTGAAATATTAAGCTTTTAAAGTGTGTTATATTTTGTTAAAACACAAGCCGCTTGATATTTTAGCAATGAAATTTAGTGATAAGAGCAGCATAAGAGTCCAAATTCTTTTGGAGCTGAACTTATCAGAAGCAGACTTAACCAATCACCAATAAAACATTTTAACTGGTGAATGCCTCTATACACTGTACAGTAGACTAAGCAATAAGAAGGTTACCTAAATAAGGAGGTAACATGCACAGAAGGGTCTGGTGTGGTAAATCAGTGGGTAATCTAAAATAAACATACCCAGTTCTAAAGGCAGCTTTAATGAATCGTCCCAGCCACATGCTGGAAACAATGCGAAACACTCCCCATTGATCACCTTCCTCCAGGATTATAAAAGGACCTGACTGGCCCTCAACAAAATGAAGCTCATTCCAGCCAAGCATATTGGAGCAATTACTCTTGGTATGTTTATAAGACCCTTCTAGACCATAGGACATTTTTTGCATACAGTCCATCCTCCTTCTCTTGGAAAAATGTTTGTTTGCAACAGCGATAGAGAGAGAGAGAGAGAGAGAGAGATTCATAAGGGTCACTGAGATTTACCACAGCTGATGATACCTTAGTCGTTGTATAATTATTTGGGAAAGGGTAATGCATAGATCAGTGGTTCTGGTGGATCGCGAGTCTGTTCTGAAAGGGTTGCGGACAGTAGGGGGAAAATTCTTCTAAATACAAATAAAATAACTAAACATGTAATTCAGCAAAATAATCAGGCTGAACAACTCTTAATCTCTTCCCATATCATTCACTGGCATCAAAGGCTGCATTAGCATCCAAACAATCTCTAAAGTATTTTGGCTCATATTCATCTTCCTCATTTGATAGAATCAAACTAAATTAGGCAGAATGGACATGTTGAGCAATATGCCCTCATTCTCAAAAACAGTTTACAAAAGGTATAAATACAATTCCCTTAAAAACAAGGATAAACACGGTTTTGTGCAGTGAATTATTGGCTGTTGGGAGCATTAAAAGAACCCAAATTCAAGAGACATTTAGAAACCTATTAATACATTTAAAAAAAATGTAAAGTGCATTTATGCTTACTTTTTGAACAATTTTAGTACTGTGATGGACCACCACTTGTGCAATTTAGGTTTTGAAGCAAAACAAGATTAGAATGAGTTATGTTTTAACAAGATAAGGGCCTTTGATTGAATGCAATAGCATGACTATGAAAGTATTTTATTTTTCCCCACACACAGGCCCATTTTACTTTATTGTTGTTCTTTCATTAACTAATGCATTCAGATAAAACCTTCATGTCTTTGTTGCATGATGATATAGTATATGCACTGCATATCAGCACCAAATCTCTGCTGTTAAAAGGGAAGCACCATAACATGACAACGCATATATCAGCACGTCAACAAGCATTAAAACGGCTCCTTTTTTCTTGCCCAGGCATGTCTGTGAAAACTGCTGCCGCAGAAGGGTGGTGTTTGTAATTACACGTAATGATTTTAAGTCAGGTTAGCCGATGGCCAGCGGGCTCTCAGATTCTTCATGTTTACGTGCTCCGTTAGAGAACATGCTGGATAATCGCTGTGTAGTATTCCACTATACTAGTCTAAATGTCCTGGAGGAATCAAAGGAATGCCTGTGTTAAATAACATGCAAATGGAAGCCTATATACTGCATAAGACTGAGAATACCTAAACAGGAGACACAGAAGATGCATTTGACTTGCAGTGTCACAAATAATTTGACTTCATAACAGTTTATTTTAGAGAGAACAATTTACACTTTAGTTGTAGAATAATTGTCCCCACATTGACATATAAACAGAAGCATTAGAACATACCAGAATCCTTCAGAGTCGATCTGTTCAGCATTAAACAAGCAAAGATGTTGGACGCATCCAGACAAGTTTCTGTACACCTCCGTCCATCTCTGTATTTTTCTTCAAAAGCCTGGTTTCAGTGAGTAAATACATGTTATGAGAACACTAATCTATATAATCTGATGCTGATCTTCATCACATATCTGTGGTGGATTGGAAATTTTCATAGGCAGGTTCGTTGTTGTGCTTGTATAAGTTTCTTCATCACCGAACAAATAAAAAAAGGATCTTAATTACCATCAGAGACAGGTTAAACAGTGTTTGAGATCCCTTTAATATCATTAGTTGTTCATAAATCAAACCTAACCTGTTTACAGTAACAACACACACACAATACAGAAGTAATTGCTTTGATGATTTATGACAGCCAGAGGTATATTAATTGAAAAGGTTGGAAATAAAAAGTGGCACCAAACCTAGACATTTAAAGACACAAATAAACAAATTGTATAATGAACTTGTATTAGTAAAGATAGACCAGTTTTATTAAACGATTTTGCGTGTTATTGGTGCCAGACAGGATCCTGGCAATTGTATTTTGGGCAGGTGAAATTGAGATGAATAACAGATTCTCATTTACTGTACAGCGATAATTAAATGAAAGGTTTTAATTTAGCAGAAGCCCTGAGGTAGAAAAGCTACATTTCACAACATAATTTTTTTGTTATACTTTAACTTATTGTCACGAACACACACAGGAGAGAGAGATCCAATTGCAGTAGTTTTTAATTAAGGGCAATCCAAACTCGTAGTCATCCAGGCAGGGGTCAAAATCCAATAAGGCAATCCAACACAAGAAACTAAACAAGAAACAGGCAAGAACAGGCATCAGAAGTGTGGTGACATTAAACAAGGACTCCGTGACACACACTGAAACAGACAGGGTTATATACACATATTTAACAAGACTAACACAGAACAGCTGGGAACAATGATACGGGGAACAGCTGAGTGCAATGAACTGATGAGTGACAGTGACAGACAGAATGCTGGGAATTGAAGTCAAATGTGAAGGACACCGTGAGAACGAGGACCTCTAGTGAATGACAAGGGAAACACAACCAGACACTGTGACATAACCCCCCCTCTACGGAGCGGCTACCAGACGCTCCACGACAACACTAAAACACGATACAAGAGTTCAGGAGGGAGGTGGAACGGTGGAGGATCAGGGGGAGGGATGGTGGGCCAGGTCCGTGACGGGAGACAGGAACAAGGGGTGAGGGCTTAACCGGGAACCAGGGCAAAGTAGACAGTCCATCGGGCGGCCAGGGCGAAGCAGACAGTCCATCGGGGCGGCCAGGGCGGCGAAGGCCCCTCGGGCGGCCAGGGCGGCGAAGGCCCCTCGGGCGGCCAGGGCAGAGGCTCAGGAACAGCAGACACCGGCTCAGGAACAGCAGACACCGGCTCAGGAACAGCAGACACCGGCTCAGGAACAGCAGACACCGGCTCAGGAACAGCCACAAGAACTGTAAAGGTGATGATACACAGGGCAACTTTTTGAGCAATGTTGCTGGGCAATGTTGCCATCAATGGGCAACCAGATGAGGCACAGAGCCCACGACCAATCTAAATTATCCAGATAGAAATGTATTGCCCTTTTTCAATGGGAAAGTGCCAAAGCAACAATCGCTTGGCAAGATTGCCCAGCAACATTGCTCAAAAAGTTGCCCTGTGTATCATCACCTTAACAGTCACAAAAACAGACACAAACACAGAAACAAACACCGGCTCTGGCTCTGGAACAGGCACTGGCTCTGAAACAGGCTCTGGAACAGGCATTGGCTCTGGAACAGGCATTGGCTCTGAAACAGGCATTGGCTCTGGAACAGGCATTGGCTCTGGAACAGGCATTGGCTCTGGAACAGGCATTGGCTCTGGAACAGGCATTGGCTCTGCCTCCGGCTCTGGAACAGGCATTGGCTCTGCCTCCGGCTCTGGAACCGGCAATGGTTCTGCCTCCGGCTCTGGAACGGGCACTGGCTCTGCCTCCGACTCTGGAACGGCCATTGGCTCTGCCTCCGGCTCCGGCTCTGGAACAGCAGACACTGGTTCCGGCTCTGGAACAGCAGACACGGACATGTCCAGGATCCGAGCCAGACGCTCCCGATAGTCCAGGTCCAGGAAGGTGGACGGAACGTGAACAGTCTCTCGCGGGGCAGACGTGACGTGAACAGTGTCTCGCTGGGCAGACGTGACGTGAACAGTCTCTCGCTGGGCAGACGTGACGTGAACAGTCTCTCGCTGGGCAGACGTGACGTGAACCGTCTCTCGCTGGGCAGACGTGACGTGAACCGTCTCTCGCTGGGCAGACGTGACGTGAACAGTCTCTCGCTGGGCAGACGTGACGTGAACGGTCTCTCGCTGGGCAGACGTGACGTGAACGGTCTCTCGCTGGGCAGACGTGACATGAACAGTCTCTCGCTGGGCAGACGGGACGTGAACAGTCTCTCGCTGGGCAGACGGGACGTGAACAGTCTCTGACTGGGCAGACGGGACGTGATACATCTCCCTTTCACCTCCTCTGCGGCGACCTCCACGGGTCCCGCAGAACTTTACCAACCGGGTCCCCTTAAACCACTCCCTTCTCTCCCGCTCGGTGGCTGGGGAAGAGATGTTGCAAAACATACCGCTGGATCTCTAATGACGGAGTCCTTCTGTCACGAACACACACAGGAGAGAGAGATCCAATTGCAGTAGTTTTTAATTAAGGGCAATCCAAACTCGTAGTCATCCAGGCAGGGGTCAAAATCCAATAAGGCAATCCAACACAAGAAACTAAACAAGAAACAGGCAAGAACAGGCATCAGAAGTGTGGTGACATTAAACAAGGACTCCGTGACACACACTGAAACAGACAGGGTTATATACACATATTTAACAAGACTAACACAGAACAGCTGGGAACAATGATACGGGGAACAGCTGAGTGCAATGAACTGATGAGTGACAGTGACAGACAGAATGCTGGGAATTGAAGTCAAATGTGAAGGACACCGTGAGAACTAGGACCTCTAGTGAATGACAAGGGAAACACAACCAGACACTGTGACAGTTATATTGCACTAATAGGAATACTATTAGTTATACTGCTAAATTTTTGCCTAAATAGCTAACTAACTAACTAACTAACTAACTAAATGAATTAATACATTTATATAAATATACAAATACATAAAAGTGCCCAATACAGAACCCTGGAGAACCCCAAAGTGATAGAGACCAAAGTAGAAGAGAGGTTGTAGAAGAGAAAATGTTCCATCTTTAAGTAGAAAGAAAACAACTTTTGAGCAGTGCTTGCTTGAGATGACTGAAAAGTGAAATAAAAAATTAGAAATTTTACAACAATACCTTCCCTTATATAAGTTACATAAAACAATAAGTACAATGTACTTATTGTGTTCATATTGTATTGCAAAACACCTTTTCATCTATTGTGGTGGGATACGAGTAAGGTTAGGGACAGGTTTGGTGGTATACGTAGATTTAAGGGTGGGTTGAGGTTTAAGGTAAGTGTCAACAGTGTAATTATAGATGTAATTACAGAAAGTAATTACAGCTGTAATTACATGCAGGTATTTAAAAAAATGTATATATATATATATATATATATATATATAAGTACAATGTACTTACAACATGTATGTATATATAAGTGCATTGTATCAAATTCTGTTAGTACATTATGGACACTTAATATAAAGTGGGACCAAAAAAGTTTATTCAAGTGTGCAATTAGTATACTTCTTTTAAACTAAAAAATAAGAAAGTATATATTAAGTCTACTTTTTATGTACTTTTCAGAAATATACTTTATGTAGTACTTCTCAGAAATATACTTTGCACTACATTTACATTTATTAATTTAGCAGATGCTTTTATCCAAAGCGACTTACAAATGAGAACAATAGAAGCAGTTAAACTAACAGTAGGATGACAATATGTAAGTGCTATGACCCCTCTCAGTTTAATCTAACGCAGTCCCCCTTTTTTTTTTTTTAAATAAATAAAAATAGAAAGTGTTAGTATTACTGGATCAAGTGCTGCCGAAAAAGATGCGTCTTCAGCAGTTTCTTGAAAGTGGCTACGGACTCAGCAGCTCTGGTTGAGTTAGGCAGATCATTCCACCAGCAGGGAACAGTCATGGTAAAGGTCCGAGAAAGAGATTTTGTGCCTCTTTTGAGATGGTACCACAAGACGACATTTGCTTGCAGAGCGCAAGTTTCTGGATGGCACATAAGTCTGAAGTAATGAGTTTAGGTAAAAGGGAGCAGAGCCAGTGGTTGTTCTGTAGGCAAACATCAGTGACTTGAATTTAATGAAAGCGGCAACTGGCAACCAGTGCAATTTTGTGAGGAGAGGAGTGACGTGTGCTCTCTTTGGCTCATTAAAGATGAGATACTATATACTCCACACTATATATTTATATATACAAGGTATATACACTAATACTGACAGAAAAGTCTATATTTGTCCTATAGCCTACTTGTATTCAATCTTTTGATCGAGATATATGCTACTTAAAACTTTTAATCAACATAATTTTTTTGTTTAAAAAGATGATTACATAATTGCCAACCAATATTTTCAAACATGTTCAATTTCATACATTTTCCGAGGGTGAAATATGATATGATATGATAATAAAGTAAGTGAATTGTAAAGTATTTCTCTTTGTTTAAATAACTACTCAACCCTACCTTACACATTAATACGGGAAAAGGGTGCACCTGTGTCTGGCGGCCGCTGCCTTTTGGACGGAAGATCCTCGTCTCCCCCTAAGGCCTGTGAGTTCTCTTCCGTGGCCTGCTGCTGTCTCCACCCCGCCGCCGGTGGCAGTTCCTCCACCTGCTCGTTGCCGAGGGTGTCCCCCTGCCACCGCTCCTTCTCCTGCGTGGAGCCGGCCGCATCAGGCTGCCCAGGGATGGGGGAACGAGTTCTTCAGATGGTTACTGTTCCACCGCTGGCTCCCCGGAGTCCAGCGGTACCTGACTCAAAAGAAAGAGCAAATTCCTCTGTTCCTGAGTCCCAAGAGGGCCAGACTGGAGGTGTGGGACCCTGTAAAAGCCTTGCACCCCTCAGCCCCCTCTTGTGTCGCCAGCCGGCACCTGGATGCGTTCGAGGACCCGGTCATCCGCCTTGTCACGCATCCCCTGCCTTCCAGGGGAGTCAAGTAAGTGTTGCACTGCACACTCAGACCCCGCTTCGGGCCGCCCTCGGGCCTCTCGAGCTGCACCTCGCTGCCCCACCGCGGGTACGTCTGTGGTTCTCTGGCCCGGTTCATGGAAGCCTAAAATGTTTCCCAACCGATCCAGCTGGCCCCAAATTTTACCATCAGACTCGGCTTGTGATTCATTTTCGCTCGGCTTCCACCCAAACTCAGTGAGCCTCTGAAGTGTTTCAGTGGGACCCTTTCTCGACGAGCCTGGGGCATATGGTAGACGCAGCCACTTGGCTTCCTCCACATGAAGACCACTTCAGCACTGACTTCACGGCCGAGTCCTGAGGTGGCCGTGGCAGAGCGGCACGTTCCGTGTGAAAGCACTCTGGCCTGCCGCCAAACCCTCAGTCCGTAACAGACCTTTTGTTTCTCCGGACCAACGGTCCCTAGAACGAGTGTCCATCAATACCGGCTGAGGGGCCACGTACAAAGGGTATGCAGTAACGGACGTCTGGGCGGCCCTCCGACTGCATTGGCATCCATTGCCTCAAGTTGCTTGCAGTTCATCTCGCTTTGAGTCATCGCTACTCAGCGAATTTGTTCTGGTCTGAAAGGATAACATTACGACCGTTGCGCTACGCTTCCCTCGCATGTCACTACTCGCCCGCCACCTCCTCCTCGCAGACAGAAGCTTCTGAGGTCGCTTTATTCCACTTATTACTTCGGGCCTGCTCAATCGTGCCACTGACGAGCCTCATGACAGCCTATGGCCCAGGGAGAGTGGAGTCTCCGTCCCCAGGCGGTCCAGCTGTTTGGGACCACATCAGGGCCGCACAGTTACATCTGTTGCCCCTCCGGATTCGGGCCGGCTACTCACATGAAAATCTGAGACCCTGGCCTGGATACGTGCCCAAGGTTCCTACCTCTCCTACGGGACCAGGTGGTGAGCCTGCAAGCGCTGACCCGGAGGAGGCAGACCCAGCCCTGAATTTTTTCTGTCCGTCCGCTCCATTGCGGTTATACATGCTCAGAATGCAAAGCCTGGACCTTAGACCAACTCTTGTCTGTTACGGAGACCAGCAGAAGGGAAGGCTGTTTCGAAGCAGAGGTTGGCCCACTACATGTGGTTGCCTTCATCTTGGTGATTTTCCAAGGTACACATGCCCACCTGGGTGGTGAGCTCCTCCCAAGGGAGTATATTTCTCCCTCCTAGGCGATGACACAGAGTGCCCCGCTGAACAGATGACAATTAGAGTTGGGGGCTGGGCGACACCTATCACGTTCGCTTAAGAGAACTAGCTTATGTGTCGAACCGCTGCTTCCCGTGGGCTCCCTTCACATGAAGCCAGTTTCACTGTAAGCCCGGTTCGAAGTGTCGGCTTGCTGCGCCATTCCCCTCCTATGGACTGGATACGTGCGCAATTCTTGCTCCAGTGAGTTCCCCTTATTAGCCGAACCCTGTCGAGTTCCTCCATACCCTTCGTCCGAAGCCAGGCCTATCACTCGTATGCACTGGTGAAACCTGTGTTAGGCTGGGTCCATATGTTGTGATTACTACGGCGATCCCATATGTGTATTCTTCCATGGTACGGCTCCCCTCAACTAAGCAGTTTACTTCGAGCAACAAAAATTTCACATTACAGTGACGTATTCACTTTTGGTTAGTTTCTTCAGACTTTGAGCCTTTTATTTTAGGTACAGTACATCTGCTTTTAACTGACCATAAGGTTATTAGCCTTAATGTTGCATTATCTGGGCATAAGGATCATAGAATTATTGGAGGATACTTGGAAGCTCAATGAATCATTGCTAAATTACGAAGACTTGAAATCTATTATAGAAAGACTTATACATAATCCATAATCTCTGAAATTAATATGAATTTGGTAAAAAAATGGGAACATTTGAAATACGATGTGCTGTTAGGACCTATGGTAAAAGAAAAAATGCTATTAAAAGAAGGGTAGGCCTAGACTTAATTGAAATTTCAGCTTAAATTAATAATTTAATAGAGAGAGGCACTTTCACTATTGAGGATCAGGCCTCTTTAAATAAACTCCAAAACAAACTTAAGAAAATATATGATGAAAAAGCCAAGAGGGCCTTTATTACATAGAGAAACAAGTGGTTATAGATAAAAAAGGAAAAAGTAAATATTTCTATAACATATCTCGTAAAAAGAATGATGGAGGTAAATGCGATTAGGAAAATGAAAACTGATCGTGTTGTCTGTGAGGATATACATTTTATCTCGGCCCATATATCAGATTTTTTTGGTAAATTAGCCTATATGAAAGTGATTCTAATGCTATTGACATTTTACTTATTCTAAATTATTGGACTTCAATGAGAACTGTTAGTAATGATTTTAATTTTATATGTTAATAAAAAAAATTAATTGGAAGAAGCTAAAGAGGGTATTAAAAACTTTAAATCTAAAGTTAAAAATAATAAATCTCCGGGGAGTGATGGGTTGACTTCAGAGCTATATAAAACTTTTTGTGACCCTTAATCTAAATTTTTATTGGCAGTGTATGAAGAATCATTTGTCAATGGATGCCTTACACCATCAATGAGAGAGGGTGTCATTACTCTAGTACCAAAATCCCATAAAGATACTCTTTTGATCGATAACTGGCACCCAATCACATTATTAAATAACGACTATAACATTATAGGATATGTTCTGGCAAAACAATTTAAATATGTCCTGGATGATTTGATTGAGTGACAGTCAGGGTTTATGAAGGGTCGCTACATATCCAACAATGTAAGGTTATTTCTTGATTTGTTCTTGACTTCCAAAAATCTTTTGATACTGTTAGCCATCATTTCTTTTTTAGTGTATAACGTTTCTTTGACTTTAATAATTATTTTATCAATGCAGTGAAAACATTGTATGTAAGAGGAAAACTTTGTGTTAAACTTATATTTGGAACAACACCAAAATGTCATATTCACTCACAGAGGAATAAGACAGTGTTGCCCTATTTCTCCCTTTCTTTTTCTGTTATTTACTCCGATTTTAAATTCAATGGTCAATCAGAAAAATGTAATTAAAGGTGTTCATGATAAATTCAGGAATTCATGATAAAGAAATACAAATTCGCAGATGACACCACAGTTTTCTTAAAAGATCAATCGGAAGTCCATATAGCATTGGAGACATTAAATAATTTTCTCAGGTCTCTGGCCTCTCTCAATATTTCAAAATGTGAAATATTGTCTTTAAAAAATACTGACAAAACATTAATCTGTGGAATTCAACATAAAGATTGAATTAATTATTTGGGCATAAAAGATTTTTTAAATTCAAATATGGTTCTTACAGAAATTAATTTAAATACCATTTAAGGCATAATTAAAAAGAAGTTCAATTCTTGGTTGGCGAGAGATTTGTCTCGCACAGTCGAGTTTTATTATCAAAGGCAGAGAGTCTATCAAGAGTTTCTGATTAAAAAGAGTAAATTGGTCAACAAGATAAAACGGACTCCATATATGGAACATAGGCTATTTCTCTTTTTTTTTTTTGTAAGGTTGTGATTTTTGTTCTCAATTGCTAACCTACCATAACTACTGGCTTTATTATTGTGGTTACTGGTTTACAAACATAATCTTTCACATCATCATTTGTCATGATCTGTTAGTTTAGTTTAGATTTTATGAACTTTTATTTTGCATTCATCAGTTATCGGTTTCCTGTGTTTCCGTTGTTCCTATAGTTTCCCACCAGTCATCAGTTTCCATGGACACTCATTCATCTTCACAGCTGTTTTTCATCGTCTCATTATTATTTTGTGTATTTATGTTCCTCTGTAGTCCTCTGTCTTTGTCTGGTATTGTGTTACGTTGCCATTGCTCTCTTGGATTATCCTATTTGCTTTGTTTAATGAACTGAATTTTGATTTATAACTACCTTCTTCCTCCTTAAAATATGTAGATCGCCTCCATTGCACGCCTACCGGTGCTATGATTTTGTATTTTTCAAAGAGAAAGAAGTTTAGCGGAGTACGTGGAGGAGTTTGTGAGTATCTCCCCACCTGCAGCGACCTGATGCTTATGGAGGGATTTTGGTGGGGTTTGGATAATGAGATCCGGCTGGTGATGCCCCGGGGAAACCCCTGCTGGACGCTGGCCAATTACTTCAACTTCCCCTTCTGGGTGGACGGATCTTCTTTTATGGTGTGCAACGTGGAAGAAGATCCCGTTGCCAGCATCCAGCCCCACACCACATCCCAAACCAGGTAGTGAATGATCTACTACTTTCTGGTGACTCTGGTTCTCTGTCTATACTTCTGCTACTTGAGCTCAGCTCTGCCTTCGATACTGTCTCCCAGAGATGGGCACTCGAGTTAGGTACAAGGAGTTACATTTGACTCAGACTCGACAAAAAGGGCTCGTGAATATTTTAAAAACAACTCAAGTCTTTTATCCTTAACAACTGATATAATAAAGAAAGAATTTGTGTTTTATTTGAATGTTTATATAATCTCTGCGTCACATATTTCCCCATGTGTCGTGGTAGTTCTGACCCTTGTCATAGAATTTGATTACACATGTCTGTGTATTGCGCGTAAACTCCGAAATGTCATAGTGAAAGTCCCATTAAACATGACGGGAGCAACCGTGCCATATGTTCTTTCACTTGGGTTTTATTAACATGTCAAATCGGCTAGATGCAAAGAATGTGGGAAAACAATTAAAGACACCAGAACGACAACATACATTTTTTTGAAACATTGCATCCACAAAGGTTAGTTGCAACATCTATTATACTGTGGAGACATTATCCCTTACATCTTAGGACCTTTATTACAAACAAAACATATAATAGAAAGATCATATATTTTGTCTATATAATACAATTAGAATAAAAATAGGATTTGAGTATGAGAATTAAAAAATATTTTTGTAAGGCATGAAATGACTCGACTCGGACTCGTGACAAAAGACTCCAGACTTGACTCGGACTCCAGCTTAAAGACTTCAGACTTGACTCAGACTCCAGATGAAAGAAATCTTTGCTGTCTTCCATGATTTTTTTATTTCTCGCCTCTCGGATGTGGGTTTTTCTGGTGCTGCTCTTTCTTGGTTTTCTTCCTATCTCTCTGACAGGCAATTGAACATTTCAGTGCAACTGTAACCTAACAAGGTGTCCCCCAGGGATCCGTTCTCTGGCCATTATTATTCATAATTTACATACTACCACTGGGTCAGATCTTACACCTTCATGGTTTTAATTATCATTTTCACGCTGATGATCTCCAAATATACACTATCTGTACTCCTGTTCTATCTGCTCAAACTGACAAAATCTCTGCTTGCATGCATGAAATAAAATATTGGCTCAATTAAAATTTTCTTAAACTAAACATGGACAAAACACATAATTTTTATTTGAACTCCGTCACTCGATAGCAATTTTCCTTCTGATTTTGCCTGCGAGATTGCTGGTACACATATCAAACCTTCAAGTACAGTTAAAAATCTAGTACAGTAGAAAATGTAATTTTCTACTCTTCTCTCTCCTTTCAGGCTCATATTAACTCAAAATCTATCAAATCAAAATCACAAAATCTACATTCCTTCAGCTACGTCACATTGCCCAGCTCTCATCTATGCATTTGTCTCATCACGTCTTGATTACTGTAATGCCCTTTTCATTGGTTTACCTGCCAGCTCCATTTCCAGACTACAATATAATCAAAACTCTGCTTCTAGAATACTTACCCATACCAAGCATTCTGCCCACATCACCCGAATTTTGTATGATCTCCACTGGCTTCCAGTGGCCTATCGTATTAAATTCTATCATGTATATATATCTCCGGTATCCTCTGCCCTTTGGCTCTCCAGTTCAACCAGCTCCAGGAACACAAATTCAGGAGTAGCTCCATCTACTGAGGCTTTCACATTTACAATCAAGGCAGATCTGTGGATGAGAGATGTAGCCTCGTCAATGAGAAGAGACAACATGCTTGAAGATGACACAATACTGAACTATTTTTATCTGCATTTCTTTTGCTGTGTTCCACAATTTTTGTAGAACTGTACCTTGAGTGCAGACTAGTGCACATGTTGACAATTTTTTTTCTCTGAATCTCCTGGGCTTTTCGTGTGCTCTGGATGTCTCATGTCATTGTATCTTGTTCCTCAAAGAGGCCAGAGATGTTGATCTGTTTGCGTTTGAGGCTTGGATCTTAAAGTACACCCACTTCTCAGATATGGACACTTTATTTATTTTTTCTGTGAGGATGCAAGTTGATTTTGTTGTGCTGCAAACCGCACAACCTGGAAGTAAGCAAAACCATGACTAATTAGCATCATCATACAATTGTTGTATCTCTATTAGCAATAACATCTGCTGAATAGGGCCAAAATGTACTCAAAAGTATTTAATAAACTGTTTACAATCTTCACACCATGGCTAACCAATGCATGAAAAGCAGCCACTCTTCCAATAACTAATTATCTGACAACTATTGATAACTAACATTACTATATAGTAATTTAAGGGTTTAAATGTTTAAAATTAATGCACATTTAAGATGACCATGAATTAACTCTCATTTGTATAGTCATTGACTTTATGAATTTCAATTGTTTATATCAGCTTTGCATGTGTGCTGATATCTACCTAACTTTCTGTCCCTCCACTCAAACCATGGATGCCTGTTTTTAAATTTCATATTTAGTTCTTATTTCTCTCATCATCTGAAACAAGGAAATATAAACATTGCATTCTGTTTACTACTACACACACACACTAAGTTATCGCTCCCCTTCTCCTTTATTTATTGATCCACCACACTAATGTTAGTGAAGTTAGATTGTTCTAGATACATTTTAATATACCAACAATCTCCTACTGTTACAGTTTCGTTAATGATAACATATGCTACTTTTACTTACCAGGTAATGTTACGATAGCATCGGGCTCATTTTCTGTACTGCGTAGGATAGCATCAGCCTCATCTGCCTGATTTTCTGTAGTTTCTGTAACGTTAACGTTCGTGTCCTCTGTCATCTGCTGCAGTGTCACCCGAAGCAGCAGTAGCTTCACGGGCAGGTTTACGAAAACACTGAAAGAGTATAGTTTGAGTTTGCTTTTGTTTTATATCTCCTTTAGTGAGTTACCTTAGTTAATTTCAAACTTGAATATTAATTCAAAACAGATTTACAACACTTCTTTTTCGTTTAAAACTGCTTTTTTAAATCAACAATTCATTTCAAATGCTTAAGTCTTGACGGAAAGGAGCATGTTTTGTCCCCCCTTTTTTCTATTGCTGGGCTTCTTCCTTTTGTTCCTCTTCTTTTTCTTTCTTTCCACTGATGAATCTGAAGAAGAAATCATGTCTCTTTCTATTCTGTATTATGTATTAAAAGAAAATGCAGTACACTCAGAAATACGTCCTCACCATTTACTCATCTTTTACCCTCTTTACCTGACTTTCCTTCTTCAGATTAACACAAATGAAGGTTTTGAGGAAAAAAAAAAAATACATCTCTGGGAATACATATAATGCAAGCTCATGTGTTCCTAAAAGTTGGAGCATCAAAGTATAAATGCATAGTTATTCACCCTGTAATTTTTTAAAAGCCTATATGTATTGGTACACAATTATTACAAAAAGGTATGCGGTGTATGTTCGCTCTAAATTGCACCCAAATGTAAAATTGTTATATCATAATAGTAGAATAAGTACCCCTTAGTTCTATAATACTTACAGTATAAATATATTTTTTTAATTCTCCTGGTTGTTACCCCTTTATTCCCCAAACTTTACATATTTTTCCCTTATACTTACATGCAAGTACTTTATAGTACACTATAATTACCGAAAGTTACGCTGTAAATTCATCTTAATTACGCAGTACTTTCCGGGCTGTCATCTAAAGCGTCACCAAAATCTATACAAGCATCTTCTTTTAAATGGATGGCATTATACAATATTAATTGGAATCTGATCTGGTCTCTTCCACAAAAATATAATAATGGGGGGATCGGTTGTCTCCCTCTGTAGTTTTGGTCTTTTGCAAAATGGTCCAAACATGCAAAATGGTTGATAACATACTGGTAACTGCAATAAAGTAGCCTATAGTCAACAATCAATTGTTTACAACGTGCAATGGGAAGTCAAACTAACTTTACTTAAAATTTTCTTATACTGAACATGTTAATTTCCTGTCATCTCTTGGAATATCTGAAAGTAGATTTTTCCTAATAGCTGTCATTATTAGCAGAACACATTTTACACATGGGGAAAACCATTTGTTTAGTCGATAATTCAAGAAGATTCATATTTTAAAGCTCTTTCCAACTTTTGCTCGGCCTCAATTTTGTAATTGTTTAACTCCTCATTACTATGCTTAGGCCAATGTTAACTTTTTCTTTCTTTTTTATCTATAGCATTTGTTATGAAAAGCTTGAACAAATACAACAGGAAATAATGATAAGCAAACTAAAAGTCAATGAGAATAAAAACTAAACTGACAGTTTATGACAGTTTATGTTCACTTAAAAAAAACTTACAAGTATATTTGCAGTATAAACCTACTGAACTAGTATACTTCAAAGTTTCATAAAATAAAAATGTGCTACAAGTATTTGACTAGAAAACTATCAGTATCCATACGTTTACTTGTAGTATAGTTGCAGTACAATTGAGAAACTTAGCTGAAAACTAGTTGTGTACTCAAAGTTTACTTATGTTACACTTTTATACACTAGAAAGTGGGTTTTACCCAAGTATTATTGAAACAGGAGTATACTATTATTACAAGTATACTTCTAGTACATTGGTATACTTCTAGTACATTGGTATACTTAACTACATAAAGAACTTTACTTGACTTATTTTTTGTAAGGGTTTGGAGTCAAGATTAAAGCACTGGACAGCTTAAGTCAATTATGTGATGTTCTTTGACAGGCAGTCCAAAATATTTTCTATAAATTGTGTTTTCTTTTTTCATTAAGGAACCTCTAGAGCACTAAGGTCCATCAGACAGAGCACATAACAGGCTGATGGTGTAACATGGAGAGAAATGTGTTTTGACCAAATCTGGCACAGTAGAGAAGCCCACCGCTTTGACCAAGACCTTTCGGCTGTTTTTCCAAGCATAATTGCTTAGTTGAAGCCAGGAGGCTTATTTGACTGGGTGAGACTGATGTAATACACCAGCACCCATGTGATAAACTCATGTCTTTTAAGAACTTTCTGTCCAAACATCACATGCCTTACTCATCAAACCTGCCAAAGCAGGAAACACATTTGAAGGCCTTGGCCAGAGGCAGGAGTACCAACGCAAGGCTGGTGTTTAATCCAGATTGCATGTGTCATGAGCTTAGAATGGCTCTTAGGAAAATAAAGCCTGGCTGATTAGCTGTAAGAGAGTGCTGTCCAGAAAATCATCCCTCTACAGTGTAAATAAACAGCAGTTAAATAACCTAATTAATCCCACAAGGCCTAGCACTCTCTCTCTCACACACACAGACACACACACGTTCATGGGTTTTCATGTTTTATGGGGACTTTCCTTAGACATAATGGTTTTTATACTGTACAAACTGCACATTTTTAATATTAATAAAATATAGTTTAAGAAATGGGTTTAAGAAAATGAATAACACTCACTAGTTGTCGATTTTACAGTAACAAAAACAAATGTAATTTATGTTTATTCATATAAAATCTCAAAATTGATTTGTTTATGCCAGGTAAACAAGAACACCAAGGACATGCATCTATATACCGAGGACAAGCTGTAAGCTGTAAATAGAATATGGGTCACTCTGGCATTGTGTTTTAAAGCCGGTATAAGACAACAAAAGATAACGTGACTAAAGTGTTAAATAGTTAAAGTGACATGTAAATGGATATCTAAAACAGCCTGAAGATAGCCTATGTAAGGTATACAACCCAAAGAGAATGTGCTGCCATCCAAAAAAATTGCTCTTGGCTGCGCATCAATTCATTGCTATGGGGTATTGACGTGTATGGTGAATATTTAAAATCTTCCACTCGTCTCAGTCCTCCCTCAAGATGTTTCTGGCAAACATTGACACAGCACAATATTTATCTGACTTCCAATGTTTTTTTAACTTCATTCTGTATTTAATCAGAGCACTTCATAGTCATTGTTATTAGCACAGAACAGGTGCAGGTAAAAAAATAGTATGAGAACCCAGAGGAGTGCATTTTGCTCGGGCAGAAGAATCAGGCAGCTTCCTTTAAGCTTAGGGCTCAACCTTGGCTGGGAAGTTGAACTGGTAATGGGCAGCCAACCCAGCTTCTTAGCAACTGCCATTGACCTGCTGCGGAAACTATGTGTGAATGAAGCACAAGTCCTGAGACAAGTTTGCACCCAGGGTATAGGGCCATTTTTTCATGGGCCATAATAGTGGCTTTGTGCACACATTATCTGCAGGCCTGGAGGACCCTACTTAGGATGAGAATCACGGGAGACAAAGCAGATGCCCGCTGGTGTAATTGCACCAACAGTGGCATACCATAGCGCACCACAACTGTTGTGTAATGAAGGAAATGGGCAAAATGCATTTTTTGTTATTCCATTGCGTAAAGAAATACATGTGGGCCTGTTTAAAAAAAAAAATCCCCAATTAGCCTTTGCTGCGGTTATGAATGGCACATGTCATGGGCACATGTTAAAACACCAGAAAACGTCGTTCAACATCAGACTGACAATCGACTCACTCCATTGTGGGATTATGAGAGAAAGGTTGATAAATGCAAGACAACAGTCCTATTGTTATGATGGAGAAGGAGGCAGTGACATATTCTGAGTCACAAAACATCCTCGTTATTACATACAGAGGCGCATGACATGCTTACAATATATGAATAATAATGACACATTTGAATAGTGACGTTGGAAACTCAAACTCCTGAACGGCCTCACTGTGGCTTCACACAACAGAACTATGGCAAACCTGAGCATTTATTTAATATTTTCAACAAAAGCCGCTCAATACAGCACACTACAAAAATGATCAAATAAAGGGTGAGAGATTCACTGGAGCTTTAGCAGCTAATTGTTGTAACTAAACAAAATCCTCTTAGTGATTACATCAGGATTCATGTGCTAAGGATTAAGGGAAATGTGCAGAGGTTGTTTTGTTCTGGATCAAGAATGACAAATAAGCAAATAGGGCTCAACACAGCTGGGTGACTGAAATGCAAAACTGTGAGGGGGAGAGATCCCAGTGAAGCCACACAATAGATAGACTGTAGAGATTTCTTCTGGTTTGGAAGATCTGACGCTAATCTATATTTCACTGGGGAGAACAATGCGAAACAGATATTTTGTGGACCACTTTAAACTTCATTGTTCTACAGGGAAATGCGTCATTGCTTGCCGGAAGCATTTAATCACGCCAACCCACATATATAATATACCGATATAGCATAATGGCAATTTGAATGCCAAAATATATTTTATTCATTCATCATCAGGGAATACATGAGTCACTGAATGTCTGTGGTTCTGTGGTAAAAGAAAAGTCCAACGAAAGAGCATAAATTAGGTCTTTATAAAGATACCTTTGCAAAAAAGAAGTAATTTTAAATAAATATTTTTTAAAGAAGATTCAACTAATTTTCAACTAATTCAACTAAGATTCAACTAATTTTTAAAACTGTTTAATGTAATTTAAGTTGAAATTAATTAAAATGTTGATTGTACTTAAAGGCAGCAACTTTTTTTTTACATTGTAATTGCAAATAAAAAGACAATATTTTGAATAGTTTCAACATAATTTACAAAAACGAGCTTGTCAGTACATTCAAAGGTGGCCAGAAAAGCTACAGTTCAGCTATAACTGCATTTAATATAAATTTAAACTGTAAAACCTTTTCGTTAATTGAAATTGACATGCAATTAATTGTCCAAAAACATTCAGTTCACATTTAAGTATATTCTTTAAAAGTATATTTTTAAGCACATACTTAAGTGTGCATCCCCCCCTACATGTTGGCCTACATGTTTGGTAAATCATTCTGAAGCTAAAAACTCACCACACCTGTAATGCACAGGAAAGGTTCATCCTTTCATTCAGTGCCACACAAACCACGCTTTTCTTTCCAGAACAAGCCATCATCACAACGCAAACAGAGCGGATCACATCCCTCCCTCGTGGAGATTATATTACAGTAGCAGGGAAGGGCATTGTTCCCTGTTTCTTTGGCAAATAACGCTAACATTTCCATAAGCAGTTACGAAAAGAACAGGTGGAAGAGTCACAGATGACAAGGCAAGTTTAACACAGAAAGTCCCCCATCCCTCCACTTTTAGGCAAGACTCAAGACAGAGAAAGGCCTTGTGCATTGGTGTCCTTTTACTGATGAATCATACATGGTAATGCTCAAAAGAGACTCCCAGGACAATAAGTGTCGTCAGGAATCCTCTGGAATGTTATGTAACAGAGCCCTTTGGATTAGCAATGCTATTACAAGCAGAAACAATATAGCACTTTTTCCTCAAATTTCGACATAAACAGGACGTTTTGTTTACTCTTCAATGAAATTATGTGGTCCCATGGTGCAGCGGCCGCTCATCCATCTGACCACGTGTGTCGGGGTGAGGGTGCCCATACCCTCTCACACACAGCAGGGGGGTCTCGCTCAAAGCTGCCAACCTCAGCAGGACGCTAATGACTGTCTCCTCGCCCAGCGTGGCAGGGGGTGTGAAAGCGTGTTGTGCGACTCCAGAGGCACTGCAGAAAGTAGAGCGGCAGCTCCAGAGCGGCCGCCTTCTCAAGCATGAGAACCCGATTCACATGCACACGCATGGGTCTCGCTTCAATCTGGAGGTCCCATGGAGGTGTGTCATTCCCAACCACATGCAGCTCTTCATAACATTCTGCTTTAATGTCCTGTGATTGCACCCTTGCGCAACATCTCTATTAGGGAGAATTTAGTATTGATGCAGTGTGGTACACCGGAATTTCAAAGCAAGAATGTGGTAACATTAAATCAATGCGAGAACAACTTGACATTCTTCTTAATAAGTCAGTACCTCTGATTCTGAAGGTGAATATGAATGACAGGTCAGCAAATGTGTCAGGCTTTTTTATACCACACCTGAAATATGATTCATAGCAAGTTTCTGTGCACTTGCTAGGGTGTTAATGGTGACACATCATTGCTGTGTCGTTGCTAGGTGGATGGTTTCTAACCAACATTTTATGCGAGAGAAAACAAACATTTTCCATCACCTTAATGTGTGTTTTGTCTTAAATGGATAGTTTGGACAAAAATTAAAACTCGGCATACCAGACAGAAAAGACGACATTTT
Organism: Gila orcuttii; assembly: GCA_026230005.1. Classification (NCBI taxonomy): domain Eukaryota; kingdom Metazoa; phylum Chordata; class Actinopteri; order Cypriniformes; family Leuciscidae; genus Gila; species Gila orcuttii. The sequence goes on along the minus strand of JAPDVR010000016.1, from coordinate 27,250,281 downwards.
GAAAAATGTCTCAGCTGAAACATTCTTTAAAATAACTTCTTTTAGGTTCCACAAAGGAAAAATATGTCATACAGGTTTGAATAAATGATGACAGAAATTTTATTTTTGGGTGAACTATCCCTTCAAGTGAAACTCCAGATCCACCTTTTAAAGTAAAGTGAAGTGAAGGCATGGTAATATTTGGTATCTGTCCTCAGTAAGTGAACACACACACACTGCAAACCGTGGACACACACATCCAGAGCAGTGGGCAGCCATTCCCTGTGGCGCCCGAGGAGTGATTGGGGGTTAGATGCCTTGCTCAAGGGCACCTCAGTCATTTCCTACTGGTATTGAGAATCGATGTTCTGCATATTTTCACTGGTAAAATCCAGTCATTTGAAAATAAATCCATGTGATCGGGAATTCTGCGTGAGGGTGAAAGCTTTCCCCATACTGATTCAACTTCAAATTCGCAACAAATTGAAGTTTGCAGAAACTTTGCAAACATAAAGTTGCTTGGTTTGAAAGTGATCTCTGTGTGAGTTGTGCTTCATCTCTAAACTTTTTACAATAGACAATAGACCTTTTTGCCCACAAAATTCGAAATCGCGCTAATGTGACCCTCACCTTAACAAACTTTTAGGCAAATTTTTTCCCCATTCGCACTAACTCTAATTCGCACCTAAAAATACCTGAATGGAAACTCAGCAATTGATATTTAGGTCCTTAGATATGGCTCTAGCTTTCCAAACACAAAAGGAAAATAGCACACTCTTCAACATCATTAAAGTCTGTAGCACAAACAGCATAGGATGAGCCACATAAAACTGGAAGTTTGAAAAGTCTGAAAGTTTCACTGCTGTTGCCATGTGACTTGAAAGTGTTGTGCAGTGAATCTGACATTGCACAATATATCGTGCAAAAGAGACAGTGAGTCAGAAGGATGTTACAGACAGTGTTTGGGCCAGCTGTCAATGAGAGGTTGGAGCATTTATTTATCTGTGAATGGTGCGTTAAATGCTGTATGATAAACACAGGCTGTTGTGTACCCTGAGACAACGCCCCCACCAACTGGAGCTCAGCAGTGTCAGCATCCTGCTAGTCTTTCTGTGTCTGTTTTCTGAGACTGTAAATGCAGGTATTCGTTAACAGATAACAATATTTAGCAACCACTATAACTATTGCTCAGGGTTAGCTATATGAGCAAACCTCTAATCCTAGGTTTAAACTTAGGAACTCGTCCCACACCATTTGCTATGTGGACATAGATGATGCCTCAAAGCAGCTTGTTGAAGATAGGTGTGCTATTACTATTGCTATAAGTGTTTAAACTCTTTACATGGCAAATGATAAAACTAAGTTAAGTCTCATTGACTTCCATTTAATATGTGACCGTAGCCATATCTAAAGGGCCATACACACCGGGACGAATATCACCGCGCGTTATTCGCCAGCGTTTTTCAACGTGTTTTTTGTGTTCACACCCAAGCGATTTTTGCTGACGATGAGCCGAGTGAACATGCAAATTCATTCCCTGACATTAGATGGCGCTCAATGTAAAACAGAAATATCCAGACCCCTGGATTCTGTTCCATTTTATTGTGCTCTCAAAGGTTTTTTGAACCAAGAACACGAGCTGTGTGAATGACTCCTTACCAAGAGCAGTAGTAAGTGTTGTTTGGTGAGTCGCGTTACCTGTAGTAGCACCTGGGACTCATTTCGATGGGCAAAAACATGAAGGTGGGATGTCAAAGCTTATGTTCCGACACCAACGAGACCAGCAGCTCTACATTTATCTTGGCTTGCATCTTCCTCGTCTTCTTCCCGGCAGTGTGTAGACGCTACTTGGCGTATATCTTCTTTGCCGTTACGTATGTGTGCTCGGCAAGACCGTTTTGTGTTTGAGCGCCCCCAAGTTGTGTTTTACTGTAACTTCAGAACCTCCAGATACGTGAACAGAAGCGCCAATCTCATTGGTCGGATAGTTTTTGACGCAGCGCGTGAAACCAAAAAAACGAACCCGAGGCGTTTTTAAAAAAATGACGCTTTTACGCGTGGCGTTTTTCGTGTCGGTGTGCACACTCACATTGGCGCCCTTTGTTTAATCACGAGGCGTTAAACGTCGGCGAATATCGCGCGCGAAATTCATCCCGATGTGAACGGGCCTTAAGGACCAGATTTCAGAGTGGACTCTTTTGCCACTTGTACCAGACACCATAGCAACCACCAACAGTCAAGCAACCACATAGCAATGCCCTAGCAACCACCCCAGGACATGTTAGCAACTGCACAGTAACACCATAATACAGTGTCAGCAACTTTTGCACAGGCAAGCATTACACACATTTTCGCCAGTGGCTATTTACACCTTTTTAAAAGTGTTAAAATAAAATGTTAATACTAATTACGCAGAGGGTAACAGCAAGTATATACAGTTTGCATGAAGTTCACTTCTGATCAAAAGTGACAGCAAAGACCGTATAATGTTAAAATGCAGTTATTTTGAACTTTCTATTTGTTGAAGGATACTATAAAAGTTTGCATTAAGCAGCACAGCTGTTTTCAAAATTGAGAATTTTAATAAATGTTTCCTGAGCATCAAATCAGCAGAATGATTTCTGAAGGATCATGTGATACTGAAGACTGAAGTAATGATGCTGTAAATTCAGCTTGGATCACAGGAATATTGGCATTTTAAAATATATTAAAAATAAAGTTACTTTAAATTGTAATTATATTTGGAATAATATAATTATTCAGTCGGAAATTATATCCTCTGGAATGCCGTAAATGATGAAAACCTGCTGGAAGAGCGCCAACTGAGTCCATGAGGGACACGCGCAAGGCTGATGGTACGTATGTCCGTCCCTCAGGACCTCCCGGCGGAGGTAGCTCAGAGCGTGCTACCATTGGATGGGATTTACAATGAGAGCTGGAGGGAGTATGGCTTCAGGTTGGTTGGTGGATACTTCAGGAGAGTGTAGATGGGATAGAGTATCAGCCTTCTGATTTTTGTTTCTTGATCAATAGGTAACTGTGAAATTGAATCAGGTAAAGAAAAAGGCATAGCAGGCTTGACGAGAGTTAGAAGATATAAGACAGCGTGCGTCTCGAAGATATTCCAAATTTCGATGATCAGTGATAACTTGAAAATAGTGTGTTTGGCTCCCTCCAGTCAGTGTCTTCACTCCTCCAGAGCCAATTTGATTGCCAGAAGCTCCCTGTTACGATGTCATAGTTTTGCTCCGCTGGGGGCAGTTTCTTAGAGATGAAGGCACATGGACAAACTTTGGGTGGCTGCCACTGAGGGAAGACTGCTCCTACCCCAGTGGTGGAGGTGTCCACTTCCACGATGAAAGGCATGCAAGGATTCGGATGTGATAGGGTAGGAGCGGTGCAAAAGGGTTCTGTAGAAATTGGTGAAACCTTAGGAGCATAGCAGTTCTTTGCCAGATGATAGTTGTGGCCAATCCCTGACAGCTTGGACCTTCCCCTGGTCCATCTGGATACCATGTTCGTCAATGACATAACCCAAGAAGTGCATAGTGGATCTGTGGAACTCACATTTTTCCAGTTTTACTGTAGATATAGATTGTGCTCCCGAAGCTTTTGAAGGACCTGTGTAACGTGGCGGTAATGGTCGGCTTGGTTCCAGGAGTATATCAGAGGAACTCCCGGAACACCTCATTCGTGAACCCTTGTAATATAGAAGGGGAGTTTTCCAGCCTGTACGACATACTGAGGTACTCGTAATAGCCTGAGGGTGTTACAAAGGCAATTTCCCATTCATCACCTTTCTTTATCCGACTGAGGTTATATGTACTATGCAGGTCCAGTTTGATGAAGATACAAGCACCACGGAGTTGGTGGGCAGCTGGGACCAGGGGAAGAAGATGATCTATGCAGGTCCGCAAGCCTCCGTCCTTCTTAGCCATGAAGAAAAAGCCGGAAGCGACTGGGGAAGTAGATGGATGAATAAAACTTTTACGGAGGGTCTCCTTGATGTACTCCTCCATGGCCTTCTGCTCCGGGATGGACAAAGGATAGACTTTTCCCCCTGGAAGGGTAGCCCCAGGCAGCAGGTTGATCACACAGTCAAATGGCCGGTGAGGTGGTAGTTTAGTAGCCAGCGGTTTACTAAACACATCCTGGAATGCCCTGCATTAATGATAGGGGTGGGAATCTCTAGGCACCTCACGATTTGATTCGATTACGATTCAGAGGGCTGCAATGCGATGTTAAAACTATTATCAATGCATCTTTTTTTTTTGTGACTACTTGGTACTTTTAAAGCAAAGTATTTATAATGACCCATAAAGAATTGACTTCCAATACTTCCTATATTCATTTTATTAATAAAACAAATGGAAGTGATTTGGCAAGTCAAATGAAGGCTACTTTTGCCAGCATGTGTCCCAACATTGCAAAGAACCAACAGGAAAATAAATGTGTGCCTGTACTAGCAGCATACTTGTAGTAAATGAATACGAACTTCAGCATATTCTGAATCTCTAAAATTTAATAATATACTTCTAAACATCATCCTCCTGTTATGTGCAATATAATCCTTCAGACAAAAAAATATTTTGCTGTAGCAAAATCACAAACAGTTTTCGTTCAAAAATATAGAATTATGTACCAGCAGCTCATACAAAAATAATGCTTGTGGACTTACGCATATTCTGAATAATAAGTAACATACAAAGCAGCTCTTATACACAACTAAATGATAAAGAGTTATGAATTGCTGTATACCACAATCAAAAACAGCTTATACAAAAAAATTAAATGAACATCTGCAGAGAGCACAGTCAAAATGTAACTTGTTGTGACTGGTATTACACTGATACACACTGTGACTGTGGAGGGCAGTACAGTAAACCTACGTATAATGTACGTATAACAGATCGATTTACAGCATATTGATGTGAAAACTAAACACAGAAAGCAGCTCTCATAAAAAAAAAAATACAAAATAGGTCACAATGAAATTGCCAATTTTCCATACGTTAGCTTTTAACGAAGAGGGTGCCATTTGAATTTCGCGCTCAGCCATCTTGCGTCTCTGTTATGTGCACGCCACAGACTGTCCGGGCACTGCACTTCCTCCTTTTGCATTCCGTCAATATTACGTTATTAGAGAAAAAAGATTTTTAACATTTGTGAATCGATTCAGAATCGTCCACATCCGCATCGCGATGCATCTAAGAATCGATTTGTTCCCCCACCCCTAATTCCTGAGGAATCCCCTGCTGGTTGTTGTACTCAGGGCTTTCAATGGAGGTTGAACCAATGTTGAGGGTCTTGGGATGGTGGTGATCACTGGTTTCACGAGGGAGTAGAGCTGATTTGGACTGAATGTATGTGGTCTTCTTTGGTCTTATCAGGCAGTTTTGGAAGCACTTGTTTTCCCACCAAAGGATCTCACCATTGGCCCAGGAGACTTCAGGGGATTGTTGGAGCATCCACGGGTGACCCAGGATGATTTCAACAGTGGAACCCATCAGCACCATAAACGAGATCTGGAGGACGGTGGGAGAACAATGCGTGATCACAGCTCGTCCCAGCGGTCTTCCAAGGATGGAATGGACATTCAGGATCTGCGGGCAGAGGACTGGGACTGAGGACTGGCAGAGGCACTGGCTTGAATGGTACTCACCGCTAGCTGAGGTGGACATACGGGACAGAAGATGGCAGAAGATGTCCCTCTCACCCACAGTAGAGGCAGAGCCGATTGGTTATACGTTTTTGACACTCCGTTCAGGACAGATGGAATGCATCCACTTGCATGGGTTCAGGGAAGAGCTGGCTGATGGTGAGACGGCGAAAGGTTGCAACGGTGTTGAGTCAAGCTGGCAGGCTGTGAGACGCTGAGCGACCCTTGTATCAAATTTGTTGCGTTGAATCAAATTTTCTAATCTCATTGTATCATCATATATGGCCATCTGCAAACATAGTGAGGGAGTGAGATGCTGACGGTATGCTGTTATGAGCGCCACTTCTTTCCACCGGCTGGCTGCATAATTAGAAACGGGGGAACGTCCCTGACGCAGGTGGTACAACTGATCATGAACTGACAGGGAATTGGCAGTTTGGCGTCTTGAAGGAACTCTGCAGAGCACATCCGGTGAGCAAAGTGATTATGTAGGCAATTTTCTCTTGGTCTGATTGAAATTGCTGGGTCTACATATCAAAATACAGCACACACTGTAATATGAAACCGCTGCAATCCTCCGCCATGCCTGCGAATGTCGCTGGTTGGGCCATGGGACTGGCGGAGACATCAGATAAAGAAGCGGTGACTGGTGGTTGAAGCGTTTGACGGAGATCCTGCTAGAGGTCGGCAAATGGATCGGCTGGTGGATTACTTTAATCATCATTATCCATCTCTCCTTCCTTGAGGTCTGATCTTCTCTCACGAACAGAAGAAAAGACTCAGGTATGCACAGCAAACAGCAGTTTATTGAACAGATATCACAGTAGCAGGGATCTCACAGGTAAGTAACAAATGCAGACAAACGTTCAGTCACCAATTCACCTGCCTCAAATGTCTTTCTTTCAGTTGTAGGATGATGGCTTGTGCAGAAGATGATGAAGACAGACAGACAGACAGATGAAAATGGATGAGCAGTAGGTTGGGAACGCTGAAGGCAAGGCATCGTATAAGGTAAGCAGTCAGGTAGGTTAACGCACTGAAGTTGCTGACGAGACCAGACAAAGAGAGGTGGTGAAGTGAGAGCTTATAAAGATGTCCTTTATGAGCTCCAACAGGTGTTAACAGTTAGAATTCTGGAGATAATGACCAAATGAGTGGAGCTGTGGGGTTTGGTGCTGATGGTGGATACATGCTAATCACAGTGATTTTAGATATAAAATCTAATTTTACTGAAGGCAAAATAAATGCCATGGTAAGGGGGAGTTAGTAAAAAAAGAAACTGCCAACAGTGTTGGTTATTTTCACTCAGTGTCAATAAACACTCCCCCCATTACATTTTAGAAAATTTAAAAATCTCCTTTTAATATTTTTTGCCACTTTTTGCACTTTTGTGAGGGAGTAAAAGGTAAAAAATAGGGAGGAGATGGAAGAAGGACAGGATTGGATTTCAACCTAGATGACCTGCATGAGCACCACTACACATCATGTTGGAGCATGTGCACTACCCAGCAGGTCACGTCGCCAACATTTCAACCATTCCACCCAAATCTATTATTTAACCACATTTAAATCTTGATTAAACCCTTGATATGTTATTGTTTACTGTAAAAGTTTAGCACAGCCTCAAATTTGAGAGGAAATCCTAAATAGAACAAATGTAATGGTGTAGGTTTAAATAATACCTCAGGGTTATGAAACAGCTTGAGGGTGACTATATAATTATTGCTTTACTCTCATAATCTCTGCTAGCCTCTCTCGGGTGGGTGTAACGAGAAGTACGGTTAGCATGTCTGCCCTACCCATGAACTGAGATTTGTTCCACATCATTAGCGTCTCTTGCAGGAAAGAGTGACATTTACGGCAGCCCCTTATCATGGCTGCAACATTGTCTCAGCACATGTAGGTTAGGGACTGCACATTTAAATGGATCAAGGACAAGGTATATTAACCCATTCATCCAAACTTTGAAAAGACCATTGCCATGGTTTAAGCCCTAGACTAAAATGCATGTTTGAGCTGTTTTAACTGAAAGCAACTTGCACTGACACATCTTAAACTATGTCAGTGCTATTGTTTTGTCTCAAGACAAAAACTGCATACCAGTAATTTTTTTTCTAAGGCATGACTATTAAAGCTACTTAAAGTCAGTGTGAAGGCAATTCAGAGATTTGTTTCTAAACACATTATAAATGTTAGAAATGTGTTGCTGAAAACACGTTATAAAGACTGTGATCTATGTAGTACTGAATTGTGGAGTTAGACCGTTAAACAGTTTTTTCACAATTTTTGTATTCAGGATTTTTCGAGCGGACCTGAAATAAATGGCTCGATGACACACTGGAACCACTGAACATGGCCCCTCCCCTAACACTATAATAACTAGAGTACTTTAGCATTAGTGGTTTGTGTACTCAATCGAGAGTTACTGTTATTACCATTAGTTAATACATTCTCCAGTTTTCTAGCAAGCTATGCCTTCGTCACGTAAATGCATATTACCTGGTTGTGATAATTTACAAAACAGCTCAGTCTCATTTAAATCTCCTAAAAAGGATTTCAAGAAAATGTGGATTAATTTTGTAAAAAAAAACCTTGATGGAGGCTGAGGATCACCACCAAAACCCACCTCTGCATTGAACATTAAATAGTTTTACAAACTTTCAACAGAGACAACTGGGATTTACTGATAATCCACTGTTACTGGTGAATGGGGCCGAACTGACTATCTCCTGCCCCGGCCTTCATCCCCCTGTCCCCCCAGCAACTGGTGATGGGGCCGGACAGACTATCTCCCATCCCAGCCTTCATCCTCCCGTCCCGCCGACATCTGGTGCCATCGGTGGCAGTATGTGCCCACCAATGAGTGTAAGTTTCATTCGTGGGCATGGTTTCAGTGCTAAAAGGCAGACATGCCACCAGCGTTTGAGAGCATAGAATACTGCTTATTTTTTCAAGATTTTGATCATTTATATTATTTACTTGGTCATTCAAATTTGGCTGGGTGGTTAATACATTTTTCTGTGGTGTGACAAACTCAGAACACATATTTAATATTGCTTTACACATACTTTAAATGTCCTAATTTAACTGATGCCTAATCCTGGCTTTAAAAAACAGTTATTGGCCTGGTTTCACAGACAGGGTTTAGATAAAGTCGCAATAAAAAAAGGAAGTAGCGACATCTCTATTATGACGTACATCCGAGGGTAAAGGTTTAATCGAGAAACAAGAAAAGAAAAGTAGACTTGGTTCAATGCATTGGTTGTTGATTGGATATAACAATGTGGGCGTGGCACTCAGAAGTAGAGGCAGATGAACATAAGCTTGGGTTTAGGTGACTAAGGGTGCCTTCACACTGGGCTTGTTTGCTGCGGTCCGAGTGCGATTGCTCCCGGCGCCCCCCCCCCGGCAGCAGCTGTCTGGTTTCATACTCAACTTGATTCTATCGAACCCTGGTGCATTTGCGTGCATATATAGAAAACAGAACGCGGGTCAATATATTGTGTTTTTTATTCATTCTGTGCTATTATGCGCAGCTGATTGAACAACACAGGTTTAGTGTGTGTGTGTGTGTGTGTGTGTCACATAAGGTGGCTTTCTGCTGCTTGCAAACGGACTCTTTTGAGGAGACAGTGGATTTCCATTAATGTGTTGCCCTGATTCCACGCACTATGCTCGAAGACACTGCAGGCTCATTCTCGCTCGTATCCAAGGTAAATCATCAACACTATCATTCCTTACATGTGTTTTATTTGCCTAAATACATCATAATCAGCTAAAACACATGCGCAGGTCACTTGACTTCCTGAACAAGTGCGCACCCGAGTCCGTGTTGCTTTCACATTCATCCGAACCGTGGCATGGTTCGAGTGCAACCGAACTTAGACCACCTCCTCCAGGTAGTCTCGGGTTCGGTACCCCAGTGTGCACCTGGGTCCACATGACAGTGTTCACATTAGCGATTTTTCATGCGAACCGTGCCCTGTTCCGAACTAAACTGCCAGTGTCAAAGCATCCTAAATTATTGGAAAACTCCACTTGTCTTTTTTTACCAGATGATCCGGTTATGACAATTGTTCACAATAATATCTATAACATGCATTTAGAAAACAAAATGCATTTCCATTTAATGCTGACTTTAATGAGAAACGCACATGTTCTGGAGGATCTGTTAGTCTTCAGAGCTTTAATGTAGGCCTAAATCAAATTAAATTGATTCCCTTCTCACTTGAAAATATGCAGTGCCTGTTTCAACGATGTAAAACAGTGGCACTGAACCGCATAGGGCGCGCCGTAATTAAAAGGTAAGTTTGAATGATGCAACATGTTGCAAGACATTCAATATCAACAGATATAGTCCAAGACAAACATGGCCGGAATTAAGAGTTATGTCTTATTTTATCTGGAATATCCTGTATCAAAGACCACCCAGAAGCATATACAGCGTAATGTTCGCTTTAATGTTTTCGTCCTGTCTCGTCTCCTCTCTTCACACGTTCTTCTCAGACCATACATGGCTGTCACTGTGGATTCCTCCGTGACTATGATACACGTCCGGTTCCACCTGAGGCTGTTGTGGAGAAATGCTTCCGCGCTGTATGCTAATGAAATTAGCGGTAGTCTGTCACACCACCTGACTATTTTCAGTGCTTTGCCATCAAATGTCTGGCAGGTTTGCTGGACATGGATTATACAAAAATAAAATTATTTTTAGTGTTTAAAAAAAAAAAGAAAAAAAAAAGAAGAAGAGAGAAAGCGTGTAGCGTTAGCGCCTTAAAGCTCTGTTGGAATGTAGGGCAAATGAGGAGCCGCAGGAGGAGATCAGAGAGTTATGCAACCTGACTCTGTGATGATAAAAGCATGGAAAAGATCCAAACCAGCTGTTATATTCTCCCAAAGCGATCATCAACTGCTGTGTCCTCGAGCACAGCACTACAAACATAACTGAAAGCTTCACCATGTTAAAAATGACCGGAGAATCTGAACCGGAATCAGTTCCTTTGTCAAGTAAATTAGTACTTAAGGTCACAATTCACTTTCAATATACAATAAAATTACAACATATACCATATGGAGCAGAGGAATGCTTTTTAAATAGTTCACATATAGGCCTGCGCTATGTTGGCTTTTACTTGAACTTTTCACTCTAATTTAACTCCTTTATTTAAAAATTTTTTTGTAAAGAAATTCATATGTTGGCAATTTATGTTTTTCTACAATACTCATAAGCTTTTAGATCCAATGTTTAAAAAAAAAAAAAAACATAATGAGAAGCATCTTGTGCAATTGCCACTGTGCGTTGGTGATCAATGACAGCGTTACAGTACAAAGTATTACTGAATTTATATGTACTATATATATATATATATATATATATATATATATATATATATATATATATATATATATATATATATATATATATAATTATTTATTTCACCATCATTTTGCAAATTTCAGTACCTGACAACAACATGCTGTTCCCTTTCGAGGCAACTCGCGATGCGTCGATGACGCTTTGGGGAACGCCTTCGCGTGATTACCTCTGAAGCACGTATGTCAACTAGTCCAATGGAATGAATGAATGAACGCCACGGGCGGGTGACGTCATGACCAGGAAAGGATATAAGCACATCCGGTGCGTTATTCGCGTTAGCTTTTGTGCCTCAGCAAAGCGCTCTGTGTCAAAACTGTCTGTGAATATTTATTGTTGTCTGTCTGATATATATATATATATACACACTATGGAAAGAATTGCACAAACTCTGTGTTCTTCCTGCTCGCGTTATTTAACGAGTAGGGACACACACGAGCTTTGTGTGATGTGTTGGGAGTGGAGCATGCGGTATCAGCCTTGGCTGATTGCCAACATTGTGAGAAGCTTTCGCTTCGCTCCCGCCTGTCACTTTTCGAGGGAAGTGGCCAGGCTCGCGATTCTCAGGGTGCAGGACCCGCGTCTGCCGAGGCAACGCGGAGAATGCATTCCTGTGGATCGCAAATAGGATCTCTTTACGGGGTTGGAGACGGGTCCGCGGATCTTATCTCCTCCCTTTCCACGAGGGATCCATGCTCTCTCTCCGGTCTCGGAAGCCCGCGCTGCGGTCTCTCTTCCGCCTGGGGAGAGAGTTCAATGCTTCAGTGCTCTACCCCCGAGGAGGTAGATGTGCTGGGCATTGAAAGTAAACAAAGCACAATCATGGGGGAAGTGGATTTGCCATCTCTTTCCCCAGCGTATGAGAAATATATATATATATATATACACATGTATAATAGTTTATATATATAAAATGAATGTATATATAAAATAAAGCTGGTGGAGGTGTTAACCAAGGCTGTAGATAAATTAAATATTTAATGGCCAGCAGAAATAAGGGGGAGCTCGTCCTAAAAATAAAGAACGAGTTTCCTTCCCTCTATTTTTTTTTTTTTTTCACCTCAATCACGGGGCCTTCCATTTTTTCCCGATCTGCACAGCGAGCTGTCTAGATCATGGAAAAAGCCTTACTCTTCTTGTCTTTTAGCCCCCAAGTCCATGTATATTCAGATATTAGGGGGTTAAGAGAGTATGGCTATGGGGCAATACCCCAGGTAGAACAGACGCTTGCTAGCTATCTGTCTCCCGGTTTAGTATCGTCCCTGAAGGCGTCGGCTTCTCTCACTAAACCAATAAAAAAAAATATATATTTTTTTTTTTAATCTAGTGGTAAAAGCATTTACGGCAGTGGGTCTAGCAGGAGGCTGCTTGCACACTATAGGAGTGCTACAAGCATATCAGGCTGACCTGCTGGGGTATTTGGACAGAAGTGAGGGAGTTTGGCCCGATGGGGTTTGAGAACTTCGTCGGGCCACAGATTTATCTCTCAGGGATAATAAGGAGACCGCCTGAACTTTTTGGCGGTCTATGGCAGCCTTTGTGGTCACTGTGAGACACCTCTGGCTCAATTTGATGGAAATCATGGACAAAGATACAAGATAATCTCTCTCTCGCTATGTCCAACCCCCTGGGGCTGCTGGGCGTGAGCAGCTCCAGCCGTCTTGTTTCTCATACGCAACACAGCAACCAAAGCCTTCAAAGCAGAAGCCGGATCCGAGGACTGTTCTTCACGCTGGGAAGGCTTCGGCTCAAAAGAAAAGGTCTTGGCGCCACTGGCGTCAGACCGGTGAGGGCAGCCCCAACCGGGGTGGAACGGTGTACACCTCATTATACGGTGCCCTTTCCATCTCGGTGCCCTCAGGGGACCGTTCTGCCAACCCCGCCACCCTTGGTGCTTTAGGGCGCAGCAGTCTCCAGCGAGCTTCCGGCGCAGTGTCAACACGACATTGCGTCGGACTCGCGCCCTCTGAGGGGGGTTCGAAAACAGTCAGTTTGGGTGGTTCCTGCCAGTATGCTTCAGGCCCCCTAATCTGACTGTCTCAATTACACCAGAGGCCAGCCTCGAGGGGCTGGTTCCCTTGGTAGATTTTCTGGCCAGGCAGAAGTGGACCTGTTCACGTCTCAGCATACGACGCACTGTCCACTCTGGTTCGCTCTCACTCAACCAGCCCCCTCGGGGCTATGGTGCAGACGTGGCCGAGGCTACGTCTGTATGCATTTCCCCCTGTTGCTCTGCTCCCAGGAGTTCTGAGTGAATCCGCCAGGATGGTAAAAGCCTATTGCTAGTAGCACCACCCTGGCCAAGCGAATTTGGTTTGCGGACCTAATTCTTCTCCTCGACGGCCCTCCCTTGGAGATTCCGATCAGGAGACACCTTCCGTCTCAGGCAGGGGATGCAATATTGCACCCCCGGCAGGGGATTTGGAAACTGTGGGTTTGGCCTCTGAGGGGGCCCAACTCATAGAGAGTGGTCTCTCAACCGAGGTTGTTGAGACCGTTCTAAGCTCCAGAGCTCCCGCTACGAGGAAACTATATTCATTATTTCGAGAGTTTTTCACTTCTTGGTGTTACCAGTGTCAGTGGAATCCGGTTAACTGTTCAGTAAACACAGTATTTGAGTTTCTGCAAGAACGCTTTGTATCAGGTCTATGTCCTTCCACACTTAAGGTATACGTGGCGGCCATTGCGGCTTTCCACGCCCTGGTGGGTGGTACATTTTTGGGTCGAGACCCCCTGATCACTCGTTTCCTTCGTGGCACTTTGAGGCTGAGGCCTGCAACTTGCACTAGGGTGCCGGCTTGGGATCTTGCAATAGTTCTAGAAGGCCTATCTGGGGCTCCCTTTGAGCCCTTAGATTTGGTCTCAGAGAAGTTCTTTCTTTTAAGACTATTTTCTGCTAGCTATTTCGTCCCTCTAAGAGTCGAGACCTTCAGGCCCTTTCGGTCCCCACCTGCCTTGAGTGCACCGGGGATGGCCAAGGCAATCTTACCCCAAACATGGATATGTTCCTAAGGTGCCTACCATTATTCCGAGGCCTATTGTGCTGCAGGTTTCTGTCCTCCCCCGTTTATCGGACCAGGAAAAGCTGAACCTTTTGTGCCCAGTCCGAGCACTGGACACTTATGTTCATCGGACTTCTCTGTCGAGAAAATCCAACCTATTGGGCAAATAGATAGTCGAGACTATTCTTCTTGCTTGTGAGTCCTCTGGCCAACCATTTGGTGGTCAGGGCTCATTCCACTAGGAGTATGGCTTCTAAGCTTTATTATCTGGAGTTCTCTCCAAGACGTTTGTGATGCGGCGGGCTGGTCCTCACCGCTCACATTCGTGAGGTTTTACAGCTTGGACCTGGATGCTGCCCCAGGTGCTTTTTACTTAGTTTGACGACAGTTTTATCATCTGGCATTTTGTAAGTACGGCGTATTGGGTATTCTCGTTCCCAAAGCGCCATCGACGCATCGCGAGTTCCCTCGAAAGGGAACGTCTCAGGTTACGACTGTAACCCTAGTTCCCTGAGAAGGGAACGAGACGATGCGTCGCCCTGCCATACTTCCTGCATCCCTGCGATCAACTTTGTTTCGGCACTAGAAGCTAACGCGAGTAACGCACCGGATGTGCTTATATCCTTTCCTGGTCATGACGTCACCCGCCCGTGGCGTTCATTCATTCATTCCATTGGACTAGTTGACATACTAGTCCAATGGAACTAACATCACAATGAAGCTAACACCACTGGCAGAACTCAGTGTCCTGTTACACTGATAAGACTTTATGACCCCAAAAAAGGAATGTGCAGAGGGCTGTGACTCTTACTGAATTCTTACTGAGAAGGAGAAATAAACCCTGTTAATCCTATATATTCTATATATATATATAACCACTTGAGAAATGTATAAACATGTATCTAATTTTCCCATCTCATGATTTTCCTTTTATGTTGTGTGGCCTATGTTTTCTTGTAAACTCTAATGGGTTAATATTTCAGACTTTGGCTACTATGCTTAACCAAAATGATATGTGTGGCATGTTTGGTCTCTATAAACTCCAATCTTCGTTACCCATTCGTTAATTTACATTACATTTTGCTAACTGTGTGACGCATGGGTATTATAAGAATCTTGAAGATTATTTTTCTTAAACACCCAATGAATTTACAGATTCAAGCGCCTTGCTTGAACACAAAGGGTCGTAAAATCTCCCTCCAAAGGGACAACTTCTTATTGGCTCACACACCTCCAGAGGGTGTGACATCTTCACGCCTTTAAAAATCACTGATCAAGATCAGCCCTGCTCTTAGCGCTCTCTTAGCTCCCTCTCTTACTCTCTTAGTCCTTCCTGAGAAATCCTGATGTGAAGATGATGCTGAATTAAAAGTTTTCTAAGGACCCACAAGCTTGTGCCAGGCTGCGGCCTTGTCTTTCCATTCACCAAAAATCCTCTTACTCCAACTGGTTCTTTCTCATCAAGACAACATCAGCAAAGATCAACTGGAGCCTCAACAAATTACATCAGGACAGTTTAATTCAAATGGGCGAGACATGCAAGTATTAAACTTAGTCTCATTATCAGAAACATTATGTATCCTTACCCCTTTTAAAGAAGGGTGTGTTAAACTGATGGTTTGCTCAAGGCTGTTGATCTGCTGAATTTCAAACAATGCTATAACTTCTCGCTTTCCTATATTCTGCTTCTGCTCTCTTTCCCTTGGTAAACTGTATGCATGTATGTATGTGTATGTTAGAGTAGTTTAAATGTTAGTCTAGTTAATAAAGTCTTGTTCATGTCACACGTAAAGTTGTCCGTGTCTCAATCTCATATCTGGAGTCACTAATCATATTGATCTTGACTACTTGCTCTTAGTAGTACTTAGTAAGAAAGATATTTCCCATGCCCCGGAAATGTACATTTCTATTAATTAATTAATAACCAATATCGAGGGTTCATAGGATGAACTGAGTAATTGGTTGTAATGTTAATGTATCTACATCAAGTTAATCAGATTAACTGACCCAAATATTCATAATCAATTATAACAAGTTATGATTGGTTATTAATATTTCATAGAGCTAATTTGCTACATTCATACAAATGTAGCCTATCTTGTCTTAAGAATATTTAGACAATTTTTACTGGAAAACAAAACATTAATACTGCTAAAAAAACATTCTCGCAATGTTGAAGAAAAATACTGTATTGTACTTGTCTGTTTTCTATCTAGTTAGATGTTGTTCAGTTGTCAAAGTTAACATGAAACCCAGTTTGGAATCAATTTTACTTTTATAATCTAGCATGTCATTTTAATGCCATATTGGCTGTTGGCTGTTTTTGCCTTCTTTGAATCAGTTCTTTAAAATTTAGATTTCAAAGAGGAGAAAGCAGGGTATGAGGGATAGTTGATGTTAATCTTAACGGCCACTTTTATCAGTGATTCCTCTTGATCTGAATAACTGCCAGACCCACACCACATCAGTCTAACTTTCTACTAATGAGATAGAAAGAGACCAAAATAACCTTTAAACGGAGTTTCAGTAATGGTACTGTATAAAATAGGGCCAGACATTGACACCAATTGTCCATTTTTCTCAAGGGAAAACATCAACTTTCAACTAATAGGCCTACTGTAAACTACAGGGAAAACGGACAGTTGGTACATTACAATAATATTACAGGTTAAATAAACTGTATAGTTAGAGTATTTTCTTATAATATTTTGTTATAGACTCCAAAAAAACAACAACTTTCAAACAAATATTTAAATATATATTAAATACTGAAGAAAAATCAATTAAGAAAAATATTATAAATATGTAATATAATGCATATATTTTGCAAAATGCTCCTCTATTCATTTTTATAACGGGTTTATGATTATTCATTGTTTTTCTAGGGTAAATGTTGCATGACGAATTGTTTACAAGCTGTTATACTGACGTTTTTTCCGCAGGTGAAACACTGATTTTACGATTACATAATAGTTGTACTGTATTTTTTTAATGTACCATTTGATGTTCATTCATGTTTATGTTGTAATGTAACTAGTAGTAAAGAGGAATAGACGATCAGTTCACATGATCATTCATATCGCTAGAACTAGAGCGATCCGTCACGCCACATTAAAGAGCGCCAAAACGGTATTTATTGTTTGAATTTCATTTAAAAAAACTGACAGAATTTGAAAGCTGAGACTTTGCTTCATATCATAGGTAACATAGCACAATATTATTGTGATTTATTGGTTGTTGATGGGCTTCCCTATGGAAGTTTTGTTCACGCATCAACTGAATACAGCGAAATCTTGACAGCTAATAATCGATATTGGTTAATCAAAATGAGAATCGATTAAAATTGAGAAATTGATATTTTCAACCCAGCCCTATTATAAAATAAGTGTAGTGCTGCAGGACTGAAACATGGCTCTCTTTCGTAAGGATGAGACAACTCCTCAAAGCCTAGAGCAAGGGACATGGAAAACTCATTAATACATTTACACCCTGATAAATACCCCCTAAATAAATGCCATCTGCTGGGAGAGAAAGAGGTCAGGGTGAAGAACCAAGGGAAAGAGGGAAAAAGATTGTTTTGTACTCGGGCTGTGAGTTTTGACAGAGTAAACAAGGATGATTCTGATGGAAATCCTTGCGGATATGACAAAAAGACAGCATGTGCAAGACAGATGGCATCTATCATAGACACCACTCAGAATATGACGGGACGTGTGTGCTGATATAAAACGTTGAAAAAAAGTGAGAGCTCAACGTAGGCCTATACATCAAAACTAACAAACAGAGGCGACACGCTGTGCTGCCCCCACCTCGCTGAAGCCGCCTCACACTATGCCTTCCTCCTTTCCAGCAGCATTCCTGCCTCCACCACGGCCAACGTCCTAACAACCAGCCCGCTCCTGCTGTGTCTGTAAAACCAATGGAAGTTCTTTAACATTAATTTGCTCTCATTTGGAGTTCTCGCTTGGCTAATTATCCCATAGTATGGAGTTTATTAGGTGCTTTGTGTTTGCCTGATAAATGCACTGGAGTGGGTTTCAGTGGCAGGGCCAGATGGCTATGCCTGGAAGGCAATCTGGGTTCACAGTCCCCTCCAAATCCAGCTATGACACAAAGATACGCATGCAAACACGCACAGAACTGTGTTCCTTTCAACACCTGTCGTGAAAGCAGAACTCGCTTTCTCTCAAGCCTATCATTGTGAGGATTTTAATGAATGCTTGGAACGCTTCTGAAGATTTATTGGCATATGAAACGTGTGAGGGAGTCAATATTGAGCATGTCTGGAAACGTTTCATATTAAAACGTGGCTGATCAACGGCATTCCCAACAAAAATGGATCGCTGTATACTTTTGCCTTTTACACATTCATTCATCTATATTTAAAATATACACTATATTGCCAAAAGTATTATGACGCCCCTCCAGATCATTGAATTCAGGTGTTCCAATCACTTCCATGGCCACAGTTGTATAAATCAAGCACCTAGGCATGCAGACTGCTTCTACAAACATGTGTGAAAGAATGGGTTGCTTTCAGGAGCTCAGTGAATTCAAGGGGGGGTACCGTGATATATCGCCACCTGTGCAATAAGGCCATTCATAAAATTTCCTCACTACTAAATATTCCACGGTCAACTTTTAGTGGTATTATAACAAAGTGGAAGCAATTGGGAACAACAGCAACTCTGCCACGAAGTGGTAGGCTGCGTAAAATCACAGAGCGGGGTCAGCGCATGCTGAGAGCACAGTGCGCAAAAGTCACCAACTTTCTGCTAAGTCAATAGCTACAGACCTCCAAACTTCGTGTGGCCCTTCAGATTAGCTCAAGAACAGTGTGTAGAGAGTAAAAACATGGATAAGCGAGTTTGTTGTGGAGGAACTTGACTGGCCTGCAGAGAGTCCTGACCCTGAACCTGATAGAACACCTTTGGGATGAATTAGAATTAGACTGTGAGCCAGGCCTTCTCGTCCAACATCAGTGCCTGACCTCACAAATGCGCTTCTAAAAGAATGGTAAAAAATTCCCAAACACACTCCTAAACCTTGTGGAAAGTCTTCTCAGAAGAGTTGAAGCTGTTATCGCTGCAACGGGTGGGCCAACTTCATATTAAACCCTACGGCTTAAGGATGTCATTAAAGTTCATGTGCATGTAAAGGCAGACGTCCCAAAACTAAAAAATCTACAATGTAAATAACACATATATAAAATTATGTTTATAATAATTAAATAATTATAAAACATATTATTATGAAATATTAAAATACAGTATGGTACCTTTTGGGACTGTTTTGAGAATTGTGGAGGTTTTTTTTTCTTGCACAGCCTGCTACATTAACATCAACTGCTTAACCAACAGGCATTTTGTAATTTAGATATTAAGTCTATTTTTTAAGACTAACGCTTTTTATAATATAAAATTGATGGATAAATAAAGACAGTAGGCCTACAAATATGTTGTCGATGTACAGTCCAAAAATGGTCCCAATAGAAAGTGCGCAGTCATTTTATTCAGGTGCGACTTTTGTTCATGAGCGTCATTTTGGCGCCAGATACAATGCATGCTCTTATAACTTACAATTATCTTTTGTGGTTACTATAGCTGTTATTAATTTTCAGCAACATTTAGAATTAGACCTTATAATTATAACCTACTTGGTATACATAATTAAAATCTTTCAACCAACAATGACGCTCCCATGTTCAAAGTTACTCCACCTACATGCCTAATATCAATCAAATTATTAATGCTGAAAAATCACTAAGGTGTGAATAGAACTCGGAAACAACTTGCCAAGCATCATGTCAACATACAGCGAAATTAAAGGATAGTTCACTCAAAAATTACAACTCTGTCATCATTTACTTATCACCATGTTATGCTGTGTTGATTGAATTATTGTATCGATATAAAATAAATAAAAACACACATGGGTTTCAATGTTTTATGGGGACTTTCCATAGACATAGTGACTTTTATACTGTACAAACTGTATATTCTGTCCCCTTACACTAACCCGACCCCTAAACCTACCCATCTCAGAAAACTCTCTGCATTTTTACATTCTCAAAAAAGATAATTCTGATTTATGAGCTTGTTTCCTCATGGGGACCAAATATTTCACAATGCCTTCACAATGCCTTATTGTTAACACTTTAGAATACTGTTGTTGTCGTGATATTAACATTAACAGAAAATGCCTAATATTAAGAATGCTTAATATTAACATTCTGGTAACTACTATGAACTAACACGAAACTCTGATTAATGAATTAGTAAGTAATTGCACTTATGGTAAATATGGTAGTTCATTATTAGCTAATCAGTAACTACTTTTTTTCATACCTCCTGGAGCACTCCAAAGAACTATATACTGTAGCAACAGGTTAATAATTAATGAGAGTAATGCACAATATAATTAATTCCAAAGTGAACATCATGGTAACCCACTAGTAATGACTCGTGTTACCAAATCCGAAGCAATTACTATCAAAAACCTTACAAAATCCTCAAAAGCTTACAATGACTTCAATCATTACTATTGTCCTTACTAGTGGGTTACCTTGATCTTCACTTTAAAATTAATTATGCATTGTGCATAATTTTCATTAATTATGAACCTGTTCTTAGTCCTCTGGGAGGTATGTATGAAAAAATAGTAGTTATTGATTAACTAATAGTGAACTACCTCAGTTAAAGGGATAGTTCACCCAAAAATGAAAATTCTGTCAGTAATTACTCACCCTCATGTTGTTCCAACCCCACACAAAAAGTATTCTCGTCATTTGATAAACTTAGTATTGAGCCACTGTAGTCACTTGGACTATTTTAACGATATCTTTAATAACTCTTCGGTGCTAGCAAGTTTCAATCCCTTGGAAGCCTATGGAGGAGTATGGAGGAGTGATCCAGCTCTCAGATTTCATCAAAAATATCTTAATTCGTGTTCCGAAGATGAACGAAGGTCTTACGGGGTTGGAACAACATGAGGGTGAGTAAATACTGACAGAATTTTCATTTTTGGGTGAACTATCCCTTTAACTGAGCACCAGTACTTACTAATTTGTTAATCAGAGTTTCTTGTCAGTTAATAGTAGTTACTAGAGTGTTAATAGTGCATTACTCATTTGTTCCTGTATAGTTATTCATTAATGATGACAGAACAGTATTCTAAAGTGTTACCTTCTTTTTTCAGAAGAAAGTCATGCGTTCTGGAAAGACAATGGTGAATAAAAGATGACATAATTTTTGGGTGAACTATCCCTTTAAAAGACTTCCAACAGGCAGGGCAGACAATCTTCATATAGGTTACACAAATCTGTAACAAAGAGACTGGGTGGAAGTTTCCACTGACACCTCTAAATGCAATAATCTTGGGAAGCTGGTTATAAAGCAGGGATCCTGAGGGCAGAATGACAAGTCTTGTTTTGTCAGTTATAAATGCTTGATCTCCATAGAAGTTTACGGGTATTTTAAGGTTAATGTGCATTCATCAAAACACGTCCTAAAATATTTTTACGTAACTGACATTTACAATGGTATTTTAGAAAGTATGCAACCGTCCTATGAGATCTGACAGCTCAGTCCTCAGATTGTGAGGTTAGTTGTGATTTAGGAGACATTATTCACTATGACTTATCATACTGTGATCCATTGGCTCAGTGGCTCATGATCATTAAATGTAAATGCACACAAAACTATATAACCTTATTATAACCTGCCCAAATCTGATTAAGCACAGAGAACACATTGCCTGCTGTTAGTCTATACTTCATACTTCATAATACACACGCTCCTCCCAGGTCTCCTCTCTCTGCCAAGTCCCTGAGAGAAGAAATGGGTACAGGTCAACAAATCAAAGCAAGTAGAGCCCTGCGGAGGTCACGTGCACCTGACAGCCCAAATTGTGTTTCAGATGTTCAAACTGTCAAGTTGTTTTGTGGTTGTATCAGGTAACGCTTTGCATAGAAAAGTCAATCATAGAATATGCATTGAATGGCAGTACTAAAAGACTTCCTGGATCACAATCTGAAATGTTTATTTAAAACCTGGAAAGATATTCAGAGAGATTCAAAACCATTCATAACTTGCACAAAATACTCATACACGGAAAGGAGTGACTCTATGTGTAGCAGAGTTTAAACCATTTCCTCTAGATTCATTCAATGCCAAAACATTATCATTGAAATAGTCATTTTTATTATTTAGTTTTTCTTTGAATAATTTCAAATAGGAACAATGTGAATTTATTTTTATGTATTTATGTATTTATTTGCCAGGGACCATTTATCTCACAAGACAAGAAATGCTTAATACACAATACACATATATTACATAAAAATATTTTATGTTAGATGCGATTAATTGATTTGATAGCACTAATATATATATATATATATATATATATATATATATATATGCATATATATGCATATATATGTATACACACACACACACACACACACACACACATTTGATTTCTTTATTTGAATCCGCCAAATTTTATTTATGTATTTTTTAAAAATTGATTCATAGCCCTAATTTGAATATAAATCTTATATAAATATAATTTCTTGGTCACATAACATGCACAAATATGTTGTGCCCAGAAGAAAAAAATCTAAAGTAAAGTTTAGCTTCAAGTGAAAGTAATAATCAAGGAAGTGTGTGAGAAATTCTGCTTCTCTGTCCACCGAGAAAAATATCTTTATTTCCCTACAATAAACCGTGGCAAGCTCTTTCCTCGCTGTTTGAGAGCAGCTGGATGGAAGGCAGGCGGCCAGCTGAAGGGATTAGAGGATCAATCAGGTAGAAGACGAGGGTAACAGATCATCAGCGAAGGGGGCGTGCACCTAGAGGTCATGCACAAAGAGAGGGCATTGTGTCGTAGCTGTTGCCCAATCTCACACAGCATAAGATCTCCTCCTCACGCTGACAGCCAGCACCCCAGGGTTCAGGCGAGATGAAAATGTCAGTAAAAGGTCACGAAGGGTTGAAGATCACTCATTAGAAGAAATGAGACACCCTTTTTTTCCACACAAACATGTTTCAGAAATAAATCCATTTTTTATGCAGAAAAACACTGCAAAAGACTGAAGACCGAGGCTAAATTCTTTAGATGAGGCACAGGGAGCAAGTCATCGGTGGAAAAAAAGAAACGCGTGATGAATGAGAAGAGACAGAGAAGAGGAAGATGACGGGGAGAGGTATGATGGGGAGGGACCCTGGGAGCAATATTAGAACTTCAATTATAGTCAAAAGTCATAAAATCCTCTAGAATAGCCTGCTGACACCCATGAGTGGTGAACTGTGGAGAAATTGATGGGAATGAGCCAGATCTCCACTGTGCAGTTGTCATTAAGACATATATATAATCGAGAACCTGAACTCCTGTAATTGCAGCTGGATGATTTAAGCCATGAGCCGTGTCACATGACTCAAAGCGCTCCATGACTTTAAAGGTAGGGTAGGCAGTTTTTTTTATAAACACCTTTTTGTTATACTGGTTGAAATAACACAGTCTCATCCCAAGACGTCATATGACTGACGCTTTTGACCATACGTCAACATCCGACGTTTTAGGGTACCCTTTAACGTCAGTTAGATGACGATCCTAGGGCGTCATCTACTGACGCTTTACCTTTAGCGTCAGTTAGATGACGCGGGTAGGTTTAGGTCTGGGGTAGGGTTAGGATTAGATAGCGTCATCTAACTGACGTTAAAGGGTACCCTAAAACGTCGGATGTTGACGTATGGTCAAAAGCGTCAGTCATATGACGTCTTGGGATGAGACTGGGCTGGTTGAAACTCTCTTCAAATCCTGATAGCAATAAATAATATAAATGGTCTAAATATTAAAACATTTACATATGTATTTTCTGTGAAAGTCAGAAAGTCAATCATTGCATTCGGTCCGTAATTACGAGATGGCAACCCGTGACGTTCTACCCGGAGCTGTTCACGCGCTGACTTGGATTTATGCGTTTCTATGTCAACGATATCAACGGCAAAATGAATCTGCAGCAGTCAGGTGATACAAGTAAGAGCTCTGAAAGTTGTTTACAATCATTATTATTGTAATATTTTGTGGTTTGTGATATGAGATAATTTAACGGCGTCTCTCGTGACGCTTTGCAGACTCTGCTGTGTGCAGAGTCTGCAGAGGGCAGGAACAGACAGATGTTGTGGTGACAAATGAGCGCCTAATGTTGTGAATGAAATTAAATTCTATATTTGGACATATATTTTTAAAGCCTCATAGGTACACGTTGCCTTGAAATAGTCTGTTTTGTGTTATAGATGACCATACAAACAAATATGTAGGTCAAGCAATAAATGAGTTTCAAAAGACAAAGTGGGGGTAGAGAGTTGAGGAAGTGGTAGCTCTCTCTATTTTGCTGATTTTGAAGGCCATTCCAGAGGGGAAGAACATTTTCTGATTTTGATTAAAGATTATTAAAAAAATCAATGAAAAATTAACTGGCACGGATGAATTGTTCACCACAAGACTAGTAATGTGCACTAACAAAGTAAATAGGGTTTGATTTCATGGCGACAAGTTATTTTCATGTTAATACCCTTTATATAAATAATTAAAAAAAACATAAAAAATAATATAAGTGTTTGGTTTTTTAGAAAAGTATATTTAGGCATAACAAGATTACAATGTACAATATGACAATTTGCATTTATATTGCTAAAAGTTAAACTTAAGTCTTATAAAATTATTCATGTTTTAAATTAGGTAATATTAATGTAAAAAAAGAGAAAAAATGTATTCATGCACAATAAAATATCCAATATTGATCAATAAATTAAATCTTGTATTAAATCAGCTGATTTGGATATATTGAATATACAAGGTTATATTGTGCATCATAGTAAATACGCACACGCACACACACACACACACACACACACACACACACACACACACACACACACACACACACACACACACACACACACACACACACACACACACACACACACACACACACACTCTTACATGTTGTGTTTTCATGTTCTATGGGGACTTTCCATAGACATAATGATTTTTATACAGTAACTGTATCTTCTATGCCTTTACACTAACCCTACCCCTAAACCTACCCATCACATAAAACTTTCTGCATTTTTACATTTTCAAAAAACATAACTTAGTATGATTTATAAGCTGTTTTCCTCATGAGGGCTCAAAAAAGTCTGGATATTGCCATCTTTGTCAGGACATTTTATTCCTTTTGTTTGAATAGCTCATGATATTTGTTTCAAAACATCTGAGTAAACAACATTTGTGTTTCAGAACGTTATGTTTTAATATCAGTGCAAAAATGTCTAACAGTTTTAGCTAGCATAAATCATTGCACAATGTAGAGTCTGAATTCTTGGGCTTTGTTTTTTGTTTCTGTAAAAAATGGATCACAATCATTTTTCCGTATAACAGAGTTGAACTACTGAGCTTTTCCAGACCAACAGAAATGCAAATGTATAATTGATAAAGACTACAAGAGAAAATAAGATGTTATCTGCATAAGTGCATTAAGTACTAAACAGGGCTTATGTACACTGACAAATTTCAATATCCTGATAATTACTAATATAATCAGTAGCTTAAGTCATTGGTAACACACTTAGTAAAAACATTTCCTGAGAAAAACGCATCAATGTGTGAATTGTCAAGCTCGTAGGACAAATTCATTCTACACAATATCTGAAAGAAAAAAAATAGCTAATTTTAAGACTGGTGTGCACAGAAGAAGGACTCAGACAGAAATTGCCCAGACTTGCTGGTGCTTTTTCCGCATAGTTCATCACAGGTTGTGAGAAGGACTGGCTGTTTGCAGTGCCATCAAAAGACCCCATAGACCACATGCTCAAATTGTCTATTATATCACTGTGGGATTTCCTCCTTTAACAAAGCATTCTCCCCATGACCTCTCAGTGCCTTTGAACACCAACTCAAGTGTTTCATCCCTGACAGGGAACTGTGAATGAATGATGAATTGCACCAGAACAAAGTGCTGTCGTCCAAAACAATAAGACCGTTGAAAAGTACTCTCTGCCCGACATGTTTACTTTACAGTCAAGGACGTTGCCTCTTCCCAGACCCAAATCTGCAGATAAGCGAAGCTTGCATGGCACCGAGATGCCCAGGCGCTGTGTGGACTGGACTGTGAGATTGACGGGCAGCGGGTGGTTGGGTGACTGAAGAGCAGAAACGGGCAGATGGTGGTCTGTTGGGACGTGATTAGGTGTCTTCACATGCAAACTGTCTGCAGGCAGGAGAGTTTAACCCCGCTGGGACGGCTCACTCTTGGCTGTTTCAATTAGAAAAGTTTGAGGCCACTTTCTTTCCATGTCCATCAGGGCAACTCAGTACAAAGCACTTAGCTGTTTAAAGTGGGGGTCTTCAAACTTTTTAAGGCTAAGGACCCCTTGGTGGATAAGGAGCATATACATAAGGAGCAGGTCAAATATGGTAAAAAATTAGATTTATGCCAAGTCTATAATAACAGGCATATATTAGGCCTAGTCCACACGGACACGGGTATTTTTACAACCTCCTGCATTTAAAAAAAAAAATCCCATCCACACATGCTAGGTTTCAAAAAAATCTCCATCTACATAAAAACACAAAAACACGCTATCAAGCGCTGTCAAGACGTACGCAGCGGCGCACAATCTGACGTCAAACACAGCGGATAACGGCGCACACTCTGACGTCGCAAGGCAAAAACACCGGTTTTACTGTCTACACGACAACACTGCAACCGGCGTTTTTGAAAATCCTCACCCTGGCAGGGGTTTTCAAAAATGTTGGGTTTCAGTGACCTGATGCTGCGTTTCCGTGTGGACGAACGGCCGAACCGCGTAAAAAAAGTCACGGTTATAAAAATACCCGTGTCCGTGTGGACAAGGCCTTAGAGACATTGCATACAGCTTTATTATAATGAGAGTGATAGTTGTTATGCCACTCACTTTTGTTGCAGTTACGATGGCTCTGACTTGTTTTGTTCTGTGATAGCCAGGTAAACGTGTAGACTGCATGTTTTAGTTGTTGATGGAAGCCTGCTAGGGAAAGAGGGCAACTCGTGCCATGTTAGCTGGTTTTCCGTTCCATGCTGGAAGGAATTATCGGACGGGAAAGCGCACAGCTGTCAATGATCTGAGGGCAGAGCAGCGGTTAGTCTCGCCCCCATGCCAGGACAGGCTGCCACCCCTCTACCGTCACACTCCTAGAAACACTCAAATACCAAACGTCTCGGGTGACCACTAAACAAAAGGAAAAATTAATCTGATCCAGGAGTTTTCTTTCCTGGTTTTGTTGCTCTGCATTTCTCCTGGAAGCTGAATAAGGTGTTCTGAGAGGTGACAGCTAAGTGTGTTTGGTCAAAAGCACTTAAAGGGATAGTTCACCCAAAAATGACAATTCTTTCATCATTTACTCACCCTCAAGTTGTTCCAAACCTGCATGGATTTCTTTCTTCTGTTGAACACAAAAGAAAAGATTTTTTGAAGAATATGGGTATATACCAAGCAGTTGATGGGCTCCATTGACTTTCATGGTGTTGTGAATTCTCCCCTTTAAATGTAAAGTTCATAATCAGGTGACGTTCAAGGTTATGACGTGCGTAAGTAGCGTAGTGTAGTGTTTCAAGCACGTACAAACTAATTGCCTATTCATTATGTTACTCAACTATGATCATATCGCGTGCTGGCACTCGTGTGCAATATTCATGCACTGTGCATCGTTTATGTGCAGAGAAAGTTTGTGACGAAGTAAGTTTTACTTCTATATTGTTTATAACACCGATTGTTAAACTGTATCGCAACATGCTTAAACTTGACATACATTTGTGATGTTGTTGATGTTTAGCGAAATTTCTGAGTGCAATATCATCCATTTTAACGAGCGGATTAGCCCTGCTAGTATCACTGCTTGTATTGTTAATGTTTACAGTGTTATTACCTCCAACAAGTGTAACATTTCTCCATACCTTTCACCAGTTGTCATTATTATTAATGCTACGGTATAATTTCTATATATAATTTCAATTTCTTTGTTTTTGCAATCTTCATTGCACTATGAAGTTTGTTATTATTGCAGACTCATACTGATATATTTCTCTGTTATATTTCAGTGTATCAGTGCATTATGTGAAGTTTGTTATTATTTAGGCTTTAATTTACTATTGTAATTATGCAAACAGTCAGTATTTATCTAGTTTCAGAAACTATACCTTTAGTACACTAACATGTGTATGTGGTCAAATCTTGTACAATAAACAGCCAAACTCAATCTGATTACTCTGACTCCCTGAGTTTTGCAGTGGTCAAAAACATATTCACCAACATTCAATGCGGCAAATCCCAACACATAGTGAAAAGAAAATACCTAACCCTAAATTTAAGCATTAATAGGCTATTAATATTAATAATAAAAAGGCTATGAATAAAAAAAATAATAAAAAAAGGCTGGACAAGAATGATTTTCCTGACATAAAAAGTTCCTTTCAAAATAAAGCAATAGGTACAAAAACGAATTGTCTGAAATGTGTTCTGTTTTGACAGATTGCACAACATTGTAGTGTGTGGCTGCCATGCCAGTTTGGAACCATCTGTTTGCTTT
The DNA here is from genome assembly GCA_026230005.1 of Gila orcuttii. Lineage (NCBI taxonomy): Eukaryota > Metazoa > Chordata > Actinopteri > Cypriniformes > Leuciscidae > Gila > Gila orcuttii. Next base: position 27,221,633 of record JAPDVR010000016.1, on the reverse strand, counting down.
CTCAGCCTGATTATAACCAGCTGTGTGGTGGAAACTTTCTTTCACACAGTGCCATGCTCCCTGTCAATGCCATATTCCACTATCAAATCCAATAATGTCAAGATACCCTTTCCTAATGAATCCTTGTTGCCGAATGTCAACTCGGAAAACTGATGGAGGCATTACGGACATTTAAAATTTAACTCAACAATCCAACTTGTGAATGATGGAATATTAAAAATAAACTGGTATGATTGCACATTATAAGTCTCTTGCAGCTATACTGGTCATAGAGTTCAAAAGAAATATATGTTCCCTTTCGTAGTCACTCCGAGTTACGTCGGATGACGATGAATGGGGGTTTCGCCTAGAAAGCCAATCATCTTCGTGTATTGTAAAACGAGCCAATGGCGATGAAATGCCATGGGTCTGCGGAATTTGCATAGCGTATCTCCGCCCCACCGCGTGGGTATAAAAGGAGAGACGCCGGCAAAGGCAGATCATGTTTTCGCTTCGGAGCCAAGAGCTTCTCTTCACTCCACAAGCCAAATCCTGAGTATTCAGTGACATCATCTTCATCGAGACGAGCGAACTCTCCGGTGTTGGTGTGACGGCGGTACCCAGCGAGTTTCACATTGCCTGTGATCTGAGCAGTGATCTGCCAGTCTGTGTGCTTCTCCCTGGTCGCCTCAGCATCGCTGAGTTTTCCTCTTTAAAAGAGCTGCATGTGGCACGTCTTTTTAAAGATGTCTCGCCCGTGTTCTTCTGGGTGCGGTCGATTCCTTTCTTCCTTTGATGGGCACAATCGCTGCTTTGCGTGTTTGGGCTTAGAGCACGCTAAAGCAGCGCTTGTGGATGACTCATGTTCCTTCTGTGGGAACATGACCATCGCAACACTTAGGTCGAGACTCAATGATCTCATTCGAGAGAGAGTCCCCTCATCCACACCCCGATCTACACCCTCCTCGAGAGGCTGTACTTCGGCTGGTGGACAGGGTGACGTGAGGGCGACGGTGTGGAACAATCCGACGACGCCCCCCTCTTCAGTGTTGCAACCCGCGAGTGCTGGGGTGAGTTTACCGGGTCCATCTTCTGTTGCCCCGCGTATTTCATTCGGCGCTCCAGAGGAGGACTCGATGTCGATCGCGGCATCACAAGGCGGGCAAGAGTCATCGGGAAGTGACGATGCGGCTGCGTTGCCTCCCTCTGGAGTTCCAGCGTTGCCCGTATCAGATCCCGAGATGACGGCCATGCTCTCCCGGGCCGCCGCGAGCATCGGGCTTGAGTGGAACCCTCCGCCCTGCCCTGAGCGCTCGCGGTTGGATGATTGATTTTTGGGTGCGGCTGCCGCCTCACGGCCTCAGCCAACCCCAAAGCCATTCTTCCCGGAGGTGCATGAGGAGCTGGCGAAGTCATGGAAGGCTCCCTTGACCTCCTGTGTACGTTCGTCAGCTTTCTCCGCCTTTCCCCCCCTCGATGGGGCGGCCGCCCATGGGTACACTGGGATTCCCCCGGTTGAACGCTCTGTTGCCATGCAACTATGTCCTCAGAGCGCTTCATCTCGTGGTACTCCTAAGCTTTTGTTCTCCCGCTGCTCACCCACAGTTGGGCAGTACCCTTTCATGGTTAAAGAAAGAACCGATACACCTATCACTCAGCACACAGAGCCAGATGACAGTGCGCAACGCCCCCGGGCCTCGCCGCTCTCATCCCTCTCTGTCACAGAGTTCTCGGACCGCAGTGTGCGCCGCCCCCGGGCCTCGCCACTACCGTCCCCCTCTTTTCCAGAGGGCGCGGATGTCAGTGTGTGCCGTCTCCGGACCTCACCACTCTCGTCCCCCTCTGTCGCCAGACCCCTGGCAGAGCAGACCCCCGTGGAACGCTGGTCCTTCCCTGGTCTCCTCTGTCAGGGCGCGGAGCATGACCGCGCCCCCGCACCGGGCCGCTATGCCACCCACGCCTGGGCCGGTCACTCCGCTTCGCTGCCCCTCCGGGGGGACGCCTGTGGTTCGCATGACCCCGCTGGTTCAGTTTCTGGCAGCTTGGTTAGAGCTTCCCAGCCTGTCCCGCTGGGTCGCCCGAACTATCAGGCTCGGCTATGCGATTCAGTTCGCACGGTCTCCTCCCCGCTTCAGGGGAGTTCGCTTTACTGTGGTCGGCAGCAATGCCCCCATCATGAGAGCGGAGGTTGCCACCCTGCTGGCGAAGGGTGCAGTCGAGACTGTCCCTCCAGCTGAGATGAAGTCAGGGTTTTACAGCCCGTACTTCTTTTTTTTTTTTTTTTTTTTTTTTTTTTTTTAAGTTTTTTTTTTTTTATTTAACAATCAGGCATACATACAAACAAACCAACATAGTGCAGTAGTGAGCAATCATGTAAATCCATACTTCCAGCAGTGACAAGAGTGATTTAAGTGTTTAAGTGTGTATGTGTGCGGGTGTGAGTGTGGTTATGTGTATGTGTGTGTATGCGTAAACAAAGTAACCGTTTATTATGTATTACCATTGTCATTACCATCACCATCCCACTTCCCACTACCACCATATTGCCAATATTGTGTTGGTAGATTTTTTACTTCCATCCTTCCTCCTATGTAATAATTGCCATTGTCAATCCTGCATAAAATACGATATAATAAGATAATATAATATAAGATAATATAAGATAACCTTCCCCCTCATCTCATCAGTCCATATCTTTTCCTATTTTTTTTTTTTTTTTATTTTTTTTTTTTAAATTTTTAATCTTTATTTCTTGTGTTATGTGTGTTATGTGCAATGTCTAAGGTGCATTAAAATAGGGAGTACAGTGCGAGAGTGTCTCAAATTGGGACAGAGATGCTGTCCCGTTGAAACCACTTCTCGCCTGTCTAGCCTGCCTTGGTGTTTGTGAGGTTTTTCCATATATCCTTAATCCTTCTTTTTTTTTTTTTTTTTTTTTCCTTTTTTATTCTATGTTGTGGTGCATTAAAAACCCATGAAGAGATAAGGGGGAAGCTATTGCACTAGTGATGACAATGATATCTAATTCTAAAACAGCATTGACAATGGCAATATTGATGATGATAATAATAATAATAATATTAATAATAATAATAAATGACAATGATGATGGCAGTGGTGATCATAACGGTAAGAGCAAAAGACAGCAACAACAGTAGTTACAACAATGAAACAACAACAACAAAAAAAAAAAAAAAAAAGAAAAAAAAAAAAAAAAGTGAAAATAGTAATCATAACAGTAACAGTAAAGATAGCAATAACAATGATGACAGAAACATGTTTAAACAACTAATATGAATATTCGTGGGTTGAGTAAGAAGGTGAGAGAAGTCAGAGTTGAAAACAGAGAAAGGATTCATAGCTGTAAGAGGTCAGAAAGTGTTGGACGGCAGGAATCAGTTTCAGATGTGTTATTATGAAGGGGAGATGCGAATTCCATTGCCATGAAGTCTGTTATAAGATTTTTCCAGATGTTAATGTGTAATTTATTTCTGGTTTTCCAGTTCATGAGGATAGTTTTCTTGGCGATGGCTAGAGCTGTGAGGAGTATTTTAGAGTTTATGGTTTTATCAGTTATTATTGTGAGGTCCCCCAGCAAGCAAAGGGAAGGCGACATTGGGATGTGGCAGCCAACTATAGTTGATAGTGCCTGTGTGACCTCTTCCCAAAAGTGTTTGATTGGAGTGCAGTGCCAGGTTGCATGAATGTATGTATCTGCAGAATTTTGATTGCAATGTGTGCAAATTTCTGATGTGAATCCCATTTTAGCTAATCTATTGCCCGTGTAATGCGTTCTGTGAAGTATTTTGTATTGTATTAACTGAAGATTCGAATTTTTGGACATGTGATAGATGTTTTTACAGATTTGGGTCCAGAAGTTGGCATCAGGGGCTATTGATAGATCGTTTTCCCATTTTATTGTTGGTAAGTATATGGTCTGAAGTTGATTTGAGATCATTTTGTATATTTTAGAGAGAAGTTTCTTTGGGGAGGAAATGTTGACCAAGTCTGATATTGCCGGTGGAAGTTCTAAATTTGTGTCTCTGATGTTTATTTTTGTCTGAACAGAAGATTTGAGTTGTAGGTATTTTAAAAATTCGTTGTTCCCGATGCCATACTCCTGGGCCAGTTCCGGAAATGGTCTAAATGTGTTAGATTTGAAAATATGCTTAATGTGGATGATACCCTTTTCCGCCCATGTGTGAAAGTTCAATGTTTTTTTATTGCTTATAAAGTCACGGTTGTTCCACAGTGGGGTGAGGTTAGATGGAGCTAATGTAGAATTAGTGATTTGGTGAAATTTCCACCAGGCTGTCAGAGTGGTGGCTATAGTTACTGCCTTAAAACATGTGTGTTGTTTAATTGATTTGGTGAGGAATGGTATGTCAGCTATATTTAATTCTTTGCATAATGATTGTTCTATATCTAGCCATACAATATCAGATTGGGTGGGGTGAATCCATTTGTATATGTATTGCAGTTGGTTAGCCATTGAGTAATATTGGAAATTTGGTGCTTCTAGTCCTCCTTGAACCTTACTTTTTTGAAGTGTAGTGAGTTTTATCCTTGGCGTTTTATTTTTCCAGTAGAAGCGAGTTATAATGGAGTCTAGTGATTTAAACCAGGTGAGTGTGGGGTGGGTTGGAATCATTGAGAATAGGTAATTAATTTTCGGTAAAATCGTCATTTTTATTGCTGCTATCCTGCCGATTATGGAGATTGGGAGATTGAGCCATCTGAGCAAGTCGTCTTCTATTTTTTTTAGCAATGGTGTGAAGTTGAGTGTTACCAACTCTGACAGTCTGGAGGAAATCTTAATGCCTAAGTAAGTGATGTGATCTTGACAAATAGGTATTGGTGATTGCTGGGGAGCCACATCCCATTTGGTTTTATGTAAAGGGAGGGTGGAAGATTTATTCCAGTTTATTGCATAATCGGATATTTTTGAGAAGGACTGAATTGTTTTAATTATTTCTTGAGTAGATGTTAGGGGTTCTTGTATATATAGTAGGATATCATCTGCATAGAGTGAGATTTTATGTGTTTGTTGTGGTGTTTCAATACCTTTGATTGCTGGGTTTTGACGGATAGCTGCTGCTAAAGGTTCAATAAAAATGGTGAATAGGGATGGAGAGAGTGGACATCCCTGCCTCGTTCCCCTGTGCAGTGTGAAGCTTTGTGATGTTAGTCCGTTCGTTGTGACTGTGGCAGATGGTGATGTGTATAAAATCTTGATCCAGTTAATAAACGACTCTCCAAAGCCGAATTTTTGTAACGTGGTGAATAAAAATTTCCAGTTGACCCTATCGAAAGCTTTTTCGGCGTCTAATGTGGTAATGAGAGTATCTTTCTGTTGTACTGATGAGTAGTGCATTAAGTTGTATAATCTGCGGGTATTATTAGATGCATGTCTACCTTTTATGAAACCGGTCTGATCAGGATGGATTATATACGGTATAATTTGTTCAATTCTATGGGCTAGTGCTTTGCTAATAATTTTTATGTCGACATTCATAAGTGAGATAGGACGATAGTTGGATGTGAGGGTGTGGTCTTTGTTAGGTTTAGGGATGAGTGATATAAGTGCTGTATTCATGTGGGAAGGGAATTTTGCGTTATGTTTTATGTCTGTTATTGTTCTGCTAAATAGTGGGTATAAAGTTGACCAAAAATGTTCATAGAACTCAGCAGGGAAGCCATCCGGACCTGGTGCTTTATTATTTTGCATGCTTTTCAATGCGGAATGAAGTTCTTTTTCAGTGATTGGTGATTCTAGTGTGTTTATTTGTTCCATGTTGAGTTTTGGTAGAATGGTGTTATCGAGGAATTGGGTTATGTCTTCTTGGTTTGGATCAAGATCAGATGAGTATAATTTTGTATAGTAATCTTGAAATATCTTGTTTATTTCAACTGGTGAGTTGGTTAGCTTCCCTGCCGAGTTTCTGATGGAGGTTATGGCTGTTCTTTCTTTATTTCTTTTAATTTGACTGGCTAAATATTTTCCGGATTTATTGCTATGGTGAAAAGTTTCTTGACGGAGCCTGTGAATCAGAAACTGGTTTCTTTTGTTTATTATTTCATTGAGCAATATTTTTTTTTCTCTAATTTCTTTATAGATGCTTTCTGATTGATTATTTGCATGTAAAATTTCTAATTCTTTTATTCTTTCTTCCAGTTGGGTTTCTCTTTCTCTGTCCTTTTTTTTTTTATGTACTGAATATGAAATAATTTTCCCCCGTAAAACTACTTTCCATGTTTCCCAGAGTAGCGATGCTGATGACTTTGGAGAGTCATTTATTTCAAGGAAGGATGTCCACTCTCTCTTGAAGTAGCTGTCAAATTCTGGATATTTCAAGAGTGATGTATTAAAACGCCATCTGGTGGGGTGCTTTTGTATTGCAGATAGGTTCCATGTTAGAGTTACCGCAGAGTGGTCGCTAATAATGATCGGATGTATTTTGGTTTCTAAAATATTTGGTATGATTGAATTACTGGTTAGAAAGAAATCAATGCGGGAGTAGGTTTGGTGGACATTAGAATAAAAGGTGTATTCTCTGGCAAGTGGGTGTTGTAGCCTCCAACCATCGCAAAGACCCAAATCACTCATGAACTGTTTTATTGTCTTGGAAGATTGCCCAGATTTTCCTGTGTGTTTTGACCTGTCAAGTGATGGATTGATTACAGTGTTATAGTCTCCCCCTATAATTATTGGACCGTTAGAAATGTTTGAAAGAGAAGAGAAGAAATTTACAAAGAAGGAGGAATCATCAGAGTTTGGCCCATAAATGTTGCCAATTGTAATTGGATTATTATTGATTGAAATGTTAATAATGATAAAACGGCCTTCAGGATCTGAAATGGTTGTATGGTGGTTAAACTGTATTTTTTTGTTTATTAAGATGCATACTCCTCTTTGTTTTGAATTATAGTGGGAGGAAAAACAGTGGTTAAAATGTGTAGTTTTTAAGCTGTTCTGTGTATATTGAGAGAGGTGTGTTTCCTGTATTAGACATATATCCGCTTGTGTATTTTTTAGGTAATTTAAAACTTTATTTTTTTTTTTTTGTGAACCAACACCACGAATATTCCAAGTTATGAATTTCAATTGCATGAACCTATAATGTATATTTCATAGTTACCTTGTGTGAATATAAGTCTGTGTGTGTGGATGTGAATGTGGTTGAGTGTGTGTGTGTGTGTGTGTGTGTGTGTGTGTGTGTGTGTGTGTGTGTGTGTGTGTGTGTGTAAATCTATAACAACAAATGACAAATAAAACAGGGATACCTATAAACAACAAATACAGAACATATAAACAGTGAGCAAGGCTATTTAGGTGCATTTAGAATACATTGTGCGTGTGTGGTGCAATTGGGTTAATGAAAGAATATGAAGATTATGAATTGACTATAAATTGAGCATAAACGGATTGGAAATGTTACATTGCTATTTTCAATTATTAGTAAAGCCAGGGAGTAGTGTCTTTGTCTCTAAATAATTGTCCATCAATATATAATTTGTCCACTGTGATGATTGCTTTTTTACCTTGATTGATTACAGCCCGTACTTCATTGTCCCCAAGAAGACCGGTGGGTTACGGCCGATCCTGGATCTGGGCGTCTTGAACCGCTCCCTTCACAGGCTGCCGTTCAAGATGCTCACAGCCAAACGCATTTTCGAATGTGTACGGCCACAGGATTGGTTTGCAGCGATAGACCTGAAGGACGCCTACTTTCATGTCTCCATTTTACCTCGACACAGACCATTTCTCCGGTTTGCTTTCGAGGGGCAGGCATACCAGTACGCGGTTCTCCCATTCGGGTTGGCTCTGTCTCCTCGCGTCTTTACGAAGGTCGTCGAGGCAGCCCTTGTTCCCCTACGCGAACACGGGGTTCGCATCTTGAATTATCTCGACGACTGGCTAATTTTAGCTCACTCTCGGGATCAGGTTTGCGAACACAGAGACCCAGTGCTCCGGCACCTAGCCCGTCTGGGCCTTCGGGTCAACTGGGAGAAGAGCAAACTCTGCCCCGTGCAGAGGATCTCTTTTCTCGGTATGGAGATCGACTCGGTCGCTATGTCCGCGTAGCTCACGAGCGAGCGCACACACTCACTGCTGACTTGTCTTCGACAGTTCGAGGGCAAGAGTGCGGTCCCACTGAAACTGTTTCAGAGGCTCCTGGGGCATATGGCATCGAGGGCACGCTCGGCACGGATGCACTGGCGCACAGCTGGCCGCAGGGCCTACGCAAGTATGCGTTTCCCCCAGTGAGCCTTCTCGCACGGACCTTGTGCAAGATCAAGGAGGACGAGGAGCAAGTCATTCTGGTTGCGCCGTACTGGCCCACCCGGACCTGGTTCTCCGAACTGATACTCCTCGCGACAGCACCTCCTTGGCCAATCCCTCTGAGGAAGGATCTCCTTTCTCAGAGACGGGGCACCCTCTGGCACACCTGCGGTGGCGGCTACCATCACTTCCGCTAGAGCATCGTCCACTAGACATGTCTATGCGTTGAAGTGTAACCTCTTCGTCAGCTGGTGCTCTTCTCGCCGAGAAGACCCCGGGAGATGCTCGATCAGTGTCGTGCTTTCCTTCCTGCAAGATGGGCTGGAGCGAAGGCTGCCTCCCTCCACCCTGAAGGTTTATGTGGCCGCTATCGCCGCATATCACGAAGCAGTTGAAGGTATGTCTCTGGGAAAGCACGACCTAATCGTCAGGTTCCTGAGAGGAGCGAGGAGACTGAATCCTCCTCGCCCTCCTCTCGTTCCCTCTTGGGACCTCTCAGTGGTGTTAAATGCCCTGCAGAGGGCTCCCTTTGAGCCTCTGCAATCAGTGGAGCTTAAGTTCCTGTCAATGAAGACAGTGCTCCTGGTTGCACTGGCCTCCATCAAGAGGGTAGGGGACCTGCACGCATTCTCCGTTGACGAAGCGTGCCTGGAATTCGGGCCAGCTTACTCTCACGTGATCCTGAGACCCCGGCCTGGATATTTGCCCAAGGTTCCCACCACTCCCTTCTGGGACCAGGTGGTGAACCTGCAAGCGCTGTGAGGCAGACCCAGCCTTGGCACTGCTCTGTCCAGTACGCGCTCTCCGCGCTTACGTAGACAGGACGCAGTGTTTCAGGACCTCAGACCAGCTCTTTGTCTGTTATGGTGGGAGACTGAAGGGAAAGGCTCTCTCAAAGCAGAGGTTGTCTCACTGGATAGTGGACACCATTGCTTTGGCTTACCAACAGCAAGGCCGACCGTGCCCCCTTGGTGTGACAGCGCACTCCACCCGGAGTGTGGCTTCCTCTTGGGCTCTAGCGCATGGCGCCTCGCTGGCAGACATCTGCAGAGCTGCAGGCTGGGCGACACCGAACACATTCGCCAGATTCTACAATCTCCAAGTGGAGCCAGTGTCCTCTCATGTACTCGCTTCAACCAGCTAGTACCGGACCCGCTCAGGTGTCTTCGCTTGCTCGCCATTCCACTCCACGGACTGGATGCGTGCGATTTTTTCCTCAGGTGAGCCTTCCTCTCTGAAGCCCTGAGTTCCTCCAGCACTGTTGACGCTGGCGCCAGTGTCTATTGCCTGTGCGTCAGCTAGGTGCCTCCGTGTGCATGGTTCCTCCTCTGAGTAACCCCCACATGTGTATGTCCACTGTAAGCCTCCTTGAGCATGTGTCTTTCCCTTGGCAAGCCACCTTGCCTCTCCTGGAGTTGAAAGTTGCCACCCCACAGGCTGGTCACTCCAGCGTTCCTCCATATGAAGTCCTCCGGCCATATGTGTGTTCTTAAGTCCTCCCTACGGGTAGGCATGCTGCGGCATATTTCCTCTGAGATATGCTTCCCAGTGTACCTTGGTATTCCTGTGCTTAGTAGGACTCCTTCGTCCGTGCCAGTATCATGACAGGGGGATCAGACTTTCACAGGGCACTGGAAGACAGCTGTGAAGGTGGCGTGATTACACGGGGACCCCCATTCGTCGTCATCCGACGTAACTCGGAGTGACTACGAAAGGGAACGTCTCGGTTACGTATGTAACCCTCGTTCCCTGAGTAGGGAACGGAGACGTTACGTCTCCCTGCCACTTCCGCTGTACCGCTGGGTAGACGCCTGAGTTCAGTCTCGGCTCCTCAGCGAAGACATGATCTGCCTTTGCCGGCGTCTCTCCTTTTATACCCACGCGGTGGGGCGGAGATACGCTATGCAAATTCCGCAGACCCATGGCATTTCATCGCCATTGGCTCGTTTTACAATACACAAAGATGATTGGCTTTCTAGGCGAAACCCCCATTCGTCGTCATCCGACGTAACGTCTCCGTTCCCTACTCAGGGAACGAGGGTTACATACGTAACCGAGACGATTCATGAGATCATGAGTGAGTTGAACCTAGTCAATGATATATGGAGCACTTTTGGGCATTTGTTCAGTCCTTTTTAAGCCGAAAAGCTCCATTCATCATCTTTTTCAAGAAAAAGCACAACTACATTCTTAATCACATTCTTATTAAGACAATATCTCCTTTTTGGTTACACAGAAAGTAAATGAGGACAGGATAGTCATTTTTGGCTGAACTATTCCCTAGAAGTATTTCCATTCATTTCCTGCATCTGTGTTTGAAATCTGTGGCAATTTCCTCTCGTCTTCTTCCTCAGAAGCATTTTGCACACGACCACAATGTGTGGCTAATTCTGAGGAATTGCAAGTATTATAGTGCCTCAATAACTTGACATGCCCCAGCAGTTTTACCTCTCCATCTTCTCTGGCAGGAGGAAGAGCAACATGTTAGGAAATAGGGTTAAGAAGCAAGCTACTGAACATAATGACTGAGCACTTGAAAGGATTTGAATGGCATGAAAGAGGCGCAGATCTGTCCTTTTGTAAACACAGATTCTCACGGGGACTAGACTTACAGAGAGATTAGCCCCTTCAATAAACAAGTGGATGTATCACGCTGCAAACCCGGTGCAGCTGGGTATTACTGCGCCATTGTTCCGGATAATCTGGGATGCTTGCCATTTAATCTGAATACTATTAAAATCTCTCTTTTCCTATGGATTACTAGGAGAGATAATATAGCTAGTAGGTCGTCCTGACCTTCACATTAACTGCGAAACCTCCAGTACTGCACTGAATGTCTTGCAGTGTTTACATTTTCAGAAGCCCATCACAAAATCTAAGTTGGTGGCTTTTATTGTCTATGACAGCTTTGAGGTCATTGTGTGCAAAAGTTGACAAAAATTGCATTAAGCAGATATACATATTTAAAATTGATAGTATTTCTCTCCCAGGAAACTGTCCCAAAATACTGATTACATAAATATTTTTCAAATGTTAGTATCATAACTGGACTGTTTTACTTCCTTGGTCTCTGTTCTCATGTATTTCTCGCAGATTGAAGAAGAGTTTTAACTTGTTTTCATGTTGCTCCTTGCAAGCCACACCCACATTATTTTGGGAAATTTGTTGTAATGGAAACTGAAGATGACACTTTAAACAAATTCAGCGCAGTAAATAAAGTTTATTTAAGGGTTAGTTCACAATCAGAGTCAGACGCCAACTCTTCCCTGGAACAAGACTCGCGTATGGCCATTACTGGAAGCCAGTGATTCTAGTTTATAAAGTAATAAATATGGATACTTTTCTTTTGGTTGGATGTGCTTTTTTGGGCTTAATAATAGGGAACTACTCACTCCCATTATAAAGCTTGGAAGAGCCAGGATATTTTTAATATAACTCTAATTGTGTTTGACCGAAAGATGAAAGTCAAATACACCTAAGATGGCTTGAGGGTGAGTAAATTATGGGATAATTTCCATTTTTGGAAGAACTAACCCTGTATTTTGTTTCTTTACAGCGCTAGTGTTTTTTTTACCATGACTGTTCCCTGTTGGTGGAATGATCTGCCTAACTCAACCAGAGCTTCTGAGTCAGTAGCCACTTTCAAGAAACTGCTGAAGACTTATCTTTTTCAGCAGCACTTGATTCAGTAGTATTAACACTTTCTCTTCTCTTCTCTTCTTTAAAAAAAAAAAAAAATGCACTTAAGTTAAACTGAGAGGGGTTATAGCACTTACGTATTGTTGTCCTACTGTTAGTTTAACAGCTTCTATTGTTCTCATTTGTAAGTCGCTTTGGATAAAAGCGTCTGCTAAATGAATAAATGTAAATGTAGTGTATAGGCCGGCAGAGTTTTTTATATAGCTATATTTATGGCTTATTATCGTTTTGAACAAAAGTATCACTACGGTTATAAAACGCATAAAGTGACATGTAATTGAACGTTTATTCTACTTTATCCTTTACAGTTTCAAAAACTGAGGGAAATTTATATTGTACTTTTAGGCCTGTGCATCTCCAGAGACTACTAGAGTTTATACTGCCTGTTAAATCATTCACATTGAATGCAGGGTCATTACAGTCTTTAGGAGCATTTATGGAGAAAACTGCAAGTCACACATCGCATTCAAGCTAGGCCTATATGTTTTATGAGTTTATGTCTTCCCTGGGAATTAAACTCATGACCTTTCCCTAGTCATACTTTACCTTTTGAGCAACATGAACTCAACATCAAATTAAGTCTATTGTAATTATGCATCATCCTAGCATTGGTCAAATTTGAATAGTTTAAGACTTTATTACATCACTTTAAGAAGTAAATAGTATGCCACATGGCATGAATAACTCTATGGAAAAATGCCTTGTGTTCATTACACACATTAAAGGGTTTGGCTTTGAATCCTGTACTAATAATCACACGTTATACTGGAACTACTGTTGAGAACACAGCTGGTCTGAAGAGAGACCAGCACATTGTATGGAAGTTTATTGACAAAGTGTTCTTCACACATCTGACAGACACAGTGAGTTCAAGTAACTAACTGAGCATAATTCGCAATACGGAAACACATTATGACTTCATAAGCAAATGTATTTTTTTTATATTCTAATAGGTTACAATACCAGACAAAAATCATTGCAAACACAGCGTTCTGGTCTGCTATGTGAATGATGTGGAGAAATAAAACTGATTGTGAGATGTGCACTGATACATCATTTATAATAGTGCAATATTCCACAAAAATAAGAATGGTCAATATTGATTAAATGTTGATTTTAACACTATCCCCTGTGTATCCATAACATTGGCACAACATAATGTTAACTGCATGGTCTTGTAGATCCACTGGTCAAAAAAAAAAAAAAAAAATATGAATGAAAAAAACAAAACGTCCAAACAAGCAGTTGCAGCAGGAGCAATGAAACAAACTTCCCATGCAGATCGACAACAAAGGCCATCAAGACAGCCACTACAACCACACCGCAAAAGGCTTGTGGAAGTTCGTTCACAACCACCGCACAGCAATAACAAGTGTAGCCTACAACCGATGTACGCTCAACGGCTAATACCCATAATGCACTGTGAGGGTTTTGCCAAATTAATTCCTGTGTCTCGCCAGAAGATGGCGCCCGCAGATGAATTATCCATCTATCCATTTTCCAAACCGACGGCCCAACGTGGCTGCTGGTAATATCATAAATTCCTTTTTAACTGATTATTTAATTGTTTAATTACGGCTTATACATTCTAGTTTCCATGTCCACAGTGTTTAAGATAAATGTTTTCATTACTGAAGGTGCCAGTTTGCTAAGTTTCAAATAATTAGCCTATTAAACAACAAGCATAGTGCAAATGCGGCAGCCATTCCGGGACACTCACTGTCCGAATTCACTAACTCGTTTTCATTCACTTCTTCAAGGGGACTATAAGTGGACCAATGTAGGGAATAGTAAGGGTATAGAGGACTATTTCGAACACAGCTTACAATTGCGTTCCTGAATGAATCAGTGTTTTGAACAAAACATTGGAGTGAATGGCTCAATGACTCACTCTTAAAGACAGTTGCCACCTACTGGCGTAACGATGTAACCTGCAGAAAGAGTCACTGAAAAATCTCCACCACTAATACTGTACACTGACAGTCTGTCTGAATTGAACAAACACAGAGAAGAGGTATAGCCTATAATATAAACAGTAAGCTGATTTCGGAGTAGCATACTAGCCTATTCTTACTATTTCTGCCATTGCTTTAATTAAGGAAATAGTAAGTACGAAAGGCAGCTCAGACCAGATTCGAGAAACTGAAGGTTACTGTTGTATAATAATGTAGCATGAGATCTTAAACTTAATGCATCCATATCAATATGTGTCAATATAAAGCAGACCACTGGGGCAAAGAAGAAGTGTTTTGTTTTCAACAAAAACAAAAACTTACTGAGAGCACCATCAAGGGAAAAAAGGATCAGGATCCAGTTATTCAACAACAACAGGTCACACAGGTTTTGTGGTCTACTCTACATACTGCAGGAAAAACATAATTCAAAGAAAATATCAGTTCACTGGCTAATTGGAAATTAAACAGCCCTATAGAACAGTCTGCCTATCAAGAACACGGCTGTAATCAGAGTATTCCTTTATGTCCAGATTAGTGACGGTCAAATCCTCTTAACCTCGACCAAAATGATCAACAGTATTCAGGCACTAACCCCCTCAACGCCTGCGAGAGACGTTCTGACTCACAGGCACAGCAAATTGGTGTATACCTCCATCTAGTGGACAAAACTCCTAAATACACATTCTCTTCACAGAGCGCACGAATTAAGGTCCCTGTTTCCTACTGTCTAAAAAGGGTGTCAAACTCAGTTCCTGGAGGACCACAGCCCTGCGGTGTTTAGCTTCAGCCATAATTAACTGCACCTGACCCAGGAATCAAGTCCTTCAAAACTACAGGTATGTGTGTTGGCGCAGGGTTGGAACTAAACTCTGCAGGACTGTGACTCTCCAGGACAGTGGCGGAGCCAGGATTTTTTCATAGGGGTGGCCAGGCAAGGGCCAGCAAACAGTCTGGGGTGGCATATAAATCTTAATTATTTTAACATAAAAATTAGTTTAAATAATGTATTGGACTGCTTTAGTGCCTTCCTACACAACTGAATACAGTTCATTTGTACTTAATTGTAGGCCTAATTGAGATAGTAGTGAATTAGGAATCATGGAATACTGAGTGAATTTGATCTTTATTATTATTATTATTAGCTACTTACTACCTCCAGGCATATTACACACACTATAGCTAAAGTTCAACTTGCTCAGTTAGCTTGGTTCTGGTTCTCAAAACCCCCAACATTGTTGCACCTTCATGGATGATACATGCAGATAACTACTGTAGTTCAAAGATTATTTAACCTTCATTTAATTTTATATAATCAATTAACTCTTCAACTTTCTATATTAGGGGGGGGGGGGGGGGGGGGGTCTGTGGACATCTCTTTTGAATCCCAATGTGCAAGAATGTGAACAAGGCGGAAGTCAACAGCACATAAATGCCAGAATGTAAAATTAGTTATTTTATGGATTTAAAAATGATATTTTTTTGTTTTTCCTTTACAAATTAACGCAAAATTACCGCCTATCTTCTAGTAGCCTACAAATGCACAGTGCTCACGTTTATTTGAACATTAAAAAAAAAAATCACATAGCCTATCAGTTTGTGCCTTAAATTGTGATTTCACATGGCAGAATATTTTAGTCGAGACATGACGCATATATAACAAATACATGCATGCATGCAGTTTTTACACAGATGTTATCGCTTTTTTGATTATTTCATGAGTTAGCTAATTGATGACAGAACTATGGCTACAGCACGCCACATTGCGCGAGATGTGCAAGGTGCAAGTACAGTACAACGGCTGTCAGGTCAGGAAAGTTAGTTTTACTGACATATGTTGACCTTACATCTCATCTTACCGCAGATAGCCTAACGTTACGATTCAGGACAACGCGCTTTTCTCCGCATCTGAAAGAAGAGTCACAAGCTTTCACACAGATCTTTCAAAATAAAAGTAGAATCAGAAAAAAAGAGAATTACGTTGTTGTTTCTTTGACTGGACATATGCGACTCACTCAAAACGGTCTTGCAACCCACCAGTTGAGGAACATCGAATCTATATTTATTACTATGCTCCGATCACTGATGAAGCTCATTCGGCACCCGTACATTTCCGCACTCGTTTGACTTGCGCCTGGCGCTGAGGTGAAGTTGGAGTGCGCGTATGAAAAGTCTCACGTTTTTTGTGGTCTTAAAGCGACGGTTCTGTGTTTTAAAAACAAAATTCTTGTAAAAATAAGAGAGAGACAGAAACAGCAGTTGTGAGAGGGGTGGCCAAAGGGGTGGCCAAGCTTAAGCCAAGGGTGGCCATGGCCACCCCTGGCCACCCCCTGGCTCCGCCACTGCTCCAGGAGCTGAATTTGACACCAAATCAATGCCATCCGTTAGCATTCTCTTAATGGCAGCTGAAATATGCAAAAACATGATTATCTAAAGAGATATAGGCCTAATGGGAACTTGTTGGCCATGATCGTTTTTTTTTCTTCTTCAAGGACAATCAGTCGGCCAATAATAAGCTTTGTCGTGATAACGTAATAGTAGACTACTAGGCCCATAACAGTAGGCTACATAATCAGCATTCATATAGCTGGACAACGGTTGTATAGTTTTTTTTATTTTTTTAAATAAATTATTACACAGTTGTTTATTATTGGTGATTGGAAATATATCATTGACATGTATTGGGGTCATGTCAAGTCTCTTAAAAATTAGAGAAATATTTTTAACTCTTATCGCAGCATGTAACAAATCCTTTCCTCGCGAGTCAAAAATTACCCGAAGCCTTTAAATTATATATATATTTCCAGAAAGCTTATATCATTTCATTTTGAAAAATATTTTTTGGATATTTTTTTATGTGCCTTTAAATTACTATATTGCCTATCAAAAAATTAAATTAAATATAAAAAAATAAATTAATATAATTTAAGCACATTCTTCACATTATTTCAACTTAAATAACAAAATAACTCTTCAATACCTGCATAACCAGCTCAAAATATCTCACATGGGGTCAATTTGGGGGTCTCTGACGAGCTCTTGTGGAACAAAAAATATATAACATGATATTTCATGGCTCTTGCCACTAGATGGCCTTAAAGCTCTATTTGGAGCAAATGAGCTGTTCCACTGGGTCCTAATGTCAATTCTTGAGTTTATCTGTTCAGTATGCATTCAGATATGTAGACATTATGAAATATTTTTTTGGTAAAGTTTAGTTTACATTTTTTTTCAATGTATACTGAAGCATTCCTCACATTCCATTCATTCCTAAGGGGGTCAAATTGAACCACGAAGGAAGGATTTGTTACTTTTTTTATTAGAACCACATTAACTCCTCGAATCCAGTCAATTTTTTGTGTGTATTCGTGGTTCAAGTGCGACTAAAGTCCTAAGGTCTTGGACCATTGTAATAAACACTCAATTAAAAAGTTTTGGGTCAAAATGACCCGAGGGAAGTATGAGGGCCACAGTGATTACTCTTTAGGGAACTGTGTTGTCTGACTATAATACTGGAAAGGGAACAATCATTTTAACTGAGAAAATAAAATGACACTCTTTATCTTATTTGACCAACAAACGATAGATTAATTTCTTTTCTTTTTTGAACTCGATACTGGTTTCAGGTTTTGAACCTGAAGTTCAAATTTACGAGGTAAAAAAAAAAAAGCTTACACTAAAAAGAATTACAAAAAGTCCAACCCTGTATTTCATTACAAGTTTAATTCAACATTCACTGAAAGTTAATCACCACTCTCTAATTCATATTTAACAAAACATTATTAGAAAATGCACTGTATAACCACCAGTCTTCTGATTAGTGGTGCTAACATGACACTTCTTGCACAAGCTCAGTTACATTGTTCACTGGAGATTCCTAAATCTGCTTGTACCTTTATTCAACAGCATGTGACGAACGGGGGCGAGACAGAACGAGGCTGAAAATTCAATAACACTGCTTAGCTTTTCCTTTGGAAAATCTATAGGCCTTGCTCTCTCTGAGTAAAAAAAAAAAAATGTAACAAACAAAAATGGTACACATAAACCAATACAGTAGTAATGGGTGTAATATATTTGCATTGAATATTTTAGTAAAGGACGGTTTTGACGGAATACTACGTCAGTATGAAGTGCTTTGCACCAGAGATGCGGTAACCTGTATCAAGCCGATGCTGTGACAATGGGAATGCATGTGGAGTTTAACTGTACAAGTAAAACAGATTTAGAGCATGTATTACTACAATAGCTTTACTGCATGACCGCAGCATGTCACAAGTTCACATTTAACTTTTCCATGCAGTCATGCAAACAAATCACTCGGATGAGTTGCAGCTTGTAAACCATAGCCACACAGATGAGCTTTCCACGTCTTTCTCTGATGGACCAAAGCAACAACAACAAAAAAAAAACACCTAAAGTACAAAATATCAGCCCATCCCACTGGAAGCTCTGTCCTTGAAATCTGCAGGCGAGTTCTCTGAGTTCCGTTAGGAAGCAGTTTCTTTTTTTTTTCTTTTTTTTTTGCCACCAGAGCACAGGAAGTTGGCTCACCACTTCCTGTGATAGAGAGTCTAGACAGTCCTCCCCTGATTGGCTACACAGGCTCATTTCAGCCCACCTGCTTCTCCAGCAAAAAGTCTCTGCGCTCACACTTCACAATAGACATGCAATACACAGACCAAATTAATTCTTAAGGTTAGGTTGTACATTTATATAGATTTATACATATTTATATAATTCATATATTTTCAGGAATGTTAATCTGTGTGTTTTTTGTTTGACGATACAAAAATGACTTTTCATCTGACACATATAAGCAACATCATAAAAACAGTCTCTTTAAAAAAAAAAAAAAAACATCCCTTAATAAAAATAAGTTCTATTTGTGTTTTGTTTATTTTACAATATATTTTCTTTTCCGCTCCATCTTCCGCTCTATTATTACAATGGGCACTTTGTGCAGCCGCACTCCACCGTGGTCTCGATCTCCTCGGAAAAGGACGATCCATCGGAGCACTTGAAGCTGACCTTCCGTCTCCGGCTTTTGGTGGGGGCGCAGCACAGGCCCGAGTGGCAGGCGTGAGGACACTCCACCCGGGGGATTTTACTGGTGGAGGTGCAGTTTTTATGACCCATGTGGCGCTTGAGGAGCTCGCGAAGCATCTCTCCTTGGCACGTCAGCTCTGTGTGGAGGAGGGGACAGAGGACAGGCCATCAGATAAAGGATTTATATAACATATTAATAAACATAAGGACTTTCAGGTCGCATATTGACTTGTTGCTTCACTCTTCTGGATTCTGTACGGCATGGAAATGAAACAGCATTTGCAATGCAATGAGTCTGGGGTCTCTTATGCTCTGCATTTATTTGATCTAAAATACAGTAAATATAGTAATATTGTGAAATATTATTACAATTTTAAATAACTGTTTTCTATTTGAATATATTTTGAAATGCAATTTATTCTTGTGATGGCAAAGCTGATTTCTCAGCATCATTACCCCAGTCTTCAGTCACATGATCCTTTAGAAAACCACAAGACATTTTTTTGGTGGATTCTTTGAATAGAAAGTTCAAAAGTACAGCATTTACTTTAAATAGATTGTAACAGTGGAAGTCTTTTTCACTTTTGATGCACTTAATGCATTATTGTTGAATAGTTTTTTAAACTTTTTAACAGTAGAGTATATGCAGTATTTATTTATTTTGGAATAAATGTAAAACAGTGTTTTTACTTTTTGAGATCTCATGGAGATCTTATGGAGAAAATGAAAAACCACTGAAAAAGTGAGTGGTTATTATTGTAGCGCTCTGTTGAAATGAGATATTATTGTATGTGATGTTATTGTAATATTCTTCACCACCCAATAAAGTCTGAATGAAAGTAGTCATCCGAAAAGCAGAGAACATTATTCAATTCTTAAGATTATGAGAGCAGCAACAGTAATAAGTATTTTTTAGTGTGGATCATCATCTTACTAAATAACTATTGGTAAATGGATCTACAAACCAAAAGAATATACCAAAAGAAAAGATAGATCACAGTATAAAAGCAACCTCACTGGAAGATTGTGGAAACATTTTTTTTTCTTGTAAAATAACATGCACTGATGAATTGTGCACAGTAGGACCAGAAACATTTATTAATGATCTTGTTTTGAAGTGTTTTAAGTAGCAAGCTTTTAAATTATGATCAAGAATAATCTATATGTTTTGCAGTGCTGTGTCTCACCTGTTTCACAGGTCGGCCCGCTGTACCCAGGCTGGCAGTGGCAAACCGGCTCTCCGCTCTCCGTCGCTCTGCACTCTCCGTGCACACAGTGCTGCCCCCTACATGCGGCGGACTCCTCCCGTCTGTCACAGGACTGGCCGGAGTATCCATCTGCACATGAGCAGCTGTATGAGGAGCCTTTAGGCACACACACACCATGCACACACCTGCACAGGAAGAGAGAGGGTATTACTGCCTGATACAAGCACAACTGTGAGTGTTAGTGTACATGCGTGTTTGTGTACCTGCTGCTCTGACAGGGGCTCTGGGAGGTCATCTGTTCACACAGTGGGCCGTTGTGGCCGGTGGGACACTCGCAGGACACCCCTGCCTCTCCTCTCTGTCTGCAGGACCCCTGAACACAAACGCCGCAGGAGTGACAGCCCGGCAGGACGCCATCAACCCCTGCCGGTCCACCGCCGACGTCTTGGAGTTCCCCATTGAGCCGTACGTCGTGAATACAGCCGTTAAAGGACTGGAATGGACGGTCTGGACCCGGTCGCAGGCCTGCCGTGTCAATCAGAGAGGGAACCCCTAAAACATGAACAACAGGCAAATATTAACACACTCATACAATAGAGAGAGGGCCTGCAAATGCTTTACATTACAATCATTATGTATTCAAACATTTGGACAGCATTTTGTGTCTCAAAGCAAGCCACTATGAAACCTTTGAAATACACTGAGGTGTCTTTGACTCTTACCGCCTATATAGAGTTGTGTGTTGTGGTCCACAACAGGGGGGCGGGGCAGTTTGCCCAGGCTTTTTGGTGCCCCTTTATCCACCACCAAACTCAGGGTCTGATTCTGGATCAGCACCTCCACCATGTGGAAAAGACCATCATTCACGGACTCCACACTGGCAGAAAGCAGAAGACAGACAAAAATATAAATCTGTTACATTTATATAATTTAATAATAATATTTATATAATATAGTAGTAGTATATAAATGTATAATTATATTAATACATTTATAATTTAATAATAATAATGAAAAAAAAATATATGTATACAGGTCCTTCTCAAAAAATTAGCATATTGTGATAAAGTTAATTATTTTCCATAATGTAATGATAAAAATTAAACTTTCATATATTTTAGATTCATTGCACACCAACTGAAATATTTCAGGTCTTTTATTGTTTTAATACTGATGATTTTGGCATACAGCTCATGAAAACCCAAAATTCCTGTCTCAAAAAATTAGCATATCATGAAAAGGTTCTCTAAACGAGCTATTAACCTAATCATCTGAATCAACTAATTAACTCTAAACACCTGCAAAAGATTCCTGAGGCTTTTAAAAACTCCCAGCCTGTTTCATTACTCAAAACCGCAATCATGGGTAAGACTGCCGACCTGACTGCTGTCCAGAAGGCCATCATTGACACCCTCAAGCAAGAGGGTAAGACACAGAAAGAAATTTCTGAACAAATAGGCTGTTCCCAGAGTGCTGTATCAAGGCACCTCAGTGGGAAGTCTGTGGGAAGGAAAAAGTGTGGCAAAAAACGCTGCACAACGAGAAGAGGTGACCGGACCCTGAGGAAGATTGTGGAGAAGGACCGATTCCAGACCTTGGGGGACCTGCGGAAGCAGTGGACTGAGTCTGGAGTAGAAACATCCAGAGCCACCGTGCGCAGGCGTGTGCAGGAAATGGGCTACAGGTGCCGCATTCCCCAGGTCAAGCCACTTTTGAACCAGAAACAGCGGCAGAAGCGCCTTACCTGGGCAACAGAGAAGCAGCACTGGAGTATCCACAGTCAGTGATGGTCTGGGGTGCCATGTCAGCTGCTGGTGTTGGTCCACTGTGTTTTATCAAGGGCAGGGTCAATGCAGCTAGCTATCAGGAGATTTTGGAGCACTTCATGCTTCCATCTGCTGAAAAGCTTTATGGAGATGAAGATTTCCTTTTTCAGCACGACCTGGCACCTGCTCACAGTGCCAAAACCACTGGTAAATGGTTTACTGACCATGGTATTACTGTGCTCAATTGGCCTGCCAACTCTCCTGACCTGAACCCCATAGAGAATCTGTGGGATATTGTGAAGAGAAAGTTGAGAGACGCAAGACCCAACACTCTGGATGAGCTTAAGGCCGCTATTGAAGCATCCTGGGCCTCCATAACACCTGAGCAGTGCCACAGGCTGATTGCCTCCATGCCACGCCGCAATTTCTTTCTGTGTCTTACCCTCTTGCTTGAGGGTGTCAATGATGGCCTTCTGGACAGCAGTCAGGTCGGCAGTCTTACCCATGATTGCAGTTTTGAGTAATGAAACAGGCTGGGAGTTTTTAAAAGCCTCAGGAATCTTTTGCAGGTGTTTAGAGTTAAATAGTTTATTCAGATGATTAGGTTAATAGCTCGTTTAGAGAACCTTTTCATGATATGCTAATTTTGTGAGATAGGAATTTTGGGTTTTCATGAGCTGTATGCCAAAATCATCAGTATTAAAACAATATATATATATATATATATATATATATATATATATATATATAATTTATTATTATTATTGTCTCAGTTCAGATAACCATTTGAATATTTATTATTTGAAATGTATAGAATTTTTTACACAAATTACTTCTGTCCCTCAGTTGTAGAATTTCAACCACAAAATGGTAGAAAACTTATTGTAGGAAACTTATTTTGCAACTAATTCGATTTTTTGTTTTGTTTTTTTAAACCAAGGAGGCAGTGTCAGTGAAAAGTAGACGTTAAAATATGATACACGTGTGGGGAAAAAAAAAAATCAAATTTTTTACGTCATTTCCCATCAAACTTATAATTTGTCACATTTTGCACAAATATTATTTAAATGTGTGTATTTAGAATACACAAAATGCTAGCTATTAAATTAGCCTTAGCGGCAGTATTAACTGACCGTATCATGTCACCACTGGGGTAAATTAACTTTTTAAAGTATTGTGTAAAGCCTGTGAAAAGCCTGAATATGCCATACAGAATATCTCCCCACTGTCTGAAAATGCTATGGTTTCCACATTACACTCCGTCAGGTGTATTTCCAGTGAATTTGGCACTGACATGGGGAGAGCTTATGTTGTGGGAAAAGGAGAGCTTGTGTTGGCCATAAGTTCACTCTTTCTTTGAGTTAGCACGCTCAAATCACATCCTGCTGAGTTTGGCACTGTGACTGTGCAAACGCCTGAGAGCGATTCTGTTTCACACGGTCATTTTTAAACCATTGAAGAGTGCCGTTTGTTCCCCAGTTCCATGAAACCTCCATGAAACATCTCATAGACCATGACAGCGTGCGCTGACCGGCACAGCTGGGTGATTTTTTTCTGTTTCTGACATCGCAGTGACTGTAGCGAGCTGTTTGGCCCAGATTCTGCTGACTTCTAGGATTGTCTTTTGTTTAAAGGTGAGATTTAAGGTTGTGAACTTATCACTATCCTCTGAACTAACAACAGATCATGAGAATTCAGTCTGCTCGGCTGTAGAAACCCTGGTTCTGTATTGTAGTAGTTATTGCTGGATTGAGCGCAAGCAGTTACAGACAGCTAGAGACAGTGGTTTGGCAAAGAAGCCCAGAGACCAAGAGAGAGAGGAGAAGGGGGTGAAAGAAATGATATTGTGGTGAATGAGTAGAGTATATCTCCCCTCAGCCTTAAACAAGGTTTTCCTCTTTTTCTGTCTTTGGGGGGGAAAAATAAATGAATGAATGAGAACATTTATTTGTATCTATATTTAATATGTTTACGTATATATGTACTAAATGGTAAAACACCTAAAACAACAGAGCATTACCAGCAAATATATTAAGCAAACAAAGGCTAGCATTAAAATGAACTAATTGTTGCTTTGTGGGCAGGCAGCTAGTATTTGCGCTGGCTTGCATTGCAAATTTCCATTGCTGAAATGCTGAGGCCATAGGTGCGGATAGAGATCAGTGTCCCCAGATATAGGGGGTATGGTTCACGGAGGTCTTGGCTGAACAAAGACCCAACACAGGCACACACGTGTGGTTTGCATTACAGGCCCATAATTCAATTCCTGTTTCAAAATAGGCTTTTGCAACAAACACTACTGTCTGCCGGCTGAGACCCCCCCAAACATCTCAAGCCTGTCCATTTGATACATCAGTACCACCAGAGATGAACAACTTTTTTATAATAAAAGGACATTTTCATCCACTGTCTCTGGTTTTGACAGCCGTCTTTCATTAAGTCGGTCTGAGGGCCTACATGCTGGGCCTGGGTGGGAAGGAAATCGGAAGACTATTTTGTGGAAAAGGTGGTGAGAGTGGGAATGTAATGGAACGAAGAGGAAGGGTCTATTACAAGAATGAAAACAGACTTAATCAGAACATAAATCTCACTACGGGAGACAGAAGCCTTCATTTGGAACTGACAAAATGTTCTTGAATCTATGCAGTGAAGGTCTAGCACCAATAGGGGGCAGTAGAAAACAACTCCTCAAGATGTAGCAAGGCGCTTGCAACTATTGGCCTTTTGTTCATATTCTGACAGACAGAAAATATCCTGAGGCCATAATATTTTTAGAATGGGGGGTTGAGAAGGTGGAGTGTCTTTGATGTGTGGCTAGCCTGCATATTAGCTTCAAGCAGCCCATTATGGAACTCAATAAAAACAAACAGAAACCCGTGGAAGATTTCAGCAACCTCATGTCACCCCTCTCACACGAGGAGAAGTCAATTTCCTGTCAGCTGAAAATAAAATACTCTATTTTTCCTTAAAGCAAAACCGCATTATAAATGACACATACACAAAGTTAGGAACTATTACAGATGACTCCTTCATCTTGGAGAGTTATCTAGATCAGCAGACCTGTTAGACATATTTACATTTTCCAGATTCAATTACACGGCACTATCATTTGCTTATACTAGCTACAAGTAACAGACTGCAGATGTAAAGTCCATTACACCTTTTTGGAGCGTGAATTGCTAAACAAGGTTATGTAGCATTTAAGATATCATGGCGTGGAACCAATAGCTTTTCTTTACATATGGACTGAAGTAAACCGCTAACATCAAAACATTTGTAAGTAGCAAAGGACAAGAGTCTCATCCTTGGTATGAGAATAATGTAGCCTCCCTAAAGGTCAAACTGTAAAGCATGGCACTAGCAACGCCATGGAAATTGGTCATTGACACGGCAACACCACGGTCATTGGTTCGATTGTCAGGGAATGCAAGAGCTGATAATATCTGTACCTTGAACGCAACACAAGTCTTTGTATAAAAGTATCAGCCAAATGCGTAAATGTAAATTATTTAGGGCTATGCTAATGCTACATTAAATCTTTGTGTGTGGACAGTTAGCATTAGCATCCCTCAGCTTTGACTATTCTTTCTGCTATTATAGTATTAGCGTTGTCGCACGTAGCCAAGCCATTCTTACAACACCACAACCATTTGGCCTTCTCCAACCCAAGGAAACATCTTACTTACTCCTCTTATTCAGGCTGAATTATCACTACTTTCCCTCCATTCAGACATTCTGCTCACACAGGAACTTAGTGCGGGTGAAATGAAAACAGGCCTTAAAAACATACTCTGACCCTTCCCCATTCATCCTAGCACTGTTCAGCGTTAAACCCAGTTGACATGCCAAACATTAGCTGCTTTTAGAGCTGTGGTTAGGTGTGGTGCAGGATGGCGAGCCCACGCTAAGGAGCTGGGGGCAGGGAACAGTGCAATTCTAACATTCTCATTCAATTTCCTGCGATGTTTCCACAAACCGACGTTTCTGCTGAGGAACTGCCCACGCCGCTGCTTAAACTAATACTCAGATTAGCGTGACATTTAGTAAAGGGCAGCACATTAACACGCTGCATGGACCTAAGCATTCATCTCATGGTAATTAGGCATTACTGCTAGTTAAGAGCCTCCTTCACTCTCCTCCCCAGTGGATATATCAGTCTCTCCATCTCTCTTCTTCCCTCACCCACACCTACACCTTCCATCGCGGCAGGATCACATTGCAGAGATAAGTGTCCTTAACTCTTCATTGGCTCTCAGTCACTCTCCATCTCTCTGGGGTCTGATCTGTCTTCTTTCCCACCGCCCATAACCTCCCTGTCCCTCTCACCTTTTCCATTTTCTTCATAATATTTCCTTGTTTTTCCTGTCAGGGATCTTTTCTCTCGCTGAAGTTCAGCAGGGGCAAGGTGTAAGAAGAGCTGAGTGGGACCTGTAGATGGTGTGGGAATCTTGCAGTTTTCCCCCTCTGATCTTCGCCCCACAGAGTCTTTATGACCCAGTTCCACATTTGAAGTCAAGCACCCGCAGAGAGCCACTGAACCAGACTAGGCTCAGGAATGCTCCAACCACAGCCTCAAAACTGCAGCTTCCATGGTGGGAAAACCATAGGAAGGGAGCTGCCCATACGCTGCACCCACGTCCAAGCATTGTGGCGTAGGACGGGTTACAAATTGAGCAGCTAGCTCTTCAGGGGCTCTGTTAGCTCTGGTTCCACATTGTTAGCACTAACTATGACATGGAGACCTCAGGAGCATGTTTGCCAGACTGGGGTGTGCCGTGTAGTGCCATGGCCAAATCAGCTAAATTAAGATGGAAGTACAATTTTTCTCTTTTTGCACTTCCTCTCCTCACATGTGAACTCTGTTCTTTACCCCAAGACAATGGGGTGCAGACATGCCAAAGCCACACATCATAATGTCACTTGGGGAAAAACAAGATAATTAGAGGGTGAGCATGGATCTATGACGGGGGTAGCCAACCCTGCTCCTGGAGGGCTACCTTCCTGCAGACTTTAGTTCCAACTCTCCTCCAACACACCTGTTATACCTTCAACACCTTGATTAGCTAGTTCAGGTGTGTTTGATTAGGTTGGAGCTAAACTCTGCAGGATGGTAGCCCTCAAGGAGCAGGGTTGGAGACCTATGATCAACTGAGGGTGCCATGATCTTGGATTTAGTAGGGTCTAATGGTCTACAAAAAGCCTGGCATCAAAATTTACTTAATTCAGTCAGACCTCTGCATACTAATTGAACTGTTCAAGTACACAATGGAGTCCTGGTCTACCAGTTATTACATTGCTATGACACATTAAGCCAGGGATGACCAATCCTGCTCCTGGAGGGCCAGTATCCTGCAGAGTTTAGCTGCAACCCTAATCAAACACACCTGAACCAGCTAATCCAGGACTTCAATCCTACTAGAAAATTCAAGGCACATGTATTGAGGCAAGGTAGAGCTAAACTTTGCAAGACGTTGGCCATCAAGAAGCAGGTTTGGACACCCATGAATTAAGTGCTGGAGCTCATAGATGGCGCTTATCTTTCCAGGTTTTTTTTTTTTTTTAGCAGGGTTTAGCTAAGGAAGCAAAATGAATGATATATTATATCTGTACTTGTATGCCAATTGCCTACAAAGAAAGTAATTGACTGGTACATTTCAAGATTGCTGCAGAGTTAACCAAATCTGTGAACAATAATGGCAATGGCAAGCCCTTAAAATAAAGCCAAGTTTTTGGAGTTACAATTTAGTTTTTAGCACCCATGCTACAGACATTTTGAGCTATGATGCTCATATGGGAAATGTATGTTCCACTCTTTTTTCTTCCTCTAAATAAAATGTCAAAAAAGTGCAATTGCTCTAAATACATGCAGTTAACTCCAGTGTTTCTAATTTTAATTGTATGCATCCTTGGTCTGCAAAGACAATGAATCTGGTTGAAATGTTATTTTCCATGCTGAGATTCCTCATATAACAATCAGTTCAGACCTTGCTGCAGACAGAAGGGAAGAGAGGCCCTATGCACCAGGAACGATCAATACTAAGTCATCAAGCAGGCAGGCACCCAGCTCACCGCTGTTCACTTCTACTGCCTGCTAAAACAGCTGCCAGTCACAAATGTTCACACTCAGCTTCTGAAGTTAATGCCGGAGACCCTGATATATGCCACATACCCATTCTTAACAGACACAGACAAGAATGCCGAAACTGTAGGCTTTCATTGTTTGTGTGTAGACTGGATTTAAAAGCTTGAATCTGGGCTCTTAAAACCCATTACAGAGCCTGTGAAAGCTTAATGACATCCGCAGTGACCCACCAGGCCGGAGTCAGGCACCATCTGCGCTAGACTCAACAAGCCAGTTGTCTGCTGAAAGGGCAGAAGGTGAGGGCTAAGAGCTCTGTGTTTATGGGGGCTCCAATGAGCATAGAAATCATGGAGGCTGCAGCACAGAAGCGTTCACATGGGAACAGACCAGAGAAGCAAGCTCTCGCCTGAGGCAGATTCAAGCAGTCATGTAAACCCGGGGCTCCTATATGGTTTTATGATGTGCCATGAGCTTACAGGGATTAAACTTCCCTGAGAACAGGGAGCAAACGTACCCACAAACACACCTTTTTCACCTCAAACTATTCTGAATGAGAGCAGGGTGCCTCCTTTGAAACTCAATTTTTATGGAAGATAAATGAGTGTGTATTTTTGATGTATGGAAATAATTTAGAGTGGTATAGATTAGACTGGTTAGATTATGGTGCAGCAAAAACAGCTAGCTGTATGGGTTTATTTATTGTGTAGAACAGAAGTGTGATTGTGTTGGTACAAAACCTAGTGAACTACACAGGTAGCTGACTTAGGGAAAATCATAACTGAAATGGAACCACTTTAGTGACACAGGTTTTTAGTGACTAATTTCAAAAATTGCCAATAGCATGTTACTCAGCTAACAATTGAAATACTCAAATAAACATGTGTTTATACATAGTACACATATTGGGTAAAACTGAATGAATTTAATTCAATTTTAATCAACATTCCCCTCAACGCATTCACCATCTTGGAGTTTGGCATAGTGCATTCTGGGATTGCCTTTTCTTCTGAGGATACATACAATACTATGAAGGACCCTATAGGCGGGCATACACTTGTGTGATGTCTGTGTGATTTTAGCAAGGTGACCTACTCACACTGAACGAGTAGATCGCATGCGATGTAAAGCCAAAGCTCAGGATTTATGTGCTCACACTGTACGGTCCGAACATCGAGTGCTCACACTATACGTGTGAAATATGCGCGATAAACCCCCGTGCCGGGATTTGCCAAAACAAGCATCAGCTATTAATATCAAGATGTTTTAGCATTTCCAATTTATGTATTAAATTATTATTAGTATTATTGTATTATTATTATTATTAGGGAAGGCCTAGGCTACTTTTATTATTAAATTGATTGGCTATTATAATTAATTTGCCACGCAATAATTTCATAGCACATCACTGCATAGCTGTGAGGATAAAAAAATATTACATAGAAGCTTATTCAAGGAAAATTTGAAAACTCATCATCATTGAAAATTGTCTAAAACATTTCGGTCGATTACAATGAATTATAGGCATATAATTAAAATTATTAACAGATTATAATATGTCCGAACGAACACTGCAATAATTAGTCATCAATGAAAATTAAAAACAGCTTTATTTCAAAACATTGTTGAACAAATTACATCACAGATGGCTTGGAAGACGGGGGTAATATATGGGTAATCCATTGTGCAACAAGAACTGGAGGTAAGCAACAGTAATTTGTAGCTAGTTTGAGCAACAGAACTTAAAGATCTCCCTCTTTTCGTTTTCTTTCTTGCTGCAGATGAAACGGTTAAACTTCAGTTTTCGAGCAGGCGCAGTGAGGGAAAAAACACTGAGTTTAGGGCAAACGGTTCATAGCTTTGCTTCAACTGTGCGATATAGTCACAAGGAGCGACCAAAATATCTGACATGCCAGAAATTTATCTGACCATCTGATTGTCGGTCAGGTTAATCGCCTCTCGTTTCTCCGTGAACACTGCACGAACACTGCATGACAAAGCTATAAATATGTCCGAACTGAAAAAGAGTCGGAATTCGGCTCAAAATCGGACGAAAATCGCACAGTGTATGCCCGCCTTAAGGGGTAACATAATTATGCTACCTATTATGTCGAGAGAGCCTACACTCACATGAAAAAATTTGCTAAATTTTTATCTTTTTTCAACAAAATTCAGCTGGATGGCGTACAGTAAAATGTGTCATAAAACTTTTGACAGCTTCAGGGCTTTTGTTAAAACTACAGATCGTCCTTTCCTGCAGTACCATTAAAGGGACAACTTTGTTGTATTTACCCCTAACAAGTGCTTATTAGTACCTTAGAGAGTACTGCCTGCTAAGGTACGACTATGATCCTTTGGAGGGTAAATTAAGTACAAAGTAGTCCCTTTGAGAGTACTGCACCTAAAAGTATTGTGCCCCTAAAGGTACACTTATCGAACATATTATGTGAGAGTGTAGGTTGCCTTAAAATAGTGTGTGTGAGTCTGCTCACCTGTACACTGTGGTTGGGGGGTACTTGGCAACATCATAGATCAAACGAATGTGTCCCTGGTACAGCTCTAGGGCGAGTGGGTCATCGTCCTCTTTATACAACAGAATGCCATTGTCCTTATCTGTGGCCACCTACAAAGTCAGAGAGGCAGAAAATGGAAAATAGACAACAAAAGATTAGTGAAGGAGAACAGCAGGAATACTTTTGAAGAAGTAAAAGAAGGACGTAAAAAACAATCAAGAGTACGCGATAAGCACACTATTTCAACACAACACGCACACCGAGAGAACCGCCGTAGGCCTGGCACTTAACTCCCTGTTTAGTCGAGGGCATCAAACGATACGCCTGCGAGCAAGCTGTGATGGAAAACAGCACACGTTTATATACAAGCAGTAGGGCGGGAGGACAGTTGATGGCTTATGGAGTGTAGAAGCCTCTCTACACATCAGTTGAGATCGAGTGGACTGCTTACACTCATAGCCTGGAGGCATATGAGCAGTTAATGTGTCCCTGTATTCGGTTTCTGTCAGTGGATATGTCACAGGAGGACCAAGCCATTAATGCTGTTTAGCACAGTTTTACTAAGAACGCTGGAAATAAAAAAGCTACCTAATTTGATTGCTTTTCTATATTTGCTGCTCCCAAGTGCCCGGCCTCTGCGTGTTGCCTTTTAGGGCCCGTTCACGCTCAGTCTGATGTGACTGAAGAGAGCGAAAGTGTAACATATTCTGAAATATTTCGCATCAGGTCTAAAGATGAAATAATGTCGTTCTCTTAGATTTGACTCAGCTTCTGAATAAATAAACAATGTGACATTGCAGTATGAACTTAGTGTGAAAGAATTCATACAGATGCACTGTTTCATTTTAAAACCTCATTGTTCATGTTTTCTTGCGAAAAATTCAGACTTGGTTTAGAAAGCAACACTGAGTATAAACAATGCACTATTACTTTACTCACAAAGGCCACTCGATATGCAAATGTGCTAAGAGTTACTGAAACTGAGAGATGCCGACGTCCACGAGGAGATAAACATCTACTGAGCTCTTTTTAATTTCTCCTACTTTAATTAACATTAGTGTGCCCTCCCGACAGTGAGAAGATATAGGCTCATTTGTAGCAGATCTAGCGGTCACGCAGTACCCCTGATTGCAACGGATAACAGGCCAGCTCAACCTCTATTACCATAATATATGTCCTCAGGAGAGGAATTATTCACACAGGTGGACAAGAGGTGACATTCGCATAATGTCAGAGAGGCCAAAGCTGGTTTAAACCATGCACTGCGGATGTAAAAAAAAAGACCTAGAATTGATGACAGAGAGGCAGATCGCTTCTCATGGCCGCTGATGTGAGTTTGGTTGATATGCGGACTGTCCTGAGGCTAGTGATATGTGAAGTCTCTATTACAGAAACTGATCTGGGACCTATTGTTAAGCATTACAGGAAGTGGTTGCAGGTGTACCTGGAGGGATATATGCATAGGTGGTCTGATCTTGGCGCCAGAGAGCTCTACGTAGGTATCTTTGCCGAGGAAGTGCACTGTGACCATTTTATGGCACTTGATGCCGAAGAAGCCAGGTAGACAACGGCACACGGGCTCTCCCTCCACGACCAGACACTGGGCTCCATTTTGACAGTCAGATTGATCACAAGGACTCGTCTTTTGGAGCAATACCATTGGTGGATGATTCTCACAGAACAATCCGCTAAGTAAATAGAGAGGGAGAGATATATAAGGCATTTACACTACCGGTCAAAAGTACGGAATAATTAGTATTTGTCTTTTATGTCTTTTCAAAGTATTTTATGCTCACCAAGGCTGCTCTTATTTGATCAAAATACAGTAAAATAATAATTTGAATATATTTAACAATGTAATTTATTCCTGTGATGGCAAAGCTGAATTTTCAGCAGCCATTACTCCAGTCTTCAGTGTCACATGATCCTTCAGAAATCATTATTGAACACTGTATATTAAGTATATTATTGAAAGAAATATATAAGCAAATTTGGTAACACTTTATTTTACAGTGTCTTTGTTATACATGTTACATGTAGTAATTGCTATAGTAATTGACATGCAACTAATCATAAACCAAACCCTAATCCTAACGTTAACCCTATAGTAAATATATGTAGTTAATTAATATTACACAGTCCTTAAATGTATAATTACACTGTAACACGGACACCGTAAAATAAAGGGTAACCACAATTTTTCAAAGCACTTTTAATTGAACTTTCCTTCTTTCTTAACTCTAACTCACACAGGAGAAGAAGATGGTGTTAGAATATTGATAGAGTGTCAGGATGGGTGGTAAGCCAGATTAATGCTGGGCTCAAGACACCATCAGGCCCTTAATCAGTAGCTGTGGTGGAGTGAGGGATGCTGGGGAGAGAGCTATTGTTCTGCCACACATGCACACACACACACACACACACATGCCAGTGTTATAATTAGACCTATGGAAATTTGTCTTTTGTGCATCTCAGATTTAATGATACACTAGCATATAATAAAGCACCAACAGAAGCTGTGTGTGTGTGTTTGTGTGTGTGTGTGTGTGTGTGTGTGTGTGTGTGTGTGTGTGTGTGTGTGTGTGTGTGTGTGTGTGTGTGTGTGT
The DNA here is from genome assembly GCA_026230005.1 of Gila orcuttii. Taxonomy (NCBI): domain Eukaryota; kingdom Metazoa; phylum Chordata; class Actinopteri; order Cypriniformes; family Leuciscidae; genus Gila; species Gila orcuttii. Next base: position 27,188,501 of record JAPDVR010000016.1, on the reverse strand, counting down.
GTGTGTGTGTGTGTGTGTGTGTGTGTGTGTGTGTGCGTGTGTGTGTGTGTGCGCGCGCATGTGTGTGTGTGTGTGCACCATTTATGCACCATTTAATGATTGCACCATTTATCAAGACTTTCATAATCATAATTGTGGTGAGCAGGAAGAGGCCGAGGTCGATGATGGAGAACAGTGCGAGGTCGGTGGCGTGATTAATGATGAGCGACACCTAAACGACTCAACGGTTTCATATATCTAACGGAGGAGCGGAAGCATAAAAGGAGGAGCTACGACAGTGAAGGATGAGAGAGGACCAGGCCTGGACTATTTTATTTGCTGTTTTATTTTAGTATATGTGACAGCAGTCGTTCGTGAGGGGCTGTTGTCTTTACTTTCATTTTGTATTTGATTATTTATTTTGTTATTAGTGTCTTTAAATGTTTGCAGGTTCCCGCCTCCTTCTTCCCATAACAACAAACTGTGTTACAATAATGAATACAGGTGTGCAGGTATCCAAGTTATCAGAAAGGCATGTATTTGTGAATGTGAATCTTTGATGCATGTACTGTACATGTTTTGTGAGGGTACACGTGTGTATGCAGTTTCTGAACTAGTTATACTTTTGTGGACAAAAAGATTAGATAGCCTCTTTATTGACAGTTAAAAAAATGGCAAGATCAGTATTTATCTGTAGTTTTTATATTTGAATGATATACAAATATTTTATAAAAAAGAAAGAAAAATAGATATTTGAAATGTGACATATTATATAATAAATAATATTTGAAACTTTGAAAAAATTACATTTATAATAATATTTAATATATATTACTATATTATTTAAAAGAATAAAAATAGTAATTAATAGTTATTATTATTATTATTATTATTCAAACAACAAACGTCAATGAAAAGACCAAATGGTTCTCATCAGTTCTACATCTGTCCATTTTTTTGGGGGGGAATTTTCAGAACTTAGTAGTTATAATTAGCTCAACAGACATCTACGCTGTGTCCTTTACATAGGTAAAGTAAACACACCTGAGTGTGAACAATGCACGTGTCTCACCTGAATCCCTCCATACACACACATGTGTATCCATTGATTGCGTCGACACACTCTGCCCCATGCTGGCATTTGTTCTCCAGACAGTCATTGTAATCCTGCTCACACTGCTGGCCAACATAACCTGGCAAACATTCACACCTGAAAAAGAAAACAATAAAAACTATTTAGATGCTAGCGATGACTAGCAAAAGAGGGAGCTCTGGCACAAGGTGAGTTAAATACTACTTGGTAGTGATAATGACAGTCTGAAATTCTGTGTTCTCCCATGCCCCATTTCCCAGAGTAGCTCACACACTGACCTGTAGCCCTTACTGAGAGGAACACACTTGGAGTCATGTTGGCAGAGGTCAAACCCAGGCAGACAGGGGTCAACCACCTCCTCACACAGATCACCTAAGAGACACAGAAAGAAAAGGAACAAATCACTCTAACAGTTGTCCGGATTTTATCACATGCTGAAACACTCAGGGCCTCAACTGGATGAAGCTCACAGTTGGCTAAAGGAGCTCTTTGACTGAACATTCAGCATGTGTGACCCTCCTTGAGGTGTTTTTCACCCCTCACACCATCTGCCAGCATTTAGACTGTGAGGCTTTTCTCCAACAGACTCAACTGAAAACACATCTTTATGTGATGGCAAAGTCTTTCTTGAGCACTCAGCTCAGCAGGGTCCAATCGAAGGCACTAAATCACTGCCAACTAGAACCTTCAATACATTCCCTGTTCCCGTCCACCTGCTGTAGGATGTCCGGCTTTGCAACAGGCTGTACTAGGTCTGATCCAAACTCCACATCCCTGCACTCATTCACCCAGATTCCTAGCATTTCCTGTCCAGCACACTTGTGTTGGTGTTGCTGGCTCCATGGCACAGCAGCAGCCGCTCAGAAACAGATGTACCCTCTCTGTGCTCTGGCCCTCGAGATGGGGTTTAGGTGGTCTGCTGCCAGGCCAATTTCCTCTAGACCCTTTCTGCAGCAACTGTGTGTGTTCTTCAGGGAATCAGTGCAGTCGGTGTCCACAGTCAGGTCACACACGACTGCCTATGTTTCCTGCATGCACCTCACAGGCTGGAATCTGGCAAACAGCTCAGGCTGTAGAGTTTTAAATCAAATCTGAATGTTGTTGGTAAGACTAGACTGAGGTTAATACAGAACAATCTTCAGTAGAATTTGCAACAGTTAAAATGCATACAGAGATACAAAAATGCAATGACAATGGAGAAGGAATGAATGTTTAAGAGACTTGACCTTTGGCAAAGTGTGAAGGTTCAACATTAAACAAGGGCTGAAATTACATTGCCTTGCCTTGCCTTGTTTGGGGTATACTGATATTTTGGAAAATTTTTCTGATGGTCTGCTAACTTTTAATATCGTTCAAAATGTTGGGTTCTGTACGATTTAAAACTAAATGTATTTGATAAAAAAATACAGTAAAACAGTAATATTGTGAAATATTCAAATTAATTAATATTACAATTAAAAATATTTCCACTTGAAAACAGTTACTTCATTACTCCAGTCTTTAGTGTCACATGATCCCTAATATACACATAGTATAACTGTAAATGGGCAAAATATTAAAAAAGGAGAGAAAACATCACCGGTCTATTAAATCTCCAACTCTCCACATTCATTTCACCCACATAATTACATCCTTTTTATATGAAACTAATAAAAAATATATTCTCTCTAGCAAGTCTGGTACAGATGACAGTCAGACAAAGAGTATAAGAGGATCAGCACCAGTTAGAATGAGGGAGATCTAACTGACAGCTTCCTGCATGCAAGAAGTTTTATTATTCAAATATCACAGTTGTTTCCGAGAGCAAATGGAGACTCTAGCGTAAAAAGATCTCAGTAATCCCACACGTCTCCTCTAAAGTTCCTATATCTTAAGCCTCGTACACACCGGGACGAATATCGGCTCGCGTTATTCGTCAGCGTTTTTCAACGCATTTTTTGTGTTCACACCCAAGCGATTTTCGCTGACGATGAGCCGAGTGAACATGCAAATTTATTCCCTGACATTAGATGGCGCTTAATGTAAAACAGAAATACCCCGGTCCACAAAGTGCTTCTGACACTCGCTTGTCACTCAGAAGAAGAGAGCAAGTTTGTCGCGTTTGTCATATAGTTCTTTATTCTCGTTGGTATCTCTTTATAAAGACACCAACAAGACCAGCAGCTCTACATTCATCTGGCCTTGCATCTTCCTCGTCTTATTTCTTCCCAGCAGAGTGTAGCAGACGCTGTATATCTTCTTCGCCATTACTTATGTGTGCTCGGCAAGACCGTTTTGTGTTTGAGCGCCCCCAAGTTGTGTTTTACTGTAACTTCAGAAGCTCCAGACACGTGAGCAAAAGCGCCAATCTCATTGGTCGGATAGTTTTTGACGCGGCGCGTCAAACCAAAAAAACGAACCCGAGGGCGTTTTAAAAAAAATGACGCTTTTACGAGTGGCGTTTTACGCGTCGGTGTGCACACTCACATTGGCGCCCATTGTTTAGTCACGAGGCGTTAAACGTTGCCGAATATCGCACGCGAAATTCGTCCCGGTGTGAACAGGCCTTAACTCCTAGGACTTTCAGAGCAAGTTTCAGAGCTCACCTCTGAGCAATAAAATTTTTCTCTTTCTTGGTTTAAAACTCAGTTTAAGGCTGTGCCCTTTAAGCAGACAGCTGTGTGTGCCCTACAAGCTTATGGATGTGGCCAGGTTTGGACCGCAGGAAGTACACACACTCTCTACACACCAAATCCCGCTCCAGGGGAGGTGGCAAAGAGGAACGCCGTTATAATGACAGGGCCCGCTAGGAGCAGTTGCACTTCCTATTTTAAGGAATGAGACAAGCGGAGGGCAGAAAAGAAGGGAGGACCAGAGCAGTGGTGCCACTGCTCAGCACTTGGCAGATCAGAAGTGGAAATGAACAGACAGTTTTAACAACAGCTGAACTCTAAATCCGCTGAGTAGGAACTTTTGTCAAAAGCTGGTTTGTTTAGTAAAACTGCCCTATACCAGCCTTAACATGTATATTATTTTGGTTTCCTAATGTTTTCTTAGCCACCTCAGTTGTGGCTGGAGGATATAACTGCAATTGGCACAGTCTGACCGGTGAAATGGCCTCATTGCGGTACGACTGAAACAGACAAATAGGGTAATATGACTAAGAAAATTGTATCAGAGTCTGAGTCACTCTGAATGCATTTATAGGCTGGTTCAATGAGGTTGAACTGGTACCTTTGTAGTTAGGAGGGCAGACACAGGTGTAGTTGTTGATGCCGTCCACACAGGTGGAGTTATTCTCACAGTCGTTGTCTTCACAGTCATCAGGATTCAGCTCACACTGCTGGCCCTCATACCCAGGTGGACACACACAGCTACAGGAATGATAAGGCACAAGACAATGATCAATACTTCAAATGTTAGAACAAAAGAAAACACATGGGTTTCAGTGATTTAGCTCTGTTTGGTGACACCCTGAGACCTGCCAGACTGTTTTTCTTTAGTCCTGCAGCCACAACAGTGTCATTTGTTGCTATTCATGTCTCATTGTTTGGTCTCTAAAGCTATGTCTCGTTTCGAAGGCTGTGTCCTCCGGAGGTGGCATTTGTCGGCTGCATACGTCGTATGTGGAACAGTAATTATTATAAAATTAACAGTTATTCCGAAAGAAGTATAAATCGCTGTCATTTTTTAATGACTTTGGAATGTAGTGGTCAGTTTACTGAAAAGAAGAAGCCACAATGACGTATGCGTCCGACAAATGCAACCTCTGGAGGACGCCGCCTTCGAAATGAGACATAGCTTAAATAATCCATGATAACTATGGAGGACAATGAAAACAAAGCTATTGTATGGCTTTAAAAGACTTATTCAGAAGGAATATAGCATATGAGTTATATGGATCACTTTTATGAAACGGTTTGTCCTTCTCTGTGCTATTAAGCTCACCATCCACTTTCTTTGAGGAAAAGAGCAGCCTTAACATTCTACGAAATGCCTCATTTTGTGTTCCACCAAAAACAAGCAATATGATGGTGAGCAATTGATGGAAGCACTGTTATTCTTTTAAGATGGAGATCATATATCCAGTGTCGTAGTTTAAAGATCGAGACCAGATAAGTTTTGAGTCTGAGGTAAGACAGGGTCCACATGCTCCTGAGTCCAAGCCCATATTTTCAAGGTCTGAGTCTTCAAGTCTGAGTCCAAGCCCATATTTCCATGGTCTTGGTCCTCAAGTCCAAACCAAAGACCATATTGTCATGGTCTTGTCTTTTTGAGAGCATGAGGACTCGGTCTTGACTCAAACGCAACCCTCTTCTGGTCTCGGTCTTGACTCAAACTCAAATGAGCTGGTCTCGACTACATCACCTGCTGAAATCCCAAGCAGCCCTTAATATATGTATTTTGTCTCTGTTGTTTTGTCTCTCTGTTGCTATCCGTAAGTCTTGTGGGTCTGATCCATCAGTGACTGAGGCTCAGTGTTTGATAAACCTCCATCTCCATGGTGACTTGTTGAGCAATAGCAGTAAAACTTATCTCAGCGTTTAGCAGAACCCACACCCGTTTGTACCCTTCCATCCAGTCCCTGCCCTCTGGCTGCCAACACTCAGGGGCTACGCCAGAAACTGATATATTCCACCCTCAGACACATAAAAACACACAAATCTATGGGCTCATTTGCTAGCTGTTTTTTGTAAAATCATTGTGCAATTCTGTTTTCTTCTGGATGTGAAGTGGCTGCCCAACAAAAATGTTCTAATATGACATTACCAAAGTTGCTGGTTGATTTATAGGGCACAGGGGACATTTATTGTGCCATTACAACAATCTGCCTGCCTCTTGCTTCTTTCAAATATCCAGGGGTATTACAAGCTTTACCATTTGAATGCACAGATTTTGTCCAGATGTGCATTTTAACACAGGACTTTCAATGAAATTATTTCAGTTTTTAAATCTTCTTTATATCCTTTTGACACTTGTATTCACTGCGATAGTGGAAACACTGTGCAGGCTACATTCAGACCTATGTTACTTAGCACCACAACTCAACGTGTCAAAATATAATTTGTACAGGTCTTGATGTACCTGTAATGCCCGTCCAGTCCAGGTGTGAGATGGCACGTCCCTCCATTAATACACGGCAGACTGATGCAGGCATTAATGGGAATCTCACAGTTACGACCCTGAGGAAAGTAAAGGACATTGAGCATAGATTAAGAAGGAAAGAGCTCGAGTTTTAACATGTCTGACCCTTAGATCCTGAGCTATCACAATCAGATGGCTACTTTAAAAGATGAAGAGGTGAAAGGAATAAAAGCATCTTCTACAATTCAACATAATGAGTTCTGAGAAAAATGTCAACTTAAATGTTAACCGCAATTTACCATTCAAACAGGGTTAAGGAGTGGATATTAAGGGCAATGATTAGCAGCGCTTGCAATGGTTATTATTGTTGCTCATATAATTAGGAATCTGTTCTAATCCCTTAACCCTAAATAGTAAACTATCACCCATAACACCCTAGCAACCACATAGCAACATAAAATAAACATTTAGAACATATTAGCAACTGTTTAGCCTAGTAATAATCACCTACTAGTAACATTGCAGTTTTGCACTGACAAGCACCACTCACATTTTCTTCAGAAAATATATAAATCTTATTTGTTTACTAGTTCTATATCCAGGCCAGGAGCCATGTTTAGTTTAATATCATGGTTTATGGAAGATGTATGTCGTGCCCTGATCCTTTTACACTCCGGGGCTGTAACTCCATGACTAACATTCTCCATTTCAATTTCAGACAAAGGCTTTTGCCACTGATATGCCTGTTTCCTCTGCTCTCCTAAAAGGGCCCATATGCCTCTGTTTTCTCTCGCTCTGTGTCCCTCTGTTTTTTCCTCTTTCTTCCTCCCATGTTTGATTTAATTCAGTACTCTTGAACATTCTAATTAATCTTCACTTACTTCGAGGACAGACACACACCTGCAACTGACCTTGAGAGCTGTGGTTTTAATTAAAAGACAGCCCATTGGTTCTGTCTTGTAGAGGGCAAAGGGTTAAGCTCTTATCTGTTCTTCAACAGAACAACACTGACAGGAATCCCATAACCAAACAAAAGGGTAATGATTTCACACCGCAGTCAGGACACACACACATTCTCAAAGTACTTTTTGTGTGGAACAGAGTCTGTTGAATGTCAGACTGTGGTTCATTTGGTTTTTCGAAGCTGTTCAAGCGGTTTTTGTAAATCTGCAGCCCAATTTGCTTGAAAAGGTGGTCTTAAATTTGGTTCATGTGTACTTTGGTACGTTTAGAAAAGCAATCTGTTTTAGCTCATGGAAGTAAACTGCTTGATGATGTAAAATTTGCATTTTTGTACACTCCCTGTCACACTTCTCATTTCTCATAGCTTCTTGTCTCTAAATAAATTGCCTTTGAAAGCAGCTCACATTCTTCACATCACTTGCAATGCGTTTGCCAACAGCCGAAGGCTTCACCCCCAAGGTCATACGGTTCCTGCTGAGTATGAGTCTGCTACACAAACATTGCCTCACAAACGCCTGCCTTGAGTACAATAGGAACTAATCAAGAAATTCAGATACAGGAAGTTGAGATTGGGAAGATGGATGATGAAGCTCTCTTGCATGTAATGATGCACATAACTCAAAGGAATATTGTGTATATTCTGTACACGTGAACAGGAGGATAGGATAGATGCTACCCGATGATGTATGTGGGCCGTTGGCTGTTCACTCACCTTGTAGCCAAAAGGGCAGGTGCAGTGGTAGGAGCCTATGACATCACTCACACATGTGCCGTTGTTCTGACAGGGAGCCGCCAGACAGGGGGCGCACTTGGACATCAGATTCAAATCTGCTGGACCTGAAACGCACACGACACAAAATGTGAAGAATAAATGTGTGGAAGAGAAGAAAGCAAGAGAATAAGAAATCTAAGGGAATGGAGGTGAAATTAAGGTCAGCATGAAAAATAAGCTGACCCTTTACTTGTGAAACTGTTCATGTTATTTCTAGAAAAAATAAGATATTTTATCAAAATGTAAACTCTGCTTTGACTCTGAAATTCTGTTATTTTGATATTATTTATATACTATTATATTATTTATTTATTAATATTTTGGATTTAGGTCAGGAAATGACGCAGATGAAATTTGAATCTGCATTTCCAATGCGGGCACCATGGCTCAACGTGTCTGGAGCAGACTAACCAGCAGAAGAGAAGAAAGACGAGACAGAAATGAGAATTACCCTTGCACTGGAAGTGATTGAGGGGGGTGGTAAGCAGCAGTCGGTCCGCCATGTCAAGTGGTCCAGTGCAGCGGGCGATGCCAGGCTCTTTAAACCCAGCCTTCACCCACTGAGACAACCAGCGCAGCTCGCAGTCACAGTATAGAGGGTTCGCTCCAAGAGCCCTGCATGAGAGGAGACGAGTGTTACACTTTGTTTGAAAAGAATAGCAGTATGATTCGTGGGTCTAGTGCAAAGGTCTCCAACCCTGCTCCTGGAATGTTACCTTCCTGTAGACTTCAGTTTCATCCCTGCTCTAACACACGTGTGTAATGCTCAAGTAACCCTGTACACCTTGATTAGCTGGTTCAGGTGTGTTTGACTGGGGTTGGAGCTAAACTTTGGGGACAGTAGCTCTCAAGGAGCAGGGTTGGACAGTCCTTTTTGTAACACTTTTTGTTTTTTCCTTAGTGGTGCATTCAAGTCCTCCTAAGAAGTTCGTATTTACGAGTTGGAACCATCAACTAGAGATGGTAGAGGAGAAGATGCATATGTTTTCCACAATCCCCCAACTCGGAAACTCTGAGCTCAAAGACAATTTTGAGTTCCTTATTTGTAATTAACTCGTAAATACGATTGTTCCGATATGACTTGAATGCACTTTACTACACTACAGTACATTACAAAGCCGACATCTTCATTTACTACAGAAATCCCAATCGCACTTCCTTCAATTCAACAGGGCCTTTATTCCTCAATTAATTTTTTGATCCTGACAGTTCTTTTCAATGAGGACACAAGGAGCTACAGTATCCCCACTCCAAACCTGCAACAGGAACTACAGCCGGAGAGGAAAAAAACAGCACGGCCATAACATAAGCCTTCATAATAGATGCCTTTTAGCGGTAATAAAATGTACAAAGATTTCCTGTGGGGCTCGGTCTCCGAGCGCGGAGCACAAGGCTGCACTCTCTCTAGGTTGCACACGGTAATGAGGTAAAACTTACATTGAGTCTAAAGACCTGAGTTGGTCTCTAAGGTTGAGACTGAGTCCATAAATAATAGAGGCAGAGAGAGAACGTTCTCACACACACACACACACACACACACACACACACACACACACACACACACACACACACACACACACACACACACACTTACAGATGAGACAGAGATGTCAAGTGGCTGAAGGCTCCCTCCGGAATAGTTGAAAGGTCATTTCCGTGGAGGGTTCTGAAAGAGAAGAATGAAAAGAAAATGAAAAAAAGCATTGAGCTTTGGTAGTTGGTCTCATTGTTTTCCGCACTATAAATGATGAAAGAATGAAAGAGGGGAGATAGAGAAAGAAAGAAAGGGTCAGTCATTCAAGGCATTTAGCGCGAATTATAGAAAACCTCTGCCATTTTTGTGAGACACCAGTGGGAACGGCAGATTTGCATTGAGATTTCATTGTATGCTGTGTCAGTTCTGTTTAATAATTTATCCTGTTCTATTACAGGGCGCTCGGCCCACACATATACACTCAGACTGCAACCTGAGAGCATGATTGGACAGCTACAGACCCATGAGGCCAAGTCAGCAGTGGCCCTGAGGCATTCTGGGAAATTAAAAAGTGACAATGATGACTACCTGACAGACTAAACATGAAGAGGCCAGAATAAGGTGGGCGTCCTTTGGTCTGTTTAACATATCTGTGCACACAGGGTGTTGATAACCTATCCTGCCCAGAGCCACAAAGTAAACCATCCAGTTTAATGCTGAGAGACATTTAAGGTTGTTTTTTTCAACAATGGCCACCCAATGGTTTGTGTACAACTAAAGTTTGTTTATTTGTCTACTAATAAATTGTAAGAGAGAATATACAAATATCTAAGGAGAATTGTCTTTTTTATATATCAATTTTTACACCTGCCATAGACAAATGTCATTTCTACCACATATCAAATTACCATTAAATATGTGGTAAAATACTTTTTACTTAAGAAAATCTTAACAAAATTACAGCTCAATAAAAAATAATTTGTTCACAATTGACTAAAGGACAGGAATAATTTGAGGGACATACGTTACCTTTCAATAATTAATTACTTTTATTAGATTGATCATAACAGTAAAGACATTGATAATGTTACAGCAGATTTCTATTTCAAATAAATGTTGTTATTTAAAAAAAAACAAAAAAACACGGGACTTAAAAGAGCTCTTAAAATCTGCTTTCTTAAAAAATGCTTTGTTCCTTCAGAACTTGCTGATGCTGTGAACGTGTTGTTCTAAAGCTGCTTTGTTCAGGCACTAATCTCCTGACGTCAAGTTCATAAGGCAGGTTATTAGGATCTCAGAGTGGTGTTGTGGTGCATGGGGAGTTTATGTGTGTGTGTGTGTTTGAGAGAGAGAGAGAGAGAGAGAGAGAGAGAGAGAGATGGATGTGGCTGTGCAGCAGATCACTGATTCATCAGGTAAAATACAAAAGGGAGGCTTACAGCAAGCGGAGAGAACGCAAGCCATCAAATGAATGAACCGGGACACAGCGAATTTGATTATAGCTGAGGATCCTGCAGAGAGATGGAGACAAATCTGCCATTTAATGTCAACAATTCTGCCAAAATGTTTTAGTCAGTAGTAGTAATGTTCATATGACGGAACAATGTCGACATAGAAACTGTGTTTGATTGTTGTATTATGGTGTTAACTTACAGGGTTGCGAGCTGCGTCATGTTGCTGAAGGTGAGAGGGGCAAGAAGACTGATGCTGTTATTACTGAGGTCTCTGCGGAGGAAACACACACAAACACACAGCAGATTCAATTACACACCCTCAGAACAAAGTCTACAACATACCTTCACAACCCTGGCCAGTTTACTCTTAGAAAAGACATGTAATCTTAGTTAGTTTTAACCTAGTTAAATAAAGGTTATAAAAAATGGCTTAAAACATGCATAAAACGCTAAAGAACTGGCAGTTGCGGTTGCCAGATATTAATTTTGGGGAAAAATATAGTTAAAATGTTTCAGGTATTATGAGATGGTGTATTGGTGACTTTTTTGGTGAATTTTACATAAACCATGGCCAATGCTCATATATAGAGTCATATGCACACAAAGACAAAACACCATCAGGATAGCAAACATGATTCTAAAATAATGCAAAAAACATGAACTAAAATCATAAAATATAACACAAAACACCTTAATGCACATTACTGACAACAAAAGCGAGCAGAAACCTATTCATTTAAATAAAGTATAATAATACTGGTTTGTGATGTTTAATGCATTTCAATTTGGTATGTGATGCATCACTTCTGGGAATGTTATTTCACTGTAAACTATATGGCAATTCATAGTTTTCACTTCCAAAAGCCATACATTTGTTGGTAAGGTAACTTCCAGTTAATCAATCGTTTTTACTGTAAGTTGTTATTTATTTATGTGAGATTTGTATTGTACAGAGGTGCCTCATATATCCTTCAGCTTCAGGAAATATAAATGGGAATGCTTAAAACATACATACAAATGAAGACATTCAATTCACAGTAGGCTCCTTTGTATAAATGTGCATGCCAAATGAATCCATTCAATAAAAAAAGAGGAGAAATACATACAGCAGTGTCAGTTGTTTTAAATTAGGAAGCTCTTTGGGCACGGATGTGAGGAGGTTTCCTTCCAAGTATCTGAAACGGTAAGAAAAATCCTGTTAACAGACAAATTTATACTCCTCAGACAAGGTACAAAGCAAAACCATCTTTCATTTAAATTTAATTTCATGCTTATAAAAAAATAAATAAAAAAGAGAAGACATTTATAACCACAAAGTGAGCTGCCTTGCTGTGTACGTTAGGGTTCAGATCAGAGCTAAAGATCAGGTCTGAAGTCTAGCTGCTTGCATTGCTTATCTACAACATTTCTTTCATCCTTACGATCCAAGAACAATCACTGTCCTTCTGCTGAAAAACCAACAGCAAGATTTTCCAGTTCACTACACTCGGTAATATAACCGCTTGTTATATCAGTCTCTCTTTGTCGTTTGTTTGATATCTTGTGATTTCTTTCTCCTCTTTGTCGCCGTCGGCTTGTTCTATTGCTTCCCTGTCTCTCCATCTATCGCTCTCACTCTCTCTATTTAAGTGGGAGTATGAGCAGCTCTTGTCGAGTGTAAACGGCCTGTGTGTCAGCAGTTCTATGAAGGCGCTTTACTCTCTCTTCACCTGACTGTTCTATTAGATTATGACGGACACCTTTACACTGTGCAGCAACTCACTGACCCTCATACAGTCTGAGCTGGATCATAGCCAGCACGTGACATATCATGGGCTTTTTTATTCTTTAAAAATGGGTATGTTTCAGAAACTGTATTGCTCATGGCAGGCAGATTTAAATGTAGACTCTTGAGTACTGAAGGTCAATAATGCCACTGTCAAAGTTGTCAATATATCTAACGACAGCTTGAGGGTTGTGAAACCCGGGGTTGTGTGATGTAGTGTATAAAGCCATGAGATATTACCACTGTGTTCAAGACATTCACTCACAACTTAAAGGTTAACTTGTTAGCCATCTTTTTGGATTCCGTAAAAGAAAGACACCCCAATCTGCAGGAAGTGCCAATCAACAGTAAGTTCTTTTTGTGCGCTTTTGTACAGTTATACATACAAACCCTCTCTCCTCCTTCCAACATTCATATTTTGAGTGTGATTCATTGGACAAAAAAGTGAGACAACACAAAAAATAAAGTTTAAGATGAATTTGACTGATAGTATTGTTTATTAGTTATTAGTTTTCAACTAAAAATGGAAAGCTTTCTATGCTTTTTGGCTGTTCATTAACACGACAACAGCGTTTTGGGGGCCTGAAAATGCAAACATTTGAAAACGTTTTTCAAAGTGCAAGCTTTGTAAAAAAAAAGGTTCTGTTATAATCTCCGTGTAAACTACAAAAACGAGTGTGTTTTACAAAAACGCAAATTTGTGAAAACGGTGAGTCATGCGTATTACGTGTTGAGTCCATAGGTGTGTAGTGTTTCTTTACAAAGTGACATCGCCAACTACTGGCCTGGCATGAATAATACAGCGTTTTTAGTCGTTTTCACAGATCCGTGTGAACTGGGATAGTTTTGACAACGTTGTCGTCTGTATGTGAAAAACGCAAAGGAAAAACTTTTCTGTTTTTAGTACATCATTGTCGTGTAAACGTACCCTCAATTTCTATAGATATCACAATAATATAGTCATCATGAATTGTTGTGGCTGTGATAATAGTGTTTATGTGTGCTTTTTTTCTAGTCTTCTTGTACAAACACATCCCATCAATCAATCTGTCTGACAATGGATGAAATCTCCATCTGCTCATTTGGTCATTTGGATGAATAATCAAATGAATTCAATAATTTTTTTAGTTTGTTTTGTGACACTTTCACATATGACACATGTTTTAACCACTCTATATTATAATGAGTTTATGTATGTTAGAGTTTTAAAAAGTTTACATGTTGTCTTCTCTCTTATCTGTTTTATGTGTGCATGTCTTTAAATGATCCTGGGTCTGCCTGTTATGTGAGTTATGTGAAGTAGGAAGTAGACCGCATAAAGGAGGCAGCATGGCATGCAAACGGGTCATTAACTGGTCGACCAATTGTGATCATCAACAGCATGGAATGTGGAGTTACTCTTTGAGGACTTACCTTTCCAGAAAGCACATTTTATTGGATTATCACTTTTGTAGATTGTATATACACTGGTGGACACATTCAACACACTAGGACTCTTAAGGAATCATTTATGGTAGGGTGAAAAATTGACTCCACGCTTTTAACAGCCTAAGTTTTCTAGTTTTATTTTGTTTTCAGGTTTCATGCTGTAAATACACTTCATTTATTCACTTTATTACTGTTGTACAACTCCTCTTTATAAACACTCCCAACCTCACACAGTTTAATCTGACCCCAATTTTAACTTTTGTAACTCAACCTATTGGGTCGATTGTTACCATTTTAATGAACTAAACTGACCAAGTAGAAAAAGAAAACTGGATGTGACGTGATCTTTGTGGAAACAAAATCCACCAGCTGTGATTCTGTCCTAAAGTGATTAAGGTAAAAATAAAGGGAGTTATAAGAAGAAACTCACAGTTCAGTTGTATCTTTAGGGATGCCCTTAGGCAGGGAACGCAGCCCTCGGTTACTACAGCGCACTACTGTGTCCGAGCATGTGCAGGAATCCGGACAGCGAGGGGCCGACGGCAGACAGACATTCTCTTCCATATCTGAGAGAGAAAGACATGCATATTTTATGCTCCTTTACATCATGCAAGAGAAAAATGTAATATGCATTGCTAAAAGATCTAATTTAGAAACTCATCAATTCTTTAAAAGGGATTTTTGGAGGATGGAAAAAGAGGGAGAATAGAAAAAAGAGCACAGGTGCTGTGAGCACCGAATTGCATTGCACCCTCTCTGAAAATAGCCCTTTCTCCAGTGTGTTCTCCAAACATGGGTATCATTATTACAGAACACGTCCGCTCATAATAAGTGATACAGTGCACAGGAGTTTAAAATCAGCAGCTAAATATTACTTTTGGCCTCGCTTGCATTTCCTGCAAGCAATACTTGTAGCCTCCTCCCGGGCTGCTTTCATCCAAGCTCTGTAAGATGCTATCTGTAAAATGCTGAATTACCCTGCAGATTAAAAAGAAACAGTGAATTAAGCCATTAATGGGAGGTAATGGAGACTGAGATATGATCCAAGAATAACTCACAGACCGAACCTGGAAAGGGGAACGCTGGACCTGGATGTGCCTGCAAACGCAGAAAGGCCAAGGGGGCTTGTTTTACAATGACTGGACTACTTCAAACAACCAAAAATATCTTCCCGTAAATCAATTTAGCTTGACTTTGTTACTCTAACTGTAATTGCAGAGCACTGAAATAGCTAAATAATGTTGTCCTGGTGAGTTTTTTGAAGTTGAAGTGACGGCGCCCCGCACAAGGAGGAAGAAATGAGCGGAATAACAACACATGAGCCCTGACAGACAGCCTCTTCTAACTAATGGACCTCGAGCCAGGGCGATTTCTCTCACTTTGAACCTCTTTATTTCAAAGTGCTTCGGCGTCTACAGCTGAGCAGGCTCTCTTAACACGATATTCCCTGAAGTCCTGGAGCAGCAAAAGAGCTGTTTCTACCCAGAACACCCTAGCTTTGACAGGGAGGCCTTCTGAAACACAGGACCCAATCCAGACAGAAGCCAAACCGCAGTTTCTTTTTCTCCATTAAACTTTATGTCAGTCTCGAGAGGTTCTGTTTTCCCCCGTCTTTATGGACATGAGTTCTTCCCTATAAAAACCAGAGTGGGAGAAGATAATGTTTAGGCCTCCACGCTCAGCATTTAATTTGTCCTCGCGGTGCCCTCTCGGTGCGGCCTTGTGGGAAGTTGGCCGGGTGTGATTTACCCTGATGCTGGGAAGCAGGGAGAGGGGGATGAAGGTGTGGGAAATCTGAGGAGATGAAGCGTAGAGCAAGCCTCGGTCTGGAATGGTGTCTGGAAGGAGCTGATTCAATGGCCTGATCTAAGCAGTGTGATTTCATGGGAACTGGAGATGGATGTGGTGTGGATGGCACAGGCTACAGCGTAAATAGTAGCTGAGGTTTGCAAACCCTTATTCAATGTCCTGACTATGTGCCTCTGGTTCATGAGGAACTGCTTAAAAGGGGGTATATAACCTCTAAACAGGGAAGTGTAGAAACAGAGGAGTTGACGAGTATAAAAGAGAATCAACACTGTATAGATGGAGACATAGTACCATAGATTGGTACATTTGTATTTATATAACAAAAATCTGATTGCATGCCAATATAGTTGTGAAAAAGGTGATAAACCGCTTTCAGAGGGAAATTTACAGTATATAAATTGTATATATGGAGTTCATTACCCTGTAACTTTGGGTTTTATTATACATAAGTCTATATATCTATATCTTTAAGTCTGTATATGTACAATAAAACACAAAGTTACAAGGTAATACATATGTAAAAATACCAATAAGAAATATTTATGAAGACAATTATATTATAAACATAATATAATAACTAGCCATTAGCAGGTGTGGTAAAAGTACAACATTTTTACCCTGTTTACAGTGATTGCACAACAGTTAAAGGAGTTAAGCTATCCATGCTCCTTTACTATGGTAAAAAACACTGTGATGCACAACTTCTTGTGGTTTATTGCATTAATACACAGCCATTAAAGGGATAGTTCACCCAAAAATGACAATTCTGTCATCATTTACCCACCCTCAAGTAAGTTGTTCCATCCGTGTATGAGTTTCCTTCTTCCATTGAACACAAAAGAAGATGTTTTGAAGAATGATGGTAACCAATCAGTTGATGGAGCCCATTGACTTGATGGGAGTCAATGGGACCTTGAGCCTGTTTGGTTACCAATATTCTTCAAAATATCTTCTTTTGTGTTCTATAGAAGAAAGAAACTCATACACGGTGGAACAACTTGTACATGATGACATAATAAAATTTTTTGGGTGAACTATCCCTTTAACTGAGTTCCTGATCCACCAACAGAGCAAGCAGAACATATTGTACAAGAGGAAGTTGCTCAAAAGAGAGCTGTACCGTCACAGGAGAAATCAGGCATGGCCACATCCTGTATAGGGATCTCCTTCAGGAAGGCAGGTTTCTGGCAGCGTGGGTTGCCAGTAACCACCCTTGTCTTCTTAAGCCACAGTCCCAGCCAGGCTAAGTGACAGTCACACACGAAGGGATTAGACAGCAGGTTACTGTACACAAACAGAAAGAAGAAAAAAAAACATAATTACAATGGAAAGCAATCAGCAGGGTTAAATTATCACATAAACAATCAAACTTCAGCCCATTCAACACAGCAGGAGAACTGCATGGGTGAATTTGCATTTAAATAGCAATACAATTGCTGATTATGACTTCGATGCAACCTGCAATGCTGGTAATGCTAAATAGCAACTTTTGCATTAGTTCACATTTTATCACGCTGCTATAACACTGTTATAACAGCCATTAAAAGCAAAGTGCTTTAAAAAAACTAAGATGAAGGATCAGAATAAGACACAGACACATTTTGGGTACAGAAAGATCCATCAACCAATGGCTATTGGGACCACTGGATCAGAGGCTTCAGAATCAACTTATTGACTCATTTTTCATGTGTCCTTACTGCGTTCTGAAAGTTTGGGTGGTGGCACGCAGACCAAAATCATAAAACTGTAGCCTTGAGTTGAAAGCATCACCAGAAATGACTCTGGAAGGCCCACCAGGGAACTGGTTGAAGGCCCGTACAGATGGCTGTCTAACTGATGCATCGCTGAAACACACGGGCAGGAGCAGCGGTGCTACAGGCACAGAGGACCTCTTAAATACCGTAGCCGAGAGTGTCTGCTACACTACAGCCGGCAGGGTAAATGAATCGAGTGTGCTGACCTTCTGTTGCTTTGCCAAAATATGCTTTGCAGCTTAAGGGGGTGTTAATGTTAACACTACCCTATATCCCTCACCAGCAATGTGTTTGCCTTTGATTATTCCTACATCCCTTTCTGTACATGAAGCTAGGGTAAAGAAACACAAGACAGGTTGAGAGAGAGAAAAGCGAGGCAGACGTTTGCTTTGGGAATGATATCACAAACTAGACATTAGAGACTACTTATCCTGCTAAATTTAATAAATTGGACATTGTTAACAAAAACACATCTATTTTTACTGTGATAATCACAAATGTGAGCACACAAAAGTAACCTCTGTCCTGACTGCTTGCTTTAGCCCTGCAAACTCTCCTACCGGAAACACTTGCCCGCTCTGCTCTAATTTTGGCAGAGGTGGAGGTATGAATGATGGAGTGAGAGAGAAAAAGGAGGGAAGTGTGCCCAACATGCTTGCTGCACTACTGTGGGAAGAGAATAGCTGGGGAGGCCTTACTCTCTCTCTCTCTCTCTCTCTCTCTCTCTCTCTCTCTCTCTCTCTCTCTCTCTCTCTCTCTCTCTCTCTCTCTCTCTCTCTCTGGATATTTTTAGCTGCCTTGTGCTGAAATGGACATGGCTGTGTCAGCCGCTGGCTAATTAGAGAGCTGGCAAAGCAAAAAGAGAATGAAAAATAAAGAATCTGAAAGAAATAGCACAACCAATTGATTGGAAAAGTTGCCTTATGGCATAAGAAGTGAGGAAGAGTTAAGGGTTTCGGTAACACTTTAGTTAAAGCCGTTATGTATAATGTATTATTATAAAGGTATTCATAATGTACGCTGCAATGCATTATATTTTTTTCATACATAACTGTTACCAAAGTTAAAATGCAGTATAATATTTACAGATTCCTTGTTACATCTGAAATTTGTTGTTTGTCTTTTTTTTAACGCATTATACTTTCTAAAGGTGTTAGGTCTAAAGTATTATAATTTATTATAACTGTCTTTACAATTATTTATGACGCCATACAATGCATTATGAGGTGCATTACAAGGCATAATTAATTAATTAAATACTTTTATAATGCATTATATATAAAGGCTTTGAGTAAATAGTTACTTAGGTTTCTTTATGTTCACTTAGCCGTATTGACACAAATTAAGAATACACTGTGCATGGAGGATTCATTTGTAAAATAAATAAATAAATAAATAAAAAATCATGATACAGAGCCTAGTGCATTTATTTATTTACACTACTATATACACAACTATAAATTTAGGTAGTTGGACATATTCCAAAAAAAAAAAACACACACATAAAGCAAAAGAGAAAGCAAAACACAAAGCAAAGCAAAACAACAACAACAACAAAAAAAACCCACAAAACAAAAACCACAAAACAAAACAGTAGTGATAGTGGTAAGCTACAAAAAGCACTTGTATGGTTTGAGAATTTAAAGTTGTTTATGGCCTTGACCAAAAAAAACAGATGTACGTTACACTGATAAGATGACTTCATTGTGTAAATTCTTTTTGTTGTTTATGCATGCTAAACTTGATTAGATGGTCAGAATGGAAGGAATGACTCTCATGCAAATCAGAACAGTCTGAGTGTCTCTGCTCAGAATCTGTTCACATATTTCAGTTAGTAGGCAGGGTTCACAGAATGAAAAAGAGAACCATGTGTATTGTTGCACATTGTAACGTGTGCCAAGAATAAAGCCTGATATGATAATTCAAATGGTTACAGATGCTTGCTGTGTTGGCAGTCATCATTTCCATTTTTTTCCCCCTAAATTATGATTCCACCAGAAGTTATTTTGAATACTTAACAGCATCTGTTTATCTATGAACATCTGTGAGATCTCTTTCAGTTTTCCCCGTTGATCTTTCTCTTTCTTGTCATCCCCTCAGGGCTGTGACACAGTTCACTTTTTGTTTATCAGTTCTTTGTTTACATCCCCTGCAAAAAACTACGCAGATATTAATCTTTATTAAAAATGTAACGCACTTCATTTTCTCCAGCTGTTCCCAATTTTTTTTTTACAGCATACAATCAAAAGCAAAAATGAGATGGCAGAAGAATTAATTCCTTACATTTGCCTTTGTATGGACAACCTCATTGCACAAAATCATAGTCCAAGTTTAGACAGCAGAGCAATTTTCCTTTTTAGACATTTTGGAATAATTCACTCTGACCCGGGGGGAGGGCAAAATGTTCTCATCTGAGGTTCAAGAACAACCGTTTTCAACCCAGATAAGAAAACATAACCTCATAATTTTGAAAATACATCTGCAAACAATAAGAATTCTTTGCTTGAACCACATCCTCATCCGCTTTGCATATGAAGATATAATAGGCAGTTGATTGGTGGCGGTGCGTGACCCCGACGGACTGTGTTTGATTTCCAGCATCTTTGTGAATTTTTTAACTAACTCGTTTGTGGGTTTGGTACAGACACAGCAACTTCAGTGAATAGTTTTATCAGGCAGTAGAGATAGTTTCGCTTCAAATAACAAATTCTTAGGTATTATTATTTCTAATATATTTTTTTAGCACTAAAGAATTCAGTTGATTATGGATGCATAACTGATAGAGTGAACCCATGGCACAGAGGGGAGTGTGTGTGTGTGTGTGTGTGTGTGTGTGTGTGTGTGTGTGTGTGTGTGTGTGTGTGTGTGTGTGTGTGTGTGTGTGTGTGTGTGTGAGAGAGGGTGGAAGACTCACATGGTGGAGAGAGAATGCAGGGTGTTGAAAGCTCCAGGGGCGATGGTGGAGATCCGGTTATCGTACAGGGAAAGCAGGCGCACGGAGCTCAGGCCAGTCAAGGTGGTGTTATCCACACAGCTGATCAGATTATTCCTCAGTGTCCTGAGGGGAACACAGAGGCAGGTTGGAGCACATTGACCCTGACAGACAGCAGCACACAGCTCACGGGGAGAGAGGAACGTAGTGTTTATGAGACTCTGTGGCTGCTGTTATGCATTAAGTTAATGGTGGTTTTATGGTATCATTGCTGGCATTTTTTTATATGATGTGCCATGCATGCAGTGGGTAGGAACACATACACACCAGTATAAAGGAGGAAAGTAGCTGTATACAGAGACAGGAATCTAAAGTGAGTATGCATGATTGATTGGAAGTTTTTTATTTTGAGATTACAAGAAGGAAATCTGATGGGGCTTCGGCAGACAGCACTTAACTGTGTATCAGAGCATTCAAGTGAAACATTGCTTAACTGACAATGAACTGTATATTGCATTGTGTGTGTTTGTGTCAGGTTTTGTCTACATTGTGTTGGACACTTTGTGAGAAACAACAGTAATGAGCTATTCATTTGTAGCCTTAATTAAAAGTCTTCATAGTGAAAAAAAGTATACTTTATTGTATTTGAAATATATTCCCTTTTTCAATAGTACTGTTCTATCCTAATAAAAGGCAAAAACGCCAAAAATATATAATTTTTAAAAAGAAATATATATAAATACACTTATGGTATATTGCTTGTATGTTTCGAATACACTCGTAATGAATTTGTAATGTACTTGTAACACAAATAAAGTACACTTTAATATCACTAATCAAGCATGTAATTAGTCCCTACACAGGCATATACTTAAAGCATACTAAGTATACTTGAAGTTGGTCCAATTTAGTACACAAAAGTACACTAAATACACTTAAAGTTATGCTTTACTACAATTTAATTACAACTTAAATATACTTTGTACAAAATTAGATGTTTCAAAATAGCACACTTCAAGTATACTGATAATTAGTCTGGCTGCAAGTATACTTAACTTTTTTTTTTTCTCACCAGGGCTGTTACATACAGTATATTGTAAACATTAAAAAATATGTATATCTTTATTTATAAATAACTTTTTATAAGCTTATATATTATCATACAATATAGATTTTTTTGTTTTACAACAGAACACTCTAAATAGACTTTAATCATTACATTACATTACATTACATTATATTATATTATATCATTACAAAGCTCTGTGGAATACTTGATTCTGATTGGTCAATCGTGCCATCCAGCGGTATGTTATTCCCCGGTAACAACCAGTAAAAACTGATAACACAGGCTGATCCGGGTAAGTGGTATGACTGTACCGCATCCCTTAAATGTCCGTCTAGTTTGAACTTGCTGCGTGCTAGCAACTGTTCTCTCCACGGAAGTTTTGCGTTTAAAGAGCTCTTAAAATATTTCAACCCAACCCAATATCAATATCATGTCTAATTATTTACTTATGTGGCAAGTAGCCGTGCAATAAGAAGGATAATGTACATCCAGCCAGTTGTTATCGCAGAATAAACCCCTTCAGGGTGATGCATATTAAATTATTGTCACAGTGTCTGGTTTGTGTTTCCCTGGGTTTCCACCAGAGGTCCTTTTCCACCACGGTGTCCTTCACTCAGACTACATTTCCCATCATCCTGTTTGTCACTCATTGATTATTGCACACAGCTGTTTCCCGTCACCTTGTTAGTTTCTGTGTGTATTTATACCCTGTCTGTTTCTGTGTTCATTGTGGATTCCTTGTTTATTGTCACTGCACTTCGGAGGTCTGTTTCATGTTTGTTTCTTGTTTTGGATTGCTTTTTATGGACTTTGACCTTTTGCCTGCCTGGATTTACGTTTACGGATTGCCCAATAAATGCACTTGGATCTTACCTGTTTGTGTGTGCGTATCGTGACAGAAGGAATCCACCAATATAAAGATCCAGCATTATGGGGTTTCATATCCTTCCCCCTAACACGGAGAGGGAGAGGAGGGGACGAGTCCAAAATTTGATGGACCTACGCCAGCAGGGCCAGACGGTGGGTTGTCTGGCTCAGACTTTTTGGACTCTCTCTAGAGGTATGGACTACAATGATGCAGCATTGAAAGATTTTTTTAATGTCTGTCTTGATGACCCATTACCTGAGTGGGAGATAAAGGGGCTGGAGGTTCTGGACTTTTGGGGGTTCACCAGATACCTTCATCATCGGAGCCAGTGGGATACACCAGTCACACCTGTGTCTCCTAACAGGAGGACAGAGCCTTCGCCGCTGGTCCCGCCCAGCCCAGAGCCTTCGCCGCTGGTCCCGCCCAGCCCAGAGCCTTCGCCGCTGGTCCCGCCCAGCCCAGAGCCTTCGCCACTGGTCCCGCCCAGCCCAGAGCCTTCGCCGCTGCTGTTCCCGTCCAGCCCAGAGCCCTCGCCGCTGGTCCCGTCCAGTCCTCCGCCCTCTCGCTCTCGGAAACGGAGAAGAAGGAAGAGGACTTCCTGCACCCCACAGTGCCCAGAGGTCAGCCCAGAGGCCGTCTCCAAGCTCCTGGCCCTGCCGGCGCCGCCCAAGCTCCTGGCCCTGCCGGCGCCGCCCAGGCTCCTGGCCCTACCGGCGCCACCCAAGCGTCTCGCCCTAACGGCGCCACCCAAGTGTCTCGCCCTAACGGCACCACCAAAGCGTCTCGCCTTTTCGGCGCAGCCCAAGCTCCTTGCCTTGCCTTCACCACCCAAGCACGTCACATCTACCGTTCCAGAGACTGATCACGTCACGTCTGCCGATCCTGAAACTGTTCACGTTGCGTCTGCCGATCCAGAGACTGTTCACGTCACGTCTTCGGAGCCGGTGTCTGTTCCTGTGCCTGAGCCGGTGTCTGTTCCTGTGCCTGAGCCGGTGTCTGTGCCTGTTCCTGAGCCAGGGTCTGTTCCTGTTCTACCGCCACGGTCGCCCGAAGGGTCTTCACCGCCCTGGCCGCCCGAAGGGTCTTCACCGCCCTGGCCGCCCGAAGGGTCTTCACCGCCCTGGCCGCCCGAAGGGTCTTCATCGCCCTGGCCCCCCGAAGGACTGTCGTCTGCTCCGCCCTGGCCGCCCGATGGACTGTCGTCTGCTTCGCCCTGGCCGCCCGATGGACTGTCGTCTGCTCCGCCCTGGCCGCCCGATGGACTGTCGTCTGCTCCGCCCTGGCCGCCCGATGGACTGTCGTCTGCTCCGCCCTGGCCGCCCGATGGACTGTCGTCTGCTCCGCCCTGGCCGCCCGATGGACTGTCGTCTGCTCCGCCCTGGCCGCCCGATGGACTGTCGTCTGCTCCGCCCTGGCCGCCCGATGGACTGTCGTCTGCTCCGCCCTGGCCGCCCGATGGACTGTCGTCTGCTCCGCCCTGGCCGCCCGATGGACTGTCGTCTGCTCCGCCCTGGCCGCCCGATGGACTGTCGTCTGCTCCGCCCTGGCCGCCCGATGGACTGTCGTCTGCTCCGCCCTGGCCGCCCGATGGACTGTCTTCTCCGCCCTGGCCGCCCGATGGACTCTCTGTTTCGCCCTGGCTGCCAGCTAAGCCGTCACCCCTTGTTCCTGTTCCCCTTCATGGACCTGGCCCACCATCCCTCCCCCTGGTCCTCCACCATTCCACCTCCCTCCTGGACTCTTGTTTTGTTTGTAGTGGTGTTTTGGAGCGTCTGGTAGCCGCTCCATAGAGGGGGGGTTATGTCACAGTGTCTGGTTTGTGTTTCCCTGGGTTTCCACCAGAGGTCCTTTTCCACCACGGTGTCCTTCACTCAGACTACATTTCCCATCATCCTGTTTGTCACTCATTGATTATTGCACACAGCTGTTTCCCGTCACCTTGTTAGTTTCTGTGTGTATTTATACCCTGTCTGTTTCTGTGTTCATTGTGGATTCCTTGTTTATTGTCACTGCACTTCGGAGGTCTGTTTCATGTTTGTTTCTTGTTTTGGATTGCTTTTTATGGACTTTGACCTTTTGCCTGCCTGGATTTACGTTTACGGATTGCCCAATAAATGCACTTGGATCTTACCTGTTTGTGTGTGCGTATCGTGACAATTATATGTCTTAGGGGCGGTTTCCCGGACAGAGATTAAGCCTAGTCCTAGACTAAAATGGCCCTTTAAACCAGATTAACAGAAATCTGCTTTCTCTGTCATGGCTTTAAATAGTCATAGATTTAGTTTAGTCCAGAGTTTAATAAACTGATTTCCTGGAGGAAGATTAGAGTTACCCCAAGACTAAATTGAGGCTTAAATTAAACCTACCAGGAGGCAGGTTTACTTCAGATTAACATTGTGTTTCAAAGAAAACACATGTATTATTACTAGTATATATATATATATATATATATATATATATATATATATATATATATATATATATATATATATATATATATATATATATATATATATATATATAACAAAAAAAATCTAAAATCTAACCTTTCATTAAAGTAAAATAATTGAAAGTGGGGGGGGGAAATCACATTATGAAATAAATGTTTTTCTCCAAAGCACATTGGCCACAATTATTGGCACCACTAGAATTTTTTTTACGAGTGAAATATTTCTGTATATTTCCATTAATATTTATTTTTTTTTAGCACACCAGGGTGACTAGGAACATGAAATTGTCTTCTTGACTTTTCAAGAATGACTTCTTGTTTCACAAGAGTTTAAATATGGAAACACAAAGGCTAAATTCCCTTAATCATCCATCACAATGAGTAAAACCAAAGAATATAGTTCTGATGTGCATCAAAAGATTGTTGAGCATCACAAAATAGAAAGTGGCTGTAAGAAAATAGCAAAAGAATTGAAAATCCCCATTTTGACCATTAGGGCAATAATTAAGAAGTTCCAATCAACTAAAGATGTTACGAATCTGCCAGGAAGAGGACGTGTGTCTATATTGTCTTAATGTTTGAGGAATGTTTGAGGCCAAAGACTCTCCAAGGGATACACAGGGATAAAAAGTACCCCATGCCTACGGTTAAATATACTGCTGGATATGTTGTGGGCCTATTTTTTTTTTTTTGCTGGAGGTCCTGAACATCTTGTTCAGATACATGGTAGTATTGATTCTAGCAAATACCAACAGATAAAAAATCAAAACCTGACTGCAAACTGAACCCTATAGAAAATGAGTGGGCTGAACTGAAGAGAAGCACCAACATGAACTTGTGAATCTGAAGGATCTGGAGAGATTCTGTATGGAGGAATTGTCTCTGATCTCTGGTCAGTTGTTCTACAAACTCATCAGGCATTATGAGGCATTACCCCCCCCCCCCCACTTTCAATTTTTTTACTTCAATGTAAGGTTAGATTTTTGAGAATTTTTTTAATGAAAGATCAAAATGATAAACAATGCAGATTTATTTTTTACAGCCATTTTTGATCATATTTACCAGGGGTCCCATTAATTCTGACCACAACTATATATATATATATATATAATTACAAACGGACTTCCAGGCATTTCTTCCATAGCTGATGTGTGCTGTTCCATAGCTGATGTTTATGTAGCTTGCTTAAAAATAATTTTCTCTTGTTTAGTAACGTTTTTTTTGATTGCAGTCTTTTCTGATGCCATTGTTTTCCTTGTATTTGCTTCTCAGTTCCATGCAATTTTTAGCTTTTCTTGGTTCATTCCATGTTTTATAGGCAACCTGTCATGCTAATTCAGTTTAGTACAGTTGGTTTTAAATTAATCTGGTTTATTTTAGTTCAGGACTCCATAATCCAGGTGTAACTAATCTGTACTTAACCTGTGTTACAGAAAGCCATTTTTTAAGACACGATTAACTATTCTAGATTAAGGCCTACTCCAGGCTTAATTTAAACCCTGTCCGGGAAACCGCCCTCTAAAGTCTCTGGTTTAGTCTAAGGCTTTCTGGCCGGTGAGACTAATTGTAAACGTGTCTGTGTGTGACGATGATCTTGGAGTGCGGCCTGTGCTGTAACCATGTGCGTCTGCTCTCTGAGATTCTGTCTGTGCAGCAGACGTGGCCAGCTGAGGCAGCTCACTGCTTGACACGAGATAAGATGAGTTTGTGTGCGTGTGGTTGGGGAGGGGTGAGGAGCCCAAAACAATCAGGGTCTCCTAAAGGCCTTCAGCAGCACAAACAGGCTAAATGCAAACCAGAGTCTGCCGTGATGAAAACCTGAAAGCAGCAAATTCGGCATTAAACTCTGACAAACAGGGATCTGAGACGAGCAAACTCAATTTGGACACATACTCCTGGGATTTGAAAGCCACTAAATCCAATATTGCAGGACCATGATTCCATTCATTTGCTCCTGTGCACTCCTCTCTCTCCAATTAAGCTAATTAGAGTGACAGCAGACCTACGGAAGGCTTTTCCTAACCACCAGGCTTCAGAATATGCATTGTATTAGCATCTTTGTTCCCGATAGCACACCAGCATAGACGATGTCTATGCCCGTTAGTTTCTTACAATAACTTCATACGGTTAACATTTTGATTAGACCTGACGATCACAGTTTGGTTTTTGCTGAGAGTGGGCAATTTTTCTTGAAAATTTGTTTCTTAATAAGCCTATAAGAGCAATTCCTTAGAGCAGATTTCCAATGCAGTAACTAATGTTTGTGCATTTATATTCAGAGTCATGTGAATATATGAATGTGAACGTGGCTCGGAGACATGTCTTCATTTTAATGAGCAGGATAACAGGAGAAGCAGGGTTGGCTTTTGAAAAATTAGCTTAATCGTGAAAAGGGAGAGTGATACTCACAGTGTTTTGAGGCCGCTCAAACCCTTGAACATCCGTCCGCTGACTGACTGCAGCTTGTTTCCGGTCAACACCAACTCCAAAACACCTCCGGCCCCATCAAACGCCCCCTCACGGATGTCCCGGAGTTTATTATTACTCAAGTTTCTGCAAACACGGAATTCAAGAATAACATCAACTCCCCATAACACACAAGCACTTCTATTAAAGGGGTAGTTCACCCAACAATTAATCTGTCCTTATTTACTCACCCTCATGTTGTTCTTCCAAACCTGTATGAGTTTATTTCTTGTTTAGCACAAAAAAAAGTTATTTTGAAGAATATTGGTAACCAGACAGTAGACGATAGCCATTGACTTCCATAGTATTTTTTTTTCCTACTATGGAAGTCAATGGCTACCGTCAACTGTCTGGTTAATGATATTCTTCAAAATATCTTCTGTTATGCTCAACAGAAGAAAGAAACTCATACAGGTTTGAATCGACATGAGGGTGAGTAAATGATGACATAATTTTCATTTTTGGGTGAACTATCCCTTTAATGTGTCCTGAATGCACTATTTATTATTTTGACAAATGGCAGAAAGCACAGGTTGCAATGGTACAGTGCAAATTTCTTTGTTTCATCATATAAATAGGTTGTGGTTGTATACTAAACACACGTTTATGATGATTCACAGCTTAATTTTAAACCATGCTACAGTAAAATGTAAGGTCAGTCTTTTAGATCTGCCAAATTTATAACTGTGCTAGATAGTAAGCAATTTCATGCATGATAAATCACCGGTCCTCTTCCTGAGTGAATACCGCTTTTTCCAATTTTGGAGTGAGCTGCAAATATTGTCTGACAGTAAATCACTGCATGCTTTTGCGCACTAGGTTGGAATACTCCAGAAGCTTTTCTTGTCCTATTGTCCGTAGCATTCACCGCATACAAAGCTGAATTTCCCAAATACCCCAATTTCATTCAGCAGCCAAACCCTTTAAACAAAAAGAAGAAATAAACCAGTTTGTACATCTTGCGCAGGTCTGGGAGCTTCTTGAAGGCTCCTGTAGCCTCTAGGATGGGGATTTCATTGTCGTTCAGCCGTCTGGAGTAGAGATAGACCGAGAGACAGAGGTTAATAGTTCAACAGTCCTCACAAGGTATAATAATAAGATAAAGTCTCACAGCTAAAAGCACAAGTAAACCTCTCTGGAGCATGTAGGAGTGAGATGGAGACAAAAGAGCTAAAAGAGTGATTATTATTCAGACGATGTCTCTGTTTCAGTCTTCAAGTCTCTTATGTGGGAGACACTGTATAATCAGGACTGTGATGTCAACGTAATGAAAAATCAGTATCGCTCTCTCTGGTGTGAGAGCTGGATATGTGACTCTCATACACATTCATCTGCCCCTCATCACCGGTGATATCAATATGAAGGACATACTCAGAGACTTTTGCAAATAATAACAGTGCATGAGGAAGACGGGCTAATGTGCTCTGCAGATAAATGAAGACAGGAAAACAGTATGATAGAAACAGATGGCGTATTTTGGAATGGCATTCTACTTTTTTCAGGGGTTTTAAACTGTGGCTGCAAGGAGACGTTGGGGGATCCATGAAAAAAAATGTAATTAAAGGAAATTTAAAATACAAATTTAAAGGAAATTTAAAATAAAAATAAAATACAATAAAATTGTAAATAAAATAAAATAAAACAAAATAAAATAATTCCAGTTATTTCAATAGGAATTAATTAAATATTTTTTTACTGTATAATTGGCCATTTATTCATAGAAATATAGAGTTTGAAAACCCCTGTTCTACTATGCAGTACACTGTACATTTTCTCTATGGATGTAGTACGCTGAAGATTTTACAATGTTATGTTATACATCTGCCAAAATTGATGCATTCAAGTCATGTTGGCAAATTGTATTTATGAGTTGAATGCACAAGTATGTCACCACAAAGTTGTAATTACGTGTGGGACGATCAAGATTTTCTACATGCCCTGAGTTTCTGAGGTGAGGACGTGTCAGTGAGAAAACATGTCGGACACAATCAAAGACTGTAAACAAATATAGACAGTGTGTCTCCACTTTCTTCCACTGTAGAAAAATGAAGCCAAAATATCCCAGAAATGGTTGTTTCTGCTTGTGCGGCACACTTGGATGCAATAAATGCAGCATCTGTATTAATGGTAAATTTATTCAAATAAATGTTTTTTTTTCATTTACAATAAAACTAAGTTGCATGTACAAAATACCATAGTATTGTACAATTACAATAGAATATATAACAATATAATATACAGCAACTTCATAAATTAAATATAAACAAAGCAAAAATGAGCATTCTTTATTCATCAAATTGTAAATGTAGAGTTTAAAATGAATTTTATGCAGCATAAGGTACATCGACAATATGCTCTGACAAAGCTTCATAAATACAACTTCCCAGCTTATAAATACAAACTTCTCAGGAGGACTTGAGTGCACCAAATGTAGAGTATAACCAGAAAATAATAAAGTAGACTGCAGTAAATACTGCACAGCATGCATTTAGCAGTATGCTAGACTCCCATTCCAAACCCAGGTTCGAAGAAGGTCTAGAACAGGTCGGGAGAGACTTTCCTAACATTATTAAGAGGAGAGTCGGGTAAATGCACCATTGCTGCCTTTTTGATCCCCCCAGGGTTGGTTTCCCTAGCGGGGCCTGCCATAGGAAAGCACATCAGACATAAAGTGCTGGTTCCTGGTTGCAAGGATTCCCGCAGGAGCTCTATAAATAAGCAGCTGTGCTAGCGGGTGCAAGCTGTAGTCACTGAGCCGCAGAAAGACAGAGAGAGAGACAGAGAGAGTGTGACAGATGACTCGAGTTGATGGGACTGCAGAGGGAAAACTCTGATGTGTCCTCTACACATGAACACAAGGACAAACGCATTGTCACCCTGACTAGCTCTACCCAGGGAAAACGCAGCTGAGTGGTTAATGGCCTGGGAGAGGCCTCGGACATTCATTCACCACAACTCAGCCAGGGACAAGACCCCGTAATCAGAGGACAAGAGAGAAGGATGAGGCCTCTGGGACAGAGGGACACCGAAATAATTAGTGAGGTGGGATTGTAAAAGACGAATGTTTTCGAGAATGATTGATGGGATCGCTAGGTGTGTTTGTAAGCTGAAATGTAATGCGTGTCTCTTACAGGTCAGTGGTGTGCTCGGGTAGGTGAGGGGGTATTTTGGTGAGTTTGAGGTTCGAGCAGTCCACCACCGTTCCTTCACACCGACAACGCTCGGGACAAACCAGGTCCTGGAAACACTCGCCGCTGAGACGACTGCGGTAGTCCTCCGCACCTAACAAACACAGAAGACACAAACAGAGAAAGAAGGACATTCAAACCGCTAATTCAACTCATCACACACACGGGTTAATCTCAATCACATGTCCAGATCACCTAAAAATAAAAAAAGAAGTGCATCAAATTTAAGCCTTTTTGCGTTGACATTATTTTTATGACACTTAAGCACCCCCATACGAAGCCCATAAAGGGACATGGTGGTGGGAAAAAATATGAGGTGGGAGGAAAAATAATAATTCAATGCTTTTGCCTTTGCTCGCAAAACATTTTGCATTCTCCCAAGAAAACCTTTTGAGCTCTTTGTGAGCGAACGCAAAGTTTCTCAGAGAAACGCAAAGCATTGAAAATAATGTAAAAAATATTTTTCCCCCCCATCTCATTTTTTTTTTCCTTGACCGTGCACCTTTGCGGGTTCCGTACCCCCACATTCACATATTGTAATGTAAAATAAATAGTACAAAAATAAATGGTACAATATTTATACATCATGGTTTTTGTTGTACTGACTTTATACTGATTTAAATAAGTAATTTTTATAGTAATACAATAAAAAAAGATTTGTAATACCGTTCAAATTTCAAATAATAGGAATTGAGAATAAAATCTCAAATAAAACATCTGAAATGTATTACAGTAATGTGAAATTATTATCTGTCTTAATAATGACTTTGTAATCTTTAAAAATATGCAAGATATATGAACAGGATCGATTGCTCCTGTCTGCCTTGCTGCTGGTCTGCGTCTGTAAGCTCAGTATAGTTTTCTGTTTGAATCTCTATTTACTATCATTCCTTGCTGTTCTTATTTGCTAAATTTAACTTATTCATCAACATATATTGGATATTATCTAATATTGCCTATCACATTAATCTGACATCACTAGCTTTTGACTAAATCATTATCGCTAGCACAACACACTTGTATCTTGCTAGCCTGTTAACCTGACATCCGTTCTTGCCATCTTTTTTTTTTCACTCGCGCCTTTTACGAGTCTATCAAGCAAGTAGAATCAGTGAGCAAACGCAGTG
This sequence comes from Gila orcuttii, assembly GCA_026230005.1. NCBI lineage: Eukaryota > Metazoa > Chordata > Actinopteri > Cypriniformes > Leuciscidae > Gila > Gila orcuttii. The sequence continues at coordinate 27,156,847 of JAPDVR010000016.1, read as the reverse complement.
AGTAATGTCTTCTCCTGTTATTGTCACTTGCACTTTGTGTCACACGTATAGTAAAGCATTCTCTGTCAGCATTGAAGGATTTACATGTGATAAATGCAGGGAGACAGTCAGGCTGACAGAGAAGATTTCATAACTAGAGACATGCATCCGAATTTTAATCAAGGATAGTAAGAGTGCAAGGGCTTTAGTTACTGCTTTGGATGCAACTAGCTTAGTGAACTCTGTACATTGTTCGGTTCCGGCTGTAGAGGCCGTGCAGCAAGGCAACTGGGTGACCGTGAGACGCTGTAGTCGCGGGACAAAACACCGCTCTTCCGTTCTGGTAAAACATTAAACAGGTTCTCCCCTCTCAGTGAAACACCCACTGAGAATCCTGTTGAAAGTGGGAAACACCCACTGAGAATTCCCTAGTTATTGGTGATTCTATTACACCGAACGTGAAAATAGAGACACCAGCCACCATAGTCACATGTTTGCCGGGAGCCAGAGCGCCTGACATCAAAGCAAATTTAAAAGTGCTAGCTAATGCTAATCGTAAATTCTCTAAGATTATTATTCACATCGGCACTAATGATGTCCGACTTCGCCAGTAGGAGATCACCAAAATTAACGTTAAAGAGGTGTGTGAACTCACAAGTACGATGTCAGGCACTATAATTTGCTCTGGTCCCCTTCCTGTTCACAGGAGGGATGAGATACTTAGTAGACTGTGCTCACTCAATGGCGGGATGTCTAAGTGGTGTCCACAAAATAATATAGAATTCATAGACAATTGGTAAAGTTTTTGGGGCAGACCTGACCAGCTCAAAAGAGATGGTATTCATCCCTCCTGGGATGGTGCTGCTCTTCTCTTTAGTAATATGGTACATAGTCTTAGAGCTCAAACATGATGTTAGCCAAGGCTGCAAAGTCGACTCCGTGTTACAAATATGTTAGACCTATCACTTCTGCCATTAAAGATCGCTTTATTTTTCCTGATCAGTTTCATCTCCTCAGCATCCCCAGATAGCTTAGAAGAACTTGATATTGCAACAGAAACGTTTGACTCTCTCTCTTCCAGCACTTTAGGCACAGTTGCTCCTTTGCGCTTAAAGAATATTAAAGAAAATAGTCCAACGCCGTGGTACAACGAGCACACTCAGGCCCTTAAGAGAGCAGCCAGAAAAATGCATTTCATGGAAAGAAAGCACGATTGTGTGAGAGGCCTTAAAAGAACACTAGGTATTTATTTGAAACAGTGGCCAAATTAACAAAAAATAAATCTTCAACCCCAGACGTTTCCAAGCAGCACAGCAGTAATGACTTTATGAACTGCTTTACTTACAAGATTGATAACATCATGGAGAAAATTATGACTATGCAACAGTCTACTACAGTATCGCATCAGGCAGTGCATTGTAGTCTCCCTGAGGAAAAATTTGATTAATTCATTTCTATAGGAGAGGAAGAATTTTCTAAATTCGTTAAATCATCTAAAATGACAACATACCGACTAAGCTATTGAAAGAGATGCTTCCAGAGGTCATAGATCCTCTTCTTAATATCATTAATTCATCTTTGTCATTAGGATACGTACCAAAAACTTTTAAGCTGGCTATGATTAAACCGCTTGTTAAAAAAACGCAACTTGATCCAACAGAATTAGTCAATAACAGGCCGATCTCGAATCTACCTTTTCTGTCAAAGATACTAGAAAAGGAAGTATCCTCACAACTATGTTCCTTTTTAGAAAGAAATGGTATCTGCGAAGATTTTCAGTCAGGATTTAGACCGTACCATAGTACTGAGACAGCTCTCATCAGAGTCACAAATTATTTGCTCTTATCATCCGATCGTGGTTGTATCTTTGACACAACATTCTTTTAAGTAGACTTGAATATTATGTTGGCATTAGTGGAATTGCATTAGCATGGTTTAAATCATACTTATCTGACCGTTATCAGTTTGTAGCAGTAAATGAAGAGATGTCTTATCGATCAAAATTTCAGTATGGCATACCACACGGCTCAGTACTAGGGCCGTTGCTGTTCACTCTGTACATGCTACCCTTAGGAGATATCATTAGGAAGCATGGCATTAGTTTTCACTGGTATGCTGATGATACTAAGCTCTATATTCCTAACAAAACCTACCTACTGTACTGTACTAATTCACAAAATTAACGGAATGCATAGCTGATATAAAAAACTGGATGACTAGTAATTTCCTACTACTTAATTATGAAAAAAACATAGATTCTAATTATTGGACAAAAAACTTCCTCACATACTAACCTAGAATACTGTCTAACACTTGATGGCTGCTCTGTCAGGTCTTTGTCGTCAGTTAGGAACCTGGGTGTGCTCTTTGATACCAATCTTTCATTTGAAAGTCACATGTTTAGTATCTGTAAAACCACATTTTTCCATCTTAAAAATATATCTAAATTACTTCATATGCTCTCAATGACAAATGCGGAACAGTTAGTTCATGCGTTCATGACATCAAGGCTAGATTATTGTAATGCTATTATGGGTGGTTGCCCTGCACGCTTAATAAACAAAATACAGCTGGTCCAAAACGCAGCAGCTAGAGTTCTTACCAGAACCAGGAAGTATGACCAAATTAGTCCGGTTCTGTCAACACTGCATTGGCTCCCTATTAAACATCGTATACATTTTTAAAATATTGCTGATTACTTACAAAGCACTTAATAGTTTAGCTCCCCTGTACTTGAGCGAGCTCTTAACGCATTATAGTCCGTCACGTCTATTGCAATCTCAAAATTCCGGCCAGTTGATAATACCTAGAATATCAAAATCGACTGCTGGCGGTAGATCCTTTTCCTATCTAGCATCAAAACTTTGGAACAGTCTTCCTAACATTGTCCGGGAAGCAGACACACTGTGTCAGTTCAAATCTAGACTAAAATCACGGTCCCATTTTATATTAAGTGGCTTTAAGTACTATATACTTACATCGAAAAATAAGTACAATGTACTTATTGTGTTCAGGTTGTATTGTAAAACACTTTTGCTGCTATTGAGATGTGATACTGGTAAGGTTAGGGTCTGGTGTGGTGGTATGGGTAGGTTTAAGGGTAGGTTAAGGTGTAAGGGAAGGGTCAACTGTGTAATTACAAATGTAATTACATAAATTAATTACAGCTGTAATTACATGGAGGTATTTTCAAAATATAAGTACAATGTAAAAACATGTATGTACACAATAAGTCCATTGTATCAAATTATTAATTTCAATGTAAGTACATAGTACTTAAAGCCACTTAATATAAAGTGGGACCAAAAACACATTTATTTGACCTAGCATACACATAATATATTATAAATAACTTTATAGACTTCTATAATTCAAGTTAGGCTGCATAGATTAGGTCAGCTGGAACCGGAAATACTTCCCATAAATCTTGATGTACTTGTTACATCATAAGAAGGATGGCATCTACACTAATATTAGTCTCTCTGTTTATCCCGAGGTTTACCGCAGTCCGCCGGATCCAGGCCATATCCGGATCTTATGAAGGACCTGCGCCTGGACATGACAACGCAGTCCTGAAGTGTCAACTAGTCTCTCCACTGTAAAGGCCTCCTTCCCTTCCCTTTACCTCTGTACAGATAAAACATTGTCGGGATAATTCGAGTTCACGTGGCTATGTGGAAGTGATAAAAAATTCTGTATTATACATTTTTCAAGGCTTGTACCTTGGAACCTATTTCATGGTTTGCGTTCTCGAGCCACCAGGCACTGTTTTGTGCAAATGAGCGGCCGGATTGCATTAAGAGTTTTCTGTTAGAACGGTGTCGTGTTAGCGGCCCCTAAGTTAATAACTAATGATCGCTGCGACGGAAGTGAATCAATCAAAACTAACTTTAGCTAGACAATAACTTTATTCTAGAGCTGCTGTAAAGCCAAAACAATCTCTGTTACTTTAATTTCCTATTATCACTGTAAAGCTGCTTTGAAACAATCTATATTGTTAAAAGCGTTATACAAATGAAGGTGACTTGACGACACATTTTTGCATAATTTGCATAATTTGAAATTTGTACATATCAGGCAAATATTTATGTAAAAAAGAATTGTAATACATTTTAAATAATACAGTTTCAGAAAATAGGAATGAAGACAAAAATATCAGAGTGAAATATCTGAAATCTATTACAATAATGATCAATCTTTATAAAAATATGTAAAATATCTAACCACAATTTTACATATTTTTTCTATAATAAAATAAAAATATTGTACATTGCATGCAAATATTAAACTGTTCAAATTTCAAATAATGAGACTTACAAAAAACACCAATAAAATATCTGAAATGTGTTACAATAATGATAAATTGGGGGAAATCAGCTCAATTGTCTTAATAAGACTGTTATCTTTATAAAAATATGCTAAATATATGGCCACATTATCTTTTTCTATATAAAATTTGCACATGTGTACATACCATGCAGATATTTATATAAAAAAAGAGCTGTAAAAACAGTTCAGATTTCAAATAATGAGACTTGGACTGGGATCATGCACTGGACATGTTTTCATGAGATTCACCCACATAATAAATAGGAATACATATTTAAATTTGACTTAAGTCTTTGTTCTTTACACCTACAAACACGTCCACCAACAGTCACAGGCACTTGTTTGCGAACACAACCTCATCGTCTCAGGTCAGGTATTGGAGGTATTGGAGGTCTGGCGCTAAGAAGTGTTTTGACAGGAAAACACACAAGGTTCTGGTCGCTTGCGATAAGTCTGCTTCCCATCAGCCATCACTCGCCTGCCACTGTTTTTCTTTTTCCCACCATCTCTGTTCGGCTGCCCTGATGCTACTAGCCAAAGCCCAATGTCTACAAGAGCGAACTTAAAAAACGCCCTTTGAAATGCAGACGGAGAACATAGCTAGAGCTTTTCACAAGCGATCCGTTGTTCCCGGGTTAAAGAACGCCACCTTCGCTCCTCATGGTGGCTAAGAAAGGTGCCACTGCACATATCCCAGAATGCCATGCTGTGTGCGAGTGTGTCCAGCGGTCCCTGGTGCTTGACGGAACCATGTGAGGCTTGTGTAGGCGGCGGCACATGGTTAGATCAAGCACAAGAGACAGCTGCACCAGAGGCCAGAGTGGAGGAGCGGAGCGGAGCGGGACGGAGAGGAGGAGGAGGAGGAGGAGGAGGAGGAGGAGGAGGGAGCAGCCAGGACACAGCAGCCAGGAAGCCGCCCAGAACTCTGGGACACCATGCACACGGCCCCTTTCCCTCGTCCCAGCACGGTCACTGGGACATTAGCCCACTGGGAATACAAGGCCCGAAAAGACAGACAGAGAGACAGACAGACAGGGACTAGAAAGACACACACATAAAGACATCACGGAGGAGAAAGGAGTGGAGCAAAGCCCTCTGCCACCACACGTACACACACATAAAACACAAATTTTCATGTGCAAACACTTGTAACGCCTGTGGAAACACACGCTAGGGGTCTGGTGTTGCACTTGTTATTGTGCTGATATACTGACAGAACTTTAATGAGAAAAACCTGCGGCTTAATATCAAAGAAAACAGCCGCTGCACTTCTCCCACCAAATCATTTCCCTCAAGGGGCCCCCGCTTTTGGCTGCGTGTGGGGGCCAGTTCCGACTCGTAAAGCATCTTCTAACAAGGCATCTTCATTCTGGTTCAGAACAGCCAGCATTGTCCTATTAGCCCTCTGAAACCTGGCAGTGTGTGAGAAGAACTGCTCCAGGCCAGAGTATGCCACACACACATATAAGAAAAGGAAAGGGATGTAGTTGAATGTAAGGAGTCTCAGTGTGAAGTATGTGAGTAGCAATTGGTGGGCCAGAACTCCAAGCTATCAACAAGTCACTATGTACGAGACTTGCGGACTCACTGTGGGCGGCAGTAGCTGATCTCTACTTCATTCACTTGACTGACTGTCTTTCAGATAGCACAAGTACTCTTATAATGTCAGTCAATGTATCTTGGACCAAAAACAATAATTTAGTGGGCCATTTTCCACCCTCCCACTGAAAGCCTCAACAGGCTTTTTGGTTACTGTACTACTGATTTTATATACATTATGTACAGAACCTTTTGAATTGATCAAATATGACAGTAAAGACTTTTACATTGTTACAAAGAAAAAAAATCTATTTCAAATGAATGATGATCTTTTGAACTTTCTATTCATCACAGAATCCTGAAAAAAAGTTGTATAGTTTCCACAAAAATATTAAGCAGCACAACTGTTTTCAACATTAATAATAACAAGAAATGGTTTCTGAAGGATTGTGTGACACTGACGACTGGAGTAATGATGCTGAAAATTCCGCTTTGTCATTTCAGGAATAAATACCATTTTACAACATATTCAAATAGAAAACAGTTATTTTCATTTTACTGTATTTTTGATCAAATAAATGCAGCTTTGGTGAGCCTTCTTTTAAAATTATTTAAAGCAACCTTTTGAGCGGTAGCGTATTTTGACAAATGAGCAGCCACCAAACAGCTGATTACTGAATTTAAATGAGGGCAATCATGTTATGATGTCAAAAACATTTTGATTTCTGACCGACAAATTTTTGCATCTTAGCCTAAAATTCTTTTCAGAGTGGACTAATGAAGGAGTCTTGTGAATGTTTAAGTACAGTATGTCTATACAGATTACTGTTGCATATTGTTCCATTTAGCTCAAAATACAAGTAAAATACCTCTTTTACATAAAAAGTCTTCTTTGAACAGTGCAGACGTGTGTAACTCTACCTGTGCAGCGGAACTTCTTGCCCTTGACCTGGCTGATGCGTTTGTTGGCGAGCCGGCGCGGGTGGCTGCATCGAGCTCCGGTGGTCTCAATTGGATTGTCAAACAGGTAGTCGGCCAGCCACTTCAGATGACAGTCACACATGAAGGGATTCTGAGCGAGGTGTCTGTGGAGGGCGAACATAACAATAACTCAAAACGCTTAATTAGAGTCGAGGGAGTCTGTGCAATCAAACAGTAATATCCTGTGATAACAATACGATTGCTATGCATTCATAAACATGAACTGCTATTTTCAGTGTAAGGTTTTCATTTGTTTAGTTCACATTTATCTTGCTGCTGTTAATGGTGTTGTTGTTTTGCAGTCTACTTGGAGCTAATTAATTGCGGGGTGAAGGCAGTCCCGCTCAACAGTTGCTTAGAGACTGGAGTCTCGTGGACTGAGTGTGGGTGTGAAGGATGGAGGGTTTGTGTGTGTGTGTGTGTGTGTTAACTCACAGTGTTTTGATGGAGCGCAGAGGGGCGAACAGGCCTTTGCTGATGGTCTGAAGCTTGTTGTCGTAGAGGGACAGCAGGTGGAGTTTCTGCAGGTCTTTGAAAGTGTTCACACGAAGACAGTTGATCTTGTTGGCATTCAGAAGTCTGGAAGAGTAAACAGATGTTTTATTACGATGACAAGCTTATCTCATCAGTATAAACACACTTTAGCTCTAATATAGCAAGTGGAAAAAAACAAAAAAACATTTATTAAGCTTTGCCATAACATGTGTTTAAATTTACACTCTTCACAAACACTTTCTAATCAAGTGATTTACAGTACAATGCACATATCGTTCAAATGACACAAATATTTTTAAATAAATACTGACAGTGTCAAAATCGTGAATTCATAAAGTACACATAAATAAATTGAATTGAAAAAAATTCAATCTTAATTCAAAATTAACAAAAGAACAAAAAAGCTCACAAAAGAAAAGCAAAGCAATAAAGCTACACAAAAGAAAGCAAAACAAGACAAAGAAAATGAAAGCAAAACAATAAGCAACGCCAAAAAAAAAATGTAAATACTTAAGTTTCTGTAATTTTGCCATTGTGTTATGCTGTTCTTGATGACTGATGGTTATTTATTGCATTACAGAAGGCTGTGATGTAAACTCTGTTGAGCATGTGTGGCTGTTGCATAGTCCTCAGTGACCAAATAAAACCCTCTTTCAGTGCAGTCCCTGAGTCAGTGTGTGGGAATCACAAAGTGCTCAAAGCTGTGTGACTTGATGTTAGTATCAGAAACATATTCAAATCTATAGTTGTAATTTACTTGGTTCACAGATCACAAATGTGAACAAAACAGCAGTGAATGTGTTGTCGATGAATCGCTGGAGTATTCAGCTGCTGAGTTGCACCCATCACTCCTGTCATGTCACGCACTCCTCCCTGACTTCCAGCCGCCTTCACGTCTTTCCTGTTCAGGCCGCCTGACAATTGACTAACGCAGTGGTGTGCTTAATTACTGAAAGCCATTGTAATGAGGTTTTGTCTTGGAGCAAACGCATGCATCATTAGTCTACTCACAGGGTGAACTAATTAGGTTTGAGTATCTCAAAAAAAAAGAAAGAAGATAAAAAAGCTTGAATAAAACCATATACAACAGAAAGAAACACAGAAACACCAAAATAGCCAAGTGAAATGGCTGGAATGCCCTGAGGTGTTCCTTTGAAAGGGTCTTATTAAGAAAATCCATTAAGGATGAAGAACTCTAATTGCTGAAAACAAAGATAATTTGTGTCATTATGGCAGTTGACAGTGAAAACATGGGTCGGCCGTGTGAATCCAGTGAATCTACGGTGTTTTAGAAGCGTAATAACAGGTGATGTGAGCTTGTTTGTGCCTGCGGCAGAAGTGTGTACGTTAAGAAAATCAGAAGCCATCAGAATTCCCCCAAATCATTAGAATAAGCAGAAGCAGGCCCATTAGAGCCGACAGATTCACCTCAATTTGGACCATTAAATGTGGAAATTATGTCTGAGCAATGTTTCCATGTCTACACAAATATAAGTAGGTGTGAGGGACATGTTTAGCAATCAAGTTCAATTTACATACTAATGATGTCGAGAGTGTTCCCCCATGAGGAACTGAAAATAAAACTTGATGCTCCCTTCAGCCAAAACAGTACATGCTCTCCTCTCTTGTTGTACACCACCTATCAATTGGGGTTGGTAATTTTTTTTAATGTTGATAAAATAAGTATCTTGTGTTCACCAAGATAGCATTTATTTGATAAAAATACAGTACAAACTAATAATGTGAAAAAAAAAAATATTTGAATATATTTTAAAATGTAATTTATTCATGTGATGGTAAAGCTGTATTTTCAGCATCATTACTCCAGTCTTCAGTGTCACATGATCCTTCAGAAATCATAATAATATGCTAATTTGCTGCTCAAGAAACTTGTTATTTCATCAATGTTGAAAACAATTGTGCTGTGATTACATGTATTTCAGGATTCTTCGTTGAATAAAAATTCCAAAAGAACAGCATCTTTTGTAAAAGTTTTTACTGTCACTTTTGATTCATTTTAGGCACCCTTGCTGTATATTATCTACAGTATATAATAACAGAAACATGTTTTATGGGGACTTTCCATAGACATAATGATTTTAGGTTGCACTTTATTTTACAGTATGTGTACTTACAGTGTACTTACAGTGTAATTTAAACTACACTGTAAAAAACTGATCAATAAGATATGACAACATGGGTTTTTACATTGCTTTAACTCATCAAATTAATTTAAGCAATTTCCAACTTTTTTATATAAGTTATACAAGATTCAACTCATGTTTTAAAGTAAGTTTAATGTAATTTAAAGGAAAACGCCACCGTTTTTTTAAATGGGGTTATTCACCGTCTCCCCTACATTTAGATAGGTGGGCAAACGCATTTTTGTCACAGTGCATGCATTGTCTTAGTCTGGCAGCGCTGCTGCTAGCTTAGCTTAGCATAATGAATGGAATCACCCAAGTAGCAGTGCTATGCCTGTGCTTCCACCCCCAATATAGTCCCAAGTCAATATCTGCCTAGGAAATTGCCTAGTCTTAATCTGCATTGCTATTTATACTCGTTGGTAATACGCAGGCCACGAGAAGTAATTAGTTGGGTTTTTAGTTGTTGTTTTTTTATCACTTTTACTCACGACATGCTATCTGGCAACAAAGGATTCCATTCATAGCGGCGGCGCTGCCAGACTAAGACAGTGCATGCACTGAGACAAAAATGCATTTGCCCACCTATCTAAATGTAGGGGAGACAGTGAATAACCCCATTTAAAAAAAACGATGGCGTTTTCCTTTAAATTACATTAAACTGACTTTAAAACATGAGTTGAATCTTGTATATAAAAAAGTTGGGAATTGCTTAAAGACGGTCAGACGGTGAATAACCCCTATTTCAAAAAACGGTGGCGCGGAACATTTAAGTTGAAATGACATCCAAGTTGATTGTTGTCACACTCTGATTTAGTTTGGACTTTCAGTTTGCACCATTTCCACTAAGTTAGTTGTCATGGTTTCTGGTTAGTTGTCATTTAGTTCAGGAGTGTGTCGTCAATTATCCTCATTTGCTCCTCTGTGTCTATTCATTTGCTGTCGGGTGTCATCTGTGATATGTGTTGTAAGCCGTTGTCTTCGTGTGATTTATCTTCCTGTGGATTTATTAAAGATTACCTTTGCCTTCGTCATCGTGTTCGTGAGTGTTCTACAACACAACAACTGTGTCTACAACTGTGACAATTGTACTTAAAAATTTAAGGCAGCAACTGTTTTTCTGTTTTTACGGTGTACAGGGGTTAATGTTAGGTTTAGGGGTAGGTTCAGGGTTAGTACCTAGATATTACACTCAGTTATTGTAATTACTGTAATAAGTACATCGTATGTTCATAGGGAACAGGACTGTAAAGTAAAGTGGTACCATGATTATTATATTGTACAAACTGTATATTCTATCCCCTTACACTAACCCTACCCCTAAACCTACCCATCACACACAACTTTCAGCATTTTTACAATACTTAATTTCATATGATTTATAAGACGTTTTTCTCACATTGACAAAAAAAAAATTCCCCACAAAGTCAAAAATGACTGGTATTACTATCCTTGTGGAGACATTCACATGTCCCGTAACATAGGGTTGGCCAGGACCACACACACACACACACACACACACACACACACACACACACACACACACACACACACACACACACACACACACACACACACACACACACACACACACACACACACACACACACTCTTGACATTGAAGGTTATTGAGTCAGAAATGCAACACTCACAGCAGTTGGAGGGAGACCAGGCCATCAAACAGTCCCTTTGGGATCTCTGTGATTTTATTTCCATACAGGACCCTGAGGACAAACACAGATACAATGCAAATAGAAATCCATGAATCAACCCACAATGTCTCAATATGTATAACCCATGCACAACTCATCAAGCATGTACATGTCTGTCTTAGAGGGGCTTTCATGTTTAAAGAAGGAGGCAAAATCATAAAAAAGAATCATCAAATGTGGTTTATAAAACTCAACCCAAGTCTTCAGATACAATATAGCTGTATGTCAGAAAGTCAGTTTTACAGATAATGTTCACCTTTAGTGAGCTATTAAGTTTGATGTGATCGTGAACCAGATCAGTCTAATTGATGAACAAATCAATCAGACTGGTTTTGTGAACCACTGAAAAGGTCTGATTAAGAACAAAATTTAATTATTAAATAAGTTTTTAAAAAAAATCACATTAAAACTTCTCTTATCAACATGCCATGCAGATGTCAACATTTTCAGCCAATAACGAATCAAATTTCAGTCTGTTCCTGACACAAAGCATGAATCATAAAGACTATTTTTGTGTCAATTTATGATGTTTTTGTGTCCTTTTGAAGTTTGAATGTGACAGTCTCCATTCATAGCAATTGCTTTTTGTGTTTCATAGAACAAACAATGAGTTGAGTTCAAATAAGTTCTGAACAATGTTCACATTTGGCTGAACTATTTCTTCAACACACTCTAATTTCCAAGCAAATGTGTGGTTTTGTGTTTATGACATCTTCTGCATCCTCTTTGCTTTATTCCTATTCCCTGAGAGACAAGAGCCCATCGTCCTCCCCTCAGCGTCTCTTTAATCACACGGCATGTGTAAATGAGCTCTGTCTCGTGTACAGCTGTGTGGGCCGGTCGCAGGGAAATAGATCTGACCAAATTAATATGCGCACGCAGAGTCTTCTGTCTCATTCTGACTTGTTGAGGTGATTTAAATGAAAGTCCTCCCTCGTGTTCACGCTGCTGCAGATGTCAGTAAACACTCACACACACACACACAGTGAAAGAAACACGCAGGCAGACAGTGGGTTGTCTCATCTCCATCTGTCAGCCTCCTGTCAGCTGATTTATTCGACACCTGTCCTTTCACCTGACTGTCTACATTTACACACGCTTATTATCTTTGTAAATGTATTGCTATGCAGCTCAGGTATATGAATTTTAATATGTTTGTGTCATTTTGTGTGAGAAACACTTACAGTGAATTGAGCGAGCGCAGGCCACTGAACGCATCTTCCGCAATCTCGGATATCTGATTCTTGCTCAGGTCTCTGTAATAGCATAAAACACACAAATAGAGATAATACAGTTGACTGTTAGACCAACAAATGGATGGTTTGCACATTTGTCTGACAGGATGTCGATACGCAGGGGAAAAGAACATAAGAAACTGGTGGCCATCATTAGCATTTAATCTTTGAAAGGATAGTTCAACTAAAATTGAAAACCATTTACCTCTTCTCACAAGCTATATTATGACTTGAAATATAGCAATTTAGCTGTGTGGACCAGTTATTAATTTTTTACATATACATTTACATTTTAATCATTTGTCTTCTGTCATGTATACTAGGTATCAGTGTTTCTCAATTTTAGGTTGTTGTGGTAGAAATTAACTCCACAGTGAAGTGGTTGTCAAAAACGGTACGCAGATTTATTTATTTGTTTCTCAGGTGTGTTTTTCTCAGGAAGCCCAGATTTGTTTGAGTATATTCCTTAAAATGCTGAGCTCTTCACGTCAAGGAATTACTGCCAAAGCAGAGCTGAGAAGTTCTCATTAAATATCTGAATTTGTGTCCAAAATATAGTTAGATTTTCTTGAGCAGGGTGACATCCCTCTAGAAACTTCTGTGCGTGTTATGAACCCTTCTACTATTTTTTCTAGTGGCTGACAGGAGATCACTTGCAGCAAGTATAGAGTTCATTCATAGGGTAAAAAAGTGTAAAAAGACAAAGTGTGTATATCTCTAGATCTGTCAAATATAAATGAAAAAATAAATGTTCAGCTGATTTTAAACTGCTTTTTGGATGTACACTATCATTCACGATTTTTTGGTAGCACTTTACTTTACAGCCGTGTCTAACATGTACACACTGTCTCCTCATTGTAGTAATTACAATAACAGGGTAATTAGTCCTGAACATACCCCTAAACCTAATCTTAACCCATGTAGTTACCTTAAATTATTCAGCACTTTCTTGGTAAGTACGCTGCAAGTGCACATACTGGAAAATAAAGTGCAACTGATTTTGATAGAAGTATTTAATCAAAAATACAGTAAGATTGTGAAATATTATTACAATTTAAAATAACCTGTGATGGAATAGAGTTTTCAGCATCATTAGTGTCACATGATCCTTCTGAAATCATTCTAATTCATACTTTGCACGTGACGTCACAAGTGCTGGCTGGCGGGCAAGAACGTCGTTCTCTAGCAAGGAAACCCAGTAAACTAATCAAGGATCTTGCCAGGACGTCGCCAGTTTTAATATACAAACGTTGGTGTTTTAAGGTGTAAACGACATGCCAGATAGTTGTTGTACGATTGGATGCACTATTATTCAGCATAATCGGGTTAAGGACGTGCATGTAAACGCGCTCATTCCCTTAAGTGAAAGTAGAAACGGACTGAGCTTTCAGCATCTGTCGCTGCATTAATGCCAAGTTCTCTCAGAGACGACGATGGATATAACGGTATAGCGACTATCTTAATTTACTGGCTTAATATTTCTCTTGTGGACCTACATTAATGACAGTAAAAAATTAGAAGAATATTTCTTTTTAAACAAGTTTTTGAAGCTGCTTTTGATTTTCACAGATGGCAGAGTTGTGCTGTTCGTGAACTAAAGACTGCTATTTTGTTTCCATAGCACATTAACAAAACGTTTAATAACACTAATAACACTAAAAACAATTACTAAATATTAATAATATCACTAAAATGATATAGCTCGAGATCGTTTCGTCATTTTAGTGATATTATTAATATTTAGTAATTGTATTGTTTTTAGTGTTATTAGTGTCATTAAACGTTTTGTTAATGTGCTATGGAAACAAAATAGCCTCACTATATAATTGATTGTAGGCTAGCATTTCGAAATTTGCCGTTTTTTCAGCATTTGTTGCCCGCCAGGTATCCATGGTAGTCACGTGACTGCAAAGTATGAATATGCTGATTATGTGCTCAAAGAACATTTCTTATTTTCACCAGTGTTGAAAACAACTGCATAATATTTTTGTAGAAAATATGCTACATTAATTTACAGGATTGTTGATTAACTTCAAAAGAACACCATTTATTTTAAACATATATTTTGTAAGATTATATGTCTTTACAATCACTTTTGATACATTTAATGCATCATTGCTGAATAAAAGTATAACAACTTTTTTTTTTTAAATCTAGAGTAAATGGTAATATCCTTTCTGTCATGACAACTCTCGGAGTGTTTGGCACGGAAATGTATGTGACAATGCTGATATGTTTGGTCTTGGTTGAATAGATCTGCTACGCTGCTGCTGTAGGTTATTACTGCTGCTGCGGCAGAGCAAGTACGGGACTTGCTACTGCCAATAAATACACGGTACACTGCTGTGAGCAAGTAAGAAATGCTGCTGCTGTACAATATAGCATACATGAATAACCGTAGCAGATCTATACAGGTGGAGCTGGGGAAGGTGGAGGGTTTCTGATGGCATACTGCAACTGCTACAGCAAATGCAGACAAGGAATTTAAAAGTTGAGCAGCGAGCTCATTGGCTACTGATACAGCAGGAACCAATCAGCTGTGCCCTATAGAGAATTATGTGATTGCATACAGGCTGATTTAAGGACCCATCAGACAGCGCCATTTATAGTTCCTTAACAGAACGTTTGTATTAGTTTGTGTTGTTGTGTGAGGAAGATCTTACATTCTCTTCAATTTCTTGTATGTGGAGAACGCTCCTTCTGGGATACTCTTGATCATGTTCTGCTCCAGACGGCTACACGGGAAGAGATGGATATGTTTTGTTATACAACACTGACTTTTTCCATTGATTACACAAGTAATTGTATATAATACTTTTTTTTTTTTAAATGCCACAGCACAGAAAAGAAAACAATGTAATATTCCTGTAGGTGTATCACAGATGTACAAGTATATATTGTATAGTATTTATTCCCCTCAACACAGATCTGTTGGTAATTCATTTCTTAGAGTCTGAAAGCATGTGTAGACCCACTTTTAAAAATGGAACGTTCCAGTTAAAACCAAAAAGCCTAATTTTAAGTTCCACAAATAACTTTTGTTCTTTAGTTCTTTATATAACTATCTATAGATGAAACCATTATGCCGATCTGAAGAACATAATGCATTTTTATGTTTTAATGTAATTTTTAAATCACCCAAGAACCACAGAGCAAGAACCCCATTCAGTAAAAAAATGTTTTTGACAAGATAGGAGTGGTTTGTTGAACCTAAAGTGCTCACAAGAGTCTTTCATTGAAGAACATTTCATTTTTGTCTGGGTGGTGCTTAATGCTCCTTCAAGAGGTCTACACAAAAAGCCATCTATAAATGCTTTATGGCAGCCTTTACATTAAGTGTTCAATTTGTGTTTTGGCTCACTGGGATAAGAGTGCACCGACAACAAGTCCCTGAGAAATAAGCGCAGCTCTACTGCATGCTCCAGGTTATACATCATTTCATAAGCCCAATTTGTTTTTGGCCATGGGTTCAGTTTGGCTAATGTGTCCTAGCCTGCATATCCATTTATTATGCAAAGGTCATACACTATTGACATAACAACAACGGCGAGGAACAGCACATATCAGGGCAATTACCTACCTGTCCTTTAGTGCAAACAAGGATCTCTGAAACAATATGGATACCAAATACCCTGACCAAGACGATATGGACGTTCTCCAAAGCACGAGAACATTCAATCAGCCTGAGGCAAGACAGCCAAAGCACATTGAAAAACTTGAGTGTGTTCTTTGTAATAGTATGCATGTGTGTGAGCGTCCTGCTGCATTGCTATATGATCATTAAACACAACGTCCCAGCCTATTCTCACAATGGAAATGTCGGCATTGCAAATTTCCCATGCACAACCAAAACGTCCTTGTTTTTTGGAGGATACCGTTAAACCTCTTTTGGATGTTCTTTTGTATTTGAAGGACACTGAATACAGAAGTAGCTGGAACAACAACAAGGTCAGATGTTTTAAATGGCAGTACTGTATAAAATACATTCATTTGATTGCTTTTTACTCTGAAACCTAAGATTAATAAGCTAACATTAACATTACACAAGCTAACATGGACAGCACAATGTTGTAAAGGTCATATAAAAAAGTTAATAGGCAGAAAAATTGACAATAACATTAATCTAATAGCTGCTTTAGAAAAACAGTGGTTTTCTCGTAAAAAGTAACCAAATCACACGAAAAGCCACAGTAATCAAAGACAACCAAGGCTTTAGAGAATATCCCTGTAAATGAGGTTAAAATGAACATTCGCAAGAGTAGAGTTTCCTTGCAAGACTGTGTAGAAATGTCCACATTTGGAGTACTAAAATAACTTCATTCTACAGTATTGGCAGTAAAGAGAGCTAACTCAATTCTAGGTCTTGATTAAAATGCACATCTTGGTGAGATATTAATGTAAATGTAATGTTAAACAGTCGGTTATGCATTAAGTCAATGTATATTATATGCACTGTAAGTGTAAGACCTGCTGCATAGACCATTATGTTGTTAATATTAATTAAACAAAATTATTAACAAGAAAAAGAGAAAAGCACTCCCTGTCCCGAGTTCTTTCTCTTTATTTTATTTCTATTTTTACTTGAATAGTAACTTGTAACAGCTAATATAGGGGTGTGCTCATTAGCATATAGGCTTTTGCTGATGTGAAATGTCATAGATTCTACTAAAGTCTTGGTATAAGAGTACTTATTAAGTATATACTTCAAAAAGTGTGCAATTCCACATATCACAGATAACTTCGGTTGAGCACTGATTGAATCTGCTGATAAGACACTCAGCTTTCCTGGACATTAGATCGGACTCTGTATAACTTGTCTCATTTTGATCCTTGACTGGTTATCTAATTGCCTACACCCAGCAGACAGGCTGGTAGACCTCCAGTAGCACTGAGCAAGATCTATCTGCAACTGCGGCACGACGTTAACACACTCGCTAATGAGGCTACAACACTGCACTGCTAATGGCCTTTTGTTATATGACAGGAGAAAGAAGGCAGATCACTGCACAGACAATACCAGCGGTAGGTACTTATCACACTGGAAAAAATTCACACAAATAGAGAAGGGAAATGATTTTAAGGAGTGGAATCCATACATTTCCACAATTCCTTCAGGCAGGTTGGCAGGAATCTCCGTCAGGCCTTTTCTACGGCAGTCTATGACGTTGTTGTTGTTGCAGGTGCAGGCGGCAGGGCAGACAGACGCCTGGGGAGCACATGACCTTGGCTCTGTCTGAGTAGGACCTGGGGCGGAGGAAAAGATGGTAAAATAACATATCGGGAGGAAAATTGACTAAAGACAACAAGGTTTACTGACACAAGAATGCAAATGGAGATCACAGGGAACATTAACACCATTTTGAGTTAAATATGAATAGAAACACCTGCTTTCTGATAGTAGTTATAACTGTCATAGCTTCCATTCAGGACTATGAAATTTAGCATTATTTCACAATTTAATGAAAATAGCTTTTAATACAGTACATAATCAGTAAGAACAGGCTCCCCGTTGTTTTATTGTTTGCAGCTTAATTAAGAAACGCCTTTTCTTGTGGCTTATTTTGTGTTTGTGTTGGAGTATATTCATCAGTTGATTAATCAGAGGGGGAGGAAAATGGGGCTTAATTAACAAGAGCTGAACGTGAACTTTTTCACCAATGAAACCCAAAGGTCCATTAAGATACAGAATGTATAAAGTGGCTTTATAAAACAACACAATGAAAAGGCCCTCAGTGTTCACTTGTATTAAATAGCCAATATGTTCACTAATCATTATTAGATTTTTTTTATAAAGAAAATGAACCCTATTTAAAGACCATTAAGATTTTTTCTACTAAAATTATTCTCATGTTAAATATATAACACTTCTCCTATTACTGTCAGTACTATAATGTAAAAAAGTATGTCAGGGGAGTATTTATAATGGTAGATTTTGCCAGACTGAATTTAGTTTACAGAGAATAAATAAATAAATAAATAAATATTGTGCCATGGTTTTCGTTATCGTATTGCAATACTGAATTAGACATATTTTTTGCAATAGGGTGAGAATTTAGGGAATTTGTGAAAATTTGTGTTTAGTTATTAACATCAATGTAAATAATATAACAATGAAAAAAAATGTAAAAAATAAAATGATGGTCCTAAAAGCAGTCTTAAATTACCTATAATTTATAATAATATAAATATAAAATATAGGCCTATATTTTTATTTTTTTATAGTAATAAGATTTACCCAGACAAACAGGGAAACTGACATTAGAGTTAGATTTACATTTTGAAAGAGAAAGTAAACTCTTTGTCATACCTGTGCACACAAATTCTCTCTTTTGAACATCAGGGACATTGAGACCTCTCATATGGGCGGGGGCCATGCATTGTGTGAAAGGGGCCAGCCCCCTTCTCTGCCGCAACCAGTCAGACAGCCAGGACAGGTGGCAGTCGCAGTGCAGGCTGTTGGAGTGCAGGCGACTGGAGATTGAGAGAGAGAGAGAGAGAGAGAGAGAGAGAGAGAGAGAGAGAGAGAGAGAGAGAGAGATATCAAGATAGTATCCAATAAAGGTCAGAGGAGGTTTGTATGTCTAGCATGAATGCTGGATTGGATGATACTTGAGATGTCTGGAAATAGCTTTTTGAAGACCCAATGAAGAAAATAAATGTTTACCACACACTTCATGGCATATACCATTTGTGATAAGGCATTTAAATGCAAAAGAGGAAGGAAATAGCTCTTATATCAAGTAAGATACTTGATAAATGTATACTTTCATCATATTCCCGGGATCTGACTTTTCCTGAGAAATCAGGAGGCAAAGACATGTTACTTGACATGCAAGGAAATAATTAAGTAAGTATTCAAAGGGGGAATCTCTATAAAGTTTAGGTAATGCAGACTCAGAATAACACATCAGAATTAAACACAACACAAGTGAGAATGGGACATTCTATTGTACAGGTTATAGTAACATCTCCACCGAGACCACAGTAAACCACTCGCAAATCCCCAGAGCATGCACCCTCATTTCATCAAGATTTTTAACAATATGGCACAATTCCCAATAACATCTTTCACATCTTAATATAAATCTCTCAAGGGCCATTATCCGAAGGGGACGAGAGACAAAGTTCAAAGAAAAAGTGGTGTCAGCAAATCAAAAGGCGCAGCTATATCAGTCACCACTGTCTGTAAATGAAATAACAGGCTGAATCCAGTTAGGGGGACAAAAACCTGCTCATTGACAATTTCAGCATGGGGGCGACGGTTTTAATAGAGCTTTTCCCATTACAAATCCAGTATCTGGCCCCGTCTTTGCGGATTAATTACAGATGAGTGGGATTACAAAGATGGATGACATGGGGAGAAGGAGCCTCGGTTGCCTCAGCTGCGCATGGGATGAGCCGAGGACGGGCACAATGGGGCAGATCCACGTGCACACACACCCTATCGACCGTGATACACAGAAAATGACTACTTGCCTAGCGGTGGGAGTGCTTTTCATTTGTCTGAGTTATTGAATGGCAAGCATCATGCAGTGATATCATTTGATCTAATTGAATGCACAAAGATAGTACATCTGTAGAAGGGGAGGCGAGGTGGAGGTGGTGGGGGAAAGGTGAAGTGAACTCGACTATTTCATCAGAAATCTGGAGCCAAACCACCTAAATGCAACTAAATGGATTACCATCATATCTAAACATTTGATTTAATAAGTTGTTTTTACGAGCAACAAATTCAATACAGATATATCAGGGATATTAGAGACAGAAAATTCAATCCAAAGGAACTGGGTAGCAACCAAAGCCTCGCTGTGGATAATTCAATACTGCCCAGGGAGCAACGCGGCTGGCCATCCGAGCATCAGCAAATTCAATCCTGCATGAGGGGGCTGGCCTGTCTGATGGGCTGACTGATGGGAGAGAGGCTAGACTGCTCGGCTGTGGAGCTCGAGCTATGGATGACTCCAGGGAGAATGCTCGGCGGCCATGACGGAAAGAGGAGGAGACATAGATAGAAAAAACAATGACTGATTGAAGGAGGAAGCTCCGAACATGTGCACCGGGGTCACAGTAACACTAAAGCCTTGTATTTCAGACAGAGATTCAAGCTCCCAGAAGCCCCAAAATGAAACTAGTGTTTCCTCTTGACATATTTCATTATTTATCTCTCTGCTAGACCCAAAGTTCTGAGAAGAACGACCACACTCGATTGACAACAAAAGCATCTCAGAGTCGCATTAATATCGTAGGTCAGATACAGCAGGAAATGAATCATGTGAGATTTGGGGACTGTGTAATTATTTATATTAATTGTGGTTTGGGTCTGACAGTGCAACACAGGCATCTGTGTAAGACAGCCATAGCAACATGTTCAACCAAGACAATGTCTGCTGCACAAACAGACCACCGCTCTGATAACTGGTATGGCGTCACCACAGAGCCTGGAAAGGGGCTCCAGTCAAGCAGCAAATCCTCAAAAAAAAAAAAGAGTTAAGATTTAGTACTAAATGTAGATACAGTATATAAATGCCTGACTGTGTAGCATTAGTTGTAATGCCATGAAGTGGACAAAAAGATTCTCAGTACTCACAGTGTCCGCAGTTTGGGCATGTGGTTGAAGCTTGACAGTGGGATGAGGGTGATGTTGTTGTTGTTGAGAGTGCTAGAAAGAAAAAAGAGAGAGAACAAATGTTAAAAAAAGGCATTTACTTAATTTCATTTAAGTAGAAAGACTAGCGAGTGACTTCAGACAACATTTGACAAGAAACGTGTCTTAAAGTAAAACAATAATAAGGTTATTTGTTAGATAGATTTAAAAATAAGAAAGTCACACTGTGAATAGTGTGTGTTCACATAAGCGTGTAATGGTCTGCAGAAGAATGATATCATCGATGATGTGCACACTTGTAATTATGGACGGCAGACCTCTCTGTTTCCTGTCATACCAGCCACAGTTGTGATTAGCACTACTTAGCTGACCTAATCTTGTAATCAATCCATCCCACCCCATAAGCCCAAAACTTATCACACACATGCAGAACACACAGCCTCCTGTACTTCCACCTCTTGGAAAACGGTCTGGGATCTCTCAATTTAGGATTTTAAATGGTTCCTGCTTGGTGGGGAGAAACTGCTGAATCCCGCTGACTACGCCAACTCAGTTTACAACTCGGGTTTGGGGTCTGAGTGTTCCTTCTAATGAAAGGTTTAATGACACCAGTTTTGAAGTGAATTCTCTAAAGGCCCCTCCATGATTTACATTTTGCATTTACATTTATGCATTTGGCTGACTCTTTATCTAAAGTGACTTACATTGCATTCATGTTATACTTTTTTATTTTATTCATGCATTCCCTGGAAATTGAACCCATGACCTATTTGCTAACGCCATACTGTTTGAGCTACTGGAAACCAAATACTCTCAACTGATCAGACCAGCTGCTAGTCTTGCTTTTCATTCAAGGCCAGGTAGTTCAGTCTAAACACTGTGGTAAACAAACACGCTATTTACATTATTTACCATTTAAGTGATCAGATTTACAATTCAGACCAATGGAAATTTCCCAGCCTGGGTCCATTTCTTGAATGTGGGTACTATAAAACAGCACAAATCAGAGGGAAACTAATCCCTCTAAAATATAACATACTTGTGGGACTTTAAATGATATCTGAATATTGATTTTGGCTCAGATCTGTGGTGGAACACTTTATTATGAGTGAGGTAAAGAAGAAAACTAACGAAAGGGAATGGAAAATTATTGTTATTCTACACATAGACACAGAAAATTCCACACAAATTACACACAGGGTGAAGGAATCACCCTCGTGAGGAGTTGACCAAATCCACAACAGAAAGGGAACCTCTTGTCAAGGCCGCTGTGGCTCAGAGGTTTCATTGCTGTTCTCTGCTACTCTGTAGAGATGTAGAGATGTAAATAGAAGAAGCTCTGGGCAAGCATAAGGGAGGAACGCCCTGGTAAAAGCCTGTAAAACCAAACCATCACCAAGGGAAAATGCAATTTGCTCAGGAAGGATTCACTCTTATCTGTGAAACCTTCACTCTCTTCTGGGAGCATCCTCCAAAGTTAGGTGATGCAAGTTAAGAAACGAACAGTGAAAAAATGAAGACAAGACTGAGAACTGAAGAAGGACTGTCAAAGAAGGGAAGATGATCCACAGAGAGCGCCGAACAGCTTGTGCTTGCTGTGGTAGTGCTCGCTCGCTCATTCATATTTCAGCCATCAAATGTTTAGAAGCCCTGAGTAAAAATAATCTCATATAGATTTTCTTCATGCAATTGTAATTTGAAAAAGCTGGAGCTGGACTGGGCGTCACAGTCACGTTAAGTCGGCTTAAACCTGACATCTGCCATGCCCCAGAGCGATGACCTTCGGTGTCTCAGCGGATAGACTGCAACCTGGTTATGTATATGGATACCTCTGGCTTTGGCTGAGTTAAGCTTTTCTACAAGAAACAATGAGCACTAGACCAAGGGCCTTAAAGTAGAGCACTTTTTGCTGTCTTATACAAGACTGTCAGTCTTCCCTATATCCAGCCCTCTGCAGTGCAGAGGGCTGCCCACTGCTGCAGTGTGGGATCTCAGCAAATAACAGCGCAGCATGAGCAACTATTGCTAAAGCCACTTGTGATAATTGAAGATCACCTTGAGTCTTTAAAATTCCTTTGTCTTCATCACCAGCAATATAAAGTCATTCCGCCTGTGTCGCCTTGTAGTTGACCATAATGTCATCTTGACTGTGTAACTTTATGATTTTATTTAAAGCTCTATTGATGCAGGCGTCAATAGAACCAGGCAGCTGTTAATTGCTCACAACGCTTAGTCTTCAGACCGTCACAGAGGGGCACGTTTTCTTTTTTACTTCTCTTTTCTATGTCGAGAAAGCTTTCCCACAGTTGCAAAAAGCTTGACAGTGGGATCTTAAGTGCTCTCAGTTTTTCTTCGGGCCTTCATTAGAGGGACTTGGAGAGGGTCTCTGGATACTTCTCTCCTAAAAGACGGCAACATATTCAGAGCCAGAACATTTTGAAATAAGAAAATAAGAGAGAGGTTGTTTTGGTGGATGCAGGGGACTGCAGGGAAATAACTGAAGTGCTCCCGGCATCTGACTTTTCCTGAGAAATCAGGAGGCAAAGACATATGTTATTTGACATGACAGTATTGAAGCAATGTGTACTTCTCAGAAAGTAACTATCCTAGTAACTGATGCTTATTCTAAATCTCAATCCTAAGAAAACGTGTTAAAACCATAAATGTGATAGATGATGGTGTTGTGCTCAACTTCTTTTTATCTTCTCAATCCATATTTTCTTTCATGTGGTGTGAAATCAAGTGCAAGTGTATAGAGTAAGGAGTACACAACCATGTCTGTATGTACAACCATGACTTGCAAACTAGATGTGAGCCATCGTGTCTGTGATGTTGTCATTGTTCTATGGGAAACTATTAACGCTACTGCAGCACAATTGTGAGTTTGCAATGCAAGCGTCCATCCGAGCAACCATTTACAGGGCATCCCTGCGTCGGGCCCTCGAGTCAAAACAAATGAATAAACTGCCTCCAGATGGAGCGTAATTTCATTATGAGCACTTGGGCTCCACTTGTTGCAGTGTGATGGAATTTGTGTGCGTAGGATGGAAATTTTTGCCATTGTTTAGCTTAGCATCGTAAGTTCAGCTTCAGCACAAAGCCGCAATCAGATGTTATTCTGCTAATTCAAATAAACCCAATGAGAATAAACAGAGAAATAACATGATCTCTGCTCATAATCGCATTCATGTGGTTTGTGTCCAAGTGGAGGCTTATAAAAAAAAAGAACAAAAAAGGAGAAGCTTTATGCCTGCATAAACCAACCCTTTGCCTCCTCTGAAAGGAGAGAAAGAGCTCTCCATGCCTCGATGGAGCAGAGGATGGGAGGAGAGGCGAAAAGAACAGGTACAACACCGAAAACAGACACGATTCCCCTGCCATTGATGAGGCCATTATAGCGCAAATGAGGACAGATTGAATCTAAGCTGTTCCGTCGGCCTCCCTCCTCTCTCTGGCCATCCAGGAGCGAATGATTAATTGTGCGCAAGGGTCCGACTGCTGAAAAGCACGATTTCCAGCCCGCCCCCTCCCCATCTCCCCGAGCTTTGGCGTAGACCACACAAAGATAACGCAATAGGGCCATGTCTGGTGGCAAGGCAATTTCCTGTGCTCGAAAGTGCTGTTTGTGAGCTAATGACAGCTCTCTCCCCCTCCACTCCCCTAATCCATCCTCTCATTTAGCCATCAGCTTGTCCTTTCTCCCTCTGCCTGCCTGTTGTCTGTCACATAAAGACTCATCTATTGACTAAAGACAACCTTTCAATCAGGCCTTGCAGAAGTAAGATGGATTTGTCCAAAGGGAGACCAACCCGTGTTAGAAATTAAAGATGCATGGAATATCTGATTCAAGGGAATCTGCTGTCCCAAGTTCCCAAAGTGGGACCAACTGCACCAGCTAGAGGACATTTGTTAAATCTGAGAGGAGCTAATGTTTTTACAGGAGCACAGGGGTTAGAACTGATTAGGATAAGGGGCGGCAGGGGCCGAAAAGGGCAAAGCTCAGTGTCATTGTTGCCAAGGGGAACATTAAAAAGGTCTTGCTTTGAGAAAATGACATTATAAAGGTAGAAAACTGCCAAACCATAAGCTCTAACCTTAAGAAAATTATATTTCTCAAACCTTCCATATGAAATACACGATTTTTCATTTGTAATATATTTAGGTTTCGATCAAACGCCCACTTGCCTCCCCCTAAAACAATACTGGGACATCAACGTAACCACAAAAATTCAAGAACCTCTCCAAATCAGCATATTTCCAATGCCATTTTGTACCCAGGATTAATAATCCGCCTCCTCACGATCCCTTACACAATCAACATTTAATCTGACAACACACTGCAAATACTCAGAAGGTTTACCCTGGTTGGTATTTTGTGGCATGCCTTAGTACTACAAGCTAGTCTCTTTAAATAAAAATGTGAAACACTCATTAAACGGAAGTAATGATTAGAGGTACATCTGTGGTTTTAAATGGAGAAGATGCCTTTGTTGAGGCCATAGTACAGAGTGGTGTGTATCGACCAGACCTGGTGAGCTGCAAAGACGTCCCTTTGGGGCACGGTGCCCATGCTATCATGCTAAACTCACTTTAGTTCGACCAGCAAGGTCTGTGCCAAGCTGTCGAGAAAAATGTGCCGTGCACACATTGACAAATGACAGCATTTGGCAGGAGGACAGGACAGTGGTAATGCGAAAATTTGGGCCTTCTTATCAATGTATGGTGGGAAGGAAAGTCACCTTCAGGAGATGGCACGGAAATGTCTCAGCACTTCCCTGCTCATAAAAAATGACACAGCAGGGCAAAAAAATTCACATGATTTGACATTTGATTCAGAGCCAAAATTTTCTGTACAAAAGTGGTTATAAAATATGCAGATGCTCCAGCGCTTGTGAGAGTGCTGTGTGTGTGTGGACAAAACTGAGTGGGGTATATGGGGAATTTCCAAAATGCTCTTTCTCACAATACTAAAAATTCCCTTCTCACATTTAAACCACATTTTACAAAATAGCCCTGAAGGACGATAATAACATATTATGAAAGATTCCACAAAAGAGCAAAGTGTTTAAAGACAAAAACAAGTATTAAGCGCATACATTTTGCTCTTAGCATAATATGAAACAGATTACATGAGACTTTCTCATAATGTTCTTAACAAATATCAGAACAAAATATGTTCAGCGTAAGCCTGCTGAAAAATATATCCGTTTGAATATTTGACCAGTTGAACAATCTTTATGCTTTCTTTGGCTTTATTAATATTTTTTTTTATGAATAAATGTTCATCCTTATGCTGAATATTGAATTATAGTTTTAGTTTTTTGTTCCTTTATTGTAAGAAAGGTTTAAAGTTTATTTAACACTTAGACCATGCCTTTATTCATTATTTTAAAACAGCGATTTTCATTTCACCTGAATTACTTGGCTAAGGAATCTTATTAACTATTTTTCAACTCACTTAAGCAAATAAAAATGTTCTGTATATTTTACTATGGTGTATGACTAAAAATTGAGTTTGAGGCATATACCCGTGAAAAATATTCAGTTTTTCTCACACCACATGGAACCTAATTTAAATATTATATTTAAATTTGATTTGATTTCAAATTAAAAATGAGAAACACTACCAATGTTCTTGGTTATGCACCAACTTGAATTTCATGAATCTAATGAAACAAAGATAAGGTGGACACCTTATAATGCACAGTCGATCTCACATATACATTTAAAGTGAGAAGGGAAAGATAAACTGACTTGATTAGGTGTATATTTATAGTGATCAGAATTTAAAATGAGAGCAAGCGCAAGCAGTACCTAAGTTATAAATGGAAAATAATCAAGGGGGTGCTTCTTATTAGGTAGGTTTAGGTGCTCTGCAAATGGAGAACACATCAACGTGCTGCCTACCGCACTTCCTTCAGCTCATTGGTATGCAAGTCACATCCTATGTGAGAAAATGTCCGAGATAGCTTTGAAGTCATTAGTTCAGTCATTAGCACAGTTATGTTAAATATAAATTACAATTCATCAGCAGAAAGGGCCGATCATTAATTTTGTGTAGTTTGGCAGGCGTTAAATCACTGGCAGTCATTTAGTTGTGGAGGAGGGTTAGCCACGAACTGCTCTGTCTAATCTCCACTCTGATCACCATCTCGAAACCCGATGGAAGTGTTTAAATAGCTCCCTGCTTTGCACTTTTTCTTTAGTCGCTGTTTATAGTGATCACACAAATTCTACAGTGATCACGAAACCCAACAGCGAATGATGGAAAAGGACGCTCAAATCTCTCAATTATGTCGCAGTGCACCATCTATTTTAATAGACCTTTAACGATCATTGAGATTAAAAGATTCGGTTGGCCTCTCACTCAAACAATGCATTTAATATGACTCTTAAATTACACCTCAAGTGTGTTCTGATTTGCAAAAACACACATTAACATCACATTTTTAAAATGTTTATCTTTCGTTCTTTCATTTATATCTCCAGAAGTCACATTATACTAATCTACATTAAAAAATACACATGCTTACCCTGAATTCCCATTATCGAACATTGTTTTAAACATAAACTGCTGTGCTTGAACGTGTCTATTGTATAACCCCTGGACATTTCTGAAAGCACAACACTTAAAACTCCACCACTAACCTAAATATATAAGATGCTGTACCTGTAATATCCCTTTTATGGATTAATTTTATGACCTCACGATAATCTCATTGACAGCCATCATACTCTTTGGTGATACATGAGATATATCTCCACCTGCCATTCAGAAAGATCAGCCATAAAGTAAGATCACCAGACAAAGGTAAGTCTGGGTTGTAATATAACTCATGCTAGAAATTATTATCCTCACATTGAGACTCAAAGCATGATCACTTTTGGCTAAATTGTTGCACCTAAACCACAAGCCATTCCTTAATTTTGCCATCAATTACCTAGATGTGTCATATTCTTACAAACTGGCCCTATTGCAGAGCCGTAATGATCAGTTAGCAGAATTTTGAATCTGCTACTGGAGAACATGGATGTAAGGTGTAAGGTTGAGCTTGATTACAGCACATTGGGGATATTTAGCATGATACAGTGTCATTTGCAGAACCAGAGGGGTGGAGAGATGCCTCAATCAGCAAAGTGATGTGTATTCATGTACCACTGCTCTCCTTGGCTTGCAAAGGTCTTTGGCAGAATCTAGGGAGGTTCTGTATTATTAATGAAAATTGATTCCCGACTTGCTCACACTTTCCTGCTCCCGAGCTCCTGTTTTATAAGGTCATTTTCTGCTCTGGTCATGAGAAGAGGACAAAGGGCATAAGATGAAAGATGTTACTATTTTTCCTTCTTTGATTCTCCCTTCACCACCTGTACACCTTGCTAACACTGCCGAAAAACCTGCCTAACAATGATGTAACTGCCATGTCCTCTGGAGCCAGGAATTAATGGCGGGGGTGGCTTTACTCCGGGTCCCCAGTGAGCGGCGCTCATTTGGAGGATGAGGTTGGCACTTAGCGCCCTGCCAATTGGCTTGATGGAGATGCGGCGGTTAGACCCCCCCCCCCCCCCCCCCCGTATGTCCCGCTTCCTGCCTCACACCCTCTCTGGGACAGTCCGGGGTATACCCAAGGAATAAAAATAAACTCACTCACAAACACATCAAATCTCTACAGTGCTATTAAAGAATTTGCTATGAACTCTGACTAAACCTGTTTTGAGATTAAGGATGTGAGTGATGAAGGTGAACGCAGAGAGCCAGAGAAGACTTCCCAGCAGGCAACAGAAGAGAGATCTCAGCGTCAAAGTGAGTCTAACACCCGGTTTAAAGTAGACAATGCAATTCTACAGACATTCTAGACAGAAAACACACGGCACGGCGATGGTTTTAATGGTAAGGTGCACCCAGAAAAGTCAGAACACTTTTTCTAGCGGCAACGATGCAGCACAATGACAAATGAGCAACTTTAGCTGTCGCACGGGCGGTTACATGCTAAACGCCACGGTGTCGGACCGGACGGGGTGACACCAGACTATGCGCCACAGGTCCACAACGCAACACAGTTTGTCCTTCAAGAACAATCAAGAAACACAAAGACAGAGTTATAGGAAAGGGACAGCAGAGGTGATGAGAGAGGAGAGAACCCCGCAGAGGAGGCGTGAGGGGGACTTACAGTATCTCCAAATCACGCAGGGCTCGGAAGGCTCCATCTTCGATGCAGCTGATGTGGTTGCTGTCCAGTTGCCTGCAGATGAGAGACAGAAGTCAGCGGCAGGTCTGCAGATGAGCGGGTGGGGGCTGAGGGGAGGGAGGAGGAGGAGGAGAGGTGGGGGCTGCGGGGAGGGAGGTAGACACACTAACACACACACACACACGGGCATCTCATATCTACTCTGCTCTCCTCAACGCAGTCGGGATAAAGGACCAGCTGGCTAAAAGTGGCCTGTCTGGCTATAACCTCCTCCTATCTCGTCCTCTCTTTCTTGCCACACTGCTGAGAGTGTGGGGGCAAAGAGAGGTAAGAGAGAGAGAGAGAGAAAGAGAAAGAGAGAGAGAGAGAATGGGAGGCTGGCTATAGTGCACAGCCCACCCCGTCTGTCAGTTCTCTGTAAATATTAATTGCATTTTCTCCCCCCTGCCCGCTCGTCTAACCCCCCCCCCCCCCTTCTTCTTCTTCTTCTTCTTCTTTTTTTTAAGTCAGAATGGGAGTAATTTCATTACATTAGAGCAGCCAATCCATTACAAGCTTTTACCGGCTCTGTCAAAGAAACAATTTCATTAAAGGAAGGGGTTCGTAAATCAGCTGGGGTCATGGAGCTGGATGAGCAGACGTGAGGGGCACTTCTTCCTTTTTGCATCTTTTTCCTTTTACTTTAATTTGCAGACTTTGCTATCCGCCCTTCCTTCTGCCTATTTACCCCTCCCTCTGTGCATTATTAAAAGAGAAGGATTTGAAAGAGACTTGAATAAACAAAAAGGATCTAAGTGCTTTTCTTAAGTCATTTGTTCAGCAAACATGGCTGTTGTGACATTTGACCCATGACAGACACTGTGCCTTTGCGTCTTTAGAGATGGGTAATAAAGAAGAACGGACCATCTCTGGCGATTCATCCCTCGTTTCTAAAAGACATGCATCTGTCTCCATAATTGCTGATGGGACAGACTCTGTGGCATCCACCCACAGCAGATGCATTAACTATCACTGTGAAAATTAAATACTCTTTATATGCAAAAGTTAAAGGGATAGTTCACCCAAAAATGAAAATTAGCCTGAAAATTTACTCACCCTGAAGCCATCCTAGCTGTAGAATGCAATCTGAGTTATATTAAAATCACTTCAGAAGGACTTTATTAACCCGCCAGAGCCGTGTCAAGCACTTTTATAATGGATGGATGCGCTTTGATGGACTTCCAAAAAAATGTACCCATTGACTCCCATTATAAAGCTTGGAAGAGCCAGGACATTTTTATATAACTTTGATTGTATTCGTCTGAAAGAGGAATGTCATATACACCTAGGATGGCTTCAGGGTGAGTAAATCATGGGCTAATTTTCATTTTTGGGTGAACTATCCCTTTAAATGTCTTTTACGGTATCTATTTTTTCATCCAAATATATGAAGACTTTAAAGAGACATTTGCCTTGAGAGTAAAACTGTGAATGCGTTACAGTACATTTGCCTCATGTGTTACAACGACTCTTAATCATAGCGAAATCACTGAAACACACAGCCTATTTGGCTTATTGATTTTATAAAATGGCTACAACAGATTGAACAACAATTATGTTATATGCTGTAAATTATATATGTACACACATAAATAAGATATACATTTTTGTATCAAATATGTATCTTTAATGACACATTGTAATGACCATAAGTCTGTAATGATGCCGACACAAAACTTTTTTCATATATGGACATCGCTGAAAATAACTAGTCATTAAGAAAGTCAGAGGTTGATTCATTAAACACTCTGATCACTTCAATACAGTGAAGGATTTGTCAACCTGATTCAAAGCACTTACTCAACTTTTTGAACGATTCATTAAAAGTATTGGCTCATCTGTTCAAGAATTAGGCTACACTAAAAAGAAGCAGCTCATTATAGTAACTTGTTCATTTGTCTGTCCTGCGTCCAGCGTACAGCCCGAGGATAACTCAGCAGAAAGACTTTTTTAAGTCATTATTTCACGGTAAGCTGTCTTTTATTGCACAAGGCACATATTTTGATATAAATCCTTTAAAAGAATGGCTTTTTAGAATTTATATTACAAGAAGTGCCTTGGACTATAATTTTTCTCTACTCAGTGACTGATTAAAACCTTCTGGATTTTCTACAATAGAATGGTGAAAAGCACTTCAAAAACAAAAAGCTATTTCTTCACGGTTAATTTCTTAATAATAATAATCACAATATAGAAAATTCCACTGGCAAGTAATACAGTAAACTGCCAAACAGCAGGTGATATTATGAATACTTGGCACATTATATATAGAATTCAAACATAGCTCATTCAATCAGGTTTCAGAGCCATAACTGTCTATATTATCTGAACATGTGAAGTTGATCTCTAGAGGAAGTCATTGTGGTAATGTGCCATAGATTTTTAACAATGATAATACTGAATATAGTCAAGGGCGAATAGCTGTCTTGAAAGTACATTTGCGAGCGTGTGGTATGTGTGAATATCCGCGTGTTTGGTGATTGTTTGGAGAGGTGGGACATGGTAGTGTTGGGTAATGAAAGTCCCAGTTTTAATTTCCTTGCTCTAATTACATTGGCCTTTAATCATCTCAGTCATGAGCCATATTGGCACTTTAGGGCTCTCGTCCTGCCAGTGTCCCATCTGGAGTGAACGGGAGAAAGAAACAGATATGGGTCTTCCTTCCCTTCACTAGACTATTAATCTGTCAGAGTCGGTGATTCTAACCAGCAGCCGCATGGCCGTATTTCATTCACACTCGATAGCTAACACAGCAAATGACTTAGAACTGACCGTCACAGCCAGGACGACGCTTGATCAAAGCTTCAAAATATGAATCTCATATTCAGTCTATAGTCGTAACAGATGTACAGTACGTGACATTTTATGGTCACCAAACCAAGTGTGGTTTGAGGAGTTGTGTCTGTAACACACTGCTGATGCCTTGCGTCTTCTTATCTCTACTGATTTTATTTCACTGTGTCTCAACTCTCATCTCATTCAGACTGGTTTCACTTTGTTGTCTCATTTCATCCCGTCTTGTCTCACTTCTTCTCTCTTCTCACTTTGTATCTTCAACTCTAATATTGTCACTATTTCTTCGATTTATTTTATGTCTCTTCTCATCTCTGCTTATCCTTTAATCACTTCATCTCATCTCATCTCCTCTCTTCTAGATCATCTCACTTTCTCTCATCATATTTTGTCTTTTCCTTCAGTCTAATTTTCATCCTTTTTCATCACTCTAATTTAGTCTTTTTTCTCTTCTACTGTCTTCCCATCTCTTCTCTTGTTTTACTTCTCTATTCATCTCACCTAATCTCGCATTTTTTCTTCTCATTCTCACTTCTTTTTATATCCCCTGTTCACATTTCAATCTCATTTCATCTTCATTTTATTATTTTTTCTCTTTTCATATTGTTTTATTAGTTTTTCTTTTTCTTGTCTTACCTATTTTCATCTCATCTCATCTTCTCTTTTCTCTTCTTCTCTTTTTCAGTCTTGTCTTATCTTTTCTCTTCCAGTATCATCTCGTCTTTTCTTATATTGTCTTGGTTTGTCTGGTCTCATTTCGCCAGGTCTCATTTCATCTTGTCTTATTTCGTCGGGTCTAATATTGTTTAATTTTATCTGTCTCATATTGTCTAAATATTATTTCATTTTATCTAGTCTCATATTGTCTCATTTCATCTGGTCTCATATTGTTTCATTTCATCCAGTCTCATATTGTCTAATTTAATCTGGTCACATATGGTCTCATTTTGTTTCATTTCACCTGGTCTCATATTGTCTCATTTCGTCAGGTCTCATTTTGTCTCATTTCACCTGGTCTCATATTGTCAAATTTTGTCTCATTTCACCTGTTCTCATATTGTCTCATTTCAGCTGGCCTCATATTGTTTCATTTCATCTGCTCTTAAACTGTCTCATATTGTTTAATTTCAGCTGGCCTCATATTGTTTCATTTCAGCTGGTCTTATATAGTTTAATTTTAGCTGGTCTCATATTGTTTCATTTCAGCTGGTCTCATACTGTCTCATTTCATCTGGTCTCACATTGTCTCATTTTGTCTTATGATCTGGTCTTATATTGTCTAATTTCATATGGTCTCATATCGTTTCATATAATCTGGTCTCATGTTGTTTAATATTCTGTAATTTCATATTGTCTCATGTGGTCTCATATTCTCTAATTTCATCTGGTCTCATATTCTCTCATATTGTTTCATTTCATCTGGTCTCATATGGTCTCATATTCTCTCATTTCATCTGGTCTCATATTTTCTCATATTGTTTCATTTCATCTGATCTCATATTGTCTCATTTAATCTTGTCTTATATCGTCTAATTTTGTCTGATCTCATTTTGTCTCATTTCATCTGGTCTTATTGTCTAAATTTACCTGGTCTCATATTGGTCCAGGTAATCTTGTCTAGTCTCTTGTCCTAATTGAACAGAAGGACAGCCTCATGGAGGGGTGTCCTGAGAAAGTGATTGCCAGAGCTAGCAAACTTTTGATTGACTATAGTGGGATCAGTGTCATTCACACCACATCGTGCACTGATCATGTGAGTGTGTTTCAGCACCAGCAGTGCACATGAAAAGCTGAGATCTGCCTTCTGCAGAGTCCCGTCTGCTAGGCGCAGAAGCTTGTAAAGCGGGCAGCGACTGCACCTCGCCCTCTCGGACATAATTCAAACCCACGCGTGGTCAGAGTGACATTCTGGGTACAGGAACATGAATAGAAAGGCTTTTATTAGCACACAGATGAGAGCCTCCCACAAAGGGGTAAAAATCTGAGTGTCCACATATCTGATGGTTTACCGTACAGGATGCACTGCTCTCTTAATGATACCTCGGTTTCAGGTAATGATAGTGTACCCTACATGTGCAGTTGCCATACGGCCTCTCTATCTGCTATAAATAACAAATTTCAATGGAATGAATGTGTGTTAGCCATTTCCCATGAATCCACTGCTCATACAGCACCTGTTCTAATGGGAACCGTACCCCGCTGACACAAGCACGTCATGTTGATATAGAGCTCATCAGGCATGTTTTCGCAGAAGGACTCGAACATGCATATGATGAGGGAATCTACGACATCACCCTCACTCGACGCTTCTCAAGGTTAACATAACTGGCGCAGCATGTCTTGTGAACAGTAAGAGGGCATGGCTAAAGCCATAGAGGCAGACGGAGATATTATTGGGCCGGTTGCATAAACCTCTAAGACTAGTCTTACAAGTTAGACATCAATTTATTTTCTTTAAGACTGTTCATATCTTTTTTAAATCAGTTACATACAAATGTAGATTAGCCTAATTTGATACTGAAAACTAAGACTGACTGCCCCTGACCAACTGCTAGTGGGTCATACTTGAACTTAAGACACTGTCTTAACATAATGGCTATGTTTATGCAACCGGCTATTGTGTCTGCTTTAAGAAGGTGCAACATAGACTCTCGTTAGCTGGAGGAACCATCTTGATATTATCTGGATGGCCCCTCTATAAAAGGTGGAGGATGCTGGCTAAAGGCGGATGCTGACTCCAACATGCTGTAGCCTGTAAAACTGTGGAAATGCGAGGGCGATATAAGAGATGGAGATTCAACCTGCCCTCAAAGTGTGCATAGCCATTTTCAAATAGAGGACATTTAGATAGAAAAGCATACGAGAAAATCAATTCATTCCTGGAACGCTGCCTGTCCATTTTTTTTCTCCTCCTTCCCGTTAAAAAACCGAGGGCTGGATGATTTCAGCAATTAAATCAAGAGTCACCTTGCCACGCGTTGCAGAGGCAGGTCGGTGGGAGAGAAACACGCTCCTGACATACAAATCCATCCTTCTCACTCAATCCTTGTTAGTCCTTTTTTTAAAGCCCTACCTGAAGAAATGAGTGTTGCCTACCTGTACCTATCATTCATCCATTAGAGTGTGACGGTGCACATGACAGTGATGTGATGAGCACTCAAACACTGTCTAACATCATAGACATCACTGTAACATCAGGGGAAGACATGTTCCACAAAAATGTTCACAAAAAAGCTTGCATTTGTAAGCAGAGTTGGGGAATATTACAATTAAAAGTAACGCATTACAATATTGTCCATTAAAAAGAACAAATAATAGTGCATAGCTAATTTTTATGAACAGTAATGTTACATTTATTTCGTGCTATTTTTTTAATGCAACATAAGTAAAAGTTCTCAAAATGTATCATGCACCCAACTGCCACATTATTTATCATTCAAATTTCAATGAAGATACAAATAATAATTATTTACATGTTATGGCCGATAATAATAAATGGCAGTTTTAAAACTGTATACCATTTTGTCTTAAAAAAAAAGGAAATTAAATGCTACAAGCACATTTTGCAGCACAACATCATTAATTGTACAGTAATTTGTAGTGTATATATTCAATTAAAAATTTGCTCAAAATTACATTCAAAAGTGTTATTAAATTATTAAGATTAATTTGTTAGTGAGTGTTAGATGAAAACATGTTATATTATTATATTATATAAATATTATGGTGTCAAATTTACAAGTAAAGTTACCATTAAGTCATCTCATGACATAATTTGTATTGCAGTCCTGCTCAAAAGTTTACATTACATCATAAGTATAGCTTCTGAAGGGCAGTGCTAATTTAAAAAAAAAAAATATATATATATATGTATATATATATATATATATATATATATATATATATATATATTAGCATCTTGCATATTCTGCAAGACACATGTAAACTTATGAGCAGAACTGTATATTCCAATGCTGTTTGTACATACACATCTGTTAAGTGTGTCTGCAGCGAGTTATTGACCTGTACAGATGATTGACAACACTCCTGCAGCCTGGGACTCATTTGACAGGGGTCAATGAGGTCAGAGTTAGTATTGACAATCAGTTAACTCAATCTGACCAGGGCGGGTGGTAGTCAACATTCATGCACAAACGCGTGTCACTCAGGAATACACTGATTCAAAAGACCACCCTTAATAAAAATTAAACACTGTAAAAGATACTAACGAGGTGTGGCGCAGTGGTTGAATATATACAGTAAGTTTGTAACTTAACGTAGAGTTCAATCCCATGAGCTATCACCTTTGCGCTGTTAAATCCCGTTGTAAATGGTCTGTTGCTTAAGTCTGTTAAATGACTACTCATTCACTTACAAGTGAACTATGGCTATACTGTATATACTTGGCTTTATCAAACTCTCCCACCACTTTTTCCTTTCTTCTTTCTCTTCGACTGAAAAGCATGACTATGTCTTTAAACAAAAGCTAACTATATTTCCACACCTCGCAGAGATATTGAGCATGACGTGACCTGTGGTTCTCAGCCCACAGTGGGAAAGACTTCATCTGAAAACGGTCTTTGTTACAAAGCCGGTATCAGATACTGCGACAAAACCGCCCAGAACTTCACTGAGCACTAGAGCCTGGGAATGCACACGAACGCTACGGCCGCATACCATAGCTGATCTCTGACTTCAACCAAAGTTCCCCATGAATGACGACCTCAAAACTGTATTATTTACAGGGAATTATGGAATATTGGACTCTACTCCTGGGACTGGCTTTGAAGTATAGCGGCAGAAGGCAGTGTTTATTATTGTAGGCGTGTTAAAGACTACCAGCTCCATGCGCTTCCTCTGTTCTTAAAGGTTTGAAACCAGGAAATTGGATGATGATTTCAGATTTGTAGGGCCTTGATTATGCTTTTTACTTTAAAAAAGAGATAATATTTATTAGATCCCACTTTATATTAAGTGGCTTTAAGTACTGTGTAATTGCATTGAAAAATAAGTACAATGTACTTATTGTGTTCATGTTGTATTGTAAGGTAAGGTAAGGTTAGGGGCAGGTGTGGTGGTATGGGTAGGTTTAAAGATGGGTTAAGAGGTAAGGGAAGGGTCAACAGTGTAATTACAAATGTAATTACATACATTAATTACAGCTGTAATTACATGCAGGTATTTTCAAAATATACGTACAATGTAAAAACATATGCACAATAAGTGCATTGTATCAAATTATTAATTCCAATGTTAGTACATAGAGCCACTTAATATAAAGTGGGACCATTTATTAATTTAAATCACTGATAAATAAGCCCCTCCACACTTAAAAATAAAAGGTTTTGGCTTCTATAGTTCAATGAAGAACCTTTAACATCCATGGAAATTTTTCACTGTACAAAAGGTTCTTTATAGTGGGGGTTTTTAGATTATTCTTTAGATTATTATGTTCTTCACACTAAGAAATTTTCGGACTGTGGCTGCATCCGAAATCGCATACTCTCTTGAGTAGGTACTTAGTTTGAATAAATATTTACTTCACAACTGCTAAAAAAAGTACATTATATATAGTATGAGTGTGTGTAGTATGAATGCAATCTGGACATACTACATTCACCATGTTATCATTATCATGTGACCTACCAGCGTCAGCTACTCCACTTCACTGCCATAGACAAATCCACTCCCGTTGAATCTTGCCGGAAGAAGTAGGTCATCCAGGTACTTTTTGCTTACTCTTTTATGAATACTGTGAATTCGGACATAATTCTTTTGTCAGATACTATTTTTTTGTATTTATGTGAATTCGGATGCAGACTATGGGCCCTATCTTGCACCCGGCGCAAATGACTTTGTACACTGACGCATGTATCATTCCTATTTTGCACCCGCGCAAAGCGGACTTTTCCCTCCACAGACACACGTCGGTTAACTAAGAAATACACTTGCGCTCCCCGGGGCGGTTCAGCGCAAAGAGGAGGCGTGTTCCGGCGCAAACTTTCCCTCATGCTATTTTGCTGTTCTATAAAACAATTGCGCCACTGACCAGAAAAAAACTAGTCTAAAGTCAGTGGCGCGTTGCGCGTTGTTCATTATGCTATTTTAAGGGCGCTTGCTTGACCATAATGTATAGCGTGCACACCTCGCATACACTTTGATTCTCTCATCAACACAGATGCAGCAGTTTTTCTTTTTGCAAATCATACATTATAACAAGGAAAAATATTACCACACGAGGGAAATCATTGTGGTGTCCATAAAGATGTGAAAAAATAGGCATAAATCTAGCTTATACATTTACCCAAATTTTTCAGGCAAGTTGTAGTAATGAAGGATCAGACCTGTTTGCCCAATACTGGCAAGACACATATGTATATAAGGACAGTATATAAGGACATCTGACAAATTAGTTTGTCCGTCAAGAAAAAATCTGAAGACTGCAAAATCACCTTTACCATAATGTAAGTACATTAAAAACCTTACTCTTTAACTTACCAGTTAAGTTGAGCTTTCTCATATTTTTTTCTATTGATTTGGGTGGGTTTGTCCCATCCCCAATGTCACTTCTCTTTCTTTTACGGCCCTGACGAGAACATCGATCTCCTCGGCTGTGAACCGATTCTGAAGCGCGCCTGGTAAATGCGCCATAATAATAACAATCCGCCATGCAACATGCGCACCTGCTCTTAAAGGGTATGTTGGATGACGCTCTGATTGGTTTATTTCACGTAACGCCCAAACCACACCTATGAATAATGAAGCTATTTCAGACCAACCCCTTTTAAACTTGCGTCGGGCGCAAGAGTCAATTATCCCGCCGGGAAAATAGCAACAGCGCCGGGATCCGTCCACAAAGTTACTTGCGCTTTGCGCTTTGACACTTGCGTTTCAGATCGTTAAAATAGGGCCCTATGTCTTCGCTAGGGAAGTGAAAAAAGGCATGGTAAATGAGTAACGCATTCTATGGAGCCCCTAAAGGGACATGGTTAGGTTTGCTGGTGTAGTCGGTTACATTAATGTACATCAGATTTCACTTATCACATGAAGATAGAAAGGAGAGATGACTGACAGGATGATGTCGGGGGATTTGGTGCACAACAGATCCTGAGTGTCGTTGACAAATATCTTACCTTGTAAAATCTGTGGTCAGTATCGCCGCTCCCTATAGACCTTGAGTAGCCCCACCCCTTTTCAGGGCTTCCACAGAAGGTAAGGGTAAATACATGTATTTCCACAGCATAAAGGTAAGATCTTACGAATTTATGAATGAACTTGTCGGTTCTAAAAATCTGACATTTTTTATGATATCCGCTTCAAACATTACATTGCTCATGATAACTTTTGTTAATTTTATAATAAGTAAATCCACTTCACCAGCTATTTGCTCTTCGACAGCGATGCCATTGAAATATAGAGAGCTACCGCCAAAAACGGAAGTTCAAAAACAAAATTCTAAAGATGGTTGCGCGCTTGTTTCTCTGACGCACAAGGCCTATACAAAGAGTACGCGTGATAGCATATTTTCGAAAAGTGAGCATGCGTTCAAAAACGATTTCAATTGATTCAATACCACGCACTCCCTGATACCTGCAAATTATGTACAATATAGTCACCCATATAATTGTGAGAGAACGCAAAATCATTGAATTGTATATTTTCCTTCAATCTCAACTTTTTTTTCCATCACCATGTCCTTTTAAGGGTCTCCGTAGAATGCATCAATTCCTTCCCGAACATAGAATTCGGCTTCGGGCACATCCCTTTAGTCATCGCTGTGAAAACCCCCTTTTAGAGTGTGGTCCACAGTAGCGAGATCAGCTCCTGAAACTGTTACAGGAGATTTATCAGAAGCCATTACTGTAATTGCAAATGGCTGTGGAACATTACTCACTGGCAATATCCTGAAGATATTCATCTTATTGAACCATACTGATTAATTGAATTTTCATCAGCGCTAAGCTTATTAACTGTTATGACAAATGATTCGAGGAGCGTACATGTAGGCCACCTAGCACATTGCTTTTGAACATTTTCTTCTTCCAGCGAGAGAGATTATTATCTTTCATTTCACTTATCTGTCTTTGGAATAAAACACAAGACTCGTTAAACACAGTGGACGACTGTCTCGTTTGCAGTTTCATGTGCTGATGTGGAGTATCACACCTTAGCTCACTGCTTTAGGGGAAAGGAGAGTTTTTGAAGGCTTTTTTGCCCCGTAAAATCATGCAAACGAATGTCATGGCGGTGCCAATGGTTGCCAGGGGAGATGATGAAGAAACACTTACAGGTTCTTGACGGCGGTGATCCCTCGGAAAGCCTTACGAGGTATAGTCTGAATCTGATTCTCGCTCAGGTCCCTGGAGAGAGATGAGAAAGAGAAAGAGAGAGATATTAGGATTTGTTTGAAGCCACTTCACATTTCGGGAGAAAGCGTCTTGAGGAAGATGGACGGTTTGCTGCCGCCCCTCTGGAACGATATGCCGCTGCTTTGAAGTCTGAAACCATATTGTTCTACCGACCATAAATGTCACATCCTCCTTTATTCGTTTGGCCTTTTATCACTCCGTCTCTCTATGTGTGTGTGTGTTGGTCTAATAAAAAACATTTTTTAAAAGCAGTACTTTGTAATGAAAGGCCTCATAGCGGTATGCCCCGCAATCGTTGCTTCATTCCTGTAGAAAATGAAGCAGTCATATGCATTTTGAGTAACCCGAGAAAGCAAACAGATAAAAGTAGCTCTACACCAAAATTAATGCCTGGCATTTTTAATGCTCGCTTATGAGCCAAATTATTTTTGACATGTCACAATGCTTGTGCTTAACTTTATTAAGCTTGTTTGTTTGTAGACTCACTCTGGCAAACATAATTTGAGAACCAGAATGCAATTACTGGCCAAGAAGGAAACAAATGAGATATGGAATATCTGCCCAGCTAATCAAAGCGTCTGCTTTGGAGTCATGCCTGCTACACATAACACGAACAGACCACCACGTGGGTTAACCCACCTGACCTTGCTACAACCAATTTCACTGATAAACAATCAGGCGCATATCCAAGCACAGCGAGGAATTCTGCCAGAGCTTGTGCGTGGGACGTAATGATGTATCAAGTACAGGACTGCCAGCAATTTCCTCTTAGGAGCATTAAAAACTGTAGTTATTGGGCTCATTCAGCCCCCTGCCAGAACTGGATACGTGTTTTTTTGTTTCGTTTTTTTTTTGCCTCGAACCAATCAAGTTTTATTATGGCAAAAATCTTAATAACTATGTTTTGCTTTGCAATAAGGGGCTATGGTATTTCATGTAACTGTTCTTGATAGTTTTTGACATGTTCCACAATCCTGCGTTTCTTTATTTCTTTACAGCACTCTTGGCTGCCTTGATGCGAGCATCATGTTCCTTTGTGTATCCTTCATGTCGAACTTTGCAGCGCGTGCACAGAGGAGAACAAACATTTGCAGAGTAAAAACTCATAACATCCCATGTTCGTATACCACAGAGTGGGAAAATAGGACCGCTGTTTATACCATCATCACGCTGGGCATGAGCGAATCCCTGTTGCCTTTGATGGTCTAAATGCAAAACAGATAAAGTGCAGAGATGGAGAGAGCACAGAGGAAACTTCTCTTTGGCTAGGCTTTTTAATTCTTCATGAATGGCGAAGCCTAAACTCGTACGTCCTCGACGAGCCGAGAGCGCAGCGTAGTACTTTACAGCACTTCCACTGCTAATAAATGTTTTATTGCTTTGTTTACTCAGTGGAACCTTTTTCATTATTTCTACAAAAAGGCAAATCGTCCCAAATAAAGGCTCTTATGAAACGCAATCAGTCTCAGCAGTGCCGTAGCTGAGGAGCGACAGAGAGAAACTCCATGTCAGAAGAAAAAAAAAACAGCCCCACAGGATTCGGGCTGAATTAGATGATTTCTAATGAAGAATTACATGAAACTATAAAGAGATAATAGAAGTTTATGAGATATGAGAATTATACTGGCTGGGAAAAATGTAGCAATGCACATATTTCATCTGCTTTAACATTATATTAATTACGCAAGGTTAATGAAACAATATATGCGACTTCAGAATGAATACAAGCTCTCCATAGAATCTTTAAAACGCAGGTTAATTTGTCAATTTAGATACTAGTGATGCAGTTCACTGCATAGAGTGTAAAAATAATGTTCCTAATTAATACTTTGTCTTGTGTTATACAATTATTTATAAAATTGCATAACGTATTAAGTCTTTATTTCAGAGAATATAACCTTTTTAATAAATCGACTTATTAAGGATTCCTATAAATAGACATCTTTGTTTTTACCCCGTTGGCAAAAAAACAACAACTAGAAATAGCATAACTTACTTATAAATACTGGTGATTTTTTTAATATATAATACATTTAACTCAGTCCTGGTATACTGTACACTGCTATCATTAGCGTCAAATTGGCCATCTTAACAGAAGCTTGAATTAATGCTTTAACTTTTCAGTTAAAGATACAGATTAAAACCAGACATGAGCCAAACAGTGTTTGTTAAAGGACAGAGCTGCATTGGTCCCCCTCCTCTAGCAATCTGCTTGCAAATTTCATTAATTTCATTTGGCTTTGGCCCTGCTCTCTCTGACTGTCAGGATGCCTGCCATAAATCTCCCTTTGATTCCATTACGGCTCCCATGTCCAGACAACCTGGCAACGCCAAAACATATTACAGATAAACGCTCAGCAACACGCAAGGATATGAGAGTCGAGCAGCAAGGAGGATCTATCCTTACACACACACACACACACACACACACACACACACACACACACACACACACACACACACACAAACACAGAAAGGTTAGACAGCGCTACATGCTACTTGAAATGCCGCTGTCATGACACTCAGCACACATCTTGTTTTCAGTCGGATGCACATAGGAATCAACTATAAATGGTTAAATATATGCAAGGAAGAGAAGACCAATAATAGTTCATTATATATGTCTGTTACATTTCGAAAGCTCAGTGTTCTGTCAATGTAAATCAATAGGAGATTTTCATGCTTTAAGAATTCCGATGGTTTACCTTGGGTTGAAATTAGCCACAAAGAAAAGTTTGGGATGAATTTTGCAGATGTTCACTTTAGACCAAACCGTAAGCAGAGTCCATCCATCCATTTCCCCAACAGCGTGTTTTATGTCCTAAGCAGAATGCTTGAGGAATATCAATATGCTGCTGCCTTACAAAACACAGTGAAAAGTATTGAGGGTATGTCGGTCAATTCTCTTTCTTATCACGCTTTACGAATGTCACTCTTATCTCTTCACTGAAAAATGGAATTGTGCGCTTTTACAAGAAGGTTATTTGCCTCACTTTTGTTGTTTTCTTGCTCTGTTTAAAGCACAAAGGAAAATAGTGATTGCCTAAGAAAGTCAAGGAAACTTAAACATCACTTTATAGTAGGAACTCAAATAACGCAGGATGGCCGTGACAGGGTCTCTTTCAGTTATTACTCACACACACACAAAAGCTTCTCAGGTCCATATATGCACAGTATCCTTCATACGTGAAAACTTATGATGATTTTTGATTTCTTCATGAAAGCATGAATGTGAAAGCATGAGAAAAAGTGTTTTATAGACAAATACAAGTGTACACTCACTCTCTAACACAGTCACACATGAGACCCGCTCACGGACAGGACTGAGTTTCCCAGAGGAGGTCAGGCAAATTTGTGTTTCACAGTACTTTGTGATGTTAATCTCTTCTAAAATCAAACATGGCTATGTTTTTCCCCTCTCTGTTTAAACTACAGAGCAAACTACTTACTATGTTTCGGCTAACTCAGCCCTTGGAGAAATCTAATCTTCGTCTGGATAGGGCTGCTTGTTGATACAGTATATCACACAAGTGTAATTTCAACGGTTCTCATGATGTGCGGATCCAGAGCACATGGGCTTTTCTATCCTTCGTTTTTTCTTTCTCGTAAAGTCATAACAGACATCTGTCTCCTTCCATCTATCTTATCAAGCACAAACCGCAGCCCAGCTTGGTGACTGAACCGTTGATACGTCTATACCATGCCCATGCCTCTCTCATTATCTATCAAGCGCTGTCTTGCTTTCACTCTTGCTCTTGGCAGGGCTGTTATCTGCATGCCAAATTGAATCTAGAGTCCGAGATTCTCGCAGAGACCCCGATGCCTGTCAGTGGGTTCCTACACGCTTCTGTTAAGTCCTGCCAGCATTTACAGATCCCCCTCGAACGTGCTCAAGCGATCACACACAGATGGGTCGAGCACATCTGAGACTACACACCTGATCACAAAGAGTAAGGTGAAAGGTTATTAAAACCCTCCAGCTCCTCAAGCCAGATATATTACATTACATTATTCATTTAGCACTCATAACTGGGGCCAACCGCATTGCTGTCATATTACATCTGACCCGACTGCTTCAGGGATGAGCAGTTAAAAGTCTATCTGCATGTGTGTGTGCTATAGGGTCACATCCAAATTGCTGTTAAGACTGTTCTGAAGTGAAACCAGCCCTACAGGAAAAGGGAGAGTATTACAATACACCCTTGGACTTAGGATTCGGATTTCATCTTGGTGTCATGAGGAATCAGGCCGTAACTGTGACTCCCTGAACTGACAGGTTACGACAGCAAGCTGGCCGGGTCGGATGCCGTTTGCACAGGT
Organism: Gila orcuttii; assembly: GCA_026230005.1. Lineage (NCBI taxonomy): Eukaryota > Metazoa > Chordata > Actinopteri > Cypriniformes > Leuciscidae > Gila > Gila orcuttii. The sequence goes on along the minus strand of JAPDVR010000016.1, from coordinate 27,112,121 downwards.
TATGAGATGCACATTTCTGATTTCTTTCATTAAACACACAGCTAGAAACCAGGAGAAAGAAGATGACCCACTCGGGCACTCCATAAGCATTCTGTTTTATGAAACGCTAAACGTCTTCAGTCCATATCCATATCGAGTGGCAGTTTCACATGACGAGCTGCATCTACTGTAAAGCGTGCACTCTTTCCCCCCTCCTCCTCTATTTTTGCATCGGAGGAGCCATTTCCCAATGGAATGGCAATTCATGTAACACTTATTCGATAAAGATATATAGAAATGTGAATAACAAATAGTGACCCCGTTGCAGCCTCGTATTTCACTCTTTTACAGCTCCAGTTATGGTCGTGATGGGCGGCCCTCTCTCGCTGCTGGCTGGAGTCTCCACTTTGCTTTATGGCCACTTTTAAAAATGGAGGCAAATTAAAACACTATGGATTTCTGGCCCTGAAAGACCGTATAGTGTAATTGGCCTTAAGGATGACAGTAGTTCTTAATTACACTGAGTAGAGGAGCTTTTTCATTGGACCCAGGCCGCTCGCTCAATCTCTCTCTCTTGTCTCATTCTGCGCGAATCACCAGCCAGCAGATCTTCTTCTTCCCTTCAGTTATTAGAAGTTATTCCAATCTCTCCACTGAAATCTTTCTCTTAAAGGGAATAGATGTAAATATTACGTTCTGGCAGGTGGCACAGAACCAGCAACGAATCACACGCTGGCTGCAAATGTGAAAGTGCGCCGGATCGTTCAGTCACATTACTGATCTTTAGATGAAGATTTCACCTGCTGCGCTGCATATAGGATGATGAAGGCAAACGGTTGTGAAGGTTAATACACGTCTGCCAGTTACATCAAATAAATCATTCTTGACTGAAGCGGGACTGCACCATTAATATGCAAAAATAATGATTATTTATATTATATTATATTATATTATATTATATTATATTATATTATATTATATTATATTATATTATATACACCGCATGTTTCCCTGCTGTCAAGTCAAGTCAAGTCTTCGACCCTCGGGGTAGTTTTTGTTGTCTGTTTTGTTTTATTTTATTATCATTAAATACCTATTGTCCTGCACTTGTGTCCTCGCTCCTTTCACCTACCCAAAACCTGAAAAAAAAAACATCAATGTATTATTGATGCAGTTTTAAGATATATAATATAATGTTAGGGTTAGGGATTTTTCTCAAATATGCGTATGGCACATACAGACTGAATTATGGACAAAAAATACACTACTGTTCAAACGTTTGGGGTCAGGAAATGTTTCTGAAAAAAAGTCTCTCTCGCCCAGGCTGCATTTACTTAATCAGAAATAACAGTAACATTGTGAAATATTATTACAATTTAAAATAATAAATACATAAATAATATATTTTAAAATATAATTAATTCCTGTGATTGCAAAATTTATTATTTGATGAATAGAAAGTAAAAAATAACAATTTATTTAAAACTGATCTGATTTTTTTTTATCAATTAAATGCATCCTTGCAGAATAACAGTATTATGTTTTTTTAAAAAGTCAGATCCCAATTTTTTTTTACATCATTGTACATTGTGTCTAAAAGAAAAAAAAAAAAACACTCAATATACTATACATTTTAGCGACACATTTAACTAAAATGTTCCCATTATAATCCAAAAGGTGCAGACACTGTGAAAATCAGATTGATTGTACAGTGCAATGTAGAGGTTTCAGTGATTTTAATGGAATGGGATCATCAAAATAATTTTATTTTAATGTAAATTCTATTAAACTTAATAAACAGTGACTACAATGTCAAGGGAAATAATCATATCTTATGATTTTTTTCATAAACGTTCAGCCGTATTGTGATCTGAACAGGATGGTGAAACACACATTGCAGTCTCTTCAACTTTTGTGACAGCAGCAAGTTAGTGAACACCAGGATGTCAGACTTGCTGGAAGGAAGAGGGAATAGACATGAAATGAAAAAGGACGTGAACATAGAGTCCTTGTTCACTGATCAGTATCCGGCAGCGTCAGCTTTGTATTCCTCTACAGTCGTTTAACTGCCCTTGCTTAGTGTCTTACATGTAGCCCAAAGACTCCTTGATTTAATTAACTCAGTGCTTTATGAATAAAAATATTTCACTATTGATCATCCTAAGAGCTGACGCCAGCTAAACTGGGACAGCGCTCGCTTCATTACGCCGTCCTTACTTGCATTTGGAGTCACTATGGAGGGAGGTGAAGGCTGCTTCTAAATCAAAGAAAATGAGCTCAAATGCTCCCTTGGGTGTCTAAAGCTTTCTGCTAAAGCTTCGACATTCCTCCACTGCATCCAAAAAAGAGTCCGTGTATGGATATTATAAATAGAAAAGGTCCATCCCCCGCCTTAGTATCTATTATGTTTTGTCAATGCTTTAATTAAATTGGATCGCTTAATGTGATTTATCCTGATCCATACACTTTATGGCTCTAAAAGCCTTTTTGGCTCCCGGCCCAAAAGATGTCAAACAAATTTAGATGAGTTAGTGAAGAACTAAGGGGGAGAGGCTGGGCGCAGATGGTGATTTGTTATTGGTTAATTCACTTTTATTCTTCGTGTGCCATTTGGTTTAATTTTCTCTCTTCTGCATCGTTTTGCCCAGGACCTAGCTTGAGCCGCACAACAAGCTTTTAGGATCATTTATGGTCGCAATAAAACATCAGTTATAAGAGATGAGAAGAGTGCATGTTTGATTTCAATATGGGACAGCTTTTGGATAGAGAATGAGACCGCAATGTCCTTTTCCCAGTCCTCACAAAAGACTTGAGAGCAGAGCCGTCCAAAACAAAGGGAGATGTTGAAGAAAGGATGAGGTTGCTAATCAGACAATAGGATTTAAGAGCTTTTAAAGTGAGTGGGTTGGAGGCAACAGCTGAGTCGCGCTCCGTCCATGGTGAGGGGCCACTCGGCACTCATAAATAAAACTAGGAGATTAGAAGATTGGCTGCGGGTGGGGGGTTCTGGGGGGGTTCGGTGGCTTTACAGGGAGAAGTTTCCATCCATCTTGCAGCAGGTCACAGTTGCCACGGACACCAGGAGCCATGCTGTCCAATTAACTACTGAGCCAGTGGTGCAGGTGGTGTCGGAGGTATTAAGGGGCATTGAGAGCAATGCTTTTTGTGTTTGTGTCTACATGAATACAGGAGCGCACCGAAACACACTCCACACTAAAGCAGCACTTTTAATGGTGAAATATAAGTCACTCCCAGGGTGAACGGATAAAAAGAGACAGCGTTATTCCCAAACAGTCTGTCCTCTGAGATGAAGAGACAGGTACGGGCGTGCTGTGTGTGTATGTGTGAGTGAGTGAGTGTGTGAAAAAGATAACACTTCCTACACATCTCGTACTATAAAATGATAAAAATTAGCTATATAATATGAATATATCCATCCATCTATCTATATATCAATCGTTTAATCGTTCAATCCACCCATCTATCTATCTATCTATCTATCTATCTATCTGTCTATCTATCTATCCATCCACCCATCCTTCCTATCTGTCCTTCTCCATCTATCTATCTTTCTATGTATCTATCGATCCATCCATCTATTGATCCATCCATCCGCCTATCCACCTTCAATCCACCCACCGTTCCATCTATCCACCTATCCATCCATCTGCCCTATCCATCATCCATCCACCCTATTCATCCATCCATCCATCCATCCATTCATCCGCCCCATCCATCATCCATCCATCTTCCCTATCTATCAATCCATTCATCTGCCCCATTCATCCATCCCTATGCCATATAAATCCATTCATTCATCCATCTTCCCTATCCATCCATCCATTCGTCCTATCCATCATCCATTCATCCATCCATCCATCCATCCATCTTTCCTATCCATCCATCCATATGCCCCATCCATACATCCATCCATCTTCCCTATCCATCAATCCACCCATTCATCCATCCATCCATCCATCCATCTTTCCTATCCATCCATCCATCCATCTGCCCTATCCATCCACCCATCCACCCATCCACCCATCCATCCATCCATCCATCTGCCCTATCCATCCATCCACCCATCCACCCATTCATCCATCCATCCATCCATCTATCCATCCATCCATCCATCCATCCATCCATTGGGGTAAAAATGCTCAGAACAACAGTGTAAATCAGGCAAGACAGTATTCTTAAAAGACAAGAAGAACCACACAGCTCAGCAAACAAACAAAAATCCAAACTCAAATTCACAAGCTCAAACCCTTTTCATGTTTACTCAAAACAACGGAATCAGATCAGATTTGTTTGTCAGGTTCTTAGAATGCATTAGGTAGGAAGCTGAAGAAAGCAGGGGTGGCTGCTTGCTTTCGGCCAGCTAATAACCCTAAGCTCTTTAAAATGAGAGTAATCCAGTTAGTGTGGGTAAATGGCTAATGTCCAGCTAATCAAATTACAGACAAAACTGGTTTAGTCGGCCATATCTGGCAAACCTCAACCTGCCATCCTCTGCATTGTCCACAAAAACCGATGATGAATGCAAGACCTGGTAGCAGTTTAATTCCTGCATCTGATTGGTGGGTCTGGGGCTCTTGATCATGAGGCGTGACCGTGCACCTGTGACATACTGAGGGCTGAGTCAATATATATAGAAGGATGACATTCAGCAGTATTCAATTACAGAAATGCACAGAATACGCATACGTAATAACACAACATCACAAATCATGTGTCCAGCCAATTGTAGCTGCAGGCTGGACTGAATGATTATGTGGTATAAATAGGGGCTGTTAAGTCTATTGGGCCCAGGAGGTTTTATTCTAAATCTAATAATGGGAAACGTGGAAGTGGAAAAGGGTGGAATATTTTGAGAGGTTACGGGGGCAAGCAGGAGACCGTGGGTGCCATGTAAAAAACTTCATGTTTCACAGAAATCTGGACACAGATCTGTGAAGGAAAAAAGCAGAGCACTATTGTCAAAATACGTTTTCATGCTCTGTAATTACTCAACATATGAGTCTAAGAAGGTCAACATAGCACGCTAATTAACATGAAACCAAACCTGAGAAAAGTGTAATTGCGCCCATAGAGAGGAAGAGAGGTAGAGAGAACAACATGAAGTTAATACATGAGGCCAGGCCCCACGGGGCCCCAATCAGCATCAGTTTCTTTAAACATGTTTTAAAAAATTGTTCTGCTTTCCAACAATGGCCATCCAGCAGAGAAGGACAAACAAACGTTTCCATTATGAATAATCACCAAAGTTGCTGAAAAGAGCCAGATCAGGACTTAAGTGCTTAGTTAAGATGCTAAATGTTAAAAATATTAGAGAATACATTTATTTCCAGTTTTCTTTTCTTCCTTGAAGGTTTAATTTCACACATGGATCATGTCAGATTTACATTTGTCTTGATCTCCCAGTATCTCCAAATGTATTCAGAATGTATTCTCAATTATTACTCTCTGGCTTATTTATGGTAACATGAGAATGTGTGTGAGAGAGACAGAACAATAAAAGACAGAGAAAAGGGAGGAAGGCTAGAGTGTGAGAGAGACAGACAGAGATAGAACAAAAGATGCAGATACATCCCTGACCACAAGATGGAGCCCCCAGGCTTCTCTCCACCACTGAACCAACAGATCAATAAATTAATCTCTGGTGGAGGGATGTAGCAGGCCGTATAGATCTGGTGCCCAGGAAGCCACCACCTTTATCCAGAAACTTAGATGTGACCACATTAGCACACTGAAGGTTCAGCCAGACAGTGGCAGTTGGTATCTGCAGGGAGAGGCACTGGGACCACAGGATCAGATTATGTGGTTTCTTAACCACAGTAGCTAGGAAAAATCAGGATATGCAGCACTAGCTACAGACATGAAAAAAGAAGGATGCACCAATGGAAATTCTGTCCAATACCTATAAGTCAGTAATTATTTTTATGCCATGGTCAATAACCAATTAATAGACAAACTAGTATAGCATTTTAATAACAACTAACTCAATTAAAAAGAAAAAAACTAAAAGCTTTTTTTTTATATTTACATTTAATTATTATTATCATCATTTTTAAAGTTTTAAATTTAAGTGAGCAGAAGAAGATGGCAAAGGTCATCAAAACATATAAATAGGGAAAATGAGCATGGGCAATTAAATATAGAATATTTATCAATCCTTATAAATAGAAGGAAATCAAATATACGGTTTGTCAATAACCATTACGGTACTCATATATTGTGCATCTCTACCGTAAGCAATAGTAAATGAGGAATAGATAAAAGAAAACCTTCAAAAACACCTTCTCAGATGGAAATTTACACATGGGAAATGACCACAATGACATGAAATCAACAAAAGAGATGGCCAAGTATTCAGATGATGCAGTTTAATAGGAACGGCAGTTTTATTCAATATTTACATTCTGTTACTCAACTGTCTGTGCTTCATTTGCCTTGACAGTGGAGGATGTCCATAAAGCATTCCCAATCATTTTCCGACCAATTTGCCCATAAACAAAGATCCAATCCAACGCTCTGTTCATTATCTGGCCGCTAAAAACAAGAAACCAGCAGGAGTGAGCAGATCACTGCCTACCTACACAGTGATGCCCATGTTAATCCATGCGCAATGTCATAAAAGAACCAACTCGAGATGGCCATGTGCCATTGCAAGAACTTTCAATTGATTCAAAGCAAATGTGCATTGGGGGAATGAGTGACAGAAATGGCTTTTGTCAATAGTGTGGCCATTATGGGGACAGAGAGCAGCCTCAATCGCCCGGCCGCTGTGTGTAAACTGCTTCCTAAGATTAGTGTCGAAACTCTGTTTATCCGACTTCCTAATCAAATCAGCCACACCGCCACATGCCGGCCAAACAGTCTTCTTGTAGCTGGCCGCTCTGTGACAACAAACATCTCGCTTCCCTCACCCTCATGCAGAACCTTTTGCTGCCTTACGTAAAGAAATTATATCGAATTCACCCTTAGTCATGGAATTCTCTTGCTATTCACTCCCTGCCACTGTCTGTTTGGGCTTGAAATATGGCTTTATGAGTTATGCCCATGTACTTACTATAGTAAATTATGCATAATATTAGTACCTAATATGTACTAAAAATGCACCTTTTAGAGCTAGGAAACGCACTAAGGTGTATCTTTGAGGTTACTGTATCAGTGATAATTATACTGCACTGCCCATATTCCCTGTGCTCTAACTGCTATCCTGAAGACTCTTGCTGTTACTACCCCCTAATTTAGCTAAAACACCTTCTGCATAAACACAACATTTCCTGTGCTGCCATGCCGGCTTCCTCTTTTACCGGCTGTTAGCTCTTGTCTTTCCAGTCCTAGAGATACGCTATCGTCCGTCGCTCAATGGTAATTGTTTGTTTTCTAAGCGTCACTCAAGGGCCAACGCTATCGCTTTTCAATGCAACACATTCCAACAATAACCAGTCGGCTTTGGTTTCTGTCTCTCTGCGAGCCAAGAATGTGAAGTCTAAAGGATGGTTAGATCCTACCCAAGAGCCTTCCAGCTGCTAAATGTATAAACCATAAGAAATTACACATGAAACCTTGGGCCCTTTAGCGTTGATCAAATATAAGGCTGTGCAATGATTATTTCCCTTGTGAATCTTGAGCTTCAGCCAGAGCCTCAGACATTGAGGCCCAGTTCCTCTCGTCCTCCTTCCATTACAGCTCTGATGAGCACGAAATTGAGCTCTAATTATTCAGAGAAAAATAAATGGTCATTTAGAGTTGAAAAACAACTGATGAAAACTCTTTGTTTCATGCTTTGGAAAATGGAAATCGGTGGAATATAAACTAATCATGTTGAGAATGCTTTGTTGTGCCTACTGGGAATACATTGGCACAATGAGGTAATGTGCAGCCTTGCCACACATCGTGTGCCCTTCCATCCACGATGGCTGGTTAAAATGATATTTGACTGCGGCCGTTAATTTTTCCCCATTATCCGGTTTGATCAGTGTGTGGTACTCCCCAGGGCTGTAAGTCAAGCCCCGCTGTGCTTCAGCCGGTGGAATGTTCCATAGATGGTGAATTTCACCTCTACAGGGGATGATCTCACTGATTATGACATCATGAAGGCAGGTTGATTTATTAAGGCCCACTGATGAGGCCGTATTTAAATAAACATCAGCATCCTTTCCAGAGTTAAAGATATGGTTCCCCCGAGGGTCTACACATGGGCTGGCTGGGGGGGCTTAGGGTTAAGGAGGAAGCTGAGTCGATTCGTTTGAGCGTGGAATGAGTCGATGGCTTTAACACTTTGCCCCCGTTCGAACTTACGCGCCCCCCGTGACAATCTCGACCAGGTGCGAGTGGAGGCGCAGAGAGACTCTTGAATCGCCTATGCAGATTACTGTAAGAACAACAGCCCGTGGTGGTGTTAAACCTCTGTTAAATAGCTTGTCTACCCTTGTTAACACCCAGGCCGGGGCTGAAATTAAGTTCAGCTGTGGCGTGGCATTACTGAGCATTTTATGTGCTGGATCATAAATCAGGGCCCCTCACGCCGGCTACAGCCCCTCAGGCCACATTTCCACCTTCCTTAGACCCCATTAGCTCCTACATATTCTGCTTTCCGGGGCAGGGGGACTGAGCAACAGGGACAGACCGTAAGAACGCTACAACAAGTGTCCCTAACGCCGCCACGTTCACGAGAGCGTGGCCCACATCAGTATAGCGACTGCATTTTATAGCAGTTCCATTTTTCTGAAGGACATCTGGTCATGCTGTGGGTACGTCTCGCTGATGGGGCTGCTTTGACCGGTACGAATGTGCACTTTTATATAAGCTTTCTCATGGTGAGCGAATATGGGAATTAACTTAATCATAGCTTTAGGACCAGACATTTACAGAGGTGGGAGCAAGGGCCAGTGATTACACTGCTCAGGGAATTTAGCTGTGAACACTGAGGGAATGGACTTGTTCACCTGCAATCGAGCAGCAGAAGGCTGCCATTGTATTTGAATAATGAACCCGAGGGGAATATGGTGTGTTTGTATGTATGTGGATAAATAATGACAGAGGTGGGAGTAGTGTTTGTGTGTGTGCATAATGAAAGGGCAGAGGGAATACGTGAGCATGTGTGTGTGCATTAGGGTGAATGGCATATGCTTGTGTTTTTATTCATGGAAACACAAGCATGAGATCAAAGACCAGGTTTATTGAGAAGTGTTTGTGCAATGACTGTTAAATTCAGAAGGTTGTTGTAGTGAATGAAAAGATGAAGCAAAAACTAGGAGAGAAAAATACTTTCGATAAAACAAACACATAAAATAAAACGAAATGTTTTGTCGACAGCGAAACAAAAAACAAAACAAAACAAACAAAAAAAAACGCCCAGTTACAAAACAAGCAGCAGTCTGATTGACAAAAAAATAAATAAAAAAACATCACAGATGAATTTTGTGCTGAGGGATGAAGACTAAAACTAATGCTGAAACTAATTAAAAAACGAAAATTTTATTTTTCCAAATATACAAACACAATTGACCATTTCAATGTAAATAAAATAAAATTCAAAATGATATTTGAAGCACAAAAAAATAAAAACTTCCAGAACTACAATAACCCTACAGATGAAGCTAAACCGTTCAGGTTAAATTCTGAGCATGGTTTTTTAGACCCCTCTAGCGTCATTTGGGTTATGCAGCAGCTGGAAAAATTAGACTTGCTCTCAGCACTCTTGGTGGCTAAAGTCAAAAGTCAAGGTTATCCATGATCACGACACCAGCATCCACCCTCCTGCTGTTTTCATAGGTCATAGCCTTGCTCTTCGAGCTGAGGAGCTCCAGGGCCCCACCTGGCCATCCATGAACTTCCCTGCTTCGCCAGACTAGTAGGTTAACAACACTTCACACAACTACTATAATCATTCCTTTCTGCATGTGTCAGATTATGTGTCAGAGCAGGTGTACCAAATGTACACGTTCCGAAACACTGAGATGTGGTGCTCATGTTTTTGACTGCATTCTTATCTCTTTCCATTATTAATTTCCTGGCTTTTCTCTATTATACAGTCAATGAAAATGATGAAAGAGCCAAAAAAAAAAAAAAAGTTTAACTGAATACATTAAAACACAAATCTGCTCTCTCTACAACGATAACAAGACATTAACTTAGATACAGTATTTGCCACATTGAGTATGATCAAGTCTTCTTTAGTGTACAAGTACAGAGATTTTAGTGTGTCTATACAACACTGAAGCAGTGGGACGAACCTCCTCAGTACTGCCTCCAGGGCCTGGTGCCCTTTGCCAGATGGCTTTGCAAAGTTTTGCTAACAAACTCATTAAACCGCCTCATTTAATTTAAATTTCATCCAAGACAAATCTCCCAGAAGTCCAAACCTCACACACATACAACTGCCCACACACCCCCATACAACCTGAGAGTACTAACTGTTGAAGAGAGGACCCTTGTAGGACTCTTTGCAATCAGTATTGCTGTCTTGGTCCTTTTTTTTGGAAGCCAAACAGGGATCTGTTTGCACTTAGAGAAATGACAGACAGGCAGGAACCAGAGCGTACCCATGTTTGATGACCAAAGTGAAAATAGAGGGGCTTTCTCCCTCTGTCCCCCCTTTCTGGTCCCTTAACCACATCCCTGCAAGCTAATGTCAATTTCAGCCAAGAGGATTTCTCGTCAACTCAATAGCTACTATACTCTTGCACCGTAAGAAAAAGTACCCATTTCACATATGACGAAACATGAACTCCGATATGAGGCAACAGTCTCATCCACTGATATGATAGACTGATGAACGTAATTAAACCAATCCACTGAAAGTTCTTCCTGTTCTTAAATCACAAGCTTTCGCAACCCTCAAAAACAACACTACAGCCAAACGCTTTCATCAAGACCACCAACAAAACAATAAATTGTTAATGTTGGGCAAAGTTTTTAATCATATTGCCACATCAATGAAGTTTTGCAATTAAAAGCAAGTGCTTGCATAAAACCCCATTGTCTGGTTTGCACTAACAAAATTCTTTGGGTTTTGTCTATGAAAAGTTATAGTATTTAATTAAAATATGACAGAATTTATAGCTTTTTGTTTAGCATTATTTTTTTAATATATAAGGCCAATTATTGGCTTGCATTACCAACCATTACCCCATCATTTCCCAATAGAATCGCACTTCTTTTCCAAATATAAGCGTGTATATATATATATATATATAAAGGTGCTAAAAGATTTGTTAAGGAGCCTGAATTGTTAAGAGAAATTCAAACCAGAATCGTTCCTAACCCTACCTAAGAATATCCTGGAAAGGTCTGTAAACATCAGTATTATGTAGTGAATAAATAAGTAATTTAAAAAGCGCAGTAAAGTGTAAACATAAAGCAGCAAGATACTAGCACGCTATTGCACTAGTTCCAGAACAACAACCCTGGATGTGACACTCTCACAATCAGGAACACAATCAGGAAGCTTGCTTAGCGTGTAGTGCACTCACACCACAAAATTTGTTAAGAACACTTTCCAGCAAGTTAACTGTGGCAGATTTGAAACAGATACCGAAACAGTGAGATCCTCTTTTCGTTTGTCTCCTAAAGGATCCTAGTGCTCCACCCAAAAAAAAAGCTGAGTCTGTTTTGAATATCTTATACACTCATGTGTTCACGCCAATCAGTTTAGGAAATGTGAAGCAGCTGATGCTTATAAATAAAAGAAAAAACCTTGGAGTTTTGATATAATTTTTATAGAGCGTCTCGTTTTCCTTTGAGTCTTTTTCGGTTCTCATTTTTAATTCACGTGCATAAATACATTTGTTTTTTTATGACCGCGCTAACCGTTAGATGGAGGCTCTGATTCACCAGCGGTAATTGAACTGATGATATAAATAAACTCTCCAGGTCTGCTCTCTGCCCTCCCGGTTGTTGCCTTATTGCTGCCGAGCCAACCTGCCCATGAGTGCATGTGGGATTTTGTTTGGCAGCCAATAATTACAATATCATCTGCTTAACTCTGTGGTAATTGAGGTCGCTGGATCATTTAACTATGCTCCCACTTGGCGGCAGGATTGGGCCAGAGGCGTCATTTTTCAAACACCTTTGAAATGATAATTTCAATAACAAGATGTATGGAGGGATTATGCACTGCGGTGGTTCATTGATGTGGTCAATGAGAGAGATCGTTTTCTTGTTGCTGGAGAAAAACAGTAATGCAGAAGCCTGCCCAAACATCAATGCTAATCATTAGGACTTACAAGAATCATAATAGTCCAAAATTACTCTTGTTTTTCCTCAGAAGACTGGACATATTTATAGGAAATTATAGGTTAGCTCGCTAATAAATCTGTGAGGTAAGCATAGGAAAAGACACATTCAATTGTTTGAGCTAAAGCTGCATGGCTGCATCCATGTAAGTTGTGCTGTACCGCCCCTAGGCCATGTGTTCCTCATCACCAATTGATAAAAATCTTATGGGAACAATAGGTGCAGCTTAAACAGCAATCTTTTGAGTTTTCTAACCCTCGGTTTTGCTAGCTCTTTTATCCCAGGCTGATGTACAAGAGCATACAAGATAACAGAGGCCAGGGGTGCAAATAAAACTGCAGATCACTGCAAGATGTGGGAGGCTCCATGGGAGCGGTAAAATCTCCCTGGCTCAAATGTTTTTGACACCCTTAATCGGTTAAAGATAGCTCCGTAAGGGAATCGCACCCATAATGGCCCCCCAAACCAGAGCTCTGCCTGATGCACTTAGCCTTCAACTTTATCACAATAGCACAGAATCCTTTAATCCCATCGCGCTGTGCTAACTGCGGTCATAGACGCTTTAAGAGCATTATTATAGTTTCCACCATCTTTCTTTTCAGCTGAGAGGTGTGCTGCCATGCTGAAGATCTGATCACAGTGCTTTTATCATGCTGGATCTCCTCGAGGCGCCCATTATGCTAGCCCAACCCTCTTTCACCTATAATATCACTACTTTGAAATGACCCTTCCAGCTCCCCACTGTTCCTCTCCCCATCCTCATCACATGGTTGCACTTTTCCAAGATATGGATTTTGGCCATCTGCTTAGTGTTAAGGAACTCCTTCCCTTATGCAAACCCAGCAGGGTGCATCTCTTCCGGCCTTCTGATGAGCTCCATATCCTAAAAATACCCATAAACCCTCAATTTATTTTCAATAATTTCTGAAGGCTATCTTGGATATCCGAGAGGATAAAACAGGGAATTCTTCAGTGCTCTGAGGATGAACAAAAATCTCAGACGTCCACACAGGATGTTTGACTAAACCGGAATCATAAATTCTCTTGATATGCCTGAATTGATGAGTTGCTGAACCGAAGCGTCTACAAATCTATTCTTTTGACAAGTGTCATGTGAGTTCAGCATAATAATCTTTCATCAGCTGCTCTAATAATGGTATTGTGATTATTTAATTGGTTTTGCATCAACGAGCACTGATATCCTATGTGAGTATATGCAAGTGTGTCAGTGTTACAGTGGGGTAAAACACTGAGACCACATTGACTTAAAGTTTTTATTTTTTAAATTAATGTACATTACTTATTTATTTTTTCACTCAAATTGTTCTAGCGGTAATATGATATGCAATTATCATTTTGTATTGAACTTGCAAAAGGCAAAAAATAAGCATTTTCACTAGTGGACCCCATGCACTGTCTAGAGCGTGCGAAGGTCTGAGCGAGTTGGTTTAAATCAGCAAGGTTAATAGACTGAGAGTTGACTAAGAGACTCTGTCTGCACTGTAAATAATATCCACCTTTAAATCACAATGTGATGAAACTGGATGAAGCAGACCTTCTCACAGCTCAGCCATCTGACAGACAGATGTACAAAACAGCTTCTCACAACTCCCTCCACTATCACTGCTCATTTTACCAAGCTCTGTGAAAACCATGATGCAGTTAGCTTCTCGTCAGATGATTTCTTTTAGAAAAAGTTATTCAAAAAACTGCACAATAGTTTAGAGTTTAGCTTGGAATGCACATGGGTTTAGTATTTGTTTAAGCATTGTGAAGGCAATCAGCACTGTGATTAACATGACCAATCAAATCTTTAGAATCGTCTGCGGTGCAAGGTTAGTGCTTAACTGGTCTGTGAAAAACAAAAATTATGGAACATAGATTACACTAACAAAAACCTATGTGGTGGTTCCAGGTTAAATGTGAATTGTAAATCTTGGCCCATTCTGACTAAACGGCAGGAGCTGATGTGTAATGACTCCTAGCGGTGCCACAGAGACTGCAGATTTAGCCATACCAAAGGATTAACACTGCTAATTCCTCAAAAGAGTGAATCTCCTCCAAAGAACATTCTGTCTTGGCTGGATTTGACGGGAGTCATCTCAGTCATGTTCATTCATGCAGCACCTCAGGTCATGTTTACAGCTGATATTAAGATGCGTTTTCGTCGACCGGGTCACAAGTGGACGTTGTTAAATACAGGTGTAAAAAGGGTCTAAAAAGTTTTGAGCTTGTCCACTTTCGACCACTTCCAGAGGTAGTCGAAAACACATTAGACAGGATTGCTTTTGTAGTGTAAATGTAAAAGTCTGCCTAATCCTCGCCTACTGACCTAATGCGTAAACATAATGGGAATCGCGCTAGCCAGACAGGATTTAAACTGTCGGCTGGAGACCCAATTGTGATTTGAAAACGAATAATGTCCCAAGTACAATGTTTTCTCAAATTCCTGATTACTAACAAGCACTCACAGCATTTGGCGTAGTCTTGTGGCTATCAAAGCAGAAACGAAAGCTGATGTTCTCTGTGTGTTTTTCCGTCGTCTCCGTGTACGTTTAGATGTAAATTGCAAAAGATTATTTCGTCCATTAGATTGACAGTTCTGAAAAACCCCATACATTTACCCACCCATATACCTTCCCCACAAAGAAATCAGGACAGAAGTGGTTGAAAGTGGACAAAAGAGACAGATTAAAACACTAGGTGTTAACGGGTATGTGTCTCCTTTGTCTACTTGTGATCCGATCGATCAAATGCATCTTAATACCAGGTGTAAACAGGGCCTCAGATGCCTCCACATGATTGTTCTGGATCTGAATCAGTATAACTTAAAGCCAGTAAGCACATGATGCTAAATGAATAGATATTTATTTATACAGGGTATTTCAGAACATTATCAGCACACATACCGTTATGATATTCACTGCATGTCACTCTTGTGGAGGTCTGATTGTGCTTTGTATAACATGACCTATAGTATGTGTTGGCATAAAGCAAAGCTTTCCTTTTGTGCCTAATGCTCAACAGTCCTGCAGAAACTCTGCAGCATGAGGTTGAGGTTTATTAAACAACCTCCAGACCATTAAATCAACTTGAGTCTTGTGCTCCTTGCAAACCAGTTGCCAAAACACAATGATGCATTTCCAAATGTTTAGAAGTCACCAGTTGACTGGGCTTAAAATGAAATTCCAAAATATACAAACATTATTAGACGCCTCTCCACAAATCAGAGCTCCATCCATTAAGAATCAACGTCCTGATATTTGACAGCTTGTTTAGGCCGTTTATGATGAAAAGACTTCCCTCTGCCCTTGTGTTTCTCTATAGCCACAGATTGCACTAATAAGGCCAAGTCTAAATATGGCTGAAGTGGACAATGTGCTGATTATAGCTGCCTGATGCTTACGGCCTTATCAATTATGAAAGTGTGCCTGTTTTTTTTTGTTTGGGACATTATATTCAAGGATAAATGAAGCATGACAGGATGTGATTAAAATACCAGCCTGCTAACAGGCTCGCTGTTGGGCTGTCCCTGGAAGGCAGTGCAGCCCTTTCACATTACTGTCCTCTCGCTCTTTCTCCTCTCCTCCCAAACAGACATAATGAGAGTCTGTGCCAAGGCAACACTCAGCTCATTTTCGGAGGCTTTCCAGGCCATTGGAAAATTGAGCCATTCTGCCCTGTCTCATTAGGAGCGAGATTAGAGTCAGTGGGTCTCCAATGATTGGGATGATTTGTGCTCTAAGAAGCCTTCTGTTTGACACATTTGTGTGTGTGCGTTCAAAAGTATGCGTAGTACCTAGCATTTTTCTGGTCCAGTATGTGTGGAAAACTTGTCAACATACTATGGTTTCTACTGTTTATGCAACAATTTCGCTACCGATAACACCAAAGACACGCTTTTGTGCCCAAACTGATTTAACATCCTGCTTCCATGGCTGGTTGTGAGGTCACCTCTGCCCTTGAGCTACACATTAGCCAAATTACAGCCCCTGACAGTGGGCCGATTATTTTATGGAGCAGAACCAGCTAAGAAAAATATGGGTTGGCTGTGGGTGTGGGGGGTCAGCAGCCGCCTGTGGCGCTGCCATTATCCTGTTGTGCAGAGTCTCTCAACACCTCCCGGCCACAGATGAAACCTCAAGCTTACCACTGCCTCCTTTGTCCAGTTCTCTCCACCCCATCAATCACACACCCCGTCAGTCTGTCCACACGCTTCTCCTAGAATAGACATCCACAGGTCGGTTCCTTCTCCAAATGATGAGTAATCAGGCCTGGACACAGACCTGAGAGCTGGGAGTGCCAACCAAAACATCACAAAAAGGCTTTTACTGGAAATCAAAATGTCTGGGGGCCACAGAAGTCCAGTCGGTTCTGCACAGCTGCTGCGTGGCACTGGGCAACAGGTTTCCAGAGGCGGGTGGTGCAGTTTGGTGGAGTGTGCAGGTGCTGAGGGTTGTGTGTGTCCATGTAGGGGTTTCCCATTACTGGAATGGGTAAAGGATTTATAGCGTCTTCTAAAAGCAGCATGTGAGACTCTGCCCATGGCCAGTGTTAATCTCAACAACATACAGTACTGACAAAAATGGTCATTAGATGGAGAGTTTGTTTGATTTTGACACTGATATCTGATAACAAAGAACAAAAAACGTGCGTCATTATGTTAATTAAACTTTTAATTGTCGCATAATGTTGATGAAAATAAGAGAATAATATATACTATACTGAATAAATATACTACAAATACTAACACTATAAGCAATAACAATGTAATAAATTATCTAGAAGGAAAATTAATATTTTTTAAACTTAAGTAAATAATGTTGGGGGTTAGGGTTAGCCATTTCAGCTGTAAACGTAATATTCAGAATGTCTAAGTCACATTGCAAATATGCTCTTTCTGTGAGAACGTTTTAACACATTGTACTAATGGTTACACTTTATTTTAAGGTGTCATTGTTACAGTGTAATTAGATATTTAAGTACTGAGTAATATTAATTAACAACATGTGCTTACTACAGGGTTAGGGTAGGATTAGGTTTGGTTGAGGTATAGTAATTATGTAATCATGCATATTTACTGTTATTACAATGGTAAGTACATGTAACAAATGTAACAAAGACACTGTAAAATAAAGTGTTACCATACTGATTTGTTCCGTTGTGGCCAGGATTTAACTAAATTAAAAAGAGAGAACTAATTAGTATAATGTAGTAATAATGCATCATTTAACTAGGGAACACATTAGTAAGTCGTGGGAATGAATTCTTAATTTTGTAGCTATGTTCAAATTAGTAAGGAAATTATTTAAATATTTAATTTAATTTTGCACTTTTTTGTCAACAAAACACGACTGAAACTATGACTACAACAAAAAGCTGTGTAAAGATTAACACTACCCACAGGTCACTGCAGAGTCTGCTGGCTCTATGTACCGGTGACCTCGGCCAGGTCAGCACTTTGGCGCAGGACTGCTTGAATGCAAGTTTTTTTTGTGGCTATGGCGCCACCAGGCAAAGGAAAGCACCCCTGCTAGGATCTCCGGACAAACAATTTATTGAGCTCAGGCATTTGTGTGTTTGAGTAAAACAGAGACCTCAAGTGAATGTGTTAAACGGTTCTCTTACTCTAGTAGTGGTCTGTGGCGACACTTCCACTTAACCTTAGGGTGATCCGAAGTCCCGAATCCGGCCCTGATTGTCCCGAAAATTATACTAAAGCAAAATCTTGAGTAGTTATTGTCTGATAAAACATTAAAAACTGTCCGCGGAGGTTGAGTCGTGAAGAGAGCGCAAGTTGCAGCAGCCGCGAGCTCAGTGAATGAATGTGCAGCCAGTCGTAAAGGAGTGATTGATTTGTCACGGAAAAAAATACTTCAGCAATGAACAATGACTACATATTAGACTACAAACCCTCCAGCCCCCCGCCCCGTCCCGTCCAAACCCCTGTCCCCGTCTCGCCCCGGCTCCCCCGTCCCCGTCCCCGTCCTAGTCCCGAATTTCAGCCAATCTCATCTGGTCACCCTACTTAACCTGTTCAGCAAAAGTCGGTCAGACCTCTGCAAAGTGCCTCTTAAACCATTAGAGCCCCACATTCCAAGGGCTTCCCCATGAGTACTGAGACCTGAAGCCCCAGTCAGAGTTTCTGCTCCTGTCATTTAGCCTTTCCCAGGGACCCTGCAGTCCCAGAGTAATGTGTAGAGCAATAAGCCAAAAGCTGCCAAGCCGTTTGATGGATGACACCGGTAAGAATAGCACAGCATTCCACGAGGCAGCATCCCCAGTGGATATGACTTTGGTAAATGATGGCGATTGTACATAAAGGCCTGGTCATTAGTCTTTCTCTGGACACATTAAAGAGTTGAGGAAAGAGAAGTGGCAGAATGAGAGGGTGCACCCACAACATTTTCAATATACGCAAAGGGTTGAGGCAAGGAAGGCGGCATTTAAGCTGGAGAAGCTCCAAATGATGCTATCAGTGCCTGGGACTGAAACAAAACACCTCACACAACAAAATCAGTGGCTGCATTTCAAATACAAAGGGATGCTCCAGCTTTCAGTTTCAGCCCCTGTTTTCCCCAGCAAACACCAGTCAAGGTGTTTACATTCCAGACAGCTAGAAGGTTGTTCTGTGGTTGCGTCTGGTGGAGATGGTGGCGCCCTGGTCTCCTGCCTATAGGCACGTAGTCTGGACCCTGTTTCGGTCCCATCTCTTATCCTAACTTATTCTATCTCTCTTAATGGACAGTAAAAGCTGGTTCAACTTAACAGGGGTAGAAGGTGGGGTTAGTGTAGCATGAAGCTATCTGTGATCCTGACCCGCAGGGACTGCAGGCATCCGGGAATCAATAACTGGGGTTAGTGAGCCATGTGAGGGTGTAAAATCAGTGAGTGAGGGTAACCTCTGGCCCTTGACAACCGGAGAGCGGATCGAGACCTGTAGTTATGTGCAAACTCAGGCCTTGGGTCTAGACGAGAGGACTTCAACATAATTAAACTGGTTAAGCACATCCAATGATTTGAGTCTATCAGGACAATGCCAGACAGACAAGAGCATTCGGCGTAATTCCTCCGATTCACAGAACAAAAGCTGCTTACAATGTGCAATAATCTTCCCTCGGGCTGTAAGACACCCACAATGAAACACAGGAGAGCTCTGAACCCATGGTTATGCATGGAGTCAGATCTGGGCCCACGTCTCCATAGCTCAGACCCTGCAGGTAAGGATACCATGGCAAATTTATAATGAAATCCAGAGATCTTGGTTAATCTTGCAGCATCAGATGGTGTAGAACAAAACTTTATTAAATGCAATCTCAAATCCTTTGAATAAATTACCCATAACAGAGAGACTGAGAGGGAAATAGACACTCATATAAAATGAATGGGAGAAATTGTAACGCTCAATATGGCAGCTGAAGTCCCATCTTTCAGTTAAAAAGAGTCTATCACATTTTTCATATGGTTTCATCTTATGTTTAAAAGGAAGCAAAATATACGCTACAGTTGTTCTTCATTTTTATTCCTGATTTCAAATAAGTCATTGAAACTAAATCTTAAATTTTTCAGAGATTTTGACTACTCACCCTCCATTGACTTAAAAGGGACCATGCTTAGTTACAGTCTAAATAGCAGACCTTGTCGTTCCAAGAAGAACCACTGTCTCCGTTATTTCAATAGGTGATATTTGTGTATAGCACAGCTGCTCGGCGTAACACACATAAACACATCCTGTGATCATTTTCCTACGTTCTTGTTTGAAGTATACAGGAAGGCTCCCAGCCACTGTGGTTAGGCTGACGCACAAGACAGTGGGTGTGAGAGACTCTGAACTCTGTTATCCTTCATTGACCTTTATGTATATATATATAATATATATATATATATATATATATATATATATATATATATATTCTTAAAAAATATTTTTTTAATAAAAGAATGTGTGATCAATAACACAAATAAAGAATTAATCTAAAGTAATACTAGTAATCTACATTTATTAAATATTATTTTAGATTATTAAAGTATTATTTAGATTAAAACTAAACTGAGAACAACTATTAATTACATGCCCACTCTTTCTTATTTATACACACAGGAGAAATGTATTTGACTGTGTAACAGTCCGCAACCGCGCAGACTATCATAACACATGAAATTACACATTATACAGTGTCTGTCAGTAAAATTCAGTGTTCATGGGCATTACTCCTAATTTCAGAACACTACACCCCAACACCTGACTGAAATCCAGACATCTGCCAGCCGTATGTCTGATGCATCTACATTTCTACATGACACTGTGTGTGATGGTATCAGTCTGGCTGTGAAAGCTAACACTGCTGATTGTGGCTCAGGGCAGATGATAATACTAATGCTTGACAGGATGCCATAGTCTGAGCTCAGCGGGGCTCCAAAGGCCAAAAAAGGCTTAGACGACTAAAATAGTGTTGCTCTTGTCAGACGTCATCCAAAACTGTGTGTTCAGTTCAGGCTGGCTGGAAAGAGCTTCTTTGAACGCTTCTGCCAACACTGCATCTCAACTCACAGCATCTTTATTATGTGTGATTTTGAAAGCCTTCTGTGATGTGTTCTGTTGAACTCTGGGCCCATGAAAATGCCCACTTTATGACAAGGGATATTAAAAAGGGATTGTTTCTGGCTAATGTCCGCAACATCTGAAGAGAAGAGACTTTATTTTTTAATTAGCAATTGTTCATTTTTGAACAACAAGGGCGATTTAGGATAGGAACGAAGAAAAGGAGCGAAACGAAACAAAAGTTTGGTCTGGCTTTGACCTGAGGCATCACAGGTTGGCTTTTTTGCCAGAAGCTGATAGTGGGCAATATGGACCCCAATTAATTTATATTCGCACTCTTAAACATGTTAATTTGAGATGTCATACATCTGCAGCAATTAAAAATGTTGGCACTGTTTCACCTTACGAGACCAGTTTGTGGAGTGACTTTGCAAGGGCAAACAATATTTTGCCAATGAGGAACAAGAAAGAGGCATCTACTGCAGAGATGCTTTTAATACTCTCACAAAGGAAAAGAAAAGGGACATACATACTGGATTAGGGGAGGTTCTACCCAGTTTAATATCAGCTCCACCATCTGTGACTGGACAATTTCATATTGATTCAATCAGCATGCCTTGCTTTAAACATTTAATATAAAAAAGGGATCCACGGTGTGCTTCTAAGGGCATGACAGAAAGCTGCAGTATCCCCGGCCCGCTGGTTCTGAGGATTTGGTTTTCTCAGAGGTCCTTAAACAGGAATGATTGAAGCATTATAACAAAAAAAGAGATGAAAAAATATCGCCGGGCTTGCAAAGGCATCTGCAACAAAATATGAAATTCATATGAGACAGTTTTCAATGTCAAGCCGGTCGTAATTTGCTATGCATTTTGTAGAAATATGGCTTGAAAGGAAAAAGGAATGAAGAGGACAGCTTGAGAGCCACAAATATGTTGCAAAGATGTATTTAACAATTACCAAACCAAATAAGCCCTTTGTGAACATGCTTTGTGAGGCACGTTGGCATTAAACATGTAGCTTCAGCAGACCTTTGGCTGTATCGCACAAGCACATTTGCTTAATTAACTGCTGTGGTATTAGTCTACAGCATTATTTTCCATCTTTGCTGCTGCTCTAGAGGTCCATATTACCCAGATTTAGGAGGCACATTCATTTTTTGGCTCCAGAAAGAAAAAGCAAAAACAATGTGAGCTTCCATGCAGTTATTTGAGTATTGTTTCGTGCCAACAGATCAGCAACAACTGCATGTGGCAAGACTCCCTACCCTCTATATGATTAACTTAGAATTAGATACTGAGCAGACATTAAAGTTTCATGCAGCTCATGAGAAATGAGATCTGCTGACAATACGAATATCCTGAAAAGCACATTCGCTAAAGAGCTAGCCTCTAAAGACATCTCGTCTCTAAATGCAGAAGTAAGACACACTGAAAATGCCCCATCCTGCTCTAGTTTATTTCCCAGATGTGCACCCTGTGCCCTGTGTGTGAGTGCCCTGGTGGCCTTGACATGCAGGATGAAAATGTTTGTCTGAAGCCACCTGGTTCTCATCAGTACTGGTGTCCCAACGGAGCTTCTCATCCTGACCTGTCCAACACCTTCCCACAGGACCCCGTCCCACACGCAGAGATGCAGAAAGAGCAGTTTGAGGAAATTATGTCAACTGACAGGAACTTTGAATGACATGATAGCTACTCCCTACCTTTTCTTTTCCCTGCCAACATTTTTTATCATTTAAAAAAAAAAAACTTTCATAGCCCCAGAATATTTTTGTATAAATGAACATGCAATATATCAAAAAAGCTTCACAGTCATTACCTCTTCCAGGATTGACATTTCATTCAGAAACATTAAGCAGTTTTGATTTATATGCTGTTTAATGTTTGATGATCGCATTATTTCACATGTGCATGAGCAATGCTTCCATCGCCTTCTTCATTTGTGTTTTGATCTGGAGATTCTGTACTCTTTCAGAAGATGCATAATAGCGCCCCCTACCGTATAACAGTGAAAACATGGATTGCCGGAAAATTCCGGGAAAACATTGTGTCATAAATGATGGGAAAAAAATCCAATTTATACATGCAATGACTTAATTGTATAATTATTAGCATGTTTTTCATTTCTGAATTAAATTTATCATTAGGGGCTTAAAGTCAAAAATGTCAGGATGATACAACTGTTCTAATACCACAATGAAGAAAGTAAACGTATGCTTATTTCTTGGGAAAAACAAAACAAAAACATCTTCACTGCTTTTTAAAAAATATATATGTATCTGCCAAAAAAAGTCATGTGGTGCAACCAACATGCAGAAATTTATCTTGAAAAATATATTTTAAAACATTTTGGGTAAAAAATTTTAATGTGTGAGGAAAATAAGCTATTACGTTTTACTTAATTTTACATTACATGCAATTTTTTCACAAAAAAAAATAGTATTAGATTTTTTCTTTATCTGGAAATTTTAAAATTCTCTTTAACAGAAACAAATATTACATAATTACATTACACATCCATATTCAAGTTCTCAAACATTGTGTTATTTTGTTAAGCTATTGTTTGAAAAAATCCCCTTTTAGCTCAACTAAGTGGCAGGGGGTTATGTACAGCTTTCTGTTCGAAATAACATTTCATCAACAATTATCCTCACTAAGCTTGCCGCTGCCAAATTAGAACCAAAGATTAGTCATTACAATAAGACTGAGGATTTGCAATTGTGAACGCTATGCGTAGCCTACCCTGTGTAACGGGATGCTTTGGGATCTGCCAATTAGACATCAGGGGTAGGAATGAGTTCCATTACTGCTCTTTATGAGTGGAAACAAGCCTAGCCACTCTAGATCAGCAATTTGACAATCGTCTCCATTTTTTAAGACCTCATTCAGACTCAACCCTTGGGCTACAGGACTCGCAAGTAATTCCACACTGATAAACTATTTTTTTTTTACTAAAGTAACAATAAAGTTCACCCAATTTTCCAGATCACATTGCTCCGTAATGTTAAGGGAAACGCCATCATATGCTCTTGAGCTTTGCCAGAGACACACTCATTGAAGATTGTTGAACAAAAGACCAATCTGAGACCAAGACGACTGGAAAATCTTAAAAACTTTATATGAGAATAGCAGTAGGCTACTACAACTGCCTTGGCTTCTTTTGCGAATTAGAAAGACTGACTAGCTTAAAAAAAGGTAAAGAAATACAGATATCTAGTTCTGCTAATACGCTTTGACATTATGAAGTATACGACCCCATGATGTCTGAACGGAATCATTGTAATTGGAGGGTTCTACGGAGGTTTAGCATAAGGACTTTAGCTGGAGCTCTCTAAAGCTCTGAACCATGACCAGTGGTCTTTGCTAACAGGCTCTCTGAGGAACTTCTACTGTTTTTATTGTATTTTTTTATTCTTGTATGATCTTAATAAATTGGCTGAGACAAGTGAAGCAACAGCCTTTCAGCTGGGAAAGAAGCACCTGACAGTAAGATTATTGAAAAACCTGGAGGATGATGGGAAAGCCATGCCCAATAGTAAAATATGTTTTATAACCGTCTTCTTTTTTGGAAATGGTTTGAACTGGACAGAGCATAAGGTGAAATAAATCATAGCACTATGGCTCATCCTTTGTAATTTGGCACCACAGCATATTAAAAAGCATCCCACACTGAGCTTTATGTTCAGCTCGTCAAAATGTCCTGTGTGAGTTATAGTTCCAAAACACAAAGAAACACAGGAAAGTGTTTCTGCTTTTACTCAGACTCTGACGAGAAGCCATGTTTCAGTCAAGTTTGTTTTCAATAACTTCAACAACATGGCTGCCTTGTGGCACTGAAAACACCTCCTCCATTACCTCTGATGTGTCAGAATCGAATTTCGACTTGCCAGCACATCAAAAGCACTAGAACAGGACCATGCCTTTATGATTACATCTTTTTTATAGCCTTGAAATGAGTCCCTGTTCCCCTTTGGAAAACTGTCAATAGGGGGCTTGTACTGACAGTGTATATCTTCATATAATTGAAGCTCCTCACCATATGTTTGCTCTCCTTTTAAAGAAGGGACAGTCTTTGGTGTCAACTGGGGCCCATGCAATATCTGTGAGCTATTACATTTGCCCAATCCAGCAGGCAGGTTAATTAAAATACGTCAGGTAATCAAGCTGCCGGAAGCCAATTAAAGTTGCTTGATCAGGGGTGTGTTTCCCGAAAGCATCGTTAGACAACTATGGCTGCTAGTTCTGAACTCTATTGGTAATGACGGAACTTGCGACCATGTTTGGCTTTGGGAAACTCACCCCTGGGCAGGTGTCTATGGTCTATGGTCACACTTCTAGGACTCCATCTTTCAAAAAGATCAATTGTTTGTTCAAGGTCAGGTAATGAATTGCACCTCAATATTATGTGTGCACATCACTGGATTGGCTTCACACTAGGGCTGCAACAACGAATCGATTAAATCGATTAAAATCGATTATTAAAATAGTTGGCAACGAATTTCATTATCGATTCGTTGTGTCGCGCGACTATCAATAAGTCGCGGAGATGTTTGAGTATAAAAAAATGTGTTGAGCGCGGAGCAGAGCTATGAGGCGCCGGACTGGACGCTGCGCGCGAGAGAGACCGGGTGTGTCAGCGCGCGAGCGACAGTGTGCGAAAGATACCGAGTGTGTCTGCGCGCGAGAGATACCGAGTGTGTCTGCGAGCGAGAGAGACCGAGTGTGTTTGCGCGCGAGAGAGACCGAGTGTGTCAGCGCGCGAGCGACACATGTGCGAAAGATACCGAGTGTGTCTGCGCGCGAGAGAGACCGAGTGTGTCCGAGCATTAGTAAATTGGTACATAAGAATGTAATTATTAAGAGGCATGGAAGTTCGATAAATGGACAACAATAAATAAAACCAATTACATTTTTACCACTGAATTAGCAGACTGTGATTTGTATCATATAGACAGAAGATGAAAACACTTTCTTGTCTGTCCCAAGTACCACTACAAGGGGAATATTTTTTCCACAATTTGCAGCACTGAATTTTTCATTCTAAAAGACTTCACTATATGCGCCGAATGGATGAGCTGTAAAATAGGCCTTACACACCATACGAGGTGGTCAATCCATTGTATTTATATTTTATATACATTGTATTTATAATTAATATTAGGATAGACTAGAGATATTATCTTCTGTTGTAATTATTATTATTGCTATTATTATTACCTATTATCCGACTGCAAGTGTCTTTTGTGTGCATGTGCTTGTCAAATAATGTCAAACATTTTGTTAAAGATTACAACATATTTGACAAAAAACAAAACAACACACAAGTTTGTGAGTGTGTGCGTCTGTGAGTGAGTTTGTGAGTGTGTGCGTCTGTGAGTGTGAGAGTTTGTGAGTGTGTGCGTCTGTGAGTGTGAGAGTCTGTGAGTGTGTGCGTCTGTGAGTGTGAGAGTTTGTGAGTGTGTGCGTCTGTGAGTGTGAGACTTTGTGAGTGTGTGGGTCTGTGAGTGTGAGACTTTGTGAGTGTGTGCGTCTGTGAGTGTAGTGTAGAGAACAAGTTCTGACGTTCAAACAAATAATTTTAAAATCGAATTATTTATTGTTCTAACAGCTCAGGTCCCTTTTAACAAAAATATACTCTTTTTGTTCACTATTTTAAAGAAGCCTATATATTTGGCAGATGTAAAGCATACATGTGTATGTTTTTTGTGTTAGTCCATTTTTTTATTATTATTATTACTTTAACAGCTCAGGGATGTTCAAGGAGTGACCTGTTTGTGCACTTTCTGAAGATCTTTTGCACTGTGAATTTGCACTGTCAGTTCAGTTTTTGAATAAAGGGTTGGAAATTAATGCTTTTTTTTCTTCTGTTTTTTATCCGATTAATCGATTAATCGAAAAAATAATCGACAGATTAATCGATTATTAAAATAATCGTTAGTTGCAGCCCTACTTCACACCAAGTGTAAATAGGGATATTACGGGATGGGATGTTGCAGGTGGGAAGCTGGAGGTTGGAAGATGGCAGAACAGTTTGCAGGGAGAAGGCGCACACACATCTGCAAGTCTTCCCCTGCGGCCTCTTGGCTCACTCACAATCAAAATTCTGAATAGAAATTCAATGACATCTGTGCCTATGGTCCCGAAAGATTCATGCTGACAGCACATTTGAATACGCATTGACCCAGAGACATGCATGTGATTAACAGGTGAGGAGAGGGGTGCATGAGAGGTAGGGAGGTAATATTGATGTCAAATGCAAGAATTCTCAATACCATAAAAAATGCTGTGGGGAAAATATGAAACAAAACATTCAATTACAGGAGCAGCTATTATTTGACCCAAAAATTGTTCATATTTTATAATACTATTCTCCAGTGCAGCTATTTGGTGCCAGAACACTAACAGATCTGAAATTTTTCTTAATGTTGATCAATGTAGATCATAGAGCAGCAAAAATACTGGTATTTCAGTAATAGTCAATAATGACTATTAAAAAGCCGTGAATTACATGAATTCTGTGAGTGATGTTCTAGATGCATTGCAATTCTCTTAAAAAAGCTAGAGGTACAGATGATGCATTGTTAACTTTAAATAATTCAGTAATTACTGAAGATAAGCGGAATACATTGGAAATTTAACCTGTAATATTTGGTGGAAATCCAAGTGAAATTTTTGTAATTTTAAGTATTTGGGGACATACATGGATGCTCAACTTAGTTTTAAAGAGAATACTGACAGCATTAGTAAGAAAGCTCAACAAAGGTTGTATTTGGTCAGGTTAAATCACTTTGGTTTGAGTAAGAACATAATTGAAATGGTCTATATTTTTAATAGAATTAATGAAAAAAAAAAACATGACCTTGTGATATTTATTTTTGTGCCCATGCTGTAAAAATTGTAAATACAAATGATTGTTGATTTACAAAAAAAAAATTGTATTGACTGTTATGTGTTTATGTATACTTATATATTGTTTGTACCATATTGTATGGTGAAGCCAGAAAATATTTCCACAATGTGGATAATAAAGTAAACTAAACAAAAAATAAGTATATAATAATACATATTATATTATAGCTGATAGAAGACTGCTATTAAGTTTATGTAATATATTTTATATTAATTCTAATTATTAATTTACATTAATATTTCAATTTAATATTTTAAAAAAGATAAAAGGTGTGGTCAACAGCAAATAAATGTCTGCTTATGATATTGAATATTGTGAAATATCACTGGTATTAGTACAGACTAATACAATTTTGGTATTGTGACAACACTAGTTCAAACACATGCAATAATCACCACTCCACCCCTCTGATAATAATGTACATGTAAAAATTAAAAATTAAATAAAAAGTTATTTAATACAAAAAGGGAGGGTGATAGGGAAAAAAATTGGAGATGGTGGATTGTTGGTCTTTAAGCACTTTGATCCAAAAGAATTGGATGAGGCTGGAGGGATTTGTGTAGACTTTAGAGTACTGGATTACAAGGAGCTATCTGCAGGAGACCTTGACATGATATTGGGTGGCCAATAGAGCAACAGCCTGTGGTGTAGTATATACCTTGGCACCCTGCCCTGGTCTCCACTAATGGCACAGAGGTCCTGGATTAGATTTACTCAAGTAATCTTTGTAAATTTGACAGAAGTGAAGAGATTATGCCAGCCTCCCCCAACCCTTGTTTTTCAGAAAGGCTCAGACGCCAAGTCTCAATCTCTTCTCTCAGAGGACTACCTGGCAGAGGTCTGGCACCATTCCTCGGCTCGTGGCAGTCACCCCAGGGGGCAGAAAACTGAGTAGAAAAACAAGCTGTCCAATCCAAACGAAGTGCTCTATAAGCACCTGGGAGTATGGGAGCACGCTAGTCAAGGCTCATTAAAGGAATACATTAGTCCTTTCAGTACACAATGCTGCAAGGCAAAGCCTGTCAATCTGAAGGAGTCTGATGATAAAACATGCTATGTTTGGTCTGATGTCAGTGTAAAAGAGTAACGGAAGTACAGTGTTTCTTAGCAAATTGGAGCCTGGAGAGGCAGGCAGACATGGAGGTCTAGCACATGAATCACATCAGTTGACGACTTATCCGTCCTGGATATTTTCCTATGCTAGTACGTTCATTGAAACCTCCAATGCCATAGTTGTGTAATGCCGGAAGGATGTGATGAACTGGCAGGAAAGGACTGTCTATTTGGCATACAGTACTGCGAGCGGTCTGGAAATTAAGAATGCGCACCGAGACCATATACTCTATGAACAAGGCGGTTAACTTCAGTAACCACATTGAGGATATTGTATTTACAAGCCTGTATCCAGATTGGTTGATATGGAGCAAGATGTACACAACTGTAAACTAACCAATATGTTGACTACAGCTCAGGAAAACAAGTGTTTGAAACATGATCATTTAAAATTTCCATTCCAAACTAG
The DNA here is from genome assembly GCA_026230005.1 of Gila orcuttii. Classification (NCBI taxonomy): domain Eukaryota; kingdom Metazoa; phylum Chordata; class Actinopteri; order Cypriniformes; family Leuciscidae; genus Gila; species Gila orcuttii. The sequence goes on along the minus strand of JAPDVR010000016.1, from coordinate 27,082,917 downwards.
CCAAAGTGGCAAGACTTTATCAAGATACAATCATTAAAGAGCCACATTTGCTGTACAATCTGATGCACATAGTACAGTATTAATGACCTGTAAATTATGCAAACATGGTAGCAAACAAATGGAGAGCCTCATTAGCACAGTTAATTGTCCCAAATGGAAATTTCCATGCCTTCACTGCAATAAAAGCTTTATTTGTCTTTGAGTAAGGAGTAGAAGTGGAGCGTCCGATTTAATTTTTTCGTCACAAACATTGCTTTGATGGCGCAACTGGGGATTTATCTGAAGATGTACAATTGATGTAAAAGTTCTAGTTATATCTGAGAAGTGGAGTGCAAATCAACTTCTTAGCTTACTTGAGTTTCCTGCTCCTCACGCTGAACTGAACTCCTTTTGAGACTTTCACTGAACTACTGTACCTTCAGGAGCGTGTGGCTACTTTCCCTACCTTCCATGCTGTTCAAATTAGAGCTGACGTCAGCACATCTCTGGGCTTTCCTCCTGCTCATTAGAACAGTTCTAAAGGTAAATACATCCATTTATAAGAGGAAGGTGCCTTCAGTTCATAATCCAAAGTCTAAATACACTCTACGAGTATTCAGAGCCAACCCAAGTCTTGCCACCCAAACAAGCAAAAAGTATTTAGCGATTACTCAAACTAGCACAATAATATATTGCCTCAATAATAAAGGAGCACAAGCTCACAGAATCATTATATGATCCTGACATTGTTTTTTTCACACTTGTTTAGAGCTCTAGCAACAGGGTTCAGCACCTGCTTTGCATTTGAGAACTGACGATTAGGAATGTTCTACCACTGGGGAACTCATCAGACATAACAAATCGCTGATCGGCTGCATGATTGTCTTACAGACCAGAACGAGAGGTTTTCATAAAGCTGGAAGTGACAGAGGAAGAATTGGAAAAGCCCCTGTGACAGCTGCCGGAAACATTGCCAGTGGATGAAGACTGGTTTTGATGAGCGTCCCTCTGGGCTTCAAAACCACAGCTAGGAATTGGGCGAACAGGAAGTGACAGGCAAATTCAAGAGATCGACATGTGAATGACACAATCTAGTGCTTTGAACATCAACTTTCACTTACTTCCTTTGAGGGAATGTCAGGGCTTTATTTGAATGATGGGATTACACAATGGAAATGATGAACAAATCCTTTTGTTGACATTTGCATGACGTGAATAACACTGCTTGTTGCACAACAAGAAGTAACACTCACCTAAAATGCAAGTGTACCACACAATGGCTGCTGTAGACAGAGCAGGATATGTGAAATTTCACCAGGACATTTCTGACAAGATTTTGCACCAGTAATCTAGTGTTTCAGTCAAAAGGATGCTGAAACGCAATGAGAGGTGAGGGGCTTGTAATAGCAGGGTTTGAATGAACATATAGTCTGTTATTAATTTAAAGATGTTTACACAGAGCCACTCAATGTTCTAGTAATTAATAAATCAGATTCAGGGCTTTCAGAAGGGAGGGGGTGGGCGGTAGAGAGGTTGGCAGGGAATAGTTTGTCAGCTGATGAATAGTAATAAGCCCTAGCTTTTAAAGTCCACTGATAATAACCTCTCAGAGAAACTCCTGGTTGCTGCGTTTCAATGGCCTGTCTGCCTAAGCAGTCTGTCGTTATCAAGGTCCCGTTTTGTAGTCTTGAAAAGTTCAACTAACCCACCCACATACTAATCAAGACTATGTGAACTAGGCTCTGATATACTACGAAATCGAAGAATACTACCTTCGTACTACCTTTGGTCAATGATGATTACGTAATACAGTGTAGGTATGCTCTGCCCTTTTTCACGTGGAAATCATCTCTGGTTCATTTATCCTGTTAAGTCTATTATGCAAACATAGGGGTCTCCAGCCCATAAATCACTTTAACATGCTTCCATCATGTACTCAGAGCTACAGTGTTAGGCTCTCCATTTTGTCAAGTTGCTCCCTGACACCTGCTCCTAATCACCATCAAAAGAATAACTTAGACATGGTGACGTGTTAATATTTTAGTATTACAGCACTCCCCTACACTGCATAAATATTACTATGGTTGGGAAATAAGGTATGTGATGGATAATGATGAATTTGTCACTTTATAGAGTGAAACCAGAGAACAAACCTTCACAAACCTTCATTCTTTGATCCCTCTTACAGTGAGATGGACAGGCCAATCAGGAAGCATTGTAGCAGACAGTGAACAAGAAGGACAGTGGCGTGATTCAAATCGAATAACAATAAGGTAACCAATTGAGATTGGTGAATGGTGTGGTTTGAATCAAAACCATCAAAATAATTCAAAGAAGGGATAAATTAAGGCATTTGGAGGAATATGCAAATCTATAAACCCAACACTTTGAACCATTGCAACCCTAAACAATGAAATGCATTAAAGAGTTTTTTCTCTCTTTTGAATATTTAGCAATGCACTATTTCTAATCCCAAATGGACGTGGCCGGACAGACCGCCAAAGCAGGATTTACTTCTTTGTAGCACATTGAAAAACGTCTCAGGTTACTATTGTAACCATAGTTCCCTGAGAACAGGGAACGAGACGATGCGTCGATCGACGCCATGGGAACGCCCCCAGCGTGACTGCGTCTGAAGCATCTATGTCAACTAGTCCAATGGAAAGAATGAGCGTCACGGGCGGGTGACGTCATGACCAGGAAATGATAAAAGCACATCCGGTGCAAACCGGCATTAGCTTCGAAAATTGCCGAAGCAAGCCGATCACAGGGATGCAGGAAGTATGGCAGGGTGACGCATCGTCTCGTTCCCTGTTCTCAGGGAACTATGGTTACAATAGTAACCTGAGACGTTCCCTTACGAAGGGAACTCAACGATGCGTCGATCGACGCCATGGGAACGAGAATACCCAAAGCGCCAGAATTCCAAGTACCTGAGTGTTAGTCTGTTGTAACTAAGCACTAAGCACCTGAGAACCTGGGGCAGCATCCAGGTCTAAACTGTAAAATTTAACGAATGTGAGCGGAGAGGACCAGCCCGCCGCATCACAGACGTCCCGAAGAGAAACCCCATATAGTAAGGCTTTAGAAGCCGCCATACTCCTAGTAGAGTGAGCTCGGACCACCAAAGGACATGGCTGGTCCGAGTACTCGTATGCAAGTGAAATAGCCTCAACTATCCACCTACTGACCGTCTGTTTAGAAGCAGGAAGACCCTTCTTAGGTGATCCGAAGCAAATCAGTAATTGGTCGGACTTCCTAAATGAAGAAGTCCGATGCACATAAGTGTCCAGTGCTCGCACTGGACACAAGAGGTTCAGTCTTTCCTGGTCTGCAGATGCAAAAGGAGGAGGACAGAAAGCCTGCAGCACAATAGGCCTCGGAGTCAAGGTCGGCACCTTAGGGACGTACCCCTGTTTTGGATATAAGAATGCCTTGACCATCCCCGGTGCAAACTCAAGGCAAGTGGGGGAAACCGAAAGGGCCTGAAGGTCTCCAACTCTCTTAAGGGACGAAATAGCTAGCAGAAAGATCGTCTTAAAGGTAAGAAACTTATCTGAAACCGAATCTAAGGGCTCAAATGGAGCCCTAGAAAGGCCTTCTAGTACTATAGCAAGATCCCAAGCTGGCACCCTAGTGCGAGTTGCAGGCCTCAGCCTTAAAGTGCCACGAAGGAAACGTGTAACCAGGGGGTCTCGACCCAACGATGTACCCCCCACCAGGGCGTGGTAAGCCGCAATGGCCGCCACGTAGACTTTGAGCGTGGAAGGACATAGGCCTGACGTAAAGCGCTCCTGCAGGAACTCGAGTACTGTGTTCACAGAACAGTTAACTGGATCCCACTGATGTTGGTAACACCATAAAGAGAAAACTCTCCATTTAAGCGCATATAGTTTCCTAGTAGCTGGGGCTCTGGAGCTTAGAATGGTCTCAGCAGCCTCGGCTGAAAGACCACTCTCTATGAGTTGGGCCCCCTCAGAGGCCAAACCCACAGGTTCCAAATCTCTGGTCGAGGGTGAAATATTGTGCCCCCGGCCTGAGACAGAAGGTCTCTCCTGATCGGGATCTCGAAGGGAGGACCATCTAGGAGATGGATCAGGTCCGAAAACCAGATCCGACTTGGCCAGCGTGGTGCTACTAGCAGTAGGCTTATTCCATACCGGCGGACTCGCTCCAGAACTCCTGGGAGCAGAGCAACAGGGGGAAAGGCGTACAGACGTAGCCTCGGCCACGTCTGCACCATAGCATCCAGCCCCAGAGGGGCTGGGTGAGTAAGGGAGAACCACAGAGGACAGTGCGTCGAATTCTGAGATGCAAACAGATCCACTTGTGCTTGGCCGTAAAACTCCCAGATTTTCTCCACCACCTCGGGGTGGAGTCTCCAGTCCCCTGGCCTCAGCTCCTGCCTCGACAGGATGTCTGCTCCTATATTCTGGACCCCAGGAATATACACTGCCCTCAGAGAGAGTACCTTCCCCAGAGACCACAGGAGGATCTGGTGCGCCAGTTTGCAAAGCAGACGCGAACGCAGGCCCCCCTGACGGTTCAGATAAGAGACCACTGATGTGTTGTCTGTTCGTACGAGCACATGATGGCCCCTCAGGTCTGGGAGGAACTGCCTCAACGCATTGAAGACAGCCATCATCTCCAGGCAATTTATGTGCCACGAGAGATGATGACTCTTCCACAGACCCTGAACCGAGCGGCCTTCCATTACCGCTCCCCAGCCGGTGAGGGAAGCATCTGTCGAGATAGTAACTCGATGGCAAAGAGCTCCCAACACCGGACCTTGGGTTAAGAACCAGTGCTTCCTCCATATAACTAAGGCACGAAGGCAACGCCGCGTGACCTTGATCATACGAAGTGGGTTTCCCCTCGGGGAGAACCCTCTGGTCCTGAGCCACCACTGTAAAGGCCTCATGTACAGCAGGCCAAAAGGTATCACGTTGGACGCTGCTGCCAAAAGACCCAACAGTTTCTCGAACTGTTTTACAGTGCGTGACTGGCCTAGCTTCAGCTCTTTTGTGGCTGACAGGATAGCAGCTACACGAACGGGCGATAGGATGGCCCGCATTGTCACTGAATCCCATACCACACCAAGGAAAGTGGTTCTCTGTACTGGAGAAAGCACACTCTTCTTGGCATTGAGCCTCAACCCCAACATCTGCATATGAGCGAGAACGACACCTCGGTGCCGAACCGCCAACTGCTCTGATTCCGCTAGAATCAGCCAGTCGTCGATGTAGTTCAGAATACGTATGCCCTGAAGCCTGAGAGGGGCTAATGCTGCATCCACGCATTTCGTGAACGTGCGGGGTGATAAAGCTAGACCGAACGGAAGAACCCGATATTGGTATTCTTTGCCCCCGAAAGAAAACCTTAGGAACTTCCTGTGCTGAGGGAGGATGGAGATATGGAAGTAGGCGTCCTTCAGATCTATCGTGACAAACCAGTCCTCGGATCTGATTTGAGTCACGATCTGTTTGAGTGTCAGCATTTTGAACTTTAGTTTCTGAACTGACCGATTTAACCAACGAAGATCTAAAATAGGACGCAACCCTCCATCCTTTTTTGGAACAATGAAATAACGGCTGTAAAAACCCGACTCTCGGTCGGGTGAGTACACCTGTTCTATAGCTTCTTTCGCTAACAGGGCCTTTACCTCTTGCTCCATTACCAGAGCCTGCTCGGGATGCACCACTGTGGGCAACACCCCGTTGTAACGAGGAGGACGAGAACCAAACTGGATTCTGTATCCTTTTTCTACAATCTGCAGGACCCAACGAGAAATATTCGGCAGAAGCTTCCACGCTGCCAGAAAATTTACTAAGGGAACCAGCCTCTCGAGGCTGGTCTCTGGTGTTACTGAGACAGCTAATTCTGGAGCCTGAAACATCATGGCAGGAACTACCTGAACTGGCTGCTCTAACGCCCCCCTCAGAGGGCGCGGAACCGATGCTGTGCCGCAGCATAGCATCAGCGACTCGCTGGAGACCGCTGCGCCCTGAAGCACCAAGGGTGGCAGGGTTGGCAGAACGGTCTCGTGAGGACCCCGAAATGGAACGGGCACCGTATAATGAGGTGTACACCGCTCTACTTCGGTCGGGGCTGTCCTCACAGGCCTGACGCATGAACATCAGGACCTTTTTTTTTTCTGAGCCGAAGTCTTCTTCGCCTGAAGAACGGTCCTCAGATCCGGCTTCGACTTAGAAGACTTCGGCTGAGAGGGTTGCGTCTGTCTCCAGTGTCTACGTGGAGGTGCACGAGACGCAACACTCTCTTTCTGTTGCACATGATATGATGAGCTCGACGGCTGGGGCTGCTCACGCCCAGCAGCCCCAGGGGGCTGGACACGGCGAGGGATAAACTTTTTAAAAGCGTCAGCTTGTTTCTTAGACTCCTGAAATCGCTCGACGACCGCGTGGACTGCGTCACCAAAGAGACCAGAAGGTTCAAGCGGAGCATCTAATAAAAAAGCTCGATCTTTTTCTTTAATCTCTGACAGATTTAACCATAAATGTCTCTCAGTAGCTACCAAGGCTGCCATAGACCGCCCAATTGCTCTGGCGGTCTCCTTAGTAGCCCTGAGAGAAAGATCGGTAGCACGACGAAGTTCTTGAATATCGTCATGAGAAATTCCCTCACTACTATCCAGATCCCCCAGCAGGTCAGCTTGATACGCCTGTAGCACTGCCATTGTATGCAGACATGCTCCAGCTTGACCTGCTGCCGTATAAGCTTTGCCCACTAAAACCGAGGTGGCTTTAAGCGGTCTAGTGGGCAAAGCCGAGGCTTTCAGGGACGATGCGGGACCAGGCGAAAGATAGCTAGCTAAATTCTGTTCCGCCTGGGGCATCGCCTCATAACCATACTCTTTTAGCCCTCTTATTCTCGAATAAGCTTTAACTTGAGGGCTAAAAAGTCGTGAAGAGTACGGTTTATTCCACGATTTTGATATTTCATTGTGGAGATCGGGAAAAAAGGAAAGCTCTCGTGGTGGAGATAATGTCGTGGACGATAAAAAGCGCTCATCTAATTTACTTTTAGGACGAGCGCTTTTATTCTCAGATGGCCATACAATATTTAATTTTTCTACAGCCCGTGACATAACATCCACCAGCTCATCATATGCTGGGGAAATAAATTGTGAATCTTTTTCCCCCATGTGTGTGCTTTCACTCTCCATACTCATAACATCGACCTCCTCGGAGGAAGAGCATTGAAGTAATGGAGTGCTCTCTCCCCGGGCGGAAGAAACCGCAGAGCGTGCTTCCGACACCGGGGGGAGAGCGCTGGATCTTCCGGGTAAGGAAGGAGAAAAGGCCAAGGGACCCGTCTCCAACCCCTCCGAAAGATCCTTCTGCGATCCCCAGGAATGCATTCTCCGCGCCGCCTCGGCAGACGCGGGTCCTGATCCCTGAGGATCGCGAGCCTGCCCACTCTTTACATCAAAGAGTGACAGGCGAGAGCGGAGCATGCGGAGCGGTAGCATTTCACAGTGTTGACACTCAGCCTCCTCGAAGGCTGAGACCGCATGCTCCACTCCCAAACAAATGACACAAAGCTCGTGTGTGTCCCCACCCGTTAAATAACGCGGGCAGGGAGGAACACACTGTTTGTACATTTGTTTCGCCATAACGTTTCCGAATAAATTGCAACAGACAACAATAAATAGACAGAGACAGTATAACACAGATCGCTTGCTGAGGCAACAGAAGCTAATGCCGGTTTGCACCGGATGTGCTTTTATCATTTCCTGGTCATGACGTCACCCGCCCGTGACGCTCATTCTTTCCATTGGACTAGTTGACATAGATGCTTCAGACGCAGTCACGCTGGGGGCGTTCCCATGGCGTCGATCGACGCATCGTTGAGTTCCCTTCGTAAGGGAACTTCATTTAAATGTGAGAGGGCACTGCAAAATAACAAATCCTTCAAAGGAAACAGATCAGGGCCTCCACCCTATCATATCAAAGTCTTTGTAGAGCTTTTCCACTGAGAGGTTCATAACGATGGGCGTCATTGTTTCTAAACTGCTCAATGTTTCCATAAGACCTCAATGTGCCTGAAATCTGTTATCTTTTTTAATTCCATGCATCACATGCTATTGTTTAATCATGATTCTGTTCAAGAGGCAAAACAAAGATTAAACGAAAGGGTGGTGGTCTTGGCGGGAGGGAAGGAGGGTTGGTGGAGGATTAGTTTGGAGGGTGTTTGAATGTGCTTCAACCTAGTCCACAGATGTTCTGTATTGTAAAAGAAATTAGAACCACCTGCTCAATCAAAATGCATGAATGCTTTCCTTTTCAATACCCCCTTGAAATATTTGGATAATTTCTTTTATGTCTGAAATAAAGCAGAGAGAAAAACACATCACTTTCTGATGGTTCTTGAAGTACGTCTCTTCTAGTCAAGAAATGAATTGCTGATCAACCTGGTCTGCATTAGTTCCAGTCCTTTTGAAACGATCCCAGTGCATTATCCATGCCAGACTACCTCTGATGAGCATCACAGAATCAGAAAGGGACGATCCGGGTAGGAAGTGGCAGTCAATATGTCCATGCAGTCCAACCCAACAAGACCTGTTTACCAACAAACTAATTCAGAATGAAGTTGGACTAATCAGGGCTTGATTGTTTTTTTAAGTGATACAAAGAAATATAGAATTCAGTTGCCCCGTATCAAGGTAGCAATAGGGAAGATTGAAGGTGTATGGAGAGATGCTGCTCTCCATCAAAAATAGGACTGATAGGACCTGTCATACACATTTAGCAAGGGAGCATCTGGACCCCAGCTGTTGAAGACCATATATGGGTCCTACTGAGTGTGCCTACAGCAAAGAACACCCCCTGAGGTATAGAAAGAGAGATGGGCATGGCTGCAGAGTCTGAGATTGGACAGCTTGAGTTATCAGAAGTGACAGGGCCAGCAAACCTCCAAGCTCTCTCAATTAAGCATGAGGCGGGATCAGAGCTCTCAGTTTCTCACTCTGGGCACCGGATCAAGGAGATAAGACTGTACAGTAGCAGACTACGGAAAAGAGGCAGAGACAGAAGACTCAATTGAACAACACACATTTATAATATCACTTAATTTAGAAGTCTCGAGTATGACAAATTATTTTTTGTCAAGTGAAGTGAACATTGACAGATATCCCCTGCTCAGTGAGTAGGGACCCTGTGAATTGGAATGCAACATGTGAAAACTCTCTGTTCCTGAGTGTTAGGATGATAAATGATAAAATTAGTGAAAAGCACTGTAACTGCTCTTAGAAATAAGAATACTAGAGGGTGAAAAGGAAATACAGAACACTGTGAGGTAACAAAGCTGTGAACAGAGGCGTTAGTTTACCCCCTTCATCACAGTCCCTTTAACGTGACCCTTGGGGCACAACAGAGTTTGGGAATGTGTTGTTTTAGGCAGAGTTCCCAAACACATGTTACTCACTATATATTTGTGAGGTGCCTTAAAGTTTTCTATTAAGGGGTAACAAAGGTCTTCTCATGCACTAAAGCTAACTGCACATATAATATATAATCCATGGGTTTGTGTGAAACAACAGTTCAGAGCTCTGGTTGAGGAAAGGACAACTGACACAATAGGGTGTGATGAATGTGCAGGTATAATGCTTAAGGGAGTGAAGATCCTGCAGGACAAATATTTCAAGTGCAATTCACTTCAACTACACATCTAGTAGAATTTCACAACCACCAAAGAAATAGTATGTTTGGTTTCTTTCAACACGTCCTTATAATCCAGCTGTTTCCAATAAAATCAACACCTAAGCATTTGGTTAAGCATTAAGACCTTTCCTTTGGATTAACCTTCTCAGTAACGGGAGTCAGAAATTTTACTGAATGAAAAAAAAAAAGATAAATTTAACCAGAAAATCTAATGAGAGCAGATATTGATTCTGAGTCTTTATTGATAGCCGAGCTGCTTGGAAGAAAAGCTCTTTTATGGCAATTCCAAAATCGTAAAATCAAAGTAATACTCATTCTTTTGATGTCAGCCACACAGATGCAGACAGTAAACACCACCATATGCATCAACTGCAAATAGTGTCGTAAACATCACTCATATTTTTCATACTTTTGTGCCTTCTTTGATATGTCATCACCCAGACTTGATGGCAACATTGAAACAGGCGCTTATAAAAAGCAAATAAAATTCAAAGAAGCTCCTTGGCATCCCACACCTCCTACTGTTGTGTGAATAAGAGAGGATCCCGGACGAGGCCCAGCTTTTAACACAACACTTTCAGATCAAAGGCCACAGCAGAGCAGCTGTGAGTTTCCTTAACCCTGAGCGCTCAGGCCTGACCCATCTACACTGACAAGTGACTCATCTATCCGATCTGGGAATGAGATGCCTCCTGGAAGAGCATCTAAAACCTTCACCCTTAAGGTCAAGGGTCAATGGCACTTTGAAGCAATCAACGGCAGTCTCCGTTTGCGGGAGTCTCGCTTTGGCACGTTCAATCAAGCCTGTCTGGATGGAATTAGGTGGCATGGGATTGCAGGAAACACGGTGGGGTTTGTGTCCGGATCGATTAAACAGGGGTCAGAGGAGGTGTTTGACTAGACAAAGCGGCTCCGATCTGTACTCTTCGATCTGACCAGCAAAACTACCTTCATACAGGTGGCGAGCTACCTCTGGGTGGTCTTCAACTTCACCTTAATTCCATCGCTGTTGCCTCAGGTGCAATGGTGAGTTATTTTAGTAAGAAATGCCAGATATTAGCACCCAGCTCCCACTATTTTATAAATTATTACCCCATAAAAGTAGGTACCCAGTGACAGCTGAAAGCGAACATTTGTTTTCGACTATGTTTTAGGGGCCATATGTTTCTCATTCGTTGATACACACTCAAGTGCATTTCAACATAAAAAAAAAGTCCCAACACAAATATTTCATCATGAACCTGGCATGTTTTGCAACAGACCTGGCATAGTGACTAATGTCAGCATACCAGAGAAAACCTCACAAAACAAAGGAGTGAAAAAAATGTAAAGAAAGAAAAATGGAACCATTGAAACCGTTGAAAATTTTGAATTACATATTCATTTTACAAAAAGTGGTCCCGCTAGGCTTACCGGAGGACCATTCAGGCCAGTGCCGTTTCTGGCCAGTCGTACTGTGAGAGCAGAGAATGGGGCTCTGTATCGCTCACGGAAATGGGCTGTCTCTGTCTTGACTCTCACACCTAACAAATCAACCGCTCTTGGAGGTTTATCCCAGATTTCTTCTGACCGCTGTTCAGATGTGGCGTCGTGGGCAGGATTTAGGGAGGTCAGACACTCAGCCACAGCACGGTGTGAACAAGCGGCAGCTGCTGCAATGTGAGTGATGCTGGGAGCTTCTGGACAAGGTGTTTAGGACTCGACGTCGCCTACTTGCACACACATCGGCTATGAATGAAACATTAAGCCATGTGCTGCCGTTCCCCTTCGCTGAAAGGGGATTTCAGGACTTTGAGTAAGGTGGACACTGTCTCCATTCGATACATTTGACTCAAATTAACTTCACAGACTGACATACAAATATGCTCAATCTGGTTTTTGGGAAAAACTGATCCCTCTAAAAACAAGAAAAACAGCTGGCATGTTTACAGGAATGGAAATAAACACCACATAATTGAGCAACCATAGTTTATGTGTCAAAACAGGTCACAGATTTTGTTCATTTTTACAATATCACTTCCATGGTATGTGCAGCAGAGAGAAAGTGGAAAAGGAATTTGGGCCGTTCTTGCTTTTTCCTTTCTCCTGAATGACCTATTCAAAGATCAATATGTTTAATTACAGATAAAAAAAAAAAAAAACAGAAGAAAGAGCTGTTGGCTTTTTTCTTGTACAAACACCTGGCAAATAAATTTGCTAGGATTTTTTATTAAATTACTCTCGGGATTCGTCTCAGTCTCATTAAAGCCTGGCTGGGGTAAAAACCGGGTACTGATCTATTAAAAACCCTCTTACCATGCAGAATAAAAGTGGCAAGTGGCACAGCCAAGTAATTATCACAGCAATAATAATCTGCTTAATACTCCCCACAGTGAAAGAAGATGAATCAATTTCCATGTCTTATCTTCTTATTAAGAGATAAAAGATGCAGGAAGCATTAGCCATGTAGAGGCTGGGCCGGAGTGATTAAGAGGGATTTGATGGGAGCCGGGAAGAATAAGGGAACCACATACTTCCAAGAACAACTGATTAAGTTCATTAAAATTCTAATTAAGAGGGGGATGTAGCCACACAGGACGATTCCGGTTGATTCTCTTTAGATCATGTTTTGATGGATTCACCAAGCTGTGGTGTGTTGGGCTTCACGGGGAAGACAACCTTAAGAAAAAACACTTCCCATTTCCCTGCATCTGGAAATCTAATTATTTAAACCCAGCTGTCATTAAAATCATGTTTGCTTGTCAAAAACTGGTGATCACCAAACGACTGAGGTCCATGGACACATAGAGACAGACAGAACCTCTGCTGCTGTAATTGAGTTGGCTGTAATTTCGCTCAAACATCTAAGAGGTAGGCACCTTGAGAATTAAGCAGCAGAAACAGGGGAGTCGTATAGTAAATTGTTGTTCCAGAGGCAAAATGAAGGGACCTTATATAAGCGAGGTCGCTGATGGGATATGGCTGTTAACTGTCAGCCAGTCGGCAGCTGGTTTGTGGGGGAATTCACAAACTATCTAAGCTGTATGTGTCACTGTAATGTCAAACAATTTCAACACATCTCATAATCTGTCTGCCTGCAAGAGTGTCAGAGGCAGATGACAGTGTTCGTTCAATTTATCAGCCCATAAAGCTGTACTGCTAAAGCTAAAACAACCATATAAGCAATTCGCTACAGAGCTCTGGCAAGTACTTTTTTAAATTGCATTTTTTGTCACATTGAACAAACTACAGCAGAAATAGACCTATTTTATTGATTTATTATTTAGTTTAGCAGCCATTATGCAAACTATTTTCATATAATATATTTATTTCATATATATATAATATTTTATCAGAATAAACTATTCTAGAAAACCCTGCAAGAACAAGCAAGAACCTAAAACAGACCATTAACAGTGTTCAACTAGGATTGTTCTCATGGGTGCAAATACCAGAGGGGGTCGCTAGTGACAGGTCGCCCGGTGACGCTCAGCTATGCCTGAGTTTGGGCTGAGAGGTGAAAGGTCACTCAGCTCACTCACAGGCGCTCGTCAGGTAGCCGTCAGCACAGCTTCAAAGCTCCTCCTGCCCTATTATCTCCCTGTGTCAGTCAAGTTTCAGTTTAAACAGTTCTCATTAAGCCAAGAAGCTGATTTACTCATGATATCAAAACAGAGAAACCAATTTATCTCTGTTTATAGCCTGACCTCATGCTGGGTGCTCTAACACAGATACGAACCCGCTGGAAAAACAAAAGGAAACTCCAAAATCAGTGTCAGATCATAGTTAACTGATTCGAGTGTTATTATATAATGAACAAGAAAACGTTCATATTAAATTTCAACCAGTTTTTAGCTATTTAAATCAGCATAATTAACGTCATCAAAACCAAAATTATACAAAATACCAATTTGTATTATTATATTTAATATACAAACTGATTTTATATTTTATTAATAATAATAATATATTTTAAAATATATTTCTTGTATTGGGGTGGAGGGGGTGAAATGTGATTAATTATAAAAATATCATAATATATACAAATCATATTGTATTAAAATGAGTTTCATTTTGTTTTAGAAATATAGGAATAACATTTCCTGTTTCTCTCTTTCCATTTTGACCTGGTCATGTTCTTGTATGGTTACATGAAATTTACCCACTTAAAGATTAACTCAACATAAACACATTAATACTCAAATCTATTATAAATCTATAAATCTCTACTATAAATCTATAAATCTGTGATGTTAAACATAGGAACCTAAGCTTGTGCATTGAATATATCTTTTTTTATTTGCATATGGAGGTATTCAATATCTTAAATGTGGTCCTCTTTCTTGACCCTGATTTAAGGCCAACACATCCGGTCTGTCAGTGTAATCGGTGTGGAAAAGAAGTTATCAGTTAGGTGTTGATAGAAAAGGATCTAGTGTACGCATGCTGACACCTAAACAAAGAACAATGTCAGCAATCCTTCACACTCATGCATTTGTGCACACAAATCCTCAGCCGAGATCACAGAGAAACTATTATACAAAACCATGCAGCATGAGCCAAGAGACATCATTCTATCAAAAAGCTTTACTAAATGTTTAAAGACATGCATTGTCTGGAAAACACAGCCTGCTGTCAAACTACGAAACCTCTGACATTCTCTTTTGACTAAATCGGCTGTCTCTTACCATTATTAAAGTATGCTGGATACGAGAAAAGATATCGCATCAGCCAACTTTCACACGCAATTCTTTTACAGCATGCCTACGAAAATTGTAGATCTTATCTCTGAAGATACCAGTCGATTTACACAGATCTGAGTAACATCTGCACTCTATTGGGAAGTTCAAAAGACTGACACTCACATACATGCTTTATGTCCTTAATAAAGCCCAAAGATAATACAGTGAGCTAATGATTGACTGCTAACTCCAGTTAACAGCAGGAATTCAACATCTCCTAAAACCAAAACTTCGGAAGAATAACAAGTTGAAGTTCTTAAATTTTTCTCATCATATTGGCTCCCATTAAAGGTTATCCCGGGCAAATCAAACATTTATTACATGTATTTATCACTTATTTATTCCAGATGGAGATATTATCAGATTTAGAGCTCTAATGTAATTAAGTGATGTATTTGTAGTGTGTTCCTAAATGACTAAAGTGCCGTGGAAACATGCTGAACCTGTTAAAAAGACAGTCTGTTGAGACAGACAATGTGAATAAACACTTGTGTTCGTGAAAGAGAACATAAAAAACCCTGAAACTCAGCTAAGTGTCCTGAGATAGGGAAGAACATTTGGAATAGACATGTATGCCAGGGTTTGATGTGACTCACTCTAGCTCTCTCCAGATTGGGAGTAAATATGACCACTTGACCATGGGCCAGCATACTTAAGATTTTGTACCTGTAAGGATAATATATATATATATATATATATATATATATATATATATATATATATATATATATATATATATATATATATATATATATATATATTATCCTTACAGGTACAAAATTCTATGACACATTTATGGGTTTCTGTTGCATTCAATAAAAGCTCACGCAGTGATCCGTTCAAGAGTCTCAGGCTCATCCTCCCACCCCTGAAGTAATGAAAAACTCTCGTAGCATTTTTGTTCCAATTCCTTCGACTGCCAGCACTCTTTACTCAGGACCATTCACCATAGCAACACCATACAGTGTTTGTTTTCTCACAGGAAAATAAACCGTCGGCGAAAATATTTGTTTCTTTGCAGAGCCGCCCATCTCTGCAGTCAACAGGGGGCCTATCTCCCACAATCCTATTTGTTTTTGCCCAAAGCTAATATTTAAATGAATTCCTCAGAGAAATAACCAGGGATGTACATCATGTGGTTATATCTCTTACATTGCACAAAAACATTCTCATTGTAAATGTTTAGATTTCCACCAAAACATGGCAATCTGGCAATGCAATTCTGCGTTTTTTTTGTGACTGATCTGTCAAACACCCCCCCCCCCCCTCGCTGGAGGCAAAAAACATTTTTACACAGTCCAACTGTCAGTTTTACGACGGCACATCTGCTTTGAGAGACCGAGTGAGGTCTATTTATTATTTATGGGCGTCCTCTTGATCGTGAATGTGTTTCACAAATATGTGATGGTTTATTCATTAACTTAATGAATGAGCGGCTGTTTTCGTTCCTTTCAACTACATCACTGCTTATTCCACAACAATGGGGAATTGAGGCCGAAAAGCTGTAAAGTGTGGCATAACCCACGTTGCTCGCATTCCTTTAAGCTCTTTTGTTGTTCGAGGTGAGGTGTTTTGGTGTCACAGCAGGTAATCTAACTGCTCGGGGCTAATTTTAACAAGGCTTCCTTCAATACATTGGCGCTTAAGTACCAGACAAAAAGATGTGGGACAGCGCGGTTCAACTGGAAGTCAAACTATTCAAAAACCGAAACGGTCAAGCGCAAAAATGCTGCTGATATAGACGTGACCTGCATTCTAATAGCAATCAAATAATTTCTGTTCTGTTATTAGCACATGGATTTAAGCAAATCAGACATGTAGAAGTGGGGATTTACGATGCAGATCTACATCAGATGCCATCACCCATGGACAAGCACAACCCTGGGGTGAAGACTTCTGACCTTTGAGGGAACTGGGTAGAGGAAGTGAAAAATGGCTGTTGAAGATTAGGTCACAGGCTAATCCAAAGCCAGAGATATTGTGGCAGTTAATCTAATAGGCTTCAAATGGTTTAGCAGAAGAGTGAATGTTCTTGAGGGAAAATGTTCTCTTTGGAATCATTGCAGCCTATAATTCACACGAGGCGCAAGAGGACACCTGGACAGACCAATACATAAATCAACTGGGTTCATGACCTACTGACCTTTATCAGAGGCCAGATTCTCGAAACATTCTTTATTATTATCTTTTTTATTTTGTAACTTAAAATTAAAAGACTTCTTAAAAAAAATGTTTAATCTTTTTTCCTTAATGTTGTTTTGATTTTTTTTTTAATTATTATTTAATAGACAAATAAAACAAAAATCTCACACAAATACATTCAAAATTACATACTTTCTACTGAAAAAAAGGATACATTTATCATTAAGATGCACCAGTTCTTTTAAGAAAATATTTGGGAATTGAAGAATTTACAAAAATTATACTTGGCATAAACTTAATTTAAATTTACCATGAAGGGATAGTTCACCCAAAAAATTGAAATTATGTAATTAATTACTCACCCTCATGTCGTTCCAAACCCGTAAGACTTTCGTTCATCTTCAGACACAAATGAAGATATTTTTGATGAAAACTGAGAGGTTTCTGTCCCTCCATTGACAGCTATGCAACTACCACTTTGATGCTTCAAAAAGTTCATAAAGAGATTGTAAAACTAATCCATATGAATTGAATGGTTTAGTCCAAATTTTCTGAAGAGACTCGATCACTTTATATGATGAACAGATTGAATTTAGGCTTTTATTCACATAATAAAATCCTTTTTGGGTTAACTATCCCTTTAAGAACTTTGCTAAATTGTTTCTTTAGAAGACTTTCATGATTGAGGTTTCCACCTAGATATAATCATTTTCTCTTGCACAGTAACTTCCTTCCCTGGCAAAATAGCAAATCTATTTGGACAAACTATATTTGGACAACTCATATAGATTATACACTGCACGCTGAAAACCTACACCTGTTTCCACTTGATTTGTTTTGGAAACGGCTTGAAACATATCTTCCAGCATGCAGGCCAATAATCTACAGTCAGTCAAGGTGAGTTGGGGGCTTCAGCGAAGTCCGCCATCACAGAAGAGCCCCTTTGTCCCCTCCCCAACTCAGGAATGCTGGGCTGATGGGAATCTCTCAGCGTGAGGCCACATTCCAGTCAACTCGTCCCCAGCACACCTGCAGGGCACCTGGGGTCAGCTGCCTTCATCATGCATCACTGGACACAGGAACTGGGATTGACAAGCTCTACCTCCAAATCCTGCAGCTCCACTCATCCCAAAGTCTATCAAACTCACAACAGCACCGTGAAAGCATTTCAGACTGAGTTTGGATCATTTTGTTGTCTAGATCTCATATATACTGCCCACCCCAAAAAAGTGGATTAAAATAGGCAAATAGGCAAATGTTTAAGAGTCTATGATTGGATCATTATTGCAGTGATTACTATGTTTCTAGCATGTTATATGTTTAGCAACAGTTCTTCTAACACTAATTGTTGGAGTGTGTAGCTTTTTATTTTTAAAACAACCATGTAGGAAGACACATCATGGCCATATTCCAGGATGACAATGTCAAGATTCATCAGGCTCAAATTGTGAAAGAATGGGAGGGAGCATGAAAAATCATTTTCACACATGAATTGGCACCTCTGAGTCCAGATCTTAAATTCAGTAAAAGTCTTTGGGATGTGCTAGAGGAGATTTTACAGAGTGCTGGACTCTTGCATTGTCAATACAAGATCTTGACCAAAATTTGATGCACTTCTTGATGGAAACAACATTTAGTTCCATCAAGAGATGCATACATTTTTGGTCAAGATTATGTATTGACAATGCAAGAGTCGAGCACTCTGCAAATAATGGCCATGATCTGTCAAGAAATGAAAAGCTACACACTCCATCAATTAGGGTTAGAAGAACTGTTGCCAAACATTTAACATGCTAGAAACATAATAATCACTGCAATAATGATCCAATCATAGCATTTGCCTATTTAAATCCAAAAAGCCATTTTTTTTTCCTTTTTTTTTTTTTGGCCAAGCAATGTAAATCAATCAATAATGTCAAACATGTTTTAAAATGTTTAGATATACATTTCAAATTAAACTACCTTTGACTTTGTCATGTAGAAATGCTAACCAGATCAATATCTAACTACATTTCATTAAATAATTTAGGGCTCTAAGGAACCAATGTTAACCTTTGTAGGCGGGGGTGCTGCAGCTAACAGGTATCATTACTCATGACCTGGCTAATACAGGTCCTTCTCAAAAAATTTGCATATTGTGATAAAGTTCATTATTTTCCATAATGTAATGATAAAAATTCAACTTTCATATATTTTAGATTCATTGCACACCAACTGAAATATTTCAGGTCTTTTATTGTTTTAATACTGATGATTTTGGCATACAGCTCATGAAAACACAAAATTCCTATCTCAAAAAATTAGCATATTATGAAAAGGTTCTCTAAACGAGCTATTAACCTAATCATCTGAATCAACTAATTAACTATAAACACCTGCGAAAGATTCCTGAGGCTTTTAAAAACTCCCAGCCTGTTTCATTACTCAAAACCGCAATCATGTGTAAGACTGCCGACCTGACTGCTGTCCAGAAGGCCATCATTGACACCCTCAAGTAAGAGGGTAAGACACAGAAAGAAATTTCTGAACAAATAGGCTGTTCCCAGAGTGCTGTATCAAGGCACCTCAGTGGGAAGTCTGTGGGAAGGAAAAAGTGTGGCAAAAAACACTGCACAATGAGAAGAGGTGACCGGACCCTGAGGAAGATTGTGGAGAAGGACCGATTCCAGACCTTGGGGGACCTGCGGAAGCAGTGGACTGAGTCTGGAGTAGAAACATCCAGAGCCACCGTGCACAAGCGTGTGCAGGAAATGGGCTACAGGTGCCGCATTCCCCAGGTCAAGCCACTTTTGAACCAGAAACAGCGGCAGAAGCGCCTTACCTGGGCTACAGAGAAGCAGCACTGGACTGTTGCTCAGTGGTCCAAAGTACTTTTTTCGGATGAAAGCAAATTTTGCATGTCATTCGGAAATCAAGGTGCCAGAGTCTGGAGGAAGACTGGGGAGAAGGAAATGCCAAAATGCCTGAAGTCCAGTGTCAAGTACCCACAGTCAGTGATGGTCTGGGGTGCCATGTCAGCTGCTGGTGTTTGTCCACTGTGTTTTATCAAGGGCAGGATCAATGCAGCTAGCTATCAGGAGATTTTGGAGCACTTCATGCTTCCATCTGATTTCATTTTTCAGCACGACCTGGCACCTGCTCACAGTGCCAAAGCCACTGGTAAATGGTTTACTGACCATGGTATTACTGTGCTCAATTGGCCTGCCAACTCTCCTGACCTGAACCCCATAGAGAATCTGTGGGATATTGTGAAGAGAAAGTTGAGAGACGCAAGACCCAACACTCTGGATGAGCTTAAGGCCGCTATCGAAGCATCCTGGGCCTCCATAACACCTCAGCAGTGCCACAGGCTGATTGCCTCCATGCCACGCCGCATTGAAGCAGTCATTTCTGCAAAAGGATTCCCGACCAAGTATTGAGTGCATAACTGAACATAATTATTTGAAGGTTGACTTTTTTTGTATTAAAAACACTACTTTTATTGGTCGGATGAAATATGCTAATTTTTTGAGATAGGAATTTGGGGTTTTCATGAGCTGTATGCCAAAATCATCAGTATTAAAACAATAAAAGACCTGAAATATTTCAGTTGGTGTGCAATGAATCTAAAATATATGAAAGTTTATTTTTTATCATTAAATTATGGAAAATAATTAACTTTATCACAACATGCTAATTTTTTGAGAAGGACCTATATTTTTCAGTCTTTTTTCCATGACGGTCAATCTGCTCAATATGATCCTATATGCTACAGGACAGAGAAACCGCAATGTCAGGTTTTCTCATCACATCCTAGTCTTTAAGATATTCACACAAAACGTTAAACCAGGGGTCGGCAACCTTTTTGATATGAAGTGCCATTTTTAATTCATTTTGGAAATATCTGTGTCATACTATATTAAAATAACATCTTATTCTTTACAAAGTGCTGTTTTGACAGCAAAAAGTGGACTGAAGTGTGTCACCGCTGCAGCAATGTCGTGAATTTGAGTGAGACTGTGCTTCCCAACCGAACCACTAAGTACAGCCAACTGGATTCATTATGAGTTTTATTCCTCATGTTTTTACTTTAGTGGCTTAATGTACAGAATATTCCACATCCAGTAAAGCCTCGATTATACTTCAGTTCGGACGCGTAAACAGACAGCTGCGGACAGCACAGACGCGGACTACTTGTATTTATATTACTGAAAGTGTATACTGGGGTCCACTCGGTGGACGTGTTCCACACATGCACAGTAGATCGGCGTGTACACTTCCACACAATTTCTCTCCACAAATTATTGCACATCTGGCTGTCTTTATATTGTTTTAACGACAGATTGTAGAGGTGCGGGTAACGACGGACTTCTTCACACAGCCTCTCTTCAAATTCGACGTCCATGTTGTTTTTACAGCCCATGCACAGTTGGTACTTTTGTAGCCTTGTGACCACACGTACTTTTCTGCGCGGTCACATAAATGGGAGGCAAGCGGATGTCCACAAAGAGCCTTTGCGTACACCCTCCGATGACAATTTTTATGTCACACGTACCCTAGCGGACCCTCGCGCACGTGGAAAGTATAACACTACCTTAAGTGTGTTGTTATCCAGAGTTAATGGGGTATATTTTTGGGGTATACATTTTTGATGTTTAAGAAGCATAACCTTGTGGGTAGAATTCAAATAATAATATAAAATAATATTAAAATAATCGTGTCCTGGCAAGTGCTAATTTTTGGACCCTGACTAAAACATTTAAACTAAACAATTAAACTGAAACTGTAATCACAATATTCCTTTCCTGATATTTTCACTTGTGCCGATGCCTACTTTTGTCTAAGGCTACCCACCTCTGTATTTGACAGTTAACAGCGAATATACTTGGAGTTGGAAACCTTGTTAAAGACCTCCATGTGATGTGATTGCCTGAGTGAAAGTGAATGACTGCTGAAACATGAAGATGGCTGCCCTTATTTTCCTTCCCACATTAGGACGTATAAAAGTGAGGGTGTAGTGCACAGTAATGCACTAAATGCTGAACAGATCATGTGTCAGATGAGCTCTTCGTGCCATCGTCCCCCACACAAGCCGCTCCGTTTTTGTGACCTAACCACACTGAGAAACATGTTTTTGTGGGAAGCAAAACGATACTAGTGCAGAACAACAGCCTCTTACCGCAACAGCTTACGGCACAATGAACGCACCTGGGCTGTCCTGGTCAAAAACAATCAGTATTTATGACAGCCACCGTTGAAACATGCCCACCCAAATAAGGCTTAATAGTTTGGTGGCCCAGCAAACAAGGGTGTGCTATCTCTCTGTCACTCTTTCCCACCCCTGGAAAATCATTTGCTGGAGGAAGTTTGCTCACATATTGAAAACCAGCAGCCATTTAGAGCTCCGTGCTTTCAGAGCAAATAGGAACAATGGGCATTTTTGCAGGGGCTGACCAGCAAGGTGAACAAATCTCCTTCTTCTACACAGAAACAGCCTCCTTTCCTGCTCATTAGAGTTGGGAAAACTCAAACAGCCCTGCCAGGGCCTCTACAGCCCCAGAGCCGAAAAACAAACAAGCAGTGAGAAAAGAAAAAGAAAAAAGAAAAAAGCCACTCAGTCGTTTGACAAGCAGTTTGTTTTCCCTCTGTAGAGGAGACAGAAGTCCCAATCAGCTCTTGGTGCGGACACAGCTGCAAAGATGTGCGGGCTGTGCTGTTGTGTGTGGATTTGTTCTCTAGATGTGTAACTAGCACCCTACTGGCATGGGAGGGGTTCAAACAAAAGGGTTTTAAGGGCAAAGTTAAATTGAGCGCCTTTGTAAGGATCCAATAACTCTACCTCACAGCATGAAAGATGGTGTTATTGGCCACTCGCATGCTGATCTCTTATGCTCTTTAGCTTTGCATACGATCTGCAGGACCCAGGTAAAACCCAAATGGGTATTAACATTCCTGCTATGGGTTTGGAAGCAAGAACCACTAGTTTTTATAACCCTCATCAACTCCCAAAACAAAACCATCTCACTTTCCATTCTCTGAAGCGATTTGTCTAATGTAGGATGAGTGCATCTGTTAAAATCCCATGGCCGTGCACCATCTAAAGCCTCGTACACACCGGGACGAATATCGGCTCGTGTTATTCGTCAGCGTTTTTCAACGCATTTTTTGTGTTCACACCCAAGCGATTTTCGCCGACGATGAGCCGAGTGAACATGCAAATTTATTCCCTGACATTAGATGGCGCTTAATGTAAAACAGAAATACCCTGGTCCACAAAGTGCTTCTGACACTTGCTTGTCACTCAGAAGAAGAGAGCAAGTTTGTCGCGTTTGTCATATAGTTCTTTATTCTCATTGGTGTCTTTTATAAAGACTCTACATTCATCTGGCCTTGCATCTTCCTCGTCTTATTTCTTCCCGGCAGAGTGTAGTAGACGCTGTATATCTTCTTCGCCATTGCGTATGTGTGCTCGGCAAGACCGTTTTGTGTTTGAGCACCCCCAAGTTGTGTTTTACTGTAACTTCAGAAGCTCCAGACACGTGAGCAAAAGCGCCAATCTCATTGGTCGGATACGCGGCACGTCAAACCAAAAAAACGAACCCGAGGCGTTTTAAAAAAAATGACGCTTTTACGCGTGGCGTTTTACGCGTCGGTGTGCACACTCACATTGGCGCCCATTGTTTAGTCACGAGGCGTTTAACGTTGCCGAATATCGCACGCGAAATTCGTCCCGCTGTGAACAGGCCTTTAGGGGCCATTTACACGACACTGTTTTCAACTTGAAACGGAAGACTTTTTATGTGTTTTGGCCGTTGATTTACACGACAATGGCGTTTTGGTGGCTTGAAAACGGAAACTTTTGAAAAGTTTTTGAAAACGACACTTATCACCGTGTAAACTACAAAAAGCGCGAATCTGTGAAAGCGGTGATGTCATGTACATGCGTAGGCTATTACGTGTTTAGTCTATTTTTGCGAATGAAAGGATACAGATATTAACAGTAAGAGATAAGGGGGGGGGATATGTACATCATCACAAGTGGTTATAAGAATTACACAAATCAACACAATATAACATTTTGTCATCATGAAAAATCAAAGGTGCCTTACAACAGACTTAAGCATGATATATGTTTTCGAAGCCTTGGTGTTCAAAGGTTTTGATATTTTCTTAAAGGAAGTAAAAGGGACATTATATCAGAGGAGAACATTCTAAAATTGGGATTACAGTGAATGTATCTGGATTTTTGAAAATGAAATTTACCCAGTAGACAAAGTAATAATACAGTATTATTAAGATTAACATCCTTAGAATGAAATCGGACAAACACATTATAGATTATGTAATTTGTGTCTATAGGCATGTGTGTTTGGATCGAGTGCACTGTAATAAAAGATTGCATATGTGCGCAGTCTTGTAGTTTTTCTTTAAAAAGTGAAATCGCCAACTACTTGTCTGGCATGAATAATACAGCGTTATTAGTTGTTTTCGTGGATCTGTGTGAACGGGGATCGTTTTGATAATGCAAAGTTTTAGTACATCGTTGTGTGTAAACGTACCTTAAGATATCGGATGCCCACTCGCTAATAGTTTTCACTGATTGGGACCAGGTGGTGGTGATGCAGTCATACTGACCAATTTAAAGCCAAGTTACCATGGCAGCTCATGGTGCACACGTGACAGTCCGGTACCGCTTTGCCTCTTCCAAGTGCACACATAAAAAGAGACCAAATTAGATTGCAGGTTCTTAAGTAAAATCAAGAGACCTCATTCTCCACACAAACACATTCTGACACACTACACTATTCAGTTAATGTGCATTAGCGATGATTTCAGAGTAATGCACTGTAATGTACTCATTTATACCAATTTCTGCCCTCACAAAGTGCCTTTATATAAACTCTTGTTGTGTTTTCTGGTAATCATTAATGTCTGGAAGGATTGGTTTCGAGTTAAGGTCCACTCAGCAATCACTCTGTGACTATATTTTTCCTCTTGTTTGGTTGTTGTCTGTTTTCTCTCTCTGTCTCACTAGTAGCTATCCTAATAAGTGGCTTAAAAATCAGCAGACAGGGGAACTTAAGAATACAAACGCAAACATATATGCATGTACAATTATATAAACACTAAAAGTCAAATGATTATTTTAAAGAAATAAATTTCATTCAGCAATAATGCATTCAATTGATCAAAAGTAAATACATTTATACCCTAGTGAAAAATAAATGTACCATTGTATTTGATATCAAATGTATTTGAAATAAATATATTTTATGCTAAGTATACTACAAATACATTTACATATTATATACTTAATATAAATACCCTGCAATTGTACTTTTGGTATACTAAATTGATATACTTAAAGTCTGCTAAATTGGAACAATAATTTAGTTATCCAGAAATAGTGATGAGGTCCAACTAAAGATACACTTAAGTATATTTGATTGTGCTTAAGTGGAAATATTGCAAGTATGCTTTAGGTACACTTCAACTATCTTGCATTTAAAGAATAGTATTATACAGAGATCAGGCTATCCTTACAGAAACACATTTTGGGCTTAATATTAAGAAACGTACATTGTGCAATAATAAAGTACTTCAAATAAAGTTTAATTATAATATTTATATCAGTAAGCCTCAAGCATTATGTCAGTAAATATGTTAATGGCTTTGTAGTATACTTAGTATAAATTTTGGTATGTTTTTTTCACTAGGGTAGTGTTAAAAAAGATTTATATTTTAAATAAATGCTGTTCTTTTGAACTTTCTATTCAAAAAATCCTGACGGGTTCCTCAAAAATATTAAGCAGCACAACTGTTTTCAACATTGATAATAATAAATGTTTCTTGAGCAGCAAATCATCCTATTAGAATGATTTATGACGGATCATGTGACACTGAAGACTGGAGTAATGATGATGAAAATTCAGCTTTGCCATCACAGATATAAACTACATTTTAAAATATATAAAGAAATGTTTAATGGTTATTTTAAATTGTAATAATATTTCACAATACTAGTGCGTGCATTTTTGATCAAATAAATACAGCCATGAGATATGGAGTCTTGTCCAGTCTTACCAACTCTATATGCTTTGGTATCCATATGTATGAGTATTACATGTATCTAAAACACACATCATGTTTATTTCACTTAATCCATGTGTGTTTGTAAACTCTCAATATTGTGTGTGTGTGTGTGTGTGTGTGTGTGTGTGTGTGTGTGTGTGTGTGTGTGTGTGTGTGTGTGTGTGTGTGTGTGTGTGTGTGTGTGTGTGTGTGTGTGTGTGTGTATCTGGTTGATGATGTGTCCCGCCAGGGCTTGTGTTTGTGTTTAGATGCATATGGAGCTTGCAGTACTAAGTGAGCATTACAAGGCCAACTGAGGAGTCCAGCGAGGGACCACAGGCTTGCGTGCTCTCTCCCAACCCTTCCATTTAGCCCTGCGCAGAGCTGTGATTACTGCAAGAGAGGGGGAGCCGAAATGAGCCAAGGAGGATGTGCTGGCAAACACAGACAGCTGTTTAAAGCCTGAGAGGAGAGCTCAGACTGCAGCGGGTTAACTAATGCTCTCTATGTGGGCCAGTGGAGCAGCCAGAACACGTACACACACCACTAGCATACATGTTCTCTGAGATTAAATGAGAATAGCCATGCAGTTTATGTAACATGGTACCAAATCCACTTGGGTTCTTTCTATGAATCATGATTAAATCCATTTGCACAGTTTCATATGCAATCTAGGGTTCAAGTTCACACAAGCAAGGACAGACAGTGGTGTCTTAGTGATAAACATGCAACGTTCTCGTCTGGAGCTTCCAGACAGGGGACTTTGTCTCTCTTCAAACCCACAAGGCTCCATATTTCAGCGGCTAGAGCTTGCTGGGCTGTCAGCCACCCTGAAGCCCACACGCTGATTTTGAAACGGGGAGGAGAGAGGCAGGCCTCCAACCAAGCCTTGTTTAGCACCTCAGGTCTTTGTCTTCCTCTGGACCGCCGCCACCTCATGCCCTCAGAGGCCAAAAACAAAACAAGACCCTGTTCTTCAGGCTCAATAACAAAACAAGGACATAATCGACATGAGATTCGGCTCTTTCAAGAAAGGCTAGCCTTTCTGGGGGACACGCATTTGTGAAAACAAGCTGTGGCGCTTAAAGTGAGCAATGATGTCCTGTTTTTCAGCATTTTGAGACAACAAAATATATATGTTTTTTTGGCTTCCATCATCTTTGTGGAGCATCAGATTAATCGTCTTTGGAAGTTGGGCTATAGTCCAGGAGTAAATCAACCAGCAGAAATCAATGGGTTAGATTTCATTTGATTAAATTTATATTCAAGCAAAATCATGTGCTTGGCCCACAAGCTCTGATTCATTGAAAAACTTAAAGATATTTCTCTGTGAGCCATTTTATATGACTTGATGAAAACGTCAAAGTGGTACCAGGCAAAAGAATTTCCCATAACGATTAGGTTCAAAAGAACTCAAATAGACTTCAATTGGAAACTGTAGCCCAAATCTAACAAAGCATATCCGTCTACGGGACTCCTCTGAGATTGTGTTTCTGGTTTTAAAGGCGTAATTGGAGGACAATAATTTCACTTGTTAAAGAGAGGTACAAAGCAAAGGAGAGGACCAGAGGAATGCCCTTCAATGGCAATAACTCAGACTTAGACCTGAGTAAATTGGTTACCAGAGGCTGGTGTTGGGTATGGTTCAGCTTTAAGCCACTGCCTCAGAGTGAGGGGAGTACAGCTCAAAGGTTAACTCTATTATTGCAGGTTTTTGAACTGGAAAAAAGGGGAATTGGAGTTTTGATTGGAAACAAATGTCAGGGGAGATGGGCTTGGCAAGGAATAGGTTGTGTTCTCTTGCACCCAGAGACACTATCTGAAATAAATGTGTGCGTGTCTTTGTTAGACAGACCTCTGTGAGGTGTTTATTGGAAAATTAACTTATTTACCCAATAAGCGCACAATATTAACACCAATATTAATATCATCTTCACAGAAATATCATCTTCTACACTACACTGAGCCCTATAATAAAGCAGTCGACAAAATATAATAGGCTTTTTTTACAAACACCCACAGGTAGACTCCTTTTCTACTTAACACTGACAGACAAATGTCTCCACAGGTCACATCAGGCAGAGAGCTTGATGGGGCTCCTATTTTACTTCCTGTCAAATCCCCCACCACCCATGCTTGACCTTGCTCCTAAAACAGCACTCAAGCCTTTCCGCCTGGCTGACCCGCAGGGCCCTCACTCTCCTAAAAAATCCACCTCCTCGGACTGTTTCAGAAACTCTTGTTGTTACTCTTGAGAAAGGGACCTCTGAGAGGTAAAGGTAACTCAGATTTTGTCACTTAGTTCTCTTTTTCCCGGGACCCCATTGGCTTTCAACGCTCCCAGCTTGTCAGCCAGTTTGGCGGAACGGTCATGCTTCTAGTGAGAGAGGAAGAGATGTTTTGTCATCCCTGTGTTGAGTAACATAACCAGAGCAGGGCTCTGAATTTCTCCGTCAGAGACACAGCTTAATGCTATTCAGGTTAAATCACTGACTACATACATACATAATGTGTTGTGAAATCGAAAATCTACAGAAATCTACTTGGTTTGAAAATTGACTTAACTGAATATTTTCCATCATTAACTGAATTTTTTTTAGCAGTGACGGAAAATTCTGAAGGCTGTCCGTCATTTTGACAGATTACACTGAATCTTTTGTAACTTGTAACTGTAATTCCCACCCCTGTCCAGTTGGTGGCAAGTGAGCTTAAGTGTTTGTGGCAGAGTGCAGGTTCAGCCTCCAGACCTAAATTAAAAATGCTACAAAAAGTTGTCTGTCCGAAGCAAAGAAGCAAAAACTAATGACAATTGCCAGTGCATCTGTCTCTCTTGATGAGTTTGATGACGCAGTCAGTGCAGTTTTGCCCTTATGCTTGTCATGTGAGTTCACGATTAAAAATGAAAATGTGAAAGAAAACTTAAGCTAATTAAAGGCTTATTGTCATTAAAATATGAAAATTAAAATGACGGGTAATAATAGTTCCATTTCAAGGGAACTCGTGCTGCGTCGATTGACGCTAAGGGAACGCTTAGTGTGATGATGTCTTGAAGCACATGTAAAATCAGTCCAATGGTGTGGTGGTACGTCAGAGGCGGGTGTAATCATGAACCAGTAAACTATAAAGCCAGCCCAAACAAAGCAGTGCTAGCTCCTGTGTCTTCACAAGCGCTCTGTTTAAAACTGTCTCTTGTCTATTTGGTTTTGTATTGTCACTATATATAGTAAATTATGGCGAGTAAGCAGCGCTCGAGGGCGCTGGCTATGAGTACTGCGAGGTGCTTCCAATGCGGACACTCTGATCCCGCCTGGCATTCTTTCGCGAGGACGCTTCAGACTTGGGGTTTGCAAATGGATGTGTCAGCGAAGTTAGAGATGGGTCCAGCCTTACCTCGGCCTTCACCTGACAGATCTGAGGAACTGGATGTTGTTAGTGTCGGAGCAGGAGATACTGAGGACTCGCAACCTCAGTCTCATGCGTTTGAGGAGCTTGTTGAGGTTGTAACAAGAGCTGTTGAAAGATTAAGCATTGATTGGCAGGCTGATAAGCCGGACGTTCGTTCAAAACGTCGGGCCACAGATTTGTCTCTCAGGGCCGCCAAGGAGACAGCTAAAACTATAGGTCGTTCTATAGCAGCAGACATCCTGTCGAGACAGGGGCTGAGGCCCGGGGAATGGAGGCTCCACCCCGAGGTGGTGGAGCAGATATGGAGGGTGTTCGGCCAGGCTCAAGTGGATCTGATTGTGGATCTCACTGACAGGATCTCACTGACAGGATCTCACTGTCCACTTTGGTTCTCCCTCACGCATCCAGCTCCTCTCGGACTGGATGCGATGGTACAGATGTGGCCGAGGCAACGTTTGTATACTTTTCCCCGATCACTCTACTACTGGGAGTTCTGGAGAGAGTTTGCAGGGACCATGTATGCCTACTTATTATAGCCAAGCGGGGGCCGGGTAGAGTTTGGTTCCCCGATTTAGTGTCTCTCCATGAGGGACATTCTGTCCCAAGCAGAGGGCTCAATCATTCACCCTTGACCAGAACTGTGGAACCTGTGGGCTTGGCCTTTGAGGGGGACCAGCTCATAGGGACAAGTCTCTCAACCAAGAACGCCGCGCGACACTGTTTCAGACGGACCCTTTACAATGTTGCACTTCTAAGCAGCGACTGCGAGGCGAGTGTAAACCTTTTACAGTCTATGGGGTAAACAGCAGTGCTCTGGTGTTACGTTACAGGGAAGATGGATGCTGCAGAACTATGGCGTTATTTTCCTGTCAAATGTCGAGAGCGCATTATTGTAGCGCGAAAGTACATTAATATAATGCGCGAGCGCGAATCTCTCTGCTCGCGCGCGGAATATAATGTGCCGCGCTCTCAGATACACGCTGCTCTTGTTAGATTAGGTCTATTTTCACTGGGCTCGCACAGAGAATCCTGCACTTAAAATGTGTTCAGTGCAATCGCGAATCTCTCCTCTTCCCCAGCTAACAATTTTAGGTTATAAGAACGTTTTCATAACGTTCCCATTAAGTTATAAAAACGTTATTTCTGAATGTTCTAGGAACATTCAAAACGTCCAGTGTTTTAGACGTTGTATTAACGTTATTTCTTGGTTATAAAAACTTTATTCAAAACGTTATAAGAACGTTCAATTCTCCCGTTATATAAACGTTGTATTAACGTTCTTGCTTGGTTATAAGAACATCATTCAAACGTCATCAGAACGTTCAATTCTCCCGTCATATAAACGTTTTATTAACGTTATTTCCTGGTTATAAGAACGTTATTAGAACGTTAAGAAATAACAATTTTAGTTTATACTGGGCGCTATTCTATTCTACAATATTCACTAATGACAGTAAAATAGACCATCCTAAGTCAATTTACTGCAGTAATTCCTCTCTCAACCAGTAGAAAATGCTTTGAACACCTGATTATGCATGAAAAAAAAAAAAAACTGTCATAAACCGGAAAACCGGCATAATTTTGAAAAAAAAACGT
This sequence comes from Gila orcuttii, assembly GCA_026230005.1. Classification (NCBI taxonomy): domain Eukaryota; kingdom Metazoa; phylum Chordata; class Actinopteri; order Cypriniformes; family Leuciscidae; genus Gila; species Gila orcuttii. The sequence continues at coordinate 27,052,340 of JAPDVR010000016.1, read as the reverse complement.
GATATAAATTTTTGGTCAAACCGCCCAGCACTACCGGTTGGTACAGTGGTGGACTTCCTGCAGGAACGGTTCACTGCAGGTCTATCCCCGTCCACTTTAAAGGTTTATGTGTCGGCCATAGATGCTTACCACATTCATTTAGGTGGAATGTCTTTAGGTAAAGTGTCTATTGTCTATTGGTATCTCGTTTCCTCCATGGTACTCTAAGGCTGAGTCCTGCAGCTCGCATCAGGGTGCCGACATGGGATCTGGCCATTGTCCTTCAAGGCCTTTCCCAGGCTCCCTTTGAGCCTTTGGAGGAGGTGCCTGCTAGGTTTCTTACTTTGAAAGCTCTGTTCCTCCTCGCCATCTGATCTCTTAAAAGAATAGGAGATCTACAGGCATTGTCGTTTTCAACCTCGTGCTTAGAACCTGTAACCTGTTGAGTCACCTGCCATATCTCCTACGTGCCAGTAAGCGACTTGCTCAGACCTTAAGAAGCTAGCACTGCTTTGTTTGGGCAGGCTTTATAGTTTCCTGGTTCATGACTTCACCCACCTCTGACGTTCCGCCACACCATTGGACTGATTTTACATGTGCTTCAAGACATCATCACGCAAAGTGTTCCCTCAGCGTCAATCGACGCAGCTTCTCGTTCCCTCTTTAGGGAAACGAGGTTGCAGTCGTAACCGAGGAAATTATGACAGACAGACAGGGTCATAAAAATTCGGTCTTTTAGAGAAAGTCTAACGTGACCTCTGCTGTGAGCTATGCTTCATACATTTCTACACTATTGACGATAGTCAATTAAAGAGGCAAATAAAATAAAAATTTGCCAGCGAAAATGTGTAGAAATTTTACTAATGTGACCACACCGTTATGAAGCGATTCTCTTTTGAGAATCAAAAACATACAGCGGAAACAGTATAGTACAATTCCAGAAGAATGTCACAAACGAGAGGGTTGTTTTTAGTGAATACAGAATAAAGTGAAACCAGTGTAATTCGATTTCCAAATAAATTCAATTAATTTCGGGCTTGATAACTGATATGATAACTGATCTCAATGTTTGGAAACAGATCGCTGTGGGATGTTAATAAAAACTGCATTTCTTTTATCAAATATTTTTAATCTAAAGTACTAAAAGAATTGTTAATGGAATAATTCAAGAACAGAATCAATAAAGGATTTGGAATCATAATCGTTAAATTATTTACGATTTCCATGCCTTTAGCCATGCAAAAGCCTATGCAGCTCTTATTAGGGTGTGCGCTGTAGTAGTGATCTAATTAGACTTTTGAGGTACAAGCCACTGACAGTGTTGTGATCTCAGCTATTAGCTATTAACACGTAGTGCTTCAGAGCAACTAAAGGGTGAGACTTATCCTCAAACTGCTAAAGTCTGGAGCGAGTTTCCTTCCTGGCAGTCTCTTTGGAGTGTTTATTATTATTCACACATTTGTATGACATTAGGCACCGCTGGTCTACTGAGAATAAAAAAAAAGTACCTGTCAAGTAGCACGAGGACATGCTAAGCGTACATTGACCTTTTTGGTAAAATTCTCACATTGTCTCGGTGTAGAAAAAACGTCCATGAATTGTTCATGGCACGAAGAGGGAGCCGTCAGTGAGTTTCAAAACAGATCAGGGTATTTTGCGTCTCTCATTAAATGAATAAATAATAAATAAACAAAATTAGCACTGCAGCAGCTGGTCCCGTACGCCGCTTAACGACTGTAGCAACTGTCACGACAACAAACTGTGATTTGGATAATTAGGTTTCCAGGGTAATCGGCCTTTCTGATTATAGGATTTATTTATAACTAAATGCAATGACTGCCTTTACAACCTCACACTGCTACTGAGGAGTGAGACTCTTATGAAGTGTTTTCTTGAAAACTTACACAGAATCAGAAAGCGAAATAAGCAGAAAGATTGCAATGGATGAACAGTTTGTATAATGAAAGCATAATATATACCCCTGACCTTCATTTAAAGTGACTTGTTTTGCTATAACAATCAGCGAACTGCACATTATCTTGCTTATTACACAGACACATACTAAAATTAATAAATAAATAGATGTGAAATATTGAATTGAGTTGATATTAATTTATTATGCAGGAAGATAAAAATAATAATATGCTGGTCTGCCTGTCTTAGCTGGTCTCCTACCCTGGTCAAAGGGGTATTGGACACTGTACAACTGTTCAGGGCTGCGTTTCCCAAAAGCATCGTAAGCCTAAGTTGATCATAAAAACGATCGTACGACTGATCTTAATATTATGGTCTGTTTCCCAAAAGCATCGTAACTTAAGTAGCACTTGAAAATCTTCGTAGAACTACGAGTGCTCTGGAGTAATCGTAAATCCCCAAGTGCATCGTAAGAAGACAGATTTATGAGGTCACCTGCAGGACAACCGGCAGATTACACTTTTATCTAGATTTAACAGATTACACTGCAACTTAAGTATAATATACAGGTTTTGATTGTATTTTTATTGTACGCTTTGTTGTACTCGTGTTTTGTTTAAATGAATAAATGAAATAGGCTTTGGTTAGTGATATGAGGTAATTTAACGCCGTCTCTGTGTGTGCGTTCATGTGTTTTGAAGGAGGCGTCGCTTTGGAGACTTTCTGAAGGGAGGGTGGGATCTCATGCTTTCAAAGCTAACTTGCTATTGCTAGCCTCTCCACAATTGCCTACCCTACCTTTAAGCATAATCTTTTGTGATATAAGGCTCAAAATATAAATATTAGATGGAATATCATCGCAAACCATTTGTTAGAGTGACAAAACAAGCAGATCTATTTTCCCAGTCTATTTGGAAGACAGGAATTAGATTACTGTTTCATAAATGTGTGCGCGCTGTGGCTCTGAGGATGGGAGGAAGTGTTGTCAGGGCTCCAGTTCCGTGACCTTGGGCCAGGAGCGAGTGTAACCAGGTGAGGGCCTGGCGGGGCCCAGCCAGGCGGCTCAGTTTTCACTCAGCAAATTTCATTAATACAGGCTCCCCAAAGAGCCTTTCATCTCCACAGTCAAAAGCTCTTCCGGACTGAGCAGGCTCATTTATTGAGAAGCAGAGCTGTGCTACTTAAGGATGGTGCTCGGTTATTACTGGAACTCAGGGTAGTTTTTCGGGTGATTAATGTGTGTGTGTGTGTGTGTGTGTGTGTGTGTGTGTGTGTGTGTGTGTGTGTGTGTGTGTGTGTGTGTGTGTGTGTGTGTGACTGTGGGAGCAAGCGACTGCATCAGAGAGTTTAATTCTTGGAAATAAGTACTTATACTTATGTAGTCAGTCTGTAAGCGAATGCGCTCTGAAAGTGAGAAATTGTTCCCGCTCTGATTGGATTGTGTTTAAGTGCTATGATGTGCAATGTGTTTTGTGTGAGAGGACACTGCAGGTCAGGACATTCTCAAGGCTAATTGAAGGCAATGAGGCCATGCGGCCTGAATCGAGGGTTGCCACTTTAAAAACAAACAACGCTACATTACAGAGCTAACCGTTTACATATAGAAAGCAGGCATGCCAATCAAACGGCTATGCACCATGCTTTATCTCATTATCAGGAAACCCTCAAGGGACAAATATGTAAAGTACTCCCTTCAAAGCTGTGAAAACATCCAAAGTAACAATAACATGGCAAAAACTCCTTGAACTTTTGCACCCGGAGTATTAATTCATTCAAGCAAATGACAGAATAATACTTCAGGCTAAAATAAACAAATACTGGCTCTAAATGTCGAAGCTACTCATATCTGAAAATTGTGTTATGTATACTTATGACATACCAAACCTGTAAGACTTTGTTTCTTTGACGGAGGAGAACTTTTTAGGAATGACCTGGACATTATTTTAATAACATAAGAAGTAAATGAGGACTGGGTCTGTCAAGATCCAAAGTGACAAAACAAATATCATAATATTAGTCTAGTACTATAGACACCTGAAGCTATACAATCGCTTTGTGAGAAGAAGATGATCATGAATCGTTCAGGCAAATCTTTTCAATTAATCGGTTCTTGCTGTACACAAAACTGGTCTGAATGCTTTATTCATGGATCTCAATTCACTGACTCGGTGCAGTAGTAGCAGTTTTGGTCTGTTCCTCACACAAAGTTATCAGAAGGCTTCAGACTATTTGTATGCTACTCTGAAGACACTTTTATGGTGCATTTGTGTCCTCTTCGAAGCATGAAAACTTCAGACCCTCTTCATTGTAACTGAATGGAAAAGACTGAACAGAATTTTTCAAAATTCCTCTTTTTAGCATTCCACAGAAAAATGAATGGAAGTCATAAGATTGAAATGACATGAGGGTGAAAAAAATGACCAGACTTTTTTTTATTTTGGGGTCAACAAATCTTCTAAAGCAGAGCTTGTTCCCAAGTCATTTTATAAAACATTCCCTCAAAGACGGTACAATACAGATGGTAGCAAATGCCACATATTGAATCTTCCTGGAGCCGCCTGTCTGCCAGTGGAATGTTACAGCAAATCATCAAACATGTGAATCATCAAAAAGCAAGACGACAGTTTTGCCACCAGAGCCAGTGTCAAGCATTCAGCAGTGTTTCCTTAGCAACTGTCTTTGGGTATCCTGGAGCCAAGGGAGGTTCTTAAGGGATTGAGTTTGGTGTGATAGATTTACAATGATAAAAAATACTCTTGAGATTTATGAAACTGTTTTTGTTTTTGTGCTAGACAATGGTTTAGTCTCAGAGCATTTGGGGTAATTACATAAGAGTTGTTAAAAAGTATAATGTCAGTACAAATTTAGGCTGGTTAACTCAATTTTCAATTTACATACTGTCCAAAGTACCACTTGCAACCACTGTTGCTGATTGCTGAATTTACTGTTTACTACTGTTTTTTTTTATTCATTTTTTTATAAGATCTGTTCCAAATCATACGAATGAAAATCTATACACTATGAATGGAGACTTACTAAATGTAATTTAATGACCAAAGACACTGACAGAGTAATGATTCTACAAGAACCACACAAGTCTACCAAGACCGGGCTTCCCATTCCAGGCCAGCCCACATAATTAAAGCAGCTTTGGGGGGCTGTGTCAGGATTAAAGCCCTTGTTCCAGGAATCCTGGCGTTAATAAATGTCATAATTAGAATCAGAGAGCCTTTGCTGAGTAAAATTCACAGTCCCAGGCATTACACCATGTAATTTGACTTGTTTATCCCGAGGACGCCTGGCAGCTGCTCATAGTGGCTTCCACTGCAGTGAGTCAATGGAGAAGGATGCCTCCTGCCTTTGTGAATGTTGCTGCCATGATATCACAACACCACATTCCCCTCTCCCCTTCCTCATGTCTGTCTCCGTTATTCCTGCTATTCAAAGATCCTCTGGGAGGTGGCTGGCACTGGGAAGGAGATGGGATCTCCGAGTGTGGCTTTGGCAGCCCTAAACCAGAGCTCTCTGCACTCTTCCCTCAGGAGTACAGATAGAAACTAAGCAGGATTAAATAATCCATGATTAGAAATGTACGTCTGATTGTCAATGGAGACAATGGAAGCCCCAAACCACAGGACTGTCAACTGCTCCATTGACACGTCGTAAAAAAACAGCGTCAGCCACTTCATGCTGGCCTCCTTTTGGAAGCCATAACTCTCTCCCGTCATATTAAAAACTGGGCCAGTCTGGAAGCAAATCAGACGCACGTGCATTAGTGGTCTCTCAGGCGCCTTGATTAGGCTTCGTTAAAAGAGCGTTAAAGGTGGAACATGGCCTCAATTAGCGTGTCGAGAATTTTGGGGGTTAATTGTCGGGGCCACAGGAAATGGCGAAGACTTTAGTGTTACTACGCAGCCGTGCATTGAGATAAGAGCGATTGAGGCCCGGCCCAGTCCAGTCTCGAAGCATAGAACATCCCCAAATGGCTCACTGCTTGTGCTAATCACCCACAATTACAAAGCCTTACAGAAACAAATGCATGAAGCCTAATGAGACGCTGAGATTTGTTTCTGTACAGATAGAAGAGGTCAGCTGAACCACATGAAGAAAAACACTTTGCCGGTCAGGGTCAGTGGTGATTACTGAGCCTGTGGCCTAGAAATGTACCCTCTCTAAGGACCATTAACGCCATATGGACTGTGCTCTTCTGGCTCCTTATATTTCTGAGAAGTCTTCACACACACACACACACACACACACACACATACACATCCACCAACATGACAGTGCCCAGACACCTTTCATAAAACAGTATGACCATATGAGGGAGTGACGCCTGTAGACTTTGCAGCACCTTGTGTGCAGCGGTTGTCAGGGCCACAAAAGGAACTTAATCAATCTCACATGGTTTTAAATGTGAAGAGCTGATGGAAAAAATGCTAAATATGCTCTCTGAGGTCATCACATACGCACCAGATGACTGCAAAGCACTCAAGTCATGTCCACCCCTAGCTAACGCTCTTGGATATAGGTGTCGAGAACAAACGACATTAAGATTTACCTCTTAACAGACTCACACTGTAAATATATAGGTGGATCGGCCTATATTGACACACATGATGTTAAGTCAAAGGACAGCCTTTCAACTGAGCAGCACCACTAAAACTTCCCAAATGTCTCCTCAGCCAACAGCTAATCAACATTTGGACACACCTAATAAAATCCTGACATATGTTCTCCTCAGGGTGGGGAGGGTATTAAGAGGGAGATAAGATTGACGTGGCTGTGATCTGTGGCGTATACTCCTATTTCTCTTCATTCGCAAGTTGTCACTCTTGTTTTGCTTGCCCCATTTTTTTTTCATGAGCCCTTGGGGGAATTCTTGACTGTTGGGGTGAATATCATGAAAATGAGCATGGTAGTGACGATTTCTTTATTAATATCAATATGAAATTATATTATGAAAATCAATCACAATAGGCCTATACAATACCAATGAAATTTTGGAATGTTCAGTGTTGAAAATGGTTGCACTGCTTAATGTTTTTGTGGAAATCATGATTTAAAAACTTTTCAAGACTCAAGATATATCATTTATTTGATATATTTTGTAACTTTTAATGAATTTAATGCATCCTTGATGAAAAAGCTGTTAATCTCAACATGAACAAAACACTTAATGACCCCCAAATGTTGAATGGTAGTGTATGTAAAGATAAATATTACAAGCACTTTTCTGTTTTATTTTAGATTTTTAAAGAATTTATCAGATTTGATCTATTAAGTGTAGTATACAGAAAATAGAGAAAATGTGTAAAATATAATTTATAATGTATAAAGTGAATACCTCAGTAAACAATAATTTTTGCTCACTAAAATGCTGAAATGCTCTACTAAAAAGTTCTTAGCTTCTCAGAAGATTCTCAGATTTTGGGCCAAAGTTTGCGGGTTGTTGTAATGACAAATTTATCTAGACATGCTCCAAATAAAATATTTTAAATTGAAAAATGCATCTTGATTTTACGTTTTACAATGATTTTGAACTTCTCTTTTCATGTTCAAAAAGAAAAGAATCAAAACAGTTAATTTAGAAGCCTGAAATGAAATAATGTTTTCACCGCTGCACTGTTTTTCAAACCAAACTCTGATGCTGTCCTATTTTCCTAGTCACTTTAATAATGGACAGTGACTCCAGTTGACCTCCAGTGTAAAGTCACATGACGACTGCACATCCAATTACCTGGAGTCCTAAAAAAAAAAAAGCCAAATCTGCAGATATTTTTCTGTGGTTTGCAGCCGAACGAAAAAGACTTAAACTTTTATTTTCTTTGGTTTATAACGTTGCAACACTGTCATCAAGACTCTGGGAATTAGGGATCTCAGTTTTCACTTAGCATTACCCTTCTTTCTCCATGATTAATAGGTGCAAGTAAATATATTTTTTATGAAATTGAGAAAACAGATCGAGGGAAAGTAATGTGGTGGTGTGTGCCCAAGTCAAACAAGACACATGTTGTTCTGGAATCATCTCCCAAAATCCCCTCGCCCCAGCACACACTTTGGGTGCAAAAGAATTGCCCCAACCTCCTCCTTAATGTGCGTTTGTGTTTTTCCCATTCCCACTTTAGGATAAAGCCATTTTTTTTTTTGCTCTTTGTAAATAAGACACATCGTTTATTGGACGTGCCGCTGGCGCTGATCACAGTGTGTCGTGTTTCGCATTCATCCCTCCTTCCAGCTCCACGCGGAAACCACTGTCATCTTTGCTCAATGCTGTTCTCTTACACAAATGTCTTTGTAAGACACATAATCGTCCTTCTTTTTTCCTTTGAAGCGTCTGCAGTGGGAAAAGGCTACTTCAGTGCAGCCTCTATTTATTTTCATAGTATGTGTGTTTTTTGTTCAGTTTGTTTGTATATTGCTCTAAGCCACTGTTGATAAATATTCCCAAAGCAAATAGGGACCCAGGCTTTTCCGGCTCTGTTATTTTCATCTTCGAAAGCTAAGTAAGCCATTTCTGCGACACATGGCATTATGATCTACTTATGATTACAGATCATCTTGGGGCACGTGGCTGTCACTTCATAGTGTGATTTTCATTGTTTGTGAGCCAAGTGTGTAGGAAGGCAGTGAATCACATACATCTCTCTCCAGAGTCCAGGTCATAGGAAGAAAAACTCTTGTTTTGTTTTTCTAGGCAACATCTGCAGAGTGTTGAAGGTCACTAGAGAAGGCTGGGTGGACAGCTCATTCTCTCACACGCCTTTGGTGTTGGTTTACAGTAATTATTTGATTATTGAAATGAAATAGCTGTGTAAAAGTGTTATCCACCAAAGCATAGTTTTTTTTTGTTTTTTTGGTCTTTAGACAAAAGCATCCTTTAAAGTATCCTTTTAATTTTATCGATAATTCATCATGCCATAGTTATTAAGTCAATTTCAGCCTGACTAAAATGGCATCCAATTTTAGTTGACAAAAACAGTATTTTATTTGAAGAGATATTAAATCAAATATTCAAACATGTTATTTACTGCTTATACTGTATTATTACAATGACCAAAAAATGGCTTCATCGTAAAGGGTTTATGGGAAAAACATACAGACACAAGTTAAAGAAGAGGTTTAGAATATTCCTTTCAGAGGGAGAAGAACTTCTTTTGAATTAGTGTCATTTGTGCATTTGCGTTTGTGCAGATACAGCTGTAATATTACAGTACATTTATGTTGTTCATATGCATCTGGTTAATCTCATATTTGCGTATCGCCATAATGTGTATTTCCATTTCGTCTTCCTTCACACAAATTAAAAACAAAACTGAAACGTGCATTTACGTTCTGCAAATTTTAGCAAACAAAATACAGTCATTTAAAAAAAAAAAACATGTGGGCGAAAGATATCACATTCAGTTGATCATATAAAATCACCACGATGACCAACACAAAGTTTCTTAGTTTAAAAGTGAATTCTGTGTGAGCTGTGATTTATTCATTGCTACACTATACAGTCTTAGTACATACTTACATACTATATATATGCATATCTATTATAGACAATGGACCATTTTTTGCCCATGAAATTTCACCAAAATTTTGCTAATGTGACCGCACTTTAACACTGGGGAAAGTTTGTAGGAAAAATTTTACTTCTCCAGCTTCCCCACTTTTCAGATCATCCCCTTCAATCATTCCCCTCAGGGATTAATAAAGTTTATCAAAATCCCCCTGGTACAATATACAGTCTAAGATCATAAATGGTGGCACAATTCAACACAGCTGGCCTCTCTTTATCCTGGAGTTCCCCTCTTCACTGCTTTTTTTATTAGACAAGTACCTGTCCAGCTATGAGTAAACATTACAACTCATCTCATACACACCCATTCAAAAGCGTCATCCAAACCTGTGCCAGAAACAACACAAAGCAAACTGCACATGCAAACACATACAGTACACACGGCAATCTAAGATGAACTCCTTCTGGGGCCCAGTTTATGTTGGCGGGCCGAGTAAAACGGAGCCAACAGAGGCAGAGCGGGGAGAAAAAACAACATAATGTAACAATTTATCTGCACATATTTCCCAGATTTGATGTACAAACACTCTGTTGCAGAGTTCCCAAGTATGTTGTATCTATAGCAATGAGGCATGAATTTTCAGCTAGCGGCCTGCCTAAGAGTGCGTTTTGGGTGCGTAATGACCAACCACTCTGCGTTCGAGTTCAGCCAAGTAACTCCTCACAATGCGGTGGCCAGAATGACTAATGGAGGTTTGAATATCTGAACTCGCTTTGTGGAGTCGCACAGGAAGATAAAAGAGAAAAACAATAACGAGAAAGTTGAGGAGAAGCGTCTGTTTTCACTTAGGTCCCCCGCGCGCCACAAACCTTCCCATTGTTGCCTGAAGGAGGCTGGCTGCGAGCGTGGCCTCAAATCATAAAAAGAAGCTGTAATTAGCTAAGTGACAATTGAGTCCGTAATAAAAGAAGGGCAGCCTGGAAGTGAACCCGAACTGTTAGCTTTCTTTCACTCTCATAAACTGACCAGAGCGTTTTGTTTAGCACGCCTTTCACACTGTAAAACAGGCCCCGGAGTGTGTGGTGGGGTAATCCGTACATCCAGTTCCGGATGCCCGAGTCGGTGACTAACTTACCCTGAATTGCCTGTTCTCTCGACTCACTTTCTACTAGCACATCTGCCATGCTGACTGTGCCGTTTTCTACCATCTCAGGCATGTCAAAAAAGCTTTGACATTTGACCAGAGCGATTTCAATGGGATTTCGAACATCTTGACATCCGCAAGACAAGTGCTTCTATGCGAGAGCCAAGCACAGAAGCTAGGCTTGACTTGCTGTTGATTCAGATGTTCTTGTAAACACAGCAGTGCGGTGCAAAAAAGTGCTGGCCTGTCAGAATTCTTTCCTTGCCTTTTGTGAAGGGCAATAGCTGCCAGTGGGAGGAATCTAGTCAGGATGAGCTCTGCTGCATTAATGGGGCTTTGTTTGTTGTTTTACTCACCCTGGCTTTTCTGAGATGCACACTTCTGTACGAAAAACATTCCTTGGACTCGTTGTGTGCTTTGTTCACACTTGCAAAAACAAACGGCATGGTTAATACTTCCAGTAACAAGGGTATCAAGATGGGTTCAACAGTTTAACAACCCTGAGGAAACTTTAAACCTAAATAAAACCATGACGTCTAATGTACACAGTTACTTGAATGGCTCTAAATGCACCGGGATGCACAATACCGGTCTTAGCATTGGTTTAATATGACTGATCTTCAATCTTGTCCATACTACAGAAATCCATCCATCCATCAATCCATCCGTCTGTCCATCCATCCATCCATCCATCCATCCTTCCGTCCATCCATCCATCCATCCATCCGTCCATCCATCCGTCCATCCATCCGTCCGTCCGTCCATCCATCCATCCGTCCGTCCGTCCATCCGTCCATCCATCCATCCGTCCATCCGTCCATCCATCCGTCCGTCCATCCGTCCATCCATCCATCCATCCATCCATCCATCCATCCGTCCATCCATCCATCCATCCGTCCGTCCATCCGTCCATCCATCCATCCATCCTTCCGTCCATCCATCCATCCTTCCATCCGTCCATCCATCCGTCCATCCATCCATCCATCCGTCCGTCCGTCCGTCCATCCGTCCATCCATCCATCCATCCATCCATCCATCCGTCCATACATCCGTCCGTCCATCCGTCCATCCGTCCATCCATCCATCCATCCATCCATCCATCCATCCATCCATCCATCCATCCATCCGTCCATCCATCCATCCATCCGTCCATCCATCCATCCATGAGGATTAAATTTATCAAAAGTGACAGTAGAGACATTTACATTATTACAAAAAAAAAAACAAATAAATACTGATGCTCTTTTGAACTTTCTATTCATCAAAGAATGCTGAAAAAAGTTATCAAAGTTTCCACAAAAAAACATTTAGCAGCACAACTTTAAAAAGATAATAAAAAGTTTATTGACAAGCAAATCAGCATATAAAATGATTTCTGTATGATCATGTGACACTGAAGACTGGAGTAATGATGCTTTCATGAGTAATGAAATTCAGCTTTGCATCACAGGAATAAATTACATTTTACAATATATTAAAATAGAAAACTGTTATTTTAAATTGTAATAAAATCTCACCATATTACTATTTTTACTGTATTTTAATCAAATAAATGCAATCTAAGCATAAGAGACTTTCTAAAACTTTTAATAGTATATATAAACACATTTATAAAGTTCTCTGTACACAATTTAGATAACTATTTTTTTTTTCTTTACAAAAAGAAACAGGCACGGTGCAAGTGTTAGGTCTGTATGAATGGTTACCAGTACACACACACACACACACACACACACACACACACACACACAATCATGTAGCTCTAACCCAGGGCTCTTAATAAGTGGTGTAGCATTAGTGATCTTTACCAAACAAATTAAATCTACACAGTCAAAGTGTGCTGGTTTGCGTCTGGGTGATGTTAATGGGACTATGATAGATAGTGATGATAGAGCGACAGCCCTTTCATTTTTCAAACTCAGGGAGAGGCTGGATTCAAACTCATGAAGGTTCATTTGGAGGCTGCGCTGCTAAAGAAGGAAACTTGTAGTGCGTGGTCACTGCAGTGCATTTGTTCATGCTCTTTGAAACATGTGCAAGCAGTTCTGCCCATTTAAATCCAATTACGATCTCAACCGGTCGTCATGGGAACCACCTGTGATAAACACCCCAGCACATAATGGCCCCAAACTATTTCCCAAATTATAGGCGCCCTCAATCAACACAACGAATTAGGCCTTCTCTGCTTCTGTAGAGCGGATACTCTAAGCGCTCTTTCTCCTGAGACACATCTTGGCCGAGTCCAGAATGCAAATCACTCTGAAGACTTGAATGAAGTACCAATGCACGCATTTTACATTTAGCATGTTAGCAATTACAGGTCTTGTGAACTAAAACGCAGATTGAGTATTTGAACAGAATATCTTCCTTTGCCGTTTCCCTAATAGCCGTCACAAAATATCTTAAAGCCGCATGCGAAAGGTCCTGCAGCTATTATGTTTTATAAAGTTAACATGAAATTACATTAGCAACTCATTTTACTTTCATTATTTGGAATATTTTAGAATAAGCCCTCTACTTATTAATTGGCAGTTCAACTCTACCAGAATGGAGTAAATGGTAAAAAAAAATAAGATGGCTTGGTGAAGTCAGCAGGTTATGACACTTTGATTAAACATTACAAAGATAAAAAAAAATAACTTTGTATTAACTTAACAATGTATACCAATGAAACATGCATTAAAAGACTTGGAACAACATACTAAAAACTATAGTAAATACTAGTTTCCTTGTTAAAAAAATGAGCATGAACACCCTCTCAAGTCAAAATTTGAATGCGATGAGCTTGAAATCACAACTTCAGAAGTGGGAAGTAGGAAATCTCCATTACAAAGGCAGCATTAATAGGTTAAAAAGGTGATTTCATGTTGATTTTAATGTATCTCTAAGCATTTGACATGTTACTGAGCTTTTAAATCAATCGTCATTATAATTTCCCAGCAGATTTTCTCTTACTTTCATCAACAGCCTTGTAAGACATTTTATCAACATCATTTACGCAGGGTAACATGAAATCAATAACGAAATAATGATAGTAATTATCCTCCCTCTAGCTAAGCTTATTACAGTTTTTCTCAGTCGCTTTGGTGCATTTCTCAGATCAGAAATGAAATTCCCAAAACTACTTGTTCAACCTCCACCTCATCTAGTCACTTGTGAACATCATAAAAGCAGTTTCTCATTCTTTTGAACAAGTTGTGATTGCTTTGGTACATTGATGCAATTGATTATGTGCAATTGTCTGCGGTTTCCCACATTATCAGTTGCTAATGCCAAGCTGCTCAAAATGTATTCTCTGTACAATAGTCTTACCCCTCAAAACATCTAGTCATTAGTTCATTGCATTAGTCATTAAAGTCATTAAATGCAAATGCAAATGCAAAATGGTTGATCTAGTTGTCATAAACTGTCAAGCATATTTTCTACACATTTCTATTAGACTTTTTGTAAATGTGCCATGAATTGATGAATTGTGCATGTGAATCTTGACTTTCACTAATAAAGAGAATGTAGATCAAACAATGAGAAACCAGTTCTCTGAAATAGCTCAAAGTTGAATCTCATGAACTTTCAATTGGCAAGCATATACAGTGCTGCATGCAAAAGCAAAGTTCTGCCTAAGTGGTCTTTCCTGTGTTTGCCTTTCTAATGTTGTATTTGCGCCTTGGTGCCCCTTTTTTTCTTTTTTCTTTTCTATAACACAATAATATTGTGGGTTTTTTTTTTTTGTTTTTTTGTTTTTTTGTCAGACCACTAGTAAAAGTGTGAACTGTTGAATCCTATCCAGTCTCTTTCAATCAATAACTCACGTACAGTAGTGTGTAAATGTACTTTTGAAATTAATATATGGCATATTTCAATACAGAAACTGTCATCCAAACTGTTGCCATAGTTTACATCAGGTAATACTAACAGAGTGCAGTGTTTTATTGACAACATGACTAAGCATTTTGACTATCTTGTTTGTGAACAATGACACAAGGACTTTTCATTCTGATGGCACTGATATGTTCATTGACATAAATACTTACTTTTAAGAGATGAACTAAAGATTTTGAGTAAGTTACAGGCTTTTGCAGGTAATCCAATGTGTGGTTCTGTTTGTACGAATTGTTTTAAGAATGCACATACTTCTTTGCAAATATTAAGGATGATTTGAGAAATGCACCAAAGCGACTGAGAAAAAATGTAATAGAGTTATGAGGATTAAGCATCAAATAATCAATTAAACTGCAGTGAAGAGGCGAAAAAGTTAGAACACGAACACAGCAGTTCAAACCTAATCTAAAACAATCTGTGTGCAGTGCAGATTTATCTTATCACACTCAATATTGAAAACATCTGGTACTTTTATTAGGAAACAGCACATATTTTTTAGGTTAATTTTTAACAATCAGGCTTTTCTAAATGAATCAATAGTTTACTCTAGACTAGTCAGTGACCTATGATTCTCTCTGGTGGGTCTCTGGAGGCGTGCGTGAGTGACACTGGGCTGCTCTACACCAATAGCATAAGACGCTAGCAGAATCCCCACAGTCACAGCAGTGCAGCTTTAGGAACACTGGGTGGCTCTGTGGGCCCCACACCATGACAGAGATTTACTCACGCTACAGACCTGCCTCATCTCCCTCATAAATACAGCAAACTGTGTTCCCACAGGCCACCATTTCTCTGAGTCAACCTGTCATCCAGACCACCAGATCTCAAGCGCCTGAATGAGGCACAAACAGTGTCCAGGGAGAGGATATGATTCCACAACATGCTGTGAAAGTGGGAAATGTATAACGAGACTATAAGTCAACAACTTTCGGTGAAAACTCAATGACTTTTCTACCTCTCGGATTCAACAATCTGACCATAAATTTCTACGGTTTCACAACTGCCACTGGATTTTGCATGGTCTTCACAGATTGTACTTTTTATAAACCACAGAGGAAACTAAACAAACTTATTTCACATAACCTTGTGCCAACAATGTGAAAAGAGGCCTTAAGTGTATCTAAATTTACTAACTAACCATTCCCCCTATCGTGCATATTTTCCTTTATTTGGATGCTAAATTGCTTACACATGTAATGGGATATTTCGGTGCACACAACATACATATAAACCTCTCGTCCAATAA
This sequence comes from Gila orcuttii, assembly GCA_026230005.1. Classification (NCBI taxonomy): domain Eukaryota; kingdom Metazoa; phylum Chordata; class Actinopteri; order Cypriniformes; family Leuciscidae; genus Gila; species Gila orcuttii. The sequence goes on along the minus strand of JAPDVR010000016.1, from coordinate 27,036,667 downwards.
AATATACTGCCAGCAGATTTCTAGATTTTGCCTACAGCTGCAAACTACACATTGTGGTGTAGGAGAGAATCTGGCTGCTGACTGAACCTGAACATCTGCATACAGAAGATATTCATGCTCACATCTTTCAACTGTACAAAAAAAGTTGACTTACTGGTAGCAATTTATAGGCAGGTATGTATTTGATCCTGAAGATGTGTGCTTTCATGTTTGAACAGTTACAACTTAAATGTCAGTAACAAGACATATTTCTGACCTGAATTTAAATACAAGTCACATTCTTGACGAAGACAAACATCTTAAACCAGCCCAAGCAGGTTTGCTAGTCTCCCAGCCTGGTCAGACCAGTTTGCTGACTAGTTTTAGAGGGGATTTGGGCACTTTTCAACTGGTCAGGCTGGGAAACCTGCTGAAACCAGCTAAAACCAGCACTCAAGCTTAAGTTTGTTTTTCTTTCTGTCAGCTTAAACATTTAATCTGTTTAATTTCACTGTTTATTTCACACTTTCAATACCTGGCATTCTCTGTCTCTGTAGCAGTTTTACGAAACAAAGCTATGAAACTAAATTCCTTAACCAAAACAGTGTAAACAGGTTTATTTATTCATTCCTCCAGTCAGCAGAAAGAGAAAGTGCTGCGTGGGCAGTGCCTCGGGCAGATGTCCGCTTTGGTTTTTTTCTGACCCACGTGTACACGGTTTCCTCGAGGCTGACAAGGTTAAGAAGCTACCGGCAAATGCCACTGCCTCCATCTAAGAACAGCACAGCAGGTCATTAACATTTCTCTGGTAGGAACTTAGTGGAGAATATTAGCTTCCTCTGACTGATCTGCCTTTGGGGGGTTAGCTCACCCATATCCCACTACCAGGACTAAACTGTGAATTTCAAAGTTCCCCGGTGTACATCAATCAGCTCACGACCCTGGGAAGCCAGTACAATTCAAGAAAAAAAAAAGTTAAGCTTTTCATTGAGCTTTCTGTATATAGTTGGCTTTCTGTCAGGACTCCAAAGTCTTTGTAGCTTGTATTTATCTAAATATGTCTTTGGAGTAAATCACAAAGCTGTCTAGCTTTTTGAAACTGGCTGAGCACAGCCCTATTTTGGAAGACGCTTGGCTGGATTCAGAGAGGCTTCATTTCTCTGAAAACAATCAGTAGGCCACTTCTGAAAGCCCTGAGCCAGAGCTCTATGGTTTATGTACTTGGGGCATGTTGAATTATTAGCCAGCTATTGTGGGTAGACAAAACTTGCATTGCTTAACACAGCAATATAATGACATGGAGTTACAGTATTATCCCTTATTCCTTGATAATCACCATTTATACAGCAGCAGAACCCAACTGCTTGTTTTGATTACATCTTTTCTGGACTCAAATATTTCAAGGAATATTTCACCCAAAAATTAAAATTCTGTCATTATTTACACACCCTCGTGTCAGTTCTGGCCAGTCATTATAATGAAAGTGAATGAGGGCTGGGACTGTCAAGCTCCAAAATGACAAAAAAAAAAAGCACAGTAAAAGTAGTTCATCTGAATCATGCACTATACTTCCAGTCTTCTAAAGACATACAATAGTTATGAGGAAGAACATACTGAAACTACATCCTTGCTCTCGATTCATGAGCATTTAAGAGAGTTCATGAGAGAAATAATGATTTAAGAACACCATTTTTTATTCAAATCTTTTCAAAGAATAATTTCACGTTCTAAAACCGAATCATTCAGTCAGTGAGTTAGTTAAACTTTGTCAAACTGTCAAAAAATTATTTTGTTTTGGGTTTTGGGATTTTTAGTGAATACATTTCAATTGGTTTGTCACACAAAGCTGACTACGGCAGAGTTTGAATATAGTGCATATTGACCTTTTATGCTGTTTCGCTGACTTTTTATGGTTTAAAAGCAGTTGTCATTCTTTATAAAGTGCAACCAGCGCGTTCTACAAAAAATTCTCCTGTTGTGATCCACAAGAGAAAGAATATCATACAGGTTTAGAATGATATTCGAAGGTAAAGCTGCAGAGTCCAGGGTAAATAAGTAATTAACCAATCACTTAACTGTGCAATAAAATGTCATTAGAAGGCTTTAAAAGCACAGTACACTTTGCAAAACAACTGCAATTATATTAAATCATGTATGGAGGTCTCATTAAGGGAACCAATGAGCTAAATGGCTTCAGAGAGGCTGCAGACTTCAGGAGTCATGTTTGAGATTCAGTCTGGAGCTGAAAGATGGTTTGTGTTTGCAAGGCTGAGGAGGCCAAATCCCCCAAAACACGAGGGGAGAAAACTTGATGTGTGGGAGAGCGATTTGTTTCTATAAATAAAAGACAACAAATGCTGAAAAGGAACATAAACCTGTCAGGGAAAGAAGAAAAACAAAAGACGTACTTCGTGACGCAAAAACGAGGGAGAGTAAAATCCAACCTCGACACTCCAATCATGCAAACTCGAGATTCAATCAATCTATGTAGTTATGAAAGGCCATCGCCGCTGTTTGGTGATCATTTCATGATGCTAACTGCTCGCCTCTGCCGGGATAATTGTACCCGGAAGATTAAAGAGGGAAAGTTTAAAATTGGCTGAGGGGAAGGGGACATAAGACAAGATGATGCATTCTGCTTTCCTATTCCTCTTAATGCACCAATCACATGCAACCTGAGCTTTGGGTAATGGCAGGGAGTGACTGAGTCTCATGGGTATCACTGACCGAAATATCCTACATTACCAGCGCAGAGGCCTGTCTCATAACAGGAACTGAAGTTAATATAGGGGCCCATTTAGCTGCACCGTTAATAAATAGGAGCAGGCATGTTCAGGACTGCCTTCTAATTCGTCATTCACTTTTCATTATTCGGTTTCAACGGCTAGACAGAAAGATCTAGCCTTCTAAGAACAGGGCAAGGGTGGAAATACATCTAGAAACCTGACCAAACCCCCGGATAAAGAGTGTATAAGTACGCTTGCATTGAAGATGAGGTTCATTTCTGAGTCCACACAGTGAAATCTGTAACTGTAACCACAATCTTTCCAGGCTGCAGAGAGTGCTGACCACAAATGGTCTCCGGCAGTCATTACCGCACACGTCTCTGCAGGGCTTTTCCCCCACGACCCACAGACCGGTCTTTCTCTGTCTTCGTCAGCCAATGGCTACCATCCTCTCTTTTCCCTTCCTTATTCATCCACAACGCCCTCTGCTCCCATTTCATTCCACTCCGTCCTCAGTCTTACTCAGCGTTAAAACTTGCTCCTTACCTTTCCCTGACCCCTGTCAGTGTTCCCAGTCCTGCTGGCCACGGTCGGCCCCAGCCTCGCTCCGCCTAACCCTTCCCGTGTGCGACACGGTCGGCTTGCTTTCCCCAGCTGGCCGGGCTTGAGGTTTTTTAATGGGAAGGTTACGGGTGAGGCCGTTCATATCACACTAACATCAACCAGCGTAACGAACCCTGACAAGGCAAGGTTACAAGCCTTGCCATAAACCGCTCCCGCCCTAAACAACTTTCATTAGGCGTACTCCGGTTTACATTTAGCAAATGTTAAATCAAGAGGGAGCAAACATGCTGTACTTTAGATTTGCTGTTGGAAAGGATAATGATAGGTCCTAAGTCCACTGACAGTTTCTCAGTGGATAGAAATACAGACAAGTTTCAAATTAATATTTGTAATATCATTAATGCATTCATGTTTTCATGAAACTAAAGACGCAAGATATATTTATCATTATCATTTTATTTTTAAAATTGTGAATGACGAGGAAAGACACTCGTGTGTTGTAATATTTCAAACCAGGGAAACTATTACATAAAAAGCTTCAAATGCCAGCATCAGGGCCAACCAATCTAATCTTCTCTGCCTCATGGAAACATTTGAGAAACAAAAAGCTGCTCGCAGGAACTTAATGGTGCTCTAGAGTGACTACCGTGTCAAAATCAGCTTCAAATAAACACTTGTAAAGCTTAACCTTTGCTCCGGCACGGGCCTGACCTGATCGCGCTAGTTTCATTGACATAAATTCATAAATGAAGTATTTCCCGACTGCTAAGCCAAAACATGTCCCTGATTCAAAGCAGAGCAGGAAAATATTCAGAATAAGAATGTCGTTTATCCAAGAAAAATATTCCCTCCAGCACACCTTCTCCTCTCCATAGAGAGCACGGGGAGAGGTTGTGTCACATTAAGCTTGGCTGGGACTCCTGGTCCATCTGAAAGAATCACATCTGGACGGGCTGAAGGAATAACACAGAATATCCCTGCACTGACAGCGTCCTTTAAACAGTGTTTGGGAAAGTCAAATATTTAAGCAAGATCCTTTCCAGTACAATGATCAAAATTCAAACAGTGGGAAGTTTGACCGCAAGCTTTTCCAGGCACGGATATCAAAGGGAAGCGATGACTTACAGGCGGCCCAACTTGGGTGTGGATTGGAACAGCAGCTCCGGCAGGACCTGCAGTCGGTTCCGGTTCAGGCGGCTGTGAGGAACAGAGGACAGGGGAAGGGCAAGAGTTAGTGTGGTCAAAACGTCAGGAGGTAAGAAACCAAACGTAAGACACTGTGAGAATGACCTTATGCAGAGCACAGATCAGTGGGTATGTGTTTGTGTAGTTAGATTATCCAAGGCAAAAAGAGAGAGCGAAAACCAAACAAAGACGGAAAGGTTGTTTGACTTGCACATCAACATGCAGGAATCTGAATACCTAGATGGATGAGACAACAAGGCAAACACAAACGACACACGGACAGACCAATCCATCTTTCTGATTGAAGAAACAAGCCGGGTCAGCATTGCTATCAGGATGAGCAACATCACGACAGGCCAATAGCTACATCCTGGGGTCAGGAGTCACATCTGTGCAGGGGCTGATGGGAAATAAATGTACTTCCTCTGAAGATGGCCTAGGTTATCTCCAGTAGTGCTCTTTAAAGGCTACTATCACTCACATGAGCCTGGCCAGACGGACTGTGGGATTTGGTATGACCCTTATCACGGGAGTATGGGTTTTCATGATAGGATGCAGGGTCATGGAGCAAACCAAAGGTATGTGGAGGAGGAACATAACTTTTTCTTTTTGAGAATCTACAACCCGACTTAGTTCCTTGCAGTAGTCTTCAAGTAGACTCATTCTACAAGCAAAGAGTTGACTTTCTCTTAGGCCGTGTGTCCACCAAAGCGTTTTTAGCTAGCTGAAAATGCCAGGCACTCTGCTGCAAACGCCTAGCTGTGGGTGCTTAAGAGCGCTTCGGCAGTGGAGCGTTTTTTTTTTTCTCAGTTGAGCTGCTTTGCTTGCTATGATACGGAATATCCACAGAAGTGTTACTAGTATCTCATTTCATTTCACAGATGTATTGTTTCTATATAAAAATGTTGATGTAAAGTATTTGCTCCGGCTCTTGTTTTGTCTGTTACCGTTGTACAAGCAGGATGTGGCAGTTGGTCGGTGTGGTATTTGTCCCGCCCCCTCCTCCACTGTGTTTGGACGGCTGGCAAAAAAATGGACAGTGATGAGCGTTGCGTTTTCCCCATAGTTGAACATTCTTCAACTCTCTGCGACCGAAAAAACACACAGCGCTCAGAGCTCAGTATGAAATACGTAGACGCTCAGCTCCTTGTCACGCTGCTGGAGTTTTAAAAAACGTGGCGCTCCTATGGCTTTATTGGGAAAATATGCTAGCCTGGGGAAAAAACTCTTTGGTGGACACACGGCCTTAGTGAGCCTCAACTACAGACAAATTCACAGCAACCATCTTTCTGTCTGACTTGTATGGTATCTTACAATTGTGCTACACAAATCTGGGGGAAAGTGACTACTAGAATTCTATCAGTTTATTTAAAAATACATTAAAACTGCAATTCACAAATTCAACTACTTTAACGTACATGTTGTATGACGAGCATGTCTTTGAGCATGTCTCAAATTTTTGATCAAATAAATGCAGCCTTGTTGAGCAAGAAAATTTCAAACACATAAAAACTAAAATTACCAACCCCAAACCTTTGAACGGTAGATTTAAAAAAAAGATTTAGACTCACATGTATTCAAGGTGTAAGTAAAATATGTTACTTTTTCACTTGATGGTTACACCACATAACATCATAAAAAGAAAATATCTTAAAAATTATGTCAAAATGTATGTTTATTTTCTGACCGTTTCGGAGATAAATGCAGTAAATAAATAAAAAAAGTTTACTTTTTTTTTTACCATATGAAATAAACATGAAATACAAAGAGTACATTTCTAAGAACTTGGCATGTGTTTCAAATGAGACTCCTTTTCTTTATCGTGGATACTCTTATTTGTCATTGACCTTAGTTTGAGGGATCAATGGGAGGGGTTACCTCAAAACTTGACCCTTGTTAAACCATGGATTATAAACTTTATCTATTTTTTTTTAACCAAAGTCACAACATGCTGCATGAAAACCTTTCTGTTCTTTCTGTTCTTTCTGTTTCTGAATCAGTAATTATAAAACACTTGCTCTCATAGTGGGGCCAAGCTATTTATATGTCTGCTGGGTTACAACAACAACAACACAAAGTCACACTTGAGTGTCAGATGGAGGGAATGCATGTGGACACACTGGCCGTCTCGCCGCCGAGAGTGGGTCATTGAGTTAAATGCTGTGAAATTCCAAATAAGAGTGATACATTGAGGAATGTAGTTCTCGACCCAGATAAACCAGACCCACAAAACCACCACAGAGACAGATTCTTCAGAGGTGGTAAACAGACTGACAAACTTCGGTTCTCTTCATGATGGTTGCTGATTTTGACGTACGTTCATCTCTAACACGTGGCGGCAGCTGCCAACAGACTCAGTTAAACACCGACAGACCCGTGCAAACATTTACAAGGAATGAAACGCACTGAGATATTCACACATAAACAAACTCAAGGATGCTAATACAGGCAAGCCACAGTCCAGACATTCTTTGACCTTGTCCAACTGCAGTAATAGCTAGCATGTTTGGTCTGACCCCAATGGTCAATTTCACTGGCAAGTGTTAAGATTCTCACCAGAAAAGAGCAAATGGCTGCGCTCCAGATGTCAGGGGGCAAACAAGCACGTAAACCCACTGGACTTAGAAAAGGAAAGTTATGGAGGTCACCTCCAAATTCTCAAAGTTCCTTTCGCTTTTGTGTAGATGTTTCAGATTAAAACCGACAAGGTCAATGTGTTGCTCATAAACAGCTACAAATTATTTTGTCCAAAACACACATACAGAAACATGTGGTATATGTATCATGACAGCATGTGAGTTCAATCATTTCCTCTATTTTTATACTTACATTCTCTCTAGCTGTCGGAGTTCCTGAAATGCTCCTCTTTCGATCACACTTATTTGATTGTTTTCCAGATGTCTGTGGGGAAAAAAAAGAACTTCATTATCCAATCAACTCCAGCGATTCAACTTCAACTGACATTGATTAGCCTCCCAGAGTGATTGAAATGACAGTTGAAAGAGGACTAGACTTCACAACAGTGACTGATAAGCAAACTGCCTTTTTCTCAAGAAAACCAGAGCAGATTTTTCTCTGATTTTATGAAGTGTGCGGTTGCCTCAGCAGACCCTCATTCGTGTCCAGCATGCCTGTGACAACGTTCCGGAGGGTGTTTTCAGAGCTCTCCTCTACTCTGAAGACTTTGTCATATTTCAGGGCCCTTAAGATTTTCCAGATGCATTACATAGACTGCACATCTCCATGGCTATTTCTTGTTTATATTTGAGTCTCTTTGAATTAGAATGAACACGCAGACACACGCATAGAACCCACACAACCACTAAATTATATTCAGCACCAGATAATACAAGCAATCTCCCAAAAAGAGAGACAATCCCCCGAAGCAAAAGACATCCTAAAGTGTCTCTAAAGTGGACTTCCGCTTTCTGGGCTTATGAATGATGTTTTTAAAGAAAATGTTTAGACACGCAACTGTTTTTACAGCCATAATCCATGTTTTGTGATATCATTCTGTCAGGAAAAGATGAGACACTTGGCTTTTATGAATACCGCAGCTTTAAGGCACGATCTAGCATGGTGAGGCCAAAAACACAAGCGATCAGGGCGTGCCTAAATTGATTTTTCCGTAATAATTGCATTCTTTGCTGATAACAAACATATTATATAGTCTGTATCTAACATAAATCTAAGTCCGAGTAACAATCTGCCTCATTCTTACAAATAGGGGATCAACCCCACCATGGTTTATGTATTGGCATTAAAAGTAATCCCTTTCGATCCTGACCAGATGGGTTTTGGTGTGTGCTGAAGAATAATAACAGTTTTTTTCTTCATTTGTCAGCATCTCTCCCTGTTTCTGTTCTTTGTCTTTCTCATCTTTACAGAAATGTTATGAAGTTTTGCATGGAAACATATGGGACACAGGCAAACACCTATGCTTTCACAGGGGCTGACAAGGAGAATAGAAGACCTCTCAATTGAAAGGGTGAAGCAAGACACATGGTACTGCTGGAATAGTCTTTGTTATTCTTGCCTTAAGCATTAACCAAGTGCTGGTTTATAGGCAGGACTCAGGTCAGTGTAGATGGCGCTTCCCTGAGGACTTTAGAATGGAAACGATCTATGACCCAAGGTAAGGTCAATCTTAAATTTCAAAACTTAACTATTGATCATTTATTATGAACAATTTACAACATAATCAAATCAAAGTCAAATGGTGAAACCAACATGTAGACTCATGAGGGAAAAAACCAAGAGAAATTATATCAAAGGACAAATTGCAGTGCAGCTGGCACTTCTCTGTGAAATTTCGAGTGGGAAAGTCTAAGTGCCCCTTTTATGCTATTTTAAAGGTTCCTAATTTTGTTTTGGAGGTCTCCTACAATATGTTTACATGCATCAAAAGACAAAAAATACTTTTATTTTCTCATAATATACATTGCACATCACCTCATTTGACACCACTGATTCGAAACAAAAGATTCGCAAAAGTTTCGTAGCTTCATGAAGCAGTGTTTCGAAATCACCCATTACTACTCGACCCTTTGCCCGTACTTGACTATGAATACATATCTGCTCATGTATTTGTCTAAGTGTCGCCCATCACCTGCTCGCTTGCTTGTAGTGTTAGTATTAATAAAGCTGCAAATAGATAGATCAAAACCCCAGTCCTTCATTCAGATATACATCACAATAGGGGAGAAAACTATCACAACCTCGTTTCATGATAAGTTTAAAATAGGTTAGTTCAGGTTGTAAAATGTCATGTGGAGAGAACCCCCAAAAACCTTTTGATATCTAAAAAATTAATAATTCTGATAGTTTTACATTATTTTTAAATAATCTTGAAAAATACATTTAAAATCTTTTTTTGAAAATAATAAATTATAGTGCAGCTAACACTTCTCTGAGGACTATCACAAGGGAAAATAATAAATCACAGGGTGAATGTCGTGCATGAAGAGTGCATAGGTGAGATTGGAGGCTTGTCCTGCGCTATCATACAGTGCAAGTCTTCCAAAAAGATAAGGGGGTGTTGAGGCTGTTCACAGGTCCCAGGGAGAGGCTGCTTTTGGGGCATGGCATGACCGTTAATCACAAACCACCTTAAACTGCCTCTCTGCACCCCGCCAGCCGCTGCCTCTGCTTACGACTGCTCTCTTGGGCGTTTATTTTACTCCTCTTTTTTTCACTTGTTTATTTTTATCTCCATTCCTCTCTTTTTACGGGCTCTCATTCAGGAAGAAAACATCACGGAGAAATACATGATTACAGTCATTAAGCTGCAAGAACACTTTCTCTAGAGGAACCCAACTCACTAGATCACGACTGACCTGCGCCTCTACTAGCAGCCGTCCCGTCATTTAATTTATTTTAAAAGTTCACGTTTCTGGTATGGAATATATTGTTACATATTCTTCAAACTCAAGAACAAGTTTGAAGAGTGACTGCATCTAAGGCAATGACTTCATGCGAGGTTCAGTCAAAGGGTCATGTTAAACGTGTCGGATTTACTCAGCATAAATGTCAGTTTGTTTTATTATGACTTGTGCTGTAATCCTCCCGGCTTTCAGCCTCCAAACCTTTGATGGCTTTGACTGTAAAGACAACACGGAAGAGGAGGGGCACTTGGGAGTTAAAGGAAGGATTAACCATAAGAGTGAAAGATACAGAGTGACATCTTACAGCACGCGTAGGTTCTTGAGGCCAGAGAAGTCCACTTTGGTGATCCGGGTGATGTTATTCCTGTCCAGATCCCTGGAAAGAGAAGGGGGGGGGGGAGGGATAGGGGATAAAAAAAAAAAGTTAAAAGCTTTTTATTTCACTTATGCTTTCAAACATGATTTTTCAAGTCTCAGCTCACAGCAGAGTCAGTAAACAGAGAATTTAAATACAGAGGCTCCCTGACAGCCTCAACAGCCCCGACTCGCACCAGATGCCCGCGGGGCAACGCTATTCAAAGCTGCCGTCTGCCAGCGAGCATTAGTGCCATGCTGCGGGTTACTGAGTCTGAGGGGCCGAAATCAGCTAGGCCACTCTGCCTCACATTCACTGCGCTGGAGGCGACTCACTTTCAGCATGCTGCTATTGTACTGCCTCCACTTTAAACGTTCCCATACACACACACACACACACACACACACACACACGACGCACACACACACGGCGCACATGGCTCGGGATCACGTTAGCGTACACTTGCCCTTTTCTGTTCTGTCGTGTCTGTACAATAACTGTATACAATGCAATTTTTTTTTTCAATACGTTTATCTGCTTTTTCTTTTCCATGCAAAAAAAAGACAACTAAAGTCTCTCAAAAAATGGCAGAGGAATGATATTTTGTTCTGTATGTAAGCAAAGCGAATGACATGTGGGAATAAACTGCTTGAGAGAGACAGATTGCATGGAAACATTTTTGTTTGGAAAACGTCTCTTCTTGCATCTGAGTGAATTATATATTACCAAACTAAGTATTTTTTAACTGAAATGAGTATACATGCCTATGGATACGAACTGACTTCCTCTGAGGGATGCTGTTTACTGGAGCTCCGCCACACTGAAAAGATTACCGTTGAGAAATATACAGTGACATATGATGACAAACGCATACACTTACACACTAACATCAGGCCGTCTCAGTGTGCTTCTCATAATAAACATAAACATTTATAAATCTGATTTAAAGGCATATTGGATTTCAAAAGATTCCCCCAGAACCACAAAAAGCACATCAAGCAGACTAATATGAGCCATATAGGAAACATATTACAGGGGACAGGCCATTTACAGACCAGGGAGTCCATAACATGATTCTCTTCTAGATGGCGGCAGCATTTTTGGGCATCAAATGTGTGTAGAAAAAGGATGCGGTCTAGGTAGGCAGCACACTTGGTTTAGAAACAAGGCCCTGATCTGCTTTGAAAACCAAACATGACAGAATCTTTCACATTTACTTTTCAGCATAAAGATAATAGACATTTAAAAAAAAAATGAAAGAAAAATTTTCTCAAAAAAATTGTCCCAACTGTACTAGAGTTGTCTAAACAACTGCTAATTATGCATGTTAAGAGTTTGATAGTTCCCAGCATGCACTGCAGCATAAATAAATGATGTGATTACTGTAATAGGATTATTGCTTTACTGTTTGTTGACTTTATTTATCCTGTTTTTGTTTTTTATCATGTTCTGTTGTGTGGTAATGTAAAGAGCTTATTAGCTTATTTCACTTAACAGGGTTGATGATTATCATCGTTCTTGAGGTAGATTACCATTCGAAAGTTCAGTATGATTGTTTTTCTTAAAGAATTCAGCAAGGCCATATACTGAATTTAACTGTTTATATTGTTACAAAATATTTCTTTTTTAAATAGGCTAAGTGATGTTCTTTTGAACATTCATCAAAGATTACTGAAAAAAAGTATCAGTTTCCACAAAAAATATGAAGCAGGATAAATGTTTTCAACATTGATAATAATAAAAATGTTTCTTAAGCATGTTTCTTAAGATTTCTGAAGGATCATGTGACAATAAAGACTGGAGTAATGACTGCCATAATTCAGCTCTGCCATCACAGGATTAAATAACATTTTTAAACTATATTCAAATAGAATATTATTTTACAATATTACTGATTTTACTTTATTTTAAGTCAAATAAATGCAGCCTTGGTGAGCATAAAAGACTTCTTTCAAAAATATTTTAGAAACTTGCCAACCCCAAACTTTTGAACAGCACTGAATATGATTTAAGTGTTGAGGTATTTGCATATGAAGATATTGTATATAAAAGACTGCATATTTATTTGCAAATAGTTAATGAGTTAAGACTGATCGGTTGTGATGAGGTCTCCCTCTGACTCAATGGACTAGTTAGAGCTGTTCACAGCCTTCATGAAGCTTGAAAGTTTTAGTCCCCATTCCTTTAAATTGCATAAAAAAAAAGATATGTACATTATTCAAAGTATCTGAGTTGAACTTCAAAATCTTAATGCATCATGTTTCCTTGATTTTCTTAACTTCTCAATAATTCTATACATACAGTGTTCCCACAAATTCCCAGTCTCTCCACTTCACTCTCTTTCTGTTTTCACGTCCTAATCTCCAAGTAGCTCTCCCTTCTGTAGTTTTCTCATCTCGTATCCTCTCACCTGCTTGCAATGTAATCCCACTAATAACATTTCCTCCTCTTCGATCCTTCACTTCAATCCTCACCGTGTCAGTTTTTTTACAGTAAGTTTTAAAAGCCTGGGGAGCAAACTAAGTCTTACTTCCTCTAGATACTCAATCAAACCTCCGGTCACACTGACAAGGTGGAGTTCACAGATATGGCAGCCCCCTACTGGCTATTGTTTGTTTTAATTTGTTGAGGGGATAAGGTGCCCATTCAAACGGCAGGTGTTCTGCTCTAACAATGCGCCCCCCTCGGGTCCCACCCCACCCACGCATGCTGTTAGACCACTCAACCCAACTCGTCCAGGTCATAAGCCGGCAGACCACTCTGGTAAAATGTGCTTTTCAGAACGAAACCGGACAAAGAGAAGAATCTTTGCGATTTTGGCTGGAGGTTATTTTGACTGTCGGGCTGCAATTGCAACACCCCAGGAGAGCAAGATACCCTAAGACCTCAAAGTTGCGCAAGAAAAATGTGCATGAAAACAAAAGAGTTTTTTTTTCTGTTCCCATACGATACCCTGCCTCTCAATGTATTTCCTGTCGTAATCTTCTGCTATTTTCCTCAAATCCACGCTAGTCTAGTCCTCAAAAGCTGATAGGTATGCTCCATTTCCTCTTGAATGGTGCTTCTCATCGCTGTTTGGAATCTTAAATGAGTTTTTCCTTTCGGACCTCTGGTTTTGAAGCCTTAGATGTTTTTAGAGGGTCCCACTTATCATTACTAACACATTAATATTCTCCTCATAAGATGCACAAGTTATTATCAGAGCAGATAGACGATACATCAAAAGAACAAATTATGTTTCTCATGTCTATTGATTAATTACAACTAAACGCCTTGAGATAAGCACAGATAAAACCACATGAGATTATGCTTGTCCTGTGCATTTGAATTAACAAGTTCACTGTCATAACTGTCAACTGATGAACACTTTAATTTCTGCAACCTATTATCTCTTTATTAAATGACTGTATTAATTAACATTTCTCCTTCACTGAATTATTCATTAAGGCATCCATGTGACACTGAAAATTAGAAAGCAGATACTAAAGGATAGACACAGATAGGGATATTTTAATAACTTTCATGTAACAGTGTGTAATTATTTTGTGCATTTCAAACAGATAGATGCCTCATTACCTCCTCCTCACTCTCCCATAACAGAGCACTTTCCTTTTTTTGCACTTGTGCGAGGTGAAATGGGGGGGGGGGGGGGGTTGTGGGGTTATTACCGCTCTTTCATCTCCCATGAGCCATGCAGTCAGCCGCCATGTGGCTACCACACATCTCATGCAGTCCTGTCCCAGAATTCCTGAAGTGCACCTCCTGACATATTACTACCACCTCAAAAGCTCTTAACAATTCCATATTCATTGAAACCGTCACAGGGTTCCATATACAACTTCTTTTTTTTTTTTTACAGAGAAATCTCTGCATGTTAGCAGCAGTCAAAACCACAAAAAATGTAATCTCTTATCCCTGATTACCTAGCATGACTAGTGATTATTGTTTATTGACTTTGGACAATCTGTCTTAGGACATATTGGATTTGGGGGTTGGACAGTCTTTCCATGGGGATAAAGGCCAACTCATCACTGGAGTTTCAGGATGAAGGCAGTGAAAATGAAGAAGCCAATGCGTCTTTGAATTCCTCTGCATTGTTTATGCACAATGTTGGCAGTTTCCATCTCAGGAAGAGTTTCATTCAGTAAATATTTTCATTACAGTCATGTCTGGATACAATCTCCACTGAAGGACTCTCACTTCACACTAAGCAGAGCGGACAAAAATGAATTATTTCATATTCCTTTTTTGAACGTTTGCCCCCTAGATGGTTTATTTTCAAACCCTGACAGCTAATAGCGCAGACGGGCTGGTGTTCTTTCACAGTATATGAGTTCTTAAATTACTAGAGTAACGCTTGGCTGAGAGGTGACAAGGGCATCTTCAACACTTCTGTGTGAAAGTCAATATGACAGCCAGGCTACAAAAGGCTCATCAATAACACAAGTCTCATCTTGGACTCCAGGGGTAACCAAGGATACCCCCCCCCCCCCCTCCTCCTCCTCCCAGCCCACCATCTTTCCAAAGACGTCATTACCAGGAACAGCAGTCAAAAATTAGGGTCCCGACGCGACGGGTGTCCCCGTATCCAACTAAAGTCTCTGTGCCAGGCCACCATTGGTTTATTTATTTGGCTTTATTTGGCTCTATTTACAATTCTGTTGCCAGTATAAATTTTTCCAAAAAAGGCTGTTGTTTTTCTCCTATTGTAACTGATGTTAAGCAGGGGACTTTTTATTTTGAAGTCGTTACTTCCTAAGCTAAAGTAGCTAGATTTCAGTCAAGCTATATAGCTACACCACAAGCCACAAATGAAATATAGCAAACTACTGTGAATGTGAATCTATGTGAAAGACAATATCTTTTTGACATATATCACCAGGGCTTGACATTAACTTTTTTTGCTCACCAGCCACTGTGGCTAGTGGTTTACCAAAGGTACTAGCCGCAATTTTGACATTGACACCATGAGGAAAAACTGCCATATAAATATTTTTTTAATATTATCTCATAATTTGGCAGCAGGTATATTAGGCTGCTGTCACTTTAAGACCTGAAGCACAGATCCATTACACTGTTACACATGCATTTTCTTTCTCAACTTTCTCAAATGTTTATGAGAATATTTGCCAAAACCGGCATCTTGACATTATTTTGTGTGTATTTGTCTTTTTAAGCCCAATAAGCAGCGAAAAGAACTTAATTTTGTACTGAGGCGTACTTTGCTGCCACTGCTGAAATCCACATGAATTTGGCGGGTTGGCGAGTGTTAATGTCAAGCCCATAATATATCTGAAAGCAATTAACAGCAATAAACATACATTTAAACTAAATACATACAACCAACGAAGTTAGAAAAATCATATTTTACATACATAAATGAAAAGCAGCATTTAAATAAATACTACATGGAGCAAACAGGGTGTAAAATGTGTAGGGACTCAAATAAATGTCACACTACATCATTATTTGTCTGAGCTTGTTACTACCAAAGTTGTCAAACTTCTGAAAATTCAGTTAATGGCATAACTACTTTTCCTCCCCAACGCTTCATTAGAGTCACATTCGCTTTCTTTCTGCGTATCAAAAGCCTAGTAAAATCCTGATCAAATCATTCCGAAATTCTGGTTTGATCTTTTGTTTACTGGTTGCTCTGCAACCCAGTGTTTGAGTCTGTGAAACTTACATCACAGTAACAAAATCATAAAACCACACACGGTTTTATTCATATTTGTTAGCTTAGGATAAACACTGTCACTTCTAGCTACACTAAGCTATAACTAACAATATGTGCTGATGAGAATAACGAAGCCCTCCTGTTGCTTTGGTGACAAAGCTCGCAAAACAAGAGCCCTTGTAAACCCGAAATGGCCCGGAGGCGTGCACATTATCAAATCCAGCCTTCCATGACACAAGCTTGGAAGATTCACAAACTTCTGAGTCCGGGGCATTCGAAGTGACCTCTTCGAGACGTTTGTGACATGGGGTCTGCTGGCTCCCAGACTCACCAAAGACAGCATTAAGCTTTGATGCACTGCCTGAAATGAGGCACATTAAATATTTTCCGTACATGAAAACATAAAGGTTGGGTGGCGAATCATTCCCTTGAGTCTTTGCCCACAATCAGTGCCAGCAGCTGTCTGGCAGGCTGCAGTGTGTGAACGCTCACTGAGCGAGAGACTTCACATATGCTCCTCATATGCCCACTGAGGTCAGCAGGGCACCGGAGACCACAAACCCACCTCCTGACTCGCTCCAACACCAACACAACAAACACACACACTATCCCGCTGACTGACTCACTGCGATAATAAAAAAAACTGACATGCTGCATAAGCAAATGCTGATAAACGGAAATGCTATCTAGGGTGGAGCTACCAGTTGGGAAAGCAGGAGTTGGCGGTTTCACACCGAAACTTCATTAAGAGACCTAGAGTGTGATGAGAGGAAGGGAATGCTGCCATTCTCTCTCCTGATCCAGCAGACCAAACACGCTACGCCAGCCACAAAGTGCCACATTGTTCCTGAAGTGTTAACTGCGAGAGGGCCTAAGACTCCGGCAGAGAGAATTTGCTATTAAACGCTACTAAGTGTGTGCGTAACTGGTGCAAATTAAAGCGAGAGAGATGAAAGAGTGAAAAAGCAGGAGTGTGTGTGTGTGTGTGTGTGTGTGTGTGTGTGTGTGTGTGTGTGTGTGTGTGTGTGTGTGTGTGTGTGTGTGTGTGTGTGTGTGTGTGTGTGTGTGTGTGTGTGTGAGAGTGACTGAAAGGGGATATTACAGTTGCGACAGGAGCTACTAATGAGCGCAAAATCATATGAGCTGTCAAAGAGAGAAAAGCCTTTCAAATAAAGGCACATTTATTAGAGGGAAATGTGCCTGAACTCTGGAATTGTGGGTAACTAGGCCTTGCTTAGGGCAGAGGTGCAGTCATTACAGTTAAATCAACACTCCAGGGTGCTCTGGGAAACCTGGTGGCGTGTTAATCGTACCCAGGAGACATGGAGACGTGTCCTCCTGGACTTTGAGCAGTCCTTAAAACTGCTACATGTATGTTACAGATCCCGTAGCTTGGTGCAGGTTTTGGATGATTTGCTTGGTTTTCGATTAATAAAATCATACTATAAGGATATGCAAAGTCATTAAACAAATACTTTGCACACCGTGAATGACTTACATCTGTCTCTAGTTTAAGCAAGACGCAACCTGACATGGTATATTTTAAAACAAATCCAATATACCGCAGGTCATGACCCTTATTTATTTTTCTCTCCACATGAAAAATTCCACTGAAAAGACCTTTAGAGGTTAAGGGTTGGAAGGTTCAACCAGACCTCTGGCTATTGAACAGACTGGATGCCGTTCCTATCAAATCCCCCAAAAAAAGAAATATTATATTATAACAGATGGTTATGATATTTAAAGAACTGTCATGGCTTATCATGACAGAAGTGCCGCAGGTGGAAACAGGGAAATTAAGGATATTTTCTCAGTGAAAATCACCAGTGGTTAGAAGTAATCTAAACACATAAGAGAGTCGGTCTTCAGCTGCAGTGCGCCCCTCAACGGACTTGTGGTTCCCCAACTTCCCCCAACTAATACAGCCAAGATACATACACACACTCACACCATATGGTCATTAATCATGTTAATGTTTGTGTAAACTCATTATCCTGGATGAAAGAATCAGATGCAATGCTGTTCAACATTCAGATGTGGACACATATGAAGAGCAGTTAATATCTCAACACTCATTTAAAACAATCTAAATCGAATTAATGAAATGTGATTTTACTCGACTCGAAACTCTTCAAACACACACATTAATGCACTGAACACTGAACAGTGAACGCATGCATTTGACAGTTATATACTGAATTACTGCTAAATTAAACCAAACAGTACTTAAAATGTATGTACATGACACTAAGTATAGTCCTTACTGATATTAAAAATAGATATATATATAAAAAGACCATGCTTTAAATCTGCATTTGACTCTAAGAACTAAACTGGGATTCTTTAAATACTGTCATAACACTGTTTAAAGAGGATAACAACTGCCTGATCAATTGAGCAAAGATAAGGTAAAAAGTATCATGTTATTTGGTTTTATCAACTTCAAACATCTTAATAAGAAAAACTATAGTAACATTACAATAGTGTCCATATTACACAAAATACAGCGTATTAACCCATGTAACTGGTAACATAAATATACTGACATGTTAGGGTTGTCAAGGAAAAATCTTGATTTCATGTGAACACTTTTTTCATGCTTGGTTAAAAAGTCACCTGACCAGAGCTGTTTCATTCCCGTTCGTCCATCTGTGAGATGAGGTATTTTAAAGAGCCTATTATTTATGTATTATTAAACTGATGTAGCCTACTGCTTGATTATTTAATTGTATATTTCAAAGTATAATTGCAAGGAAAATAAATATGCATTTATTATTGAATTAGCATTGCAACTGAGAAAATTTGATATAGAAACAAATTTCTCTCAGAAATTACAAGTAAATTTCAGAATTAATTACAAAGGAACGGGAAGTAACACACATTTGGAAGTGGAGGACTGAAATAGTACTTTCTTGTGAAATGTCCTATTATAATCTTTGTTTTATTTGCAACTTGAAATATTTTTAGACCACTGGTTAAAATTGTAATCAGGGGGAATAAACCTTTTAGTAAAAGGCATGCAGTTGTGTCACTGGTCTCCAGAGAGCAATAATATATTTACTTACAGCTGCAAAACAACTTGCACTTATTATTTTTGCATGTTAATTAATACTACATTGCGTTTAATAATATTAGCCTACCATTCAATATGTGTAAAATAGACACTACAAGTCATCAATTCAAAAATTTCAAGTAAAAAAAAAGATGCATCTCCCTCTCACATTACATATAATCGCGACGTTGTCACGAGAGATACGCGCCACTGTCATTATATAGTGTTCAAATAACGCGATAAGAGGCGTACTTACAGCCTCTCGGCATTCCTCGGGATTCCCCTGGGCACCGTCCTGAAGCCTTGACCCTGACAATCCACATGAGAGCCCGAACAACTGCACTTATGCGGGCATCCATTGACAGCAGAGCACAGCAGCCCGCACAGCACAACCACTGTCCCCCAATACTGCACCCACCGCATCATATATATCCTCTGAGGCTGATAGCAGTCTAATAACAATATAGAACAAGATTCAAAAACAATAAAACTACGCAAACAAACTAATGCGTAGGCTATATGACAAACAAAGCAAAAAAAAATGTATCCGCGTCTTGTCCACAGAAAATTAAGTCCCGCGGGGGGAAAAAAACAAGTAGAACGAGGGAAAAACTTAACGGTGAACTATAGTTCCAACTTTAAAAACTTCTCGAAATACGTAGAAAAAAAGCGTTCCTCATTCAAACGTAAAGTTGCATCTGTCTCTCCACACCACTGAAACATACAGATGCGCATCAAAAGTTAGAAAAGCACATCGCTGCCTAGGAAAAGCCCATAAAAAGTCCGCAAAATCATTCAGAATGTCCAAAGTGATTCCTTCTCATCCTTCACCAATTCCGCTTTTTTTTAGGTCCAGCATGCAAATCTTCATTGATAGTGATAGAGGGACATCAGCGGAGCTCGTACCTATTTGATTTCCAGCCCCCAAACTCTGCGCTCCACACTCCTACTGGCTCATCTACGTGATGTCATTCAGGGATAGGTTTGGGGTCTCGACTCGAGAAGTTGTTGGGACTGCTTCAAATAACTCAGCCCACACCAAATGCTCGTTAACTTTGAGTGGAAGAACACAAAGTTATGAATTAGTAACCGCAGTTCAAAAAAGACAAGACACTATTTTTAGCTGCATTTTGAAATGGCAAAGCGAGAAACCCTCAGAAAACAAGACATGAAAACAAGATACGATTTCATATTGCGAAAAGTCTGTAGGCTATTCACCAGCAGGAAAGGTTAAACTGAGTTACTGGACAGCAATTGCTTAGTGAAGTGATTATTAAAAACAAAAAAATAGGGCCTAATAATAATAATGAATTAATAACTACATAACCAATAAACAATTGTTTTAACTGAGAATTATATACTGGTTATTATGCTATGTATAATGGCACTGTATTCAACTTGGCTATACCATGCAATGATTCAGAGATTCAGATACTTTTTGTACAGATAATTTGAGTTCTGTCACTCTTGAGATATTTTACATGACTTTTTTTCATGGTTTTTGGTGCCCATTTTGCAGTCGTAGTGCCCCCATCTGGTGAGAAACTTCTAAATCTTACTAAATCTAATTCCTTCCTCACTATGAGAAACCACTGGTTTTATCATATTGAGAAGTTTAGTATGGTTATGAAGTTTATTTTGGCTAGAGGTATGGTTTATTGTTCAATAAAAAAAAACAGATTAAGAACATTCAAGTAAAATATATATTTTTTTTTTCTGACAGGGCAAGTTACCTTTAAAGAGGAGTGCCACAGATTTATAGTCGAAAAAAAGATAACAGATGTCTAGGTAATACTGAAAAGAAAAAGAAAAAGAAAAAAGTTGCTGCCTTAAATTTTTAAGTACAATCACCTTGGATGTTTAAGTCATTTCAACTTAAATTACATTAAATTGACTTAATTAATTGAATATTTTATAACTTGAAAAGTTGAAAATTGCTTAACTTATTTTGATGAGTTAAAGCAATGTAAAAACATTATGCTGTCATAACTTATTAATCATATAATTTTTTACAGTGTAATTCACCTCACTTTCCTTTTCAGGATAAATCAATTAGGTATTTTTTTCTGGTATATATGAGTTGACAAGTATTCTTTATACATGTTAAACAAGTAGGCTATTCTTTAAAAATACTATTTAAGGATCTGAGCACAGCGTTTAACCGATTAAACTACTGAGTGAAGCTTTAAGCGCTTGCTGGAAGGCTGCAGGTACGTGTGTGAAGTTAAGCTGCAAAACATGTGCTTTACACTTCCTTTAATGCACACACACATGGCCGTGAGTCCATAAATCTATGATTTGTGTCAATAAGGGTGATGTGCCAGATTTACAGACTCCTTTAGTCTATTCGCTTGTTCACGTCAGGAGTGAGGAATGTCCAGAGAGCTTCCACCTGTGGAATACTGTAGAGAATGAGCGTGATAAGGAGAGCAATACTCTACATGTGTTGAGCTGTCTATCAGCTCTCCTAGGGTCAGACCTTCAAGTAAAAAACTCTTACCCACACAGTGACCCCCAAACAGCCGTGTTGCACTCTTGAGCACGATCAGACTATACGGCAGCAGAAGCATCTCTGTCTTACGAACTCAAATGCATGTCTTCATTAAGGAGAAGGGTATTGTGTCATTTTCTTTTTAATTCTCTGCGGTCATGAGTGAGGAACTGGACTACAGGCTGGATGCTTGTGTGCTTGGAGAGCTTGAGAAAAATAACAGCTGCCCTTAGGCTGAACACACAAAGTCATTTTAAAAACTAAGCGCATGGCATTACAAATAAGACGAAGTGAGTAAGAAAATAGATTGTGACTTATATTTTAATCATAACTTGGCTGCGCTGAAAAAAAAGTTGAAATAAGTTAAAAGGTTAGTCATCAAATTGAATTGACCTGCGCTTTCATTGAACTACACATAGCAATAAAAAATGCACTATAAATGTCAAAACAAAGGATCTTATTTGTAAAATGATACAAGTTTTGTGAGTTAAGGCCGGACAGTTGACATTAAACTGACCTTTCCATTTTATGTATTGCACCCAATGGAAAGTGAGTGGCCAGATTATGGAAAATATTGGCATGGATGGTGTAGACCAGCACTTCTGGCAGGGAAGGGAAAGGGCTAGCCAAAGACCTGTCTGAGGAAAAAAGCCATTAGCATACCATGAGACATGAGACTGCTTTTAAATGGAACACTTGAACATAAAAAGAAATCCAAACTTTTCAGCTATTACGTAAATCTCTCAGCCTATCCGTTTGCCTTGGGTGAGGGGAAATCGCATATAGATTTTCTCTCACTCCATATATTCCCTTTCTTTGTCAGGTTGTATGCATTTTACATTGCCATCCTGTTCTGTAGCTTTGTAACCGAGAAAAGTAGTGAAGGATTTCTCATCTTCTTGGGTGGAAATTTTCTTCCTTTAGCTCACACAGAACTGAAAAACAGTCAAACATTTAATTCCACAGCAAAATTTACTTTATGGCTCATAGATTTCCACTTTTGTCCCGTTTGTATCCCAGCCAACAACTGTTAACCCATATATTATGGATCTTAATTCCTTCCCAAAAGTGACTGGCAAACGGAACATGAATGGGAAGTTGCTTATTTCTCTCAGGCATCTGTTTGCATTGCTGTCTGGCACCTCTGTGAACTACTGCTGGGTGATAATTGGAAAGACAGCCTCCCTCTGTTGAATCCTGCTGTCTGAACAGTGACCATTTCAACCAGAGGCCCAAGCTTCTAGTGTGTGAGCCTCCAGAGCCAGCTCCATGTGTGCCCATGAGGCACTAAGACACCAGCTTCTGCCACATAGAACTGCTAATTACATGCACATTGTCCTAGCGTGTATGAACAGGGGCACGTGGGCCGCGGGAGGCGGAGAGGGGAGAGTATCGGGAGGTGGAGAGTTGTGACAGGGGCCTGCCAGGAACAACAGCCTGGGGTCTCCCGGACACACACGCTGTCAGGATCTGGGCCCCCATGAGTTTTAGACAGCCAGAAATGCTCGGCTTTGATGTGCGCTAATCTACAGAATGGTAAAAGAGCTTTAGCGGTGTATACACCATTTTTAATTTTTGTCCTTCAGATTTAGCAAACAAACACATTGAAAAAAACTATGGCCAGATGTTGCCACAGTCCTTGTAGAATGATTTGTTTGTAATTCTAAAAGCTCACATTCCATGGGAACTGCTAAAGCCCTGCAGACATCATTGGTTATGCCAAACCTGAGGTGTTTTTTTTAAACCGAGTTGATCTTTGACCTGGCTCTGATGTCAGAATTTGCAACATTTGATGTCGAGCTCTGAGACAAACATTCCTACAGAATTTCTCACTCGCTCCTTTTCAATTACTCACGGCTGGCAGGCAAAACTAGGTGCACTCTATGTACTGCCATTCAATGTGAACCAGGAAGAATGGGAATGAAAGTGAAAGGAGAAACTCCAACAACAACATCCAAGCTTTTTCTTTCAAGGAGTAGAAAGTGTACAATTAGATTGGCTCAGCTCTAAAATCAGTAAGGTTTTATAATGTGGAAGTGGTTAATATGGTTTATCTTTTTCAGAGAATGGGATGAGGAGGTGGGATGATGGGTTGGTGGGAGGTGGGATCTATCTGGTGCCCTTCCGCTCCTCGTGCCTCTATCAGGATTAGCCTATAAACAGTTCCATATGTGGTGCTAACCCTGACGCTACAATGTAAGACTTTTTCCATCGGAATGACTGGAAGATTGATGATCCAATTTACTAGGGAGTTATCATGGACCAGAATACTCAAAAGAGCTAAGAGGAGCGGCCAGCTGTTGGCTCTTCTGCCTCGATTTTTCCTTCGGCCGGAATTTCATCTGCATACAGGGAGATGGAGACGTAATGTTCATGTGGTCAGATGCAAGTCTCTCAGTGCAGTTGATAAACTTTACACTCATCCCGTGACTATTCTCAGAGAGTCACTCAGGGGCTAGACCAATATCCATCCAAGGGAATAAGGTTTTTGTGATTGGATGATTATAGGCTACTTGCGTAGAGGTTTTAGCAAGAGTCTAATGTTCTCACTCATCTCAGCGTCCTTTAATCTAATCAAACAAGAAACCAAAAACACCCATCAAAAACCTAAAATCTAATTTTCACCTTGACATCTCCAACTGTGACCTCATAGACAGTCGCAAACATACTGCAAAGCCGTCACTCATTATTAAGATTCTCCTCGGCCAAACGGTCCTGCCCGGACTGCATTTGTGGTTCAGTAATAATCTGTAATTAACACCAACCTCTGAGATCAGCATCCTGATTGAGTCCAGCATATGCGGGCCACATCCACTGACCTCCACCTCCTCAAGCTTGCTACTCAAGAGCTGTTTACATAGTGACGTCCTACCTGCATTCATCAGATTCTCTATAGGGAGGCTTAAGGAAATGTTGGACTGAACTTGTACTTTTTTAGCTAGGAGCAACCGTTAGTGATTGGCCATTGGAGAGCTATTTGTAGACATCACAGCTAGGACTGTAGAAACTGCAGCCTTCGGTCTTTATGTGACTGCGGTCGACAGAGCTGACCTTCTGCTGGCCAGCATCCATCTCTCACAGCACTATGATTGCCTGACAGTCTGTTTTTTATTCTCTCTTGAAATTCTGTCTGACCAGAAATTGTTATTAATTATCAAATCTTTGCTAAGACTATCACTTTCCTGCTTGGCTGGTCACATAGTTTTCCCCCAATGGCTTTTTTTGTTTTGTTTTTCAGGGAACCAAAATGATGCCAAATGCAACACAAAGGGGTTTTGAGGGTTTCACAGATTTAAATCAAAGAAACAAAGTTTTGGGGGAACAGAACAGGGGTGTGTTGGACAAGCCATTGAAAAAAGCAAGATTTGAAATCCCCAGCAAGGCATTTTAATTAACCCGACTTGAAAAAAGTGATTTTTGTTCGTGAGAGAATGGTAACAGGACTGAAAGCTGAGGGGTCTCTGTTGGTAGCAGCGAGAGGTTGGTTAAGAAAGCCTCACAGTTCAGAGAGGGTGAAGTCACACAAAGACTCAACAAGGCTGAACAATGACCTCCTTTTCTCACTCACACTTTTGTCAACATGAGAAAATTAGAAATGCCGTGCATTATTAGGAGAACCATGGAAGAAGGAGGTCGAATGCCAACCACCTTTTCATTGACAGGAGAGTTTAGCAGCTGTGTTGCTGTTTACTTTGAATAGGCTGGAAATGCCCTGAGTGGACTGGGCCCAAAGAAAACAATGTTTAGAGCTGAACTGGCAGTGGGAACTCAATCCCTCAGCAAGCAAAAGGGTCGCAGTCTGACATGGGC
This sequence comes from Gila orcuttii, assembly GCA_026230005.1. NCBI lineage: Eukaryota > Metazoa > Chordata > Actinopteri > Cypriniformes > Leuciscidae > Gila > Gila orcuttii. The sequence goes on along the minus strand of JAPDVR010000016.1, from coordinate 27,011,444 downwards.
ACCGAGGCTCTGGCTATATCAGCCTGATATTATGTTTACAGCGGCTCCACTGTACAAAGGAAGAGAAAACAGATGAAAGAAAAGGGTTGAGCTGAGCAAACGCAACACTGTGTGGTGACTAAAATGACTAGGGAAGGACCCCAGTCCATAAAACCGCAATTGTGCACCACTGAAGCAAGAGTCTTGAGGCTGATTGAACCAGATCAGTTGGCCTACTTCAGGACACTATGTGGGGATAGCATTGCTTTTGCAACTTTTTTTGGAAACTTCGACAGCGATTACCACCAAATGCAGTGCTTTAACAATAGCACTAGTGTTGCAAGGCATATGTGGAAACAGGAATTTGACAGGATTCCATAGGATGTTAAATGTGCCAATTCGCTGTTGGGGCTTTAAGTGTGGCTTATAAAAGGAGCCCCATTGATCTGAATGGGCTATATGCTTTTGATTATTGTTGGTGTGATCTACAGGACTGATTTCATTAATTTATGCCACCTGCCTAAATATGTGAAGTAAGCTGTGTGCTGCTACTGCTTTGGTCCAATGCAATGGTTTTGCCTTTCTTTCTTTCTCTCTCTCCCTGCCGTTTTCTTTCTCAAGTGAGGGCTTGTGTGGATTCTGGATGTGGCAGTGAGGTGAAGGAAGTGATTATCAACGGCAGCCTCAGCTTGTCAGGATGTGTTATAGCTGGATTTGAACTATATCACCACTTTGTATCATCACTTTGAGAGGGGACGCCCTCCCCGCCTTGCCACGCCCGTCCTAAGCTTTGACTAATCCGAAGAGACTATAAATAACCATTTGTAACTGATGGGATGATTTATAACAAAAATAAATAATCTTAAAATTCTTTGACTGGTTTTGTTTAACTTGGATTGGCAAGTGATGATAGGAACAGGCTCAGGTTTGAAGGGCCAGATCTTAAACATGACAATCATGAACTGCATGTCCTATCATCTGTCTATCTAGCTTTCTGACACATTTATTTAGCATAAAGTGACGACAGGGAATGATGGGGAAAAGGAAAATGGGATCAGGAAATGTTGCAAGCCAGATCTGAACATGCACCACCTGAATAAGCACTACACTTCAATGTGTCGGAGCATGGGCACTTACTTCCAACTCCTTTCTTTGATCCCTTTTTCAAAGTAGAGAGGGAAATAGTCACAGTAAAAACGGAGGCCTTACAAACACATTTCCACATGTCACTTTGTCCAAGTTGAAAGGGAGGCCAGCACAAAATTGTTCTTTCCTGGTTTAAACTGCCAGTTCCACTCAGGTTCTCTATAGACTGATGGGAGAACCACAGAGGGATATGGAGCTTCCAGAGACCAGAGCCCCTAGTGTAAAGCCCAGCTGTCATTTACTAGGTCCTGAAATAACAGTGTCCTACCTTCTCTGCAGAGTGGCTCTAATAACTATGCTATTCCCAAAACCATTGCTTTGAGTGATGAATGTGACTGGATGTTGGATGTTCACTGGGTGCAAACTCCAAAGAGAGGAAAAAGTATTAGTCTAGAGCTCCAGCAACAACAAAAAAATGAGTGAAAACTATGATAGACCGAGGTGACGTGCTTCATTGTCCCGGTCAAAGTGTTGACTAGACGAGTACAGTGTATCAAGTCCATGGTCATTTAATACTAAAGAGTCACAGCTGCATATTGACCTCAAATGCAGGACGGAAAACGATTCTAGGAGTTGCTGTTGCAAGGCTCTATGTTACCAAGCACTTTGCTCTAAACCTGTTATGCTGTGTAGTGGGTCAGTGAAGGAGTGTAGGAGTGTTGGACTACAGCTATATCACACATACTAAATTGTGAAACTAGCCCACCTTCTCTCAATTGCTGGCAAACCACAGCAATTAGACTACCACACTTATCAGGAAGGCCACAGAAACACGTGCCACAATGGTGGCACCACAAGCAGACCAGGTGACAAGATTTAGTTAGCAGTGGTGATGAATGACAGCTCGGCTCATTGTCTAGGACAAACCAGCATGGACATTCATGCTGGTCTAATTGTCTTTTTAGCAGGTAAGCCCTAAGATACTGACATTAGAATTCGATTACACAATGTCTAATATCAAGTTAAAAGATATCAAATGTCTAGTGGTCAATTTTCTATCAATATAATAAAGTGACACAGCTGTTCAAGACATCTATCAGCTCAATGCAAACACATAAAAGCTGTTTTTATGTCCTCATTCTCTTAACTGCCTTTCCTTGCATGGCTACAAGATATTTTATCACTCTCCAGCATCCTCAGCTCCACCTATTGTCTGACAACTCTTGGCCTCTAGTTTTGTTCCCAGTGGTTAACTTGCGCTCACAGGGATTGCAGTCTGGACATCTGTTCAATTTATCTTCTATGTTATTATTGCACCTTTTTTTTATTTAACATTACAACATTACATTAATTATTGTATTTATACTGTTGTAAGTTTCTTAAAGTATAATGGACCTTTATTTGAAGAAAGTGGTCCGACTGAATTAATGTAACAGCCTTCGGTATCATGTTCAGTCAAACTTAAAACACCTCAGGGAACCATCCTACATATTCTAGACGAATATACCCTTTGTAATCCACTGAATAATATCCAAAATTCACAATTCAAATGTGTAACTAAACATAGGCCTATGCTGTAAAAATATCCTGTTAAATTTAAAGTAAAAAAAAACAGCTGTTGTTGCCAGAAAATAAAAATAAAAAAATACGATGGCAATGTTTCAGGTATTACAGAATGGCAGATTGGTGCTTGTACATTTTGCAACAGTTGTTGTCAATGGTCAACTTATTGAATGTTCATTAAGCCACGGCCCAAATATTTAGGAATTAGAACCAAGCGAATCTATTTCTCAAAAAATGGTTGACAAACACAAGTACCGTCCCACTTTACTTAACATACACACATTTTTAAGAATATCACTAACACTGATGAATATAAAGAATAATGCAAGGCTATTAAAAAACATAACTACAGTTACCATGGTAAATACACAATACTAACCTGAACTGTTAATAAAACAAATGGACACCGCATCTTCCTTATCAACAGAATGAACATCATAAATACATACAAATCCTTTCCAGCTAACACACAACGTACCAGTTATATAATTTTACAGAGTTCATCGTAAGTGGCCTGTCCATAAAACATGGCCAGTACTTATATGTAGACGGTGAACAACGTACACACAGACAATACACCAGAGTAACAAACATGACACTAAAATAATACAATAAAGACAAAGAGGCTAGCAATAGCAAGCTAGCTTTGAAAGCATAAGATCCCAGCCTCCCTTCAGAGCGTCTCCAAAACCACACCTCCTTCAAACAAATGAGATACAGCAGGGAGCAAACAAAAGCATCACGAGAGACAACATTAAACTACCTAATGTCTTAAAGCACATAACATTACAATAATAATGAACAAAAAACAACTTAAAGAGCACTGACCTGTTCCACCTGACTGCTGCAGATTATAGTTTCAGCGTTGATGGTGTTGCCATTGAAAGGCATAAATTCGAGTCACAAACCGCTTTGAGTATAACATCACGGGTTTCCATCTCTTCTAAATTACAGTAGTTATGGCGAGAGCGCAGCATAAGCTCATTGTTTTGGTTCAGGATGAACTGTAAAAGGCGGCTGCTGTTTCGGTTGCGGTACTCTGTGACTGACGTCTGTAGTAGTAGTAGTAGTACTTTATTGATCCCAGTTTGGAAATTAAAGTGCATTAGCAGCAATACATGAAGACAGTAAAGTACTCACTGTACACAAAACATACTTTACACATTATAATAAATAAATTACAAGAGCTCTGTCTAACTCTGCATAGCATGAAACTCACTGATGATGTGTGATATCTGCGCAAGCAGGGTGTGTGGAGGTATGGAAATACATACACTGGCAGGTAGGACATCGTATTATTGCATTCACACCGAATACAATGATTGGACAAACATTGTGTGGTCCTACACCTTCCACATATATATATATATATTTAGACCACTTAGTGATTGCTATCAGGATGTGAAGAGACTTTCAAACAGCATAACCAAAAAAAAAAAATCTGGAACAAATGATCTACCCTGCCTTTAACAGATTTTTACTGTATAATTTTTACAGTTTCTATAAAAATTACAAACATATTTTTTTACAGTGTAGAGAACTACAATACATTATTTGACTCTTTAACTGCCCAGGAGCTCTTGGCCATCACAACTTAATCTTCTATTACATACCGGATCCCCCACATGATGACATCAGTGATTTAGTGTTGCAGCCTGGTCAAGGTTACAGTCATGTTAATTGCACTTGGCCCAACCACTGTGAGTGTGGTCTGTAAATGGGATACTGCCCATAAAATTATAAAATAGAGTCAGAGGCAATGACTGTTTCTGGGGTCCACCATCACTCCAAATCCTGTAAATGATAAATCAGTGACAAATCCAGAGACAGCTGCACAGCATGACAATGTGCTTAACAATTTTGAATAAAAATTCTGAAGAAGTCTTGCTGTAGAATGACATGATGACCAATGATCTTCAAATGTTTGAGGTATGTGAACCAACTATTTAGTTTCTTAACTATGCAAAGTCTATGCTCCCCTTTATGTGAAAGTTTAGTAGATGTAGTTTTGTGAGGTGCTGTAAACAGAGAAGATGTGGCAAAGTGTCAGATGGCTAGTTTGATTGGATGCACGTGGCTTTATGACTTTGGTAAGATTCATGACTAGTTTTGGGAGACATTAATAAATAAAAAAGTCAAATTATTGCATTGCTTCATAATAACATACAGGGGCGGACTTAACCATTAGGCAAAGGTCGGCAATTGCCTTGGGCCCCGAGCTACCTAGGGGCCCCCAAAATGCCCCATTAAAGTTTTTATTTATTTTTTACTTTTCGCAAATTATATATTTCTAAAAAACATTTGCGAAAAAAGACATCAAATCATTAGTGTCGCAGACAGGAGGGGGCCCCCCACCTCACTACATTGGACTATTCCATTATTTCACTTTCTGCGTGCGAAAGTGACAAGGCTAATGCGCCAAAAAACTGACGGAGAAAAATAAGTTATTGACAGACAGTGTAGGCTACAGAGTGACAGACAGAGAAGCTACCCAAGCGGTGCTGAAAAAGCAGGAAGCGGGAGGAAAGCAAAACGTTTTTAGCAAAATTCCAGAAGGTAACAAACTTTTTTGTGATGCCCGTAGGGTTGCCACCCGTCCCTTAAAATACGGAATCGTCCCGTATTTGTGAAATAAACAGCGCGTCCCGTTTTGAATCAATACGGGACGCGGTTTGTCCCATATTTCTGGTAGTGTTACCACCCATCCCGTTTTTCCCGGGATTGTTCTTCTTTTTAACAACCTGTCCCGGGAAATTTATACACTCTCCCGGTTTTCGAAAGGCTAAGAGGAATATGGATGTTCAAACAGCGCGCACGGTAGAGAGGTAGAGAGCGCGAGAGCTTGCGTGCGTGCGTGTGTGCCTCACGAAGCGCATGTAAACCCCCAGCACCCCCATCCCTGGCCAGCAGGAAGACGGCTCATGCTGTTTAGCTAACCTTTCACAAAGTCATCATAAAAACATTAATTACAGCAGTGTTTCTCAACTAGCAATCTATTCAGTCAGCATATTTGTGTTTGATCTCTGTGAATTACAGAAATATAAGACTTGCTAGACCTACTTTTTTTTCCTATATTTCTTTGCATAAAACTCTCCAGAAAGTGCCATGTAATAGTTTATTTAAAAAAAAAAATCTGATTTTTTTTTTTTCGTTCTCTTTTAAAGATCGGATGGGGGGCCCCATACTACCTTCGCCTTGGGCCCCCAATTTGCTAAATCCGCCACTGATAACATAACTAAATAGTTTACATTTATACTTTTTATAAAAGGTAAATTCATTATAGGGGAGACCGGGAATGGTTGTAACACTTTTTGCTTCAGTAACTATAACTCACTGAATTTTGTAGCTAGAGTTCTCAAACTTTTATACAAAGTACCCACATGTGTTCACTACAATGGATGCCACACTATATGATATGCTTCAAAAACAGGTTTATTGACAAAAGAACAATGTGATTTTTCTCAGGAGATGTTTTGAGCATTTTACTTAAAACACCGGATTATGAGCAAACTGCCAAGAGAACAGCTAGCTGGCTACTCAAAATAAACTAGCAATCTATTCATTCAGCATATTTGTATATTGATTTGTGTGAATGACAGAAATATAAGACTTGCTAGACCTACTTTTAGCTACCAAGCAACCTTTCCTCAAGGATAGAATGATTTTATTTTTGTGACTTGTGCATACCTTGGTGTGAAATGACGCAGAGTAGGCTGTCTCTGTGTGTGTGTGTGTGTGTGTGTGTGTGTGTGTGTGTGTGTGTGTGTGTGTGTGTGTGTGTGTGTGTGTGTGTGTGTGTTGTAGTAGTAGTAAAGAGAGAGAATGGGAGAAGGAAGTTTGTGTGAGGTGGACCTGGTCACCACAGACCCCAATCTTCTCAGCTGTTGCTATACTGTCATATGCTGCTGCACTGTCTCTTCATGTGGCACATTATGTTTGGTACATTGTATGGGTCACTATATCATAACAAGGTAATACAATGTGTAATCAAGTGATGACTGATTAACAGTAATGTAAATGTTAAATGTCCTAATACCTGTTGATACTACAACAATGCAAAGTATATGCTCTTAACCTTAACCTTGTAATACTCAATTTCTCCATTTCTTTGCACAAAACTCTTCAGAAATTGCCATTTAATGGTTTATTTATTTTTTAATTCCCGGGGGTGCATATCCCCGGACCCCCCTAGGGAGAGCACCCCCACATAATAAATCCCAATTTAACCCCTGTGTACACCCATATATATAGCTATATAGATATAGATATAGCACCATTTGCAGCATAGACAATTAATTTTCTTTATGAAATTGTTGTTTTATCGCATCACATATATTGCACAGTTTGCCCCAACACAGGACGTGGACTAAAACTTTCTCTTGTTTTCACATGTACTCATTCTTTCCCTCTAGATGTCAAATAAAAAAATGGAAATTCATGAGTAAATCCTCATTTCCTATCAGCTTAGGTGCATATTGACATTATGAATTGAGGTTATGAATGTCTGTGACTTTTATCCTATTGAATGCATGTGCTATAATTATATTATTATTATTATAATAAATATCCTAAAACCCCCCACATTATTTAGGGTCCAGTTCATAATTCATGTCTGAAGAAAAGAAAACGCTGGGATTAAGAGGCCAGGTTTCTTTTGATTAGTGTAGCAGATCTAAAGGCAGGAGCAGAGACTCGGCAAGAGTGAATGGATAGAGGTCAGTGGCTAATGGCAAACACCCCTCACTGGGGGCTGAGCAGGGGGCCAACGAGAGGGGCTCAGTGAGTGTCTGAACTAAGCTAATCTAATGTGAGGAGGGCTTTCTGCAAGGTCTCCACCAGACCTCCACTGAGCCAACGAGTCGTCTCGGTCTTCCTGCTTTCCCTGTGCTTCTCACAAGCTTCTTGATCACTGCTGAGCTCATTTAAAGCTCCTGCTTCTCTGTATTTCCTATCCTTTATCTCAATCTACACTTCTTACTAAAGACTTCCCCGGCTGGCTAGACCAGGTGAATTTCATTATGTGGCTTTGAAGTGGGAGTGGCGCGGGAGAGTAGATGGTGGATCAATGGTAAGCCTCTGTTCTTCTACCATGGACCTATTCCCAATGATCCCCATTACTGCCATGGCCCAGTGTGGGGCGGAGGAGAAGGGAGGCGCAAGCCCAGCATGGCCCTGCTGCTTGCCATTAAGACCTCTCCATGCTGATGAATATAAAGTCTGCACAGAATGAAAATGCATCTGTTGAACAATGACAAATCGGTATCTTATCAATTATGAATAAAGCAGCAGGCATGGTGACCATGTGGAAGATCTCAAAAAATAGTTCAAGAGGTTGAAGGGAGTTCAGTACTGATGCTCTAGGAAGCCAACATTCCTGCTCTGGATTCTAGGGCAACGTGGTTCTGTAAAGGCCATTAACATTGACAGTTCCTTGATCAGTAATTTAGTCATAGGTACTGTCTTCTCATTTACATCTGGCGTTTGGAAACAGCACATGGTCGAACTAGGGAGCAGAGACAATGACACAAAAAAACACAGTCATTGAAGCTGAAATGGTCCCAGTCGAGGGTATTACAGGCATTTAACGCTGCCCGGAAAAGTATTTGTTTGAAGCCTCTACGTTTTGGTTTGCTGCTCTTTATATCCGGCACGATTTATCGCTGTTTTGATTGCCCTTTCTGTTATCGGACCGGCAGTGTTTTCACTGGCCGTGAGGAATGTGAGCAGGAATGTGTTGATGTTACTGTAAAGCCCAACACGCATCTCATACTCAGCACCTCCATCTCAGACCAATAACAGCCTCTATCAGATTGGAAAGAATGCAACTGGCACAACCCCCCCAGATGTCTTGCTGTAGCCCGTGAGAGTTAGGGGGCCCCTAATACACATGCTCAAGGAGCTGATACAAACTTTGGAGACAAACCTTTTGAGTGATACAGAAACTCAAGTAAATCAAACCATCAAATGGGACCTTGAACCAAATTCAAGGCAGTAGAGAATGATGAAAAATGCACGTGGACTGTTCAGCTGACTCTAATGCACTGTGCCAAGTGAGCTTAGGTTAAGATAAACACTTAACTGACTTGACTGATATTAAACATGTGATGTTTGGTGGGATTGAGTACGGTGCACCTGTAATAGTCTTGGCCCCGATAGTGAGGGTTATCTATAAAGAGTTGCTGGGTCACTAACATGCTTTAGTTCTGTCTTTAACACCCTTGTCTTGCACATCCACACATGCATGGACACAGGCATTGTTGATGAAGCACAAAATACAAGTTGAACAGGTGAACTTTGCAGCAACGGTGTCCACAAGACCTCATCTCTGCAGTCCTACATCTGAGAGCATATCGTCGTGTTTTGAACGCATCCAGACTCGAGAAGAGAAATGACATTCCAATTTCTCTGCAGGTTATTTGTCATGCTGCCACCTCCGCCTGCTGGCATCATAAATCAAGGCCTGCCATTGGAGGATGTCCATTCAGGTCCCTTTAATCTCCAGCCCCTTTTATCAAATGAAACCATCCCTTTTCATGACAGTGAAGAGTCCCAGCACTGGGCTACTGCATCTCACCACATGCTTCAAGTTACAGCAGACGTCTAGCCACTGAGAGAGCTTCTAACTTGCCGGCAGGAGAAACCGAGGCTAGTGTTGGGTGTCTCAGCTCCAGGTGTGATGTTCTTTTATTGGGGCCTCCTCCTTTCTTCTCTCTCTCTCTCTCTCTCTCTCTCTCTCTCTCTCTCTCTCTCTCTCTCTAAAGATGGGGTGCCTCTGGAGTGGTGTTTGTCTTGAGGTCACAGTACAAGCGGTTGTCTCCAAATGAGGCCGTAAAACACATGATGTAAAACATTCATCCTGTGTATCGCTCTGTCTCTACTCCTGCCAAGGCTGGGTGAGTTGTACCATAAAACATCAATGCTGTTGTCTGACTCATCGCATAAGGACATGGAGGAAACACACACACACACACACACACACACACACCAACACACACACACACACACACACACGTGATCACAGCCATATGTGTCTGTCTGTGTGTTACCGAAAACACATCCGACAATTATACACACACCATCTAAAAAGGTTGATAAATGATGCTGTATAAGAACAGGAAACTTTGACCGAGTTAATAAGATTGCACTAAAGTTACATTAAGCAGATTACTGTTAGGATAAAAACATATGTTCAAATTTACAGTTAGCAGAATTTGTGTGACATGGAGGGAGAAAATGCATTTATCTTGATTTTTACAAAGGCAACTTAGTCCTTTTGAATATAAATCTATGTAATTATCCAGTTGCTTGGGTAGAAAGTAAACTAAATTGCTGGTTGTAATACAATGATTGCCATAAGCTGATAACTGGGGAGGCTAAGCAGCAAAAAAAAATCTGTGGTGGCTCTTAAGCATAAAACTAGTATTAACTTAATTTTAAGATTTTAAATAGGATGCTTTGCACAGTAATTTCTGGCCAGTTTATTGAATCACAATCCAAGTGGTATGCCTTCCGTTTTAACACATAAGGATGTTAAAACCCCATTTGTACTTTCATAATGTTTCAGTTTTCATTACCTGTCATAGATTTCCTTTCCCAGGATAATAATAATAATAAGGAAATGGCAAAAGCTTGTAAAAAAGATATGTGGTGGGATAACCAGGATTAGTCCTGTGATTAATCCTGCTTTGACTAACTCCACCGGGAATTCCATCAAAAGGCCAGCGATTGTTTAATTGCCATCCCTGTTTTTCCCAATGCTTTACCTCCCTCCTTTCTGTCGGTGAGGGGGTCCTGCTGGAATCCGGCAGCCCCCACACACAGACGTAGAATTGCTTTCAGATGTGTATATCGGATTTGGGAGAGGGGGATGCCAGTGTATCTAGTGTGGTTTAGGACCGGGCAAGTGCTCTTCACAGCGCCAGGGTTCAATAGCCATGCCAAGGGCCAGAGAATGTGAACATATTGGTCCTGGGGAAAAGACCTTTGCATTCGTCCCCATGTCCCACTGCTGCTTCAGTATGATCAAAGAAGCAATGAGAACTGCAGATAAGACGTACGGATTTGATTTCAGCTTTTCTTCAAACGGCAGGCTTTATCACAAGTCCCAAAGCCATCAGACTAAACCCCTCACAGTGGTTCACCTTACTCATCTGGTCTACGTTACAGATAAAGTCAATTTTAGAGCCATTCTACCCACTTTTTTACTGATGGATCCATTGGGGGTGGGGAGCAGGATAACATCTTGTTTGTAGATATTTGTAAACAGTCTTTCAGTGGCAATGCAACTGATGTGGGAGTCTGAAACCCACTGACATCAAACTACAGAAAACTGAAAGAATGATATCTCATCATGCCCCCCTCCATCCCCCACATAGCAGCATGAGATATCCATCTTGCTCTACCCTTTTCCAGATATCAAAGTGAGAAAAACTACATTGTGGATGAAAGGCTGCTGCCATGTTACCATAGATTGGATGTTACTGTAAAACTTGTCCAAAGATAACAACAGAGAAATAATCAACAGCTGGTGGAGTGGTGGAGGGTAATCTCGGTCGGACAGTTAAATATGACTGATCTTTTTTTTTTTTCTTTTACATTTGATAAACCTTACACTCATGATTGGGTAACATTACAAACTGGCAATTAAAAAAAAAAAGATAATATAACAGATAAATATCGAACAACAAAGAGGCCAATCATCTGTGACTAAAACCATATTAAATTGCTTCACCACTTGTGGAGGACAATTGCAGAAAGTCAATGTAAGCTTTGGAAAGTAAAGGAGTATTAACAGTGTGTTAGCTGAAACAGCTTTAGTGGTGTATGGTATGATTCTTGTTATCCAAAACTGGGGTGTCAGATAATAATCAGCAAGACACCTGCTGAGCTTTCCCAAAAGCCCCTCTGCATGGGGCCAGCATTAAATCCATATAATAGTCAGTTTTCAAGTGAGACTGGAAGCAATTTCAGCTTCTGATAAATCCAAGCATTCCTATTGGACGCATTTTTTAACGATTGTTTAACAAGCATGCATTAAGTAACAGGCTTTTAATCTGCCAGGTTCTTTGAAGAAATTGTTCACAGTTAAAAAGAGCTCAGAATAGAAGCTGCTTCGGGTGCAGGTTTTGTTTACTGTTGTTTAACAGGAATTCAAGCAGTCGATATTCTCTACTCCCGCCTAGCTGTTTGCACTCACAACAGCCCAAAAATGATTCCTTTACACATTTTACTGGCAAATAGTTGCAGGAAAACAGTTTGCCAAATCACATTTGGTACTGCAAAACACACACTTTAAAATGACAATAAAAAAATGTTAAGATGCTCCTGGGGACCATTTTAGATTTCCCTTCCTCTACCATCCACAAGCGCCAGTTCTTTGGGTCCAAAGGGCAAAAACAAATCCCACAAAAAAGCTTTTTGGCTACAGATATGGACTGGTTTGAGTTTGAGAAGTAGCAGTGTGAAAAACAAACACATGCTGCTTCCTCACGCAATTAAACAGTATGTATGCCACAACGCATATGGCCAATAGCACAGAGCAATAGTTCAGGACTAGGGAACAGGACTAGGGAACAGGACTAGGGAACAGGACTAGGGAACAGGACTAGGGAACAGGACTAGGGAACAGGACTAGGGAACAGGACTAGGGAACAGGACTAGGGAACAGGACTAGGGAACAGGACTAGGGAAAAGGACTAGGGAACAGGACTAGGGAACAAACAAAGTTAAGAACTCACAAAGACTGAACTAGACACAGGGCTTAAATACACAGCCAAACAAGCTTAACAAGATAGCAAGGAGGAGTGGCTAATCAGAAACACCTGGGGAGACTAATAAACAAGAAAAACTACAAAGGACTACAAAACCTGGCACAGAACAGGAAATAACAAAAGTCCACACATGACAGGAATCATGACACTGATACAGTCAGAAATGTTTATTTTTGTTCGTTTACTTGCCCTGCCAACATTTGCAATGCATTTTTATATTTGCTGTAATTATTTAGATTTGTCATTAGGTTTACAAACTTCACTGTTTTCTATTTTTCCTTAGTGCATTTTTTCCTTTAGAGACCAAGCCAGTGGGCCATCCTCATTGAACTGTACACCCGACACTTCTATCTGGGAGGTATTCCAGAAAGCAGGTTATGCATCATAGTCATACCCAAGTATGTTTACGGATAAGTCAAAGGATGACTCTCAGCCTTTGGCAGACCGTTGACTGAATGTCTGATGCATAAAGCACACAAAATGGGAAACACTTTGGGAGTTTCAAAATCATCATCTGATTGGTTGAATTCTACAGGATTTCCTGTCCGCCTGGAAACAAAGCCGTCATGACGTCAGACCCCCTCATGGAAGAAGAAATCCGTTGTGCTTACAACTGTGACAATTTATATATTTAGCATAAAACAAACAACATAATTCTCGTTCACACTAATAAATAAAAAGATTGTAAAATGATTGCACAACCACCCATTAGATGGTGATATGTACTTGAATGTAAATCACCATTAAACAAAAGACGAAGGAAGAAAAAGTATGGCACCAGAGATGGTGGATGGCTTCAAAAGCTTAAAAAAATGCTTCCTGCGGAGGATGCATTCCAAGCTAGGAAGGCATCAAGGCACATACGAATCCAATATTAGCGTCACTTCCTGTCTCCTGAAATACCTTTATCCGCTTGATTTTTGAAGGCATCATAGATGTATTCCTCACTGCCTTTAAATAAGATTTTGTTTGGGCAGTGTCAAACTTTTACATTAGATGACATCCAGGCTCTGAGTGAGCTGAGCCATACATTTACATAATTTTCACAATATTTATGAAGTAGACATCATATTCAGAAGTAGTATGTACATGACAGTATTTGATTTGAATACCTTATGAACTCTTGGCACAAAAACTAACCAAAGTTTTTTACCAATCTTTCATGGTTTTTATGTGGATTGCAAGTTCAAAATAAAGGTCTGAACTCGCCTTATGGCTCTGATGTATACTCTTGTCACACATTAGAGTTGAAATGAAAACTAGAGTCTGAAAGCTTTCAAATGATAGGGCCTATATAGTTTGAAAATATTACTTTAGGTATATAATAGAAATATGTAGGCTAATAGCAAACGTACATCCCACGAATAAAATTATGACAACTAAACAGTCCCAGAAATGCAATAAAATGTATATGTTAATGTAGTTAATTAATGTTTTAAAATGTATTTTTACTTGTGAATGGAGAATGTGGTTGAAATTAAGACATCACTGAAGTTAGTGTTTGATTTGGCATTTCCTCTTAGGATTGGTTAAAAGGTTTGAGAATTATCCCATTCCTGTACCACTAAGACAGCTGTTGTCTCTTTAAAATAACAGGACAGATAACAAAACTGAGTGATGGATCACATGGCAAAAACCCAACTGACTGTGGAGGGAAATAAAGGTCAGCAGTGCAAATGGGAAGAAGGGACATATTTCTCTCTATTCAGCCAATTGTACCATGTGATCTTGCATGTCATTTCAACTACTGTACATCTTTATTTAAGCAGTGGTTTATGCGAGCATGCACTGATGACTACTGTCATATAACTATGTTATAATATATAACACACAGCACTCCCGCATGGCTAGTTTTCTTTCAACGTAGTGTGAAAACCTTTAGTAATAAATGATCAATGGAGACACACTGACCTAGTCAAAAGATATCAGACATTTTATTAGGCAGAGAGAAAGTGAATCTCACTCCAGCACCTCCAAAGGCAACATCTGGACCTTGTCAAAGATGAGAGATTAGTGTTGGGCAAAAAAAAAAAAAAAATGGAGTCGAAAAGGAGGGTGGAGGGAGACCAAAAAGGTTTCAATAGTTTATATGAAAAACATGTCATTCAGGTTTACCCCAAGGCTGTTGTTTTGTACAGCTGTGGCAAGATCCTCATCCCAAAATCAGGAGGTGCTGAACCAGCTATTGCGGAGATGAATGGACAAAGCAATGTGGCTTATGTTAAGGGCCCTCAGCAGGACACAATTTTATTGTACAGACTTTGCTCCCCTAAACTGTGGCCTCTTCTGCTGCTCATCTCAGGGAAGCAACAGGTCTAGAGCTGCAGATTCTGAGAAAATTAGGCTTTTGTTTAAACAGAATGGGGTTGGCTCAGTTGCTTGGAGGCATAAATGTAACCACTAACCACATAATGATATAGCATGACTTGCAATGAAAGCCATCGCTATAAATTCACTTAAAGAGTAGCTGACATGATTTTGTCATTTTTGGATCCTCTAAATATCTCTGGATCAAATTGCTATTTTGTAAACAGCGTTTATTTGTCTTAGTGTGTGATCCTCTGGCCGTGATTTGTTTGCCGTTGTTCGTGTTTCAGGGCTTGAATTTCAGAACAACGCTTAGTCTGTAGAAATCCAATCTAACTCTGTGATTAAAGCATGCATTAACTTCACTACTTGTATTTTTACTTATCCCAGTCTTATAATATGGACATAATGGGTAGATGGATCTTTGTTATAAACAAGAGAATCATGTCGTTAAGGGCTATCCCAGGTGAAAAAGACGTAGTATGAAATGTATTAAAATATACTTGAAATTCAAGTAGTATGTTTATAATACATTTGTTTGGCACTTATTTGAAGTGCATTAAAAATATATTGAATTGCATAATATGTTTCTAAAACTTATACTACAAGTACATTGGTAATAAATATATTCTCACTTTTAAGAAATATGCTAATCACAAACACACGTTTAATATATTTTTAAAAAGTACACTATAAGTACTTTGGTAATAAATATATGCTTAGTTACACTTTTAAGAAATATGCTAAACACAAACATACTTTTAGTGAAGTTTTAGTTACAGAAAACATACTTATTTTACTCTTACTTAAAATATATTTTATTATGTGTACTTTGTGTAAGAACATAGCAAAGTGATTAAACTTTTAGTGGGTTTCAAATATATGTACTTTATAAACGCTTAGGCCTATACTGCAATATATTTAAAATATTTATGTATTTATCATTTTAATATTTAAAAAAACCTTACAATGTATTATAAACATTTGTCAACTATTATTAACTATTGCAATAACCTGTCAGGGTTCTGTCACTTCTGTCTAGTCTATTTCTTGGTTTTGTGACAGAGCCCTGACACTCCTGTTTTGTCTTGTAATGTGTAGCATACAGCTTGTGTTTTACACTAACTGTGTGCTTTCATGTTGTCATGTTTTGTGTGAACATGTGGCTTATGAGTGTTCTCATTGGCTGCGTGTTCATGTCTCGTTTTGTGTTAGCACATGGCTTGTGATTTGTTTTACTGGCCATGTGCTTGTGTTCAAGTCATGTTTGGTGTGAGCACATGGTTTGTCATGTATGTTTCCTTGTGCCATTTGCTCTCCTGTCGATTGTCTAGTCCCTCCCATCTTGTTACCTGATTATTGATTCATTTGCCCCACCTGTCCTCCCTCGTTACCTCCTTTGTTTGCTCTGCCTATTTATTCTCCTTGTATTTGCAGTCTTGTGCTGGTTTGTCATCATATCTACACCGTGTTTTTCCCTGCAGTCAAGTCAAGTCAATTCAAGTCAAGTCCCTCGGGGTAGTTTTTGTTTGTTTTAATTTTTGCTTAATAAACACCCATTTATAAGGTCCTCACTCCTTTCACCCACCCCCACACCTGACAGAACGAACCAGCCAAAAGAGGACTCAGCAGAAAAATGGATATCTTCCTTTTCCAATCTCCCTGCCCCTCCGCTCAGCAGATGAATCAACGCAGCAAACTCCTTTCTCTTCGACAAGGAGGAGCCAGTGTGAAGGAGTTTGCTCACCAGTTCGTGTTTGTAGCGGAGGGGCTCAACATCAGCGACGCAGTGCTCGAAGACATTTTCAACAACAGCCTTAATGAGCCTGTCCGTGCCTGGGAGATGGGAATGCTGGGGATACTGTCATTCTGGCAGTTTGTGGGATATGCGTACAATCGCGGAGAGGAGAGTGGCCTTCCAACTGTTGGCCCACCTCCCATTCACCTCACAAACTGCCATGTCCCAAGTCCGCCGATGACCGCTTCAAGGAGAGGGAGGAAGAAGAACAGATCTGCCTCCTACCCAGTGGTGGCCGAAGAGGCTGCAGCACCCCCAGTGGTGGCCGAAGAGGCTGCAGTGCCACCAGAGTTGACTGAAGAAGCTGCAGCTCTCCCAGAGGCTCCTTCCCACAGCCTCGCCCTTGCAAACGCAGGAAGAGGAAGACTCCTGTCGCTTCCCTAAGTCCGGGAGGACCCGACTTCGGGGTTCTCAAGTCCGGTGGTCCGGGAGGACCCGACTTCGGGTGTCCCAGAGCTGTCCACTCTCCCTGTCGCGCCCCCAGTGGTGGCCGAAGAGGCTGCATCACCGGCGCGCTGTCGTAAACGGAGGAGGAGGAGGAAGGCTAACTCCGTCCCACAAGGCCTGGAGACCATGCCCAAGCTCCTTGCCATGCCCAAGCCCCTTTTCCCTGCCAGTGCCGCCCAAGCTCCTTGCCCTGCCGGCGCCGCCCAAGCTCCTGGAGGACGCCCTTCCGGAGTTTCGTCTCGCCGTGGCCGCCCATCCAGAGCCTCTTCACGTCATGCCTGCCAAGTCTGGGTATCTTCACGTCAGGCCTGCCGAGCCTGATTCCAGATTCGCCGGAGCCCGCCTGGTCCATCCCCCCAATTCCGCCCTGGCCCTCAGCCAGGAATCCAGACCTGCCCGAGTCTCCCTGGTCTGTCCCTCCGGCACCGTCCTGGTCCTCAGCCAGGATTCCAGATCCGCCGGAGCCCGCCCGGTCTGTCCCTCCGGTTCTTCCCTGGAATCCTGCCAGGAATCCAGAACTGCCTGAGCCTCCTTGGCTTAACCCTCCTGTCCCTCCTTGGTCACTGTCTAAGACTTCCCGTTCTGCATGATCAGGGTTACACCCAGATGCCTTCGTTCCATATCTATGTGTAAAAAAGCTTGGTTTCTGTCCCAAGGCCCCGTGCTGGGAGAGTCATGTCGACAATGTGTCGGTGGTTTCCTACTTGATTCATCAGGTGGTTCTGAGATCGTGCCCTCTATCCAGATGGGTGCATCAGATCCTCCTGTGGTCCCAGGGGAAACTTTAATGCACCAAGTGGTAATTAGGAATTAAAACAATTGACCAATTTTCAGTAAAAACGTGTAACAGAGAAAATTCACGGGACAGTACATACTGTGTACTCCAGAAATAGTAAGAATCTATTGTAGCAAAGTTCGTTATTGTGGGAAGGAGGAGGCAGGAACCGGCGAACATTCACAGACTTTAATCATAAAAATGAACAAATACAAAACGGAAGTAAAAGACCCTCACGGACGACTGCTGTCACATAATAAAACACAATATAAATCCAGGCCTGACCTCTCTCGTTCTTCACTGTCGTTGCTCCTCCTTGTATGCTTCCACTCCTCTGTGAGAGATACGAGACCGGTACGTCGCGCAGTTGTCGCTCATTATCAATCAAGCCACCGGCCTCGCGCCTTTCTCTCACGGCCCTAGGCCTCCCCTGCGTTCAAGTCCAAAAATGTAATTTCCTTCACTCGCTAACTTCCCCCCGTCTCGTTCACTCGGATGTAGCCTATGTCATTGCTTACGTTGCATGAGTGCCCACTACTGGCGGAACCTTTGCAATAGACTGAAATGGACAATTGGAACGTGCTTAAGCCCTTGATCACTTAGAATCCACTATGGGGTTGATTTATTATTTTATTTTTTTATTTATGAAATTGTTTAAGGCAGCATTCTATATATGTATATAGGTGTGTTTGAGTTGTTTATTTTATTTTATTTTTTTAATAACTAGTGCATCAAAGGTTTGTTTGTGGTGGGGTAAATTAAACGCAATACGCGTTGACGTCACACTCTGTCAAAATCGAGGGAGCGGGGGTCTGTCCATATAAACTTCCCTCATTTGCAAGTTTGCAAGTACGTGTCTAAAAGTGGACTGGAACGCAGCCATAGTCCTGCTCGCCACATCTATCTATCTATCTATCTATCTATCTATCTATCTATCTATCTATCTATCTGTCTGTCTATCGCCTGTCTATCTATCTATCATCTGTCTGTCCGTCTGTCTGTCTATTTATCGTCTGTCTATCTAT
This sequence comes from Gila orcuttii, assembly GCA_026230005.1. Lineage (NCBI taxonomy): Eukaryota > Metazoa > Chordata > Actinopteri > Cypriniformes > Leuciscidae > Gila > Gila orcuttii. Next base: position 26,992,694 of record JAPDVR010000016.1, on the reverse strand, counting down.
ATCTATTTATCATCTATCATCTGTCTGTCTATCTATCTATTGTCTGTCCGTCTGTCTATCGCCTGTCTATCTATCCTCTGTCTGTCTATCTATCTATCGTCTGTCTGTCTATCTGTCCGTTTGTCTGTCTGTCTATCGCCTGTCTATCTATCATCTGTCTGTCTGTCTGTCTGTCTGTCTGTCTGTCTGTCTATCTATCATGTCTGTCTATCTATTTATCTATCTATCTATCTATCTATCTATCTATCTATCTATCTATCTATCAAGCTATCTATCTATCTAATTGTCTCTATCAATCTATATATCAATCTATATATCAATCTATTAATCTATCTATCTATCTATCTATCTATCTATCTATCTATCTATCTATCTATCTATCTATCTATCTATCTATCTATCTATCTATCTATCTATCTATCTATCTTATCAGGCTACCTAAAAATTGCAGGTAGGCTATATGAATTTCTTTGAAATCCAATTAATTTAATTTCTTTTCCCTTAAAATTTCGATTTCAATTCCGTTTGCTACCTCAGTTTAAATTCAGAAATGTATTTGGAATTTAAAATGAATTCTCAAATCATTACAGAAACTCTTCAAGTGCACTTTAGTGATCAGTTGAGTGATTATCTCTCTAACCTCCTAGATGAAGGCTTTGCACATTACCCCATTTGAGCCAAGGCATTGACAAAAAAAATCTTGTTTGCCCCATGTGTTGGCATCACTGGTGCGTATTTTTGAGAATGCTGCCCCCTTGTGGACTATAATAATGATCTTCACCTATGGCACCCAATTTGGCAACCAAACAGATATTTTTGAGGCATGCAGGCAGGCGCAGACGTTAACATTGTTTTCTCAGGGATAAATCACGACCTCATGGGGCGCCACAGTCTAGAACGCTTTCACTGTCATGCCCAGACACTTGCCATTTACCACAATTTTTTTGTTAAGGCAGCTCAGTTCTGCTGAAAGTGCTTCCCTTAAATCTCAATGGGCAGAAGTGAAATAAAGATAAAGATTCTGGACACACTAATCTAGACTGCAGGAGGGATGCATGGGGACCAGGATGTCCCCTCTCCCAGCCCCCTGCTCCTCCTCACACAGCTCACTTTGGAAAAAAGAGACGCGTCAGCACTTTTATAGGCTACGGACTCACGGAGTCTGCCATTGGGCCACAATCTGTTTCCTCAGCACCTTCCCAGCAGTTCAATAATTCTGAGCATTCTGAAGCCCCCAACTCCACACCCCCCATCCAAAGCTTGGTCATCAATCTCTCACACCACTCTGGAATGGAGCCTTGGTTTGTTAAGGAGCTCGACAAAGCTATTTCGCGTAATTCCACCACTCCTGTATAAATTTTGGTTTTGATTTATTGCATGTGTTATTGCTTGTCACACTTAAATATAAATCAATCAGAATTAATCAAGCAATAAAACGCATCAGGAATTCCCATAAGATTCAGAGATTTTTGTTGGCTCTTTATAAAGAGAATTACATTCTATGATATCATTACATCTGTCAGATTAAATGAGGACATTGACTGGATTTAATTAACGACTTGAAACATTGATTGGCGTAACTCAAAAAATGCAAGCCATTTTTTCTGGCTGCAATAGTCTCGGCTATTAAGAAATTGCTTATAACCAGAACATTTCTCAGCTAGAAAAACCGGAAAGCTGTTATGGCTATAATCGTTTCTCAATGGTTTTTTGAGAACTTTATGGAATGCAGCCCCTCTAAACATTTAGTCTTTTCCTGAGATTGATCAAGTTAAAATATAACATGTTTCTGAAGTTTATATGACATGAAACATTCCTTCCTGTGTGGCTAAGTTTCTCAGAGATTCCTTTTTCATGGCTGGAAATAACTACAGAGATTCCTGAGTGGGAAAAATAATTGCTGTATCATTTCTGTGGATGCCAGAGCGAAATGTACATTTGGCACATACTCAAACATAAAACTCAAACCAATTTTTATAGCTGCAAAAGCCGATTTCTGAATATTTTAGGAATTAAAGGTGGAACATTACGTGCTTGTCATAATATTTGCAAACTGTGTCAAAAAAAATTATTCCATTCACTAGTTTTCAGTTGACTGCAGGGGAAACCAGTTTGAGAAATTACACTTCATATGGCCTGTTGATTAAAGAGGCCAACACTAGTTTAGAATAAGATTATACACTACCAACGTGCGCTTACACAGGCAAAACAAGATGGATTTAAAATCATTCTCATAATCATTTTTAAGAGCCAGATCAGGTAAAAAAAAATAACTTAATGTAACAGCTTTACATATAGGCCTAGTGACTTATTATGCTTGTAATATTAAACTGCAGATACCTTAAACAAAAGTAATTTATGACAGAGATGTTGTAACATCAACAGCAGATCAGCTTCTGTATTACATTCAGCAAAACGTCTACGGTTACGTATGTAACCCTCGTTCCCTGAGTAGGGAACGGAGACGTTACGTCAGATGACGACGAATGGGGTTTCGCTTAGAAAGCCTATCAACTTCGAGTATTACAAAACGAGCCAATGGCAAAGAAATGCCATGGGTCTGCGGAATTTGCATGACGTAACTCCGCCCCACCTCGTGGGTATAAAAGGAGGAAGTCCGCAACAGCAGTTTATGTTTCTTCGCTGAGGAGCCAAGACTGAGCTCAGGCGATCCCCGCGGTACAGCGGAAAGTGGCAGGCAGACGTAACGTCTCCGTTCCCTACTCAGGGAACGAGGGTTACATACGTAACCGTAGACGTTCTCTTTCGTTGTCACTCCGAGTTACGTCGGATGACGAGGAATGGGGTTACCAGTCTAATCACGCCACCTTCTCAGCTGTCTTCCAGTGCCCTGCGTAAATTGAGATCCCTGTCATAGACTGGACGAAGGACTCTATTTAACACAGGAATACCAAGGTACACTGGGAAGCAAATGGCGAGCTAGGGGAAGTATGCAATTAATGCCAACCCAGAGAGGGGGGGACTTAGAGAATACACATATGACCCGAAGGAAGCATATGGAGAACACTGGGGTGTCCAGCTGCAGGTGGAATATTTCAACCCCAGGGGTGGCAAGGTGGCTTGCCAAGGGAAAGACACATGCTCAGAGAGGCTTACAGTGGAAATACACATGTGGGGGTCGCTCAGGGGAGGGACCATGCACACGGGAGGCACCTAGCCGACGCGCAGGCAAGAGACACTGGCGCCGATGTCAGGAGTGCTGGAGGAGCTCAGGGCTTTCGGGGAAGCTCACCTGAGGAGAATATCGCACGTATCCAGTCCGTGGAGTGGAATGGCGAGCAAGCGAAGACACCTGAGCGGGTCCGGTACTAGCTAGTTGAAGCGAGTACATGAGAGGACACTGGCTCCACTCGGAGATTAAAGAATCTGGCGAATGTGTTAGGTGTCGCCCAGCCTGCAGCTCTGCAGATGTCTGTTAGCGAGGCGCCATGCGCTAGAGCCCAAGAGGATGCCACACTCCGGGTGGAGTGGGCCGTCACACCAAGGGGGCACGGTCGACCTTGCTGCTGGTATGCCAAGGCAATGGCGTCCACTATCCAGTGAGACAACCTTTGCCTGTAGAGAGCCTTTCCCTTCAGCTTCCCACCATAACAGGCAAAGAGCTGGTCTGAGGTCCTGAAACACTGCGTCCTGTCTACATAGGCGCGAAGAGCGCGTACTGGACAGAGCAGTGCCAAGGCTGGGTCTGCCTCCTCCGGGGGCAGCGCTTGCAGGTTCACCACCTGGTCCCGAAAGGGAGTGGTAGGAACCTTGGGCACATATCCGGGCCGGGGTCTCAGGATCACGTGAGAGAAAGCCAGTCCGAATTCCAGGCACGCTTCGTCGACAGAGAATGCGTGCAGGTCCCCTACCCTCTTGATGGAGGCCAGTGCAACCAGGAGCGCTGTCTTCATTGACAGGAACTTAAGCTCGACTGATTGCAGGGGCTCAAAGGGAGCACTCTTCAGGGCAGTTAGAACCACTGAGAGGTCCCAAGAGGGAACGAGAGGAGGGCGAGGAGGATTTAGTCTCCTCGCTCCTCTCAGGAACCTGATGACCAGGTCGTGCTTCCCTATCGATTACCTTCGACCGGGTCATGATGTGTGGCAATGGCGGCAACATAGACCTTAAGGGTGGAGGGAGACAGCCTTCGCTCCAACCCTTGAAGGAAGGAAAGCACAACGCTGATCGAGAATCTCCGGGGGTCTTCTCGGTGAGAAGAGCACCAATCGACGAAGAGGTTCCACTTCAACGCATAGGCGTGTCTCGTGGACGACGCTCTAGCGGAAGTGATGGTAGCCGCCACCGCTGGTGGAAGGGTACTCAAACCTACCTCGAGCCGTCCAGGAGCCAAACGTGGAGGCTCCAGAGATCGGGGCGAGGGTGCCACAGGGTGCCCCGTCCCTGAGAAAGAAGGTCCTTCCGCAGAGGAATGGGCCAAGGAGGTGCTGTCGCGAGGAGTACAAGTTCGGGGAACCAGGTCCGGTTGGGCCAATACGGCGCGACCAGAATGACCTGCTCCTCGTCCTCCCTGACCTTGCGCAAGGTCTGCGCAAGAAGGCTCACTGGGGGAAACGCATATTTGCGGCACGGCGGCCAGCTGTGCGCCAGTGCATCCGTGCCGAGCGTGCCCTCGGTCAGGGAAAAATACAGGGCGCAATGGGTCGAGTCGTGAGAGGCAAACAGATCTATCTGTGCGTCCCCGAACTGGTCCCAAATCAGCTGAACCGACTGGGGATGGAGTCGCCATTCTCCAAGGAGGGGCTGAAGCCGTGAGAGCTCGTCGGCTGCACAGTTCAGCTCTCCGGGAATGAAAATGGCTCGAAGCGACCTCAGATGCTTCTGACTCCATAGGAGGAGGTGGCGGGCGAGTTGTGACATACGGCGGGAGCGTAGACCACCTTGATGGTTGATGTACGCTACAGTCGCGGTATAGTCTGAGCGGTCTAGTACGTGTTGACCCCGGAGCAACGCCCGGAAGCGGTGCAGGGCAAGACGTACTGCCAACAACTCGAGGCAATTGACATGCCATAGCCGCTGGGGTCCTGTCCAGGAGCCCGCAGCAGCATGTCCATTGCACATGGCGCCCCAGTCCGTGGTGGAGGCATCTGTTGAGACAACAACATGCCGGGAAGCTCGTTCCAGGGGGACACCCACCCTGAGAAAACTGAGGTTCTACCACGGGGTGAGGAACTGACGGCAGGTCAGAGTAACTGGTACTCGGAGCGTGCCTTGTTGCCATGCCCACCTCGGGACTCGGTCGCGAAGCCAAAGCTGAAGCGGTCTCATATGAAGCAATCCGAGCGGCGTGACCGCGGCTGCAGATGCCATATGCCCCAGGAGCCTCTGAAAGTGTTTCAGTGGAACCGCACTCTTGCCCTCGAGTTGTCTCAGGCAAGTCAGCAGTGACTGCGCGTGCTCGCTTGTAAGCTGCGCGGACATGGCGACCGAGTCGATGTCCATATCGAGAAAGGAGATCCTCTGCACGGGGCAAAGTTTGCTCTTCTCCCAGTTGACCCGAAGGCCCAGACGAGCTAGGTGCCGGAGCACTAGGTCCCTGTGTTCGCAAACCTGAACTCGAGAGTGAGCTAAGCTCAGGATGCGAACCCCGTGCTCCCGAAGGGGAACAAGGGCAGCCTCGACGACCTTCGTGAAGATGCGAGGAGACAGGGCCAGCCCAAAAGGGAGGACCGCGTACTGGTATGCCTGCCCCTCGAAAGCAAACCGAAGGAACGGTCTGTGTCGAGGAAGGATGGAGACATTAAAGTAGGCGTCCTTCAGGTCGATCGCTGCAAACCAATCCTGGGGCCGAATGCATTCGAAAACGCGTTTGGCGGTGAGCATCTTGAACGGCAGCCTGTGAAGGGAGCGGTTCAGCACGCGCAAGTCCAGGATTGGCCGTAACCCACCGGTTTTCTTGGGGACAATGAAGTAAGGGCTGTAGAAGCCGGACCTCATCTCGGCTGGAGGGACAGTCTCGATTGCACCCTTCGCCAGCAGGGTGGCAATCTCTGCTCTCATGATGGGCGCATTGCCACCGACCAAAGGGAAGCGGACTCCCCTGAAGCGGGGAGGAGACCGTGCAAACTGAATCGCATAGCCGAGCCTGACGGTACGCGCGATCCAGCGGAACAGACGGGGAAGCTCTAGCCAGGCTCCCAGGAACTGAACCAGCGGGAACATGCGGACGACAGGCGTCCCCCCGGAGGGGCAGCGAAGCGGAGTAACTGGCCCAGACGTGGACGGCATAGCGGCCCGGTGTGGGGGCACAGTTAGCAACCGCGCCCTGGCAGAGGGGGCCAGGGGAGGACCAGGCTGGTCGTCCTGCGGGGGCCTGCTCTGCCAGGGGTCTGGCGACAGAGGGGGACAGGGGCGAACCGGTCCGTGGACAGAGGGGGACGAGGAGAGCACTGCTAGAGGGCGGCACTCTGTGTCGTCCAAGAACTCTGTGTGCTCAGAGACGGGAGAGTCAGTTCTTTGGAGAATAAGGATTCTTCCCCGGCCCTCCACAGGAGAAAGGAGTGGTCCTGCTACCAACTCCTGGAAAGAACTGAGTCCCATCTCTGAGGAGCCCCTCTCAAGAGCGCCGCCTAACCCGGCGTGTAGCGGGGGGCGGGGCTGGAGTGGGCTGTGGCGTCCGACCGCTGCCTCCAGAGCCGGCCCGGGTGAACGGGCGGGGTGGGAGCCGCGGGGGGGCGCCCTCGGCGGTGGGCAGACCGAGGGACCTGAGCGGACGGCGGGGCCGTCGGGACAGAGTCAACCTCAGCCTGTTCCATCCCCGAGGAGCCCGTCTCAGGAGCGCCGCTTTACCCGGCGTGTAGCGGGGGCGGGGCTGGAGAGGGCTGTGGCATCCGCCTGCGGCCCCCAGAGCCGGCCCGGGTGAACGGGCAGGGTGGGAGCCGCGGGAGGGTGCCTTCGGCGGTGGGCAGACCGAGGGATCTGAGCGGACGGCGGGGCCGTCGGGACAGAACCAACGTCAGTCTGCTCATGGGCGGCTGAGAGCTGTTGGGCAAGCCCTCAACCGCACCGCCGAAGAGGCCGACCTGGGATATGGGAATGTCGGACAGACGGGTCCGCGCGACATCCAGCACATCAGACAGGTTCAGCCACAGAATGGTGAGCATCACCTGACCCAGGGAGCGTACGGCCACTTTCATCGCTCAGAGAGCAAGGTTAGTGGCGGCGCGCAGCTCAGTGAAGAGCCCTGGGTCAGTCCCGCCCTCGTGCAGGTCCATGAGCATCTGGGTCAGGTAGACCAGCAGAATGACCATGGCATGCAGTGAGGCGGCTGCCAGTCCCGTGGCGCTATAGGATCTCGCCACAAGCGTAGACGAAAAACTACAGGCCACGGACGGGTGCTTAGGATTGCGCCGAGAAGAAGCACTCTGAGGACACATAGCATCGCAACAGAGCGTTCAGCCGGGGGAACCCCAGTGTACCCAAGGGCAGCGGCCCCATCGAGAGGAGGAAAGGCGGATGAGATCAGCGAGCGGTCCCTGATCTCATCATGCACGTCCGGGAAGAATGGTATTGGGGTTTGCCGTGGACGAGGGTCGGCGGCCTTACCCAAAAACCAGTCGTCCCGGGAAAGCATGGCCGTCATCTCCGGATCAGACTCGACGAGTCGTCACTTCCAGGAAAATCGAACCCACCTAGTGAAGCTGCTACAAACATAGTATCATCCTCTGTAGCTTCAAATGAAACACACGGGCCACCAGATGGTAGACCCGTGGGAATCACCTGTTCACTAGCGGGCACCGTCATTAAAGAGCGGGGCTGGGGTCGCGGACACATAGTCGGCGCCTTGTTCCAGACCCTAACCCTCAGGTCACCCTGGCCACCAGCCGAAGATCGGGGGGTGGATGAGGGGACTCTCACTCATGTGAGTTCACTGAGTCTCGACCTTAATGACGCGATGATCATGTTTCCACGGAGAAAACATGAGTCATCCACGAGCGCTGCTCAAGCATGATCAAGCCCAAACATACTAGACAACGCTCGTGCCCATCAGAGTCCGATACCAAGCTGCCGCACCATTCATTTTTTTTTTTTTTTTTTTTGAAATGCACGGGCGAGCCGTCTTTAAAAAGACGTGCCGCGTGCGAGCTCTTTTAGTGAGAGAAAACTCAAGTGTTGAAGCACCCGGGGAGACACGCACCGACTAGCAGACCACTGCAACAGATCAGCAGGAAGCACGCGCTCGCCGTAGATCGCCGTCACACCAACACTCGAGGTACTCGTTTGTGAAGCTGACAATTCAGAGATGGCTTGTGGAGAGAAGAATAAACTTGGCTCCGAAGCGAAAACATAAACTGCTGTTGCGGACTTCCTCCTTTTATACCCACGAGGTGGGGCGGAGTTACGTCATGCAAATTCCGCAGACCCATGGCATTTCTTTGCCATTGGCTCGTTTTGTAATACTCGAAGTTGATAGGCTTTCTAAGCGAAACCCCATTCGTCGTCATCCGACGTAACTCGGAGTGACAACGAAAGGGAATACTACTTTTTATTTAGCTATGCACAAGTTAGATTTCTGTGAATGGTTTCTTGTGGTTGTTTATTTACCAGAAACATTATATAGGAGCATGAGGGTAGGCAAATTGAGACAGGCTAGCAGTAGCAAGTTAGCTTTAAAAGCATGAGATCCCACCCTCCCTTCAGAGCGTCTCCAAAGCCACGCCTCCTTCAAAACACATGAACGCACACAGTAGAGTTGCAAAGCGTCAGGAGAGACAGCATTAAATTACCTAATTTCTCAAAGCACATAAAATTACAATAATAATAAGCTCTTACTTGTACCACCTGATGGCTGCAGATTAATTTCGGTGTTGATTTGTTGACATAGAACCGCATAAATCTGAGTCTGAGGCCGTGAACAGCTCCGGGTAGAACGTCACTGGTTGCCATCTCGTAATTACGGTTATGACATGGCGTGAACACAGCAGCTTGTTGTTTTGGTTCAGGAGAAACTGTCAAAGACGACTGCTGTTTGTTTGCGGCTCTCTGTGACTGTCTACATCTCTACATAGACGGAAATGTGCTGGTGACGTGATGTCTGCGCGAGCAGGGTGTGTGGAGGGCCTATTCATTTGGACCGAATGCAATGATTGATCCAACATTTTTTGGTCCTCAGATATCCACAAATGATGTACATGTTTTTAACATTTTGACCACTTCTATTATTGATTGCTATCAGGATGTGAAGAGTTTCAACCAATAATAATAAAAAGTGTTTATGAAAAACAAATGCCTACCCTACCTTTAACGAACACATTATTTTGCATTATCTCTTTGTTTAACTTTAAATCATATTGAACAGCTTGATTGCACAAGTCTGTCACTAGCTGGTCCAAATAAATTGAGGTCTTGGGTGAGGTGGAGGCATTTAGTGCTGGAGCATTACAAGGTTGTCTGGAAAACATCTAAATTAGGGAGAGAAGGAGTTGTGTTTTTCTTGAGAGGACTGATGGTGGTTCAGACTGATAAGAAATCAGACGAAACAGAGGGCTGGACCATATAATGGAGAAATGAGCAGAGTACTACATCTGCTGAACATTATGATCCCGAGAAGCACATCTGAAAAAACAGACTAATGAAGATACTATACTCTTTTTATTAAAGCTGAAGTGTGTAATTTTTGGGATGTTAAAATACTTTTTCCTCACAACTTAATATGCAGAGACAACTACAAATAAGTAATTTAGGAGTTGATTTCGCCAAAGAGTATAAATAATGTCGCAATGCTATTAAAACATTGCTGTATCCCAATATGCATACTTCCCTATAGTATGTTAAAAAAAAAGTATGTGAAAAGAGTAGTATGTCTGAATTCACAGTACTCGTAAAAGTACTCGTGCATTTTTTTTTTTTTTTATCATTTTCACAAAAAATTCACGGCCCCCAGAATATATGTTGTTTGAACATCTCGACATGCAATATATCAAAAGAAAGAACAGAGCCTCTGCTTTTAAACAACTACAACAACAAAACATGGCCCACACATTTTTATCAACACTTGAATGTTGCGTAAGTTTCATAGCAAAGCATCATTTTGAAGAAAATGCTGAGAAAAAAGTGTTTTTTTCAAAGACTATGTTTGGATCAGATTCATAACAATGATTAAAAATATGAAGTAGACTGAGTCCATCAACACCCCCAAAACTTGCACAGTCCTTTACCTCATCCTAGGTCAATATTTCATTCGGTAACATTAAGCAGTTTTGATTTATATGCTGTTGAATGTTTGATGATTGCGTTATTTTACATGTGCATCAATGCTTCTATCGCTTGTTTCTGCTTTTTCTTTTGCTGTGTTTTGATCTGTAGATTCTGTTCTCGTTTAGAAGATGCGTAATAGCGCCCCTCCTACCTATCAAAGCTACCGTTTGCATTTTCAATCATCTCAATGACAGTTTCTCGGCTAATGAATTGCAATGAAATAATATAACCACGCTAACCAGCCAAACCTTGTTCTATTGGCATTTGACTTAGCATTGTGCTCCCTTATTATTATCCCCAGAACAGAAAACAAATACATCACACATCTCATAAAATGGCCTGAATTCTGTGAATATAGTGTAAAATGCTGCAGTGATTCATGCCAGGACTAGTAATCTTTGAAAAATATCTCAAAGCATTCCCTCTTTCTCATTACAGAGCTCTTAAAATGCAGTGCCACAACAACAACATTGGCAGCAATAGCAACAGGGTAAACAACATTGACTGTGTGACAACATAGATGAATGGCCTTCGAACAGAGAGGTGGCTGATCAAAGAGGAGAGCGCATGGCAACACCAGAAAACATACAGCGTAGTGTGTTATCAGCTGGTCGATGGGCTCTACAAGAACTTATCTCCCCTTCTTCTTTGTATCTCCTCCATAAGCAGGTAGATTACACTCATCACCTGCAAGCACTTCAAAGGCGTATTTTTGCTGCATGTGCTTTAGCAACAGTCGTCATTGAGAAAAGCGATCATTGTCAGAGGTGTTGTGCAAAGAAATGCCCTTTTGTTGACTCGACTCCTGTCAGTGAGATCTGACCGCAAACGAGCACGTTATCCAGCGGCGGGATCGAGCCCCGTCACGCCGAGTGCTGTGTAGTTCATCCAGGGGGAACTGGGCTGACATCCTGAAAAGGGAAAGGAAGAGGAAAGAGCTGGAACACTGGCGATGATAGTCACCTTCCCTCCCTGATTATCTTTCGTGATAGAGGAAACGTGCCTCGCTGCGGTCTGCAACTGCAGACGGAGGAACAAGTCTTTAGTGCTCCATTGCAAAAAGCTCTTTTGTCTCATATCTGTTGTCAGGAAAAAAACAGGGTGTTGGAGATATGGTAAAACAAACACAAAAACACACACTCCATCCTGGCCTGTGGTAAGTTTATGTGCAAAAAAACTGGCTGAGGTAACAGCCTGGCCAAAGGTTTAGTCATTTTTAATTCCAGGTGAGAGAGTGAACATTAATGTACATGGGCTCTTTTGCAGAAATGAACCCATAAAAGATTAAAACATGAGGAAAGTAATCTCACGTAAAGGGGCGCAAAAAAACGAGAGGGCTTTAAATCAGCACACTAGTCATATAGGAAAATAAAGCACATTAAATTGGTATGCTTAATAATTTATAGAAATGACATCGGTGTGGAATGCTTTTGCTATGCTCAAACCTAATACATTTTTCATGCTGGACACACTGTTGATAAGTATGGATCATGACAGATGATTTACAGGTAGGCAAACCTAACGCAACATGGGTCGCATATGGAGCAAAGAGTCTGTGCTTTTTTTTTCTCTTACTTTAAATTCAGTTTCTCTCCTCTGAGACAAACCATCAGGCTGGAAATGAAATGACAAATGGTAGTTATAAAGCTTCTGATAATGCTACACAGAGTTTGTCACCTTGTCGCAGGAATAGTGTTTGTGTTAAGCTTTCTTTTCTCCTATAAATGCATTGCACCAGCATGATGGGTGTGATTGGGGAACAACGCAGCTATAAATCTCTCTGCAATGACCTTTTAGACCTCCGCTTACAAAACACTGCCAACCCTGTGCAGTTTGACTCAGAATATTTCAATGGTTCGTTATTTTTAGTCATTTCCATTTTTGCACATTTACTTCTGTGAACACTTAAGCGACGGGCATGTGTGTTCGTATAATTCATGAACTGTACGCTTACTTGTGTGGAGTGTTGCGGTAAACAGGATCTTTACGAGTGTGGTGGCACAAATGTTCTAACTTATCCTGGCAGGCCCAGTGCAGCAGGACTAGACTGGAAAAGTGTAGAGTATGAAGTCATGACTCTGACGTTAGAGTGTCTTTCAACACTCATTAAACAGGCTGGTCAGTTTGAGTGACCTCACTAGTTGGTGTAGGCTGGTATAATGGTTTTGTTTGGAGACGGAATATTTCAAATCAAAGTAATGATTCATCTCATTGCCTGTGATCCAGGTTTGTGGGTATTGCTTTTATGGGAAACATATAGGATAGGATGTCAAAATAACAAAAATGATGTCTTTACCTTAAAATTAGTAGTCTCACACCACCAGAGTTTTGAATTGTAGCTTAAAATCTGCTCCACTTTGCCACTTATTGTGTCCAGAAAAGGTCTAATTAGACGGTCAGAAAACGATGTTTTTACTCTGTGGGGGTAGGTTATCTAAAATAGCTGATATTGATATTGATAGTCTAACAACGAAAAAAGCATTTAAATAATTGCACAGCAGTGTCAGTCAGCAGGCGGCTATAGGCAGAATACACCAATTAAAATATTATAAATAGTATATAGTATTAATGTCAATCTATAAGCAATAAGTACATTTCAAAAACTCAATAAACAGTTCTCTGTTTATACTGCCTCAAACACATCTATAAATGTGTTTCAAAGCATTGATGCCTCTAATCTCAACAAATGTTGGTAAATACAGTGAGTTTTGTTTCTCAGAAATGCTATTTTTACATTTTAACGTTATTTTTACATTAGGGAAAACACCATTTTTGTAAATGTTTCTCCTTTTTATGTTTTACATACAGTATTATGCCCTTTTACAAGGTCTTGGGTTTGGGGTCTACTAGAATAGGGTTTCATGCCTGAATGTTCAAAAACATTATTTTTCACATATTTGACATTATTGCAACACCTCTCTCCCCAGTCTGTCAGAAACCCTGGGGTGTGTTTCCCGTACAACGACGTAACGCGCTGCTTAACTACCAAGAAAATGTATATTACTTCTATGGTCAACTCCTCAAATACCCTCAGTCAATATGTGGATGAGTCAAGCCGCTATTCTTCTACCTCTAGAGAAACTAACATATGATCTGCATCAAAGGTCTGATGCTTTCTGGCACACTTGGTCTTCTCTGTGGAACTTTCTTGCAGATGCTCAGTGACTGATATATCTTTTATTTTATTTATTTATTTATTTATTTATTTTTTGTCTATAAAATGTCTCTGTTTTTTATTTGACTTAGATATGCCCTGTTGTATTATAACTATTATTTCTATTTTTGTTATCATTTTATATGCATATATATGAACATGTATATCCAAAGATTGTAAGATAATATGTGGCTGTACGAGCTGTTATGAGATACCAGTACCACTGTTGTGTTATTGTAATCACACCTACAAATAGAGACACGCACAAATGCACAAGCAACTAACACTTTCATGAGTTAAACAATGACACGTGAATATGTGGAGTGTCCAACAGTTGCCCATTTTGTACGATTGGAAGACTGTCAATGCGAGAGATACATGTGGCACGGTGTTTGAGCGGTGACTAAGAAACCCACACGGTTGTGATTACGGTGTGTATATGACTGCTCATTGAGTTTGTTAACGCGGCGTGGCTGTACATAGTCATTTCTGGGTCGGCCAAGGTACCCTCCGGCTATGTTGAGCAGAATGTAATGCTTTTACAACTTGGCCCATTACAGTTTAATACAGGTTTATTTCCCCAGCTTATGGTAAATCTCTCCCCTTTCCTCAATAAGCCCCCTTTACCTAGCAGGGTCAGTTTTCTGGGTACCTGGTTTTATCCCACTCAGATCCAGATGTGCAGGAGGAAGAGCACTATGGCTGACCGATGCGTCTTTATCTTTTCTCATTCTCTACTCTGAAAGGCTGAGGTCAAATGTGCTCACTGAGAAACTCCTTGAAAGGGACCTGAAAACTGTGCTGCCAGCCGCTTTAGATTATTTGTGCCCTAAAAGTCCTGAAAAAGGAAAAAGGCTCAAACCACAGCAGAAATTACTGAATTCTTTCATAAATGCCGACATTCGTTCTTGCCCGCACCATTACACAATAGTGGCTTGCCTAGTGTATGTCTTGCTTCTTATGCTGCAGGACATCCATTTTCACCTTTAAATGAATATATTGCATAGCAATTGACGACCATGTCTTTAAACATAATTAGAATAGCTCAGATTTACATTCAGTTTCAAAACTGAAGGACGTTAGTAGGATTGGTTTAAACATTTTGATTCAACATGCTTCTGAAAGATAATTTTTATCATAAAATGGCATTCAAAAGTCTGAGGCCATATTAAAAATGTAAATCACAACCTAAATCTAATCTAAAACCTGGAAAGTATTCTGTAAAATAAAATAAAATAAATAAAAACAAAGAAACTTTATGATTTAATAATACTTTATTCTAATGGGTCAGTCCTAACATTCAGCTGTGTGAATATCTCCTATTCATCCTTTCAAGCTCATCTTGTCACTATAGGCCTATTGTTTTGTATATTGTATGTAATAGAATATTATTTCTTAACTGGAGCTTTAAAATCATATACGATACTGTTACAAAATTTGGGCTTGATACGATTTTTTAAAATGTTTTAGAAAGACTCTCACACTCACCAAGGCAGCATATTATTTGTTCAAAAATACAGAAAAAATTTAATATTGTCAAAAACGATTAAAATTAAAAGAGCTGTTTTCTATTTTAGTATATTTTGAAATGTAATTTATTAATTTGGTGGCAAAGCAGAATTTTTATGCATCATTTACTCCAGTCTTCAGTGTCACATGATCCTTCAGAAATCATAATAATATGCTGATTTGATGCTCAAGAAACACTTATTATTATCAATGTTGAAAACAGTTGTGATTATTAATATTTTTGTGTAAACCGTGATACTTTTTTCATGATTCTTTGATGAATAGAATGTTAAAAAGCTTCTGCAGCATTAATTTGAAATAAAATCTTTTGTCACATTATAAATGTCTTTACTGTCACTTTTGATCAATTTAATGCATTCTTGCTGAATAAAAGTATTCATTTATTTAAAAACAAAAAAAAACTATATGTAAAATTATAAAATACTTTCAGTTTTGCATTGAGGTCCTGATTGCCCAGTTGGGGTTTATTTAATGATATATAATGAACGGCTGACTGCACATTATCCCTTACCTATTTAAGATTGGTACGGAAACAAACATATAGAATGATTTTCACCAGTACTCAGACTTTTAAACCCCACTCTATTTATTTGTTCATTCTTTTCTCCCCTCTATCTTGCGTTCCCTGATTTTATTAGAGAGAACATGTTTGTTAAAGCTGCCAAACCAATGTACGGCATGACATGCACGACCACGTTTCCCTACAACCTAAATTTGGACTAAGAGACAGAGTGTTGTGCTGAATCTCGATTATACAATTAGACAAGGCAATAAACATGTAACTTATATAAGCAAAAACCATGGCCAGCAGGCCAGCAATATTTTATTTGACATGGATACCCCTTAGCTGCAAATAAACCACAATTGCCTCACATCAATCCAGACTGCTCGTTCACATCATTCAGCCATGATTGCTGGCAAACTACCAATTAGCATCTTATGGGACGCGGCTATGCAAATATGGTCTGACTGGGCTTAGACACCAATCAATGGCGGGCTGAACCAGAATCAATGACACAGTTGACATGTTTTAATGGGCTCTGGGTGAAGCCAGGTGTCTCTGCCAGCCAAGAGATTATTTTTGCTTGTGGTAAAATAAAAATGAAGCCTTACTCTCAAACCCAACAACCCTTAACTCTTCCTGTTCCAGTTCTCTCTTTCACTTATGACCTACTTCCTATCTGACCAAGTCTTACTCACAAAGAAATCACTCGGGTAAGGAAATTGTGAGCCAGGGATATTCTACCAATCTTCAAGCACATCTTCACATGAATCGAGACAGCCAGGAGGAGGTTGTGGACCGTGCCTCTGTCTGGCAGGTGAAGAAAAGGCAGCTGTTGATATATGTTCCGATACTGCAGTGCCAATCAATCTGAACACCCACCCCTGAGGAATGAGCTCTCTGTTTACTTGCTTTAGCGTCAGTCACTTCTCAATTACTAATATTTATGTGTGTGGGTGTAGCAGATGTGGTAGATTTTTCCCTAAACCTAACTATGTACCTGGAACCTAATTACCTGGGGCGTCTCCAATCGACACCCAAGCGTCTCCCGTCGACACTTAATAAACAAATTTAGCTGGGGTGCTCCAGTCGACACCCAAGCGTCTCCCGTCGACACTTAATACTTTATACTCTAGCTCTGCGTCTCCCGTCAACAACTGGCCTTGAGTTACTCTAGCTCCGCGTCTCTCGTCGACAACTGGCTTCGAGTCCTGAATCTCTCACTTCTTGCTTCTCTTACTAACTTGCTTTCCTGTCTAACCCATCTAATAAACAAACAGACTTCAGTTAATGTCCTCTAAATGCTTTAATCGCGGCCGGGAGATCTTCCCGAGCAGTTCTCAGAGAATCTCTCCCTTGAAGAAGCAAGGCCGGAGGATCTCAGACAAATTCCATTGAGAATCCAATAAGGCTATGGTAAAATGACATGAAACATTACATAATTTCCCCACAATTTGATTGGTTCTTCATAGACAAGCCCTCTTGCTATAGGGTTGAGTTTTCACTAGTTTCGAACAGTTCAAATGTTAGAATGTTAGGATGCCTAAAAGGGGAAGTCAGGTAAAAGTTTATCATAAGGTTAAATAATATAAAAGTCAGATTTTTAGAGTGATTAGTTCTAAAAGACAGTTTACTATCTTATCTATTAAAAATCCATCACACAGACGTAGGCCAATAAGAGCTGTGCATGTAAACCTCACTCCCCTGGCCTCAAGAGTCTTTGGCGTCCTTGTTAGCGTGCGTGCTTCCCATGCCGGAGAACCCAGTTTGAATCCCGCACGGAGCGGGTCGAGTAGTACTGGTTACATTTGATGCCGTTGACAAGGATGTGACTGAGATTTAGGGGGGTGAATGTAATAGACGTAGGCCAGTAAGAGCTGTGCGTTTAAGCCTCACAGAAGCTGCAGTCTTTAGCGTCCTTTTTAGCGCGCCCGCTTCCCACGCCAGGGACCCCAGTTCGAATCCCGGTCAGAGCGGGTAGAGTAGGACCCGTTAAATGGGCACACATATTATGACAAAATCAAATAGAATGTGGAAATATCTATATTAACAACGACAGCCTGCTCAATATGAGGCTCTCGCTCTATGGATGGTGTTTATCTTGGGTGTTTCGAGGGACTTTATGTACCGCAAATTCATATGTATGAGTCTCTGTGTGTGTTTATACTGTATGTGGCATAGTGAAATACAGGGCAAGAGCATGTGGGAGAGCTGGAACAAGCCCTGGAGTGCATTAGTCCAGGTTCTCTAGTTTTTTTTTTTTTAAGTTGAACTTCAAAGGTAGCCAATTCTTTATTGACTCATTGGACTTGGCGTACCCTCACAAAGAAAAAAAAAAAGAATAGGTTTCAGTCTATTGCCTGTTGCAGAGTATGAAAATCAATGGAGCGTATTAAAAGAAATGGACGATCATATTCCATAAACTTTTTTTGTAAACATAAAAGCCTGATAAAATGAATCACGCCTCTTTTTGGTTCAGTTAATTAAGGAAAGGCTCCCTGCTGCTTCCAAATGCTTTTACTTGCTCATACTGCCCCCTCCTGGTGAATACAGGAACATGGGATGTTTATTGTCATTCATTGGCTGAGACTTCTTACATAAATTGACCCCCTGGTTAGAAACTAATTTCCCAGTGCTCAAAGGACATAATGGTCAGCACTTAACATAAATGACAAAGGTGACTCATGCTGTTGGCTATCACACTACAAATGATGGGGATCATCAGGAGACAAAATTAGCCTTTTCTGGTGAGTGATTCAGCCATTCTCATTTTGAATGAATGATTCTAAATTAAAGAAAATATCCTCTCTTAAGGGATTATTGCTTAACTTTGTCCAAAGACAGATGTTCCCACCAAATATATACAGTATGTGGAGAGTGGTGATATCATTACCAAAAAAAAAAACGGTCATTTCATGTCTTGTTGTTTAGGCCTGGAACGTATTATGATTATATACAGTATTTTTCTAATGTTCATTTTAAAAAGCATTTTTTAACACTCTACTCTTGTTTAGTGTTGATTGCATTGGTGGTTAGGAGACATAATGAGAGGTTGCTGTTTCTGTGTGCTGTAGTTTGTTTAATAGGGTTGGGCTGTTAGCTGTTGCTATAGCAGTGTAAAACTGGCCTATAATGTGTGCGCAGCCTTCATTCTCATGTGTTGAATTGTTTTTTCTCGGAAGAACCTGCAATTTCCCTCCCGATATCAATAACCAGGAAACCACAGCGGTTCCAATCTGAGTTAGAATCAAACATGCATCCATGGAAGAGTTATGTGTGGAATGCACTAAATGTCAGACAATTAAATGTGTGCATAGTCACGATTTTACCACATTTTTTACTTATGTAACAAATTTTACGTTACATTTCATGGCTAGCCTGTCAACTGGATGCAAAATTAGACCTTTCTAAGAACAATTTAAGAAGATTTGTGGTGCTGTTGTAGGAAACTGTTTAGCATGTACTGTATCGGGAACATTTTATAGCATGTTCTTTTTCTTTTAGAGCTTTTATTAAAATCTACTGTCTGTAAGCCTTCTGTAAATGACAAGCAAGGCAGATGGAAAATGTGCATACTGAAATAAATGGCTGTATACAGAGGTAAACATCTACAGTATAGGGGAGACCAGTCAGTAATAACACCATTAGTTTTAATCAAGTAGAAGTTGTAAGATTCTGTAAAACTATAAAACTACAACAACAACAACAAAAACTGTGGTAAGATTGTCTAGTTCATGGGGCAGTAAGAGGATGGACCAAAAATTCACACCAATTTAAATGGACTAAATAAAAAAAATGTCAGTAACACTTTACAATAAGGTTCATTAGTTAAAATTAGTTAATGCATTAACTAACATGAACTAACAATGAGCAAAACATTTGTTACAGTATTTATTAATCTTTGTTATTGTTAGTTAATAAAAATACAGCTGTTCATTGTTTGAACAAATACTACCTTTGATTTTAATAACGTATTAGTAAATGTTGAAATTAATATTAACTAAGATTAATAAATGCTGAAGAAGTATTGTTAATTCTTATTTCATATTAACTAAGGTAGGCTACTGTAGTTAACTAATGTTAACTAATGAAACTTATTGTAAAGTGTTACCAAAATGTCTGTTTTATTTTAGTGTTATAACCCACCCTAGTGGAGTGTATGTGGAAACAGCTCTTAAGTAAGCTATATTTGTTTATAAATCTTATTGTATAGAAAAAAAAAATGTTTTTTGGTCGAGACTTAATATATTGACCATGAGAAACATAAATACTATAAAGTGTGCCCAAACTTTTGACTGGCAATGTGGTTGCACACACACACACACACACACACACACACACACACACACACACACACACACACACACACACACACACACACACCGTAAAAACTAATTAGTTCAGTTTACTTAATTAAATTGTGCAAACTCGTTGCCTTAATTTAAGTAAGCATAACTTAATTACATCAAGTTCTTCTTACTCAATCTATTTAAGTTCTGTCAACTTAATTCTATCTGTGATCTGAGGAAGTGTACTCCCAGAGTGCATTGCGGCATGAATAAATTAATTGCTTTGTTTTACCATTTTTGGCTTTATTTAACCATTAAAATTGTATTTGCCATCGTTATTGGGGTTATACTGACAAGAGACAGCAAATAAAATTGCAATGGTCTAATTAATTAAAGTAATTTAAAAAAAGCTAGTTACCATTGTTGTGGTTTGCATGCTGAATGTTGAAGTCTGTGTGTGACTCAAGCAAACTTGCAAGATATTGTCACAAATATAGAGGGATTATATCAACCCAATTAAAAGTTTATGCTATAAGTGTTTGCAATTAAAATGTAAAAAGATAATTATTTAACATAATCATGTTATACATCATAAATACATTCATTAAGAACATGGAAATATAATATTATATATATATATATAATATTTATTACTTCACTTCCTTTGAAATCAAATTGAAATTCCTTTGCATCACTGCATCAATTGGAAGAGAATCAGAATGATATAAATGAAGTTCCAAGTGCCCAACCAAAGGGAACACTAGTCACAATAATGGTGAGGAATTTTAGGTTGATTTTAGGAAATCAACATGAATTTATGAAGTCAACTTATGTCACATAAGTTCTCCCAAAATGTTTAGTTGTATTGACAATAACATTCAACAAGACTGGAAAATGAGCGTATGCAACTAAGAATGATGACTGCAGAAGTGGAAGACATTAGTGAAAAGTCTATTAAGAATTGCCCCGCATCAAAAACCATTTGCCCCGCCTGCTTTTTTTTTTTTTTTTTTTTTGCTTTGGCAAAATGGTACTCAAACCAGTCAAGTAATGTTTAAAAGGGTTTTCTGAGTAATGAAGGCATAGCATGCAAACAGTACAGATTACTATTTTTTTTTCAGTAAGTTCAACACATTGCCGGAGATTAATTAAAGTTAACTAAACAATAGTTAGTAAGAACAATGTTAGATTTTACAGTGCACACACACACACACACACACACACACACACACACACACACACACAGTATATAAAATGAAGGCCTGTAATATAAAATAGACATTGCAAATATTACGAAAGCGTTATTGAAAAACGTATTTGAGGTGTAGCCTACTTGTACAGCTATTAGATTCCATAAGCACTGAGCTTTTTCCACTGATCTATATTGAGTGATCAGTCTAAAATTAGAAAACAGTAGCTGTACCCCAGGCGCCCACGCGATGTCTCTGTTTCCCAGTTAACCTTTACCATAACAACGGTTTGTCTTCTGGTTTACCACTACGTGACTACTAACAATAAGTCAACGCATCAGATGCCTCTCTGCAGCATTCATCCGATGTAATATGCGAATGAGAAAAACAATGCATGTCATACTCCTCATGACTAAGCTACTCGCGCGGAATGATCGGAATGCGTGACGCTGGGCCTTGCGCGTGAATCTGTTCCTGAGCGCGAGAACAGGTGGTATTGAAGGTTTTAAACGCAACATCACTCAGTCTCGCTTTCGAGGTCGGCTTAAACTTGATAGAGCGTTAAAGTGCTCGTGGTTGCGATGTTTCTGTGTTCTACGTCCGAGGAATCTCCGCTGTAAACACAATACAGGTAAGAACACAGGTGAGATGCAAACGTGTACATTTAGTGCTACATTCGAGATTTCAAACATAACATTAAAGGGACAGCTCACTCAAAATGAAACTCCTGCCATTATTTACTCAACCTCATTTTGCTTCAACCCCGTGTGACTGACTTTCTTACGTGGGAAATTAAGATGACACATGATGACAGTCAGTCACCATTTACTTTAATTGTATAGAAAATGAATTATTAGAGGCTGTAACTCTTACACGAGGGTGTGAAAACAGTAAGCATAATTTTATTTTTGAGTGAACTATTCGTTTTACGATGTTTAATGTGCCATTTTGTAATATGTGACTAAGTGAGGATAGAGTTTGTTGATTGTTTGTTAAATAAAGTGAAAATATGTATGTTATGCTAGACAAATTTCAGACTTAAAATATTATCGTATCATAATCATACAACACTGTTTTTTATTTGCATTTTTTCTTATTTGTTTTGTTTTCACTAAAGGTGCGTTATAACAAAATATATGTTAAATACAGATCATGTGTTGTGTGTACTTTCCTTAGTGTTATGTTTACTTTTCTTAGTGTTATGTTAATAAATAAACTGAGAAAACAAACCCACATGGAACCTCCACTTTTCACTTCAGGCTGCAGTCTGAGGTTTTGTGCAGTTGACATGACACCTTAAAGGTTATAGATCACCCAAAAATGAAAAATCTTTCATTAATTACTCACCCTCATGTCGTTCCAAACCTGTCAATGGAGGGACAGAAAGCTTTCAGATTACACTGTAAGACTTTCATTCATCTTTCGAACACAAATGAATATCTTTTTGATGAAATCTGAAAGCTTTCTGTCCCTCCATTGACCGCTACGTAACTGCCACTTTTGACGTTTCATAAGAACAGAAACAGAAGCTCAACCGAACCTGCTTGTCTCGCCAGAAAAAAAACTCTTGTTGAAGCTCAAACGTGCTGCGTAACACGAGAATGAACCTCATTGGTTCTTGCGGAAGCTCAAATGTACTGCGTAACACGAGAATCAATTGGGATGGGGTAGGTCTACTATGATATTAGACTACATAGCCTATAATAAAAGATAATGAATTTCAAACCTTAACCAAACATATTTTTATTCAAAAATCAACAGTCTGTCATTAGTCTTTAGTCTGCCACAAAAGAACAACATTAAAATCATGAACTCAAATGTCATTGTGAAAAAAAAAACCCAATGACTGTTGTAACAGTGTGTAAATCAGACCTTTCGGGCTATAGCCATTCATATTTTGAATGAAAATTAGCTTATCAATGCATATCTAAATCCGCGCCTACGGTATCTTTGTAGAACTTAAAAAAAAAAAGAAACAAAAAAGATGCTGCAGCCAATGAGCAGCTGGCGGGGACTGGCTGCAGGATGACTCCATCTCAACGGACAGTTTTAAATGTTTTATCAGACAATAACTACTCAAGATGTTGCTTTAGTATAATTTTCGGGACAATAAGAGCCGGATTTGGGACAACAGCTTAGATTTCGGGACTGTCCCGAATTTTTCGGGGCGTCTGGTCACCCTTTTTGAAAGTGACTTTTATGTGGTTTATACATTATTGACAATATAACAATGGACCTTTTTTTGTCCATGATATTTTGCTGATGTGACCAAACCCTTTAGTATTTGGTTTACCCCCATTTGGCCATACTTGCAGTACAGTACAAGATCCCAAATCCTAAACTTCTCTTTATTTCAAGGTCTAAACGAGTTAAAAAAAAAAAAATCCTAGATTTTCATTGGGGTTTCAAACTTGAGTGTTATCATCTCAATTTGTGCAAATTATAACCTAAAATCTTAATGCTAAAAACACTTTGTGTCCATTTACATCATGAAGAATGTGTCTAAAATAGTTGGCTTAATGGCTTTTGTTTTTTAACAACTCTGACCATCAAGTTGGCGAGTTTTTTCCTGGCCACATGGGGCTTTTGTTTACTGCAGTTGCTGCACAGCTGAGTGTTTTGTACACCAGTTCTTGAACTCCTGCCATCCAATCCTGCCATTCATCCTGCGCATGCGTCACTTCCTTCCCAATGGATACTGCAGTCAATCTGTGTATTCATTAAAGTGTGTGTCTCCGCAGTGGGATCCAGGATCCCCACTGCTAAAATCCCACCTCCCCCCCGGCTCAGTCCTCCCAGCTGACCCACCCATCCCCCCTTCCCTCACACACCCGTGCCACATGAGGCCCTGCAGTGTGACTCAGTGGACAAACTTACACCAGTCTGAGAGTCTGGCCCGGGCTTTCCCCAGCTGCACACCTCATTTTTTCCAGCGCAAGAGACTCCAAGGGTTAGTTTTTCCCATTCTGTAAAGGTAATTATGCATTTGGTTATTTTCTTGGGATTGTTCTTGTAGTAAACCTGTCATTTCTTTAGTCCTTAAGTACTGGTTTGCCATACTGCAGTGCACCACTGTTAAAGCCCTTAGTGAGCGAGCGTAAGCTCTGCGCTACATGCTGAGTTTGTGGTTTTCGCTTTGAGTTTGTCTTGAGCACTTGTTACAAGTTGTTTCCTTATTAATGGCTACGGATGTGGTGAAATTTGTCCTCACAGTTGTTGTTTTTGTATAGATGTGCTTGCATATCTATCTATGTGCTTGTGGGTGTAGCTGTAATTGCAACAGAGGTGTTGATGGTCTATGAACTGCACAAATATCATAAAAGTTTGCTTAGTCAGACTTTGTCCTCTGTTGTTTTGAGTTTGTTTCTTTTATGGATATATATATGTATATATATATATATATATATATATGTACGTTTTATTACAATTGCAATCAAAAGCTGTCTTTGGTAGCATCATCTGTGGAAGTGTAAGTCTTCAGACACATGGTGTTTTTCCTCTGGGTAGGTGACAATACAGAGCACTCAGCCCTTTATGGGTGGTCTTTATAGTGTGGTGGCAGAGTCTGGTTTATGTGTGTAATAGTCTTGATTGATGGTCAGGTTTAACATAATTGTGATGAATGAGCTTAAAAGGGAAGTTCATGCAGTTCCTAATCAAGATATTGTTAACTAAAATGATTTCAAATTTGTTTAAAGTAGGGCTGCGCAATATCAAAATATTGCAAATGTACATATCGCGATAAACGGCTTGCAATAACTGGTGTCATGAACAAAATCCCTCACTTGACAGAATAACTTTTGTAGCTTTAATGAGAATCAGTATGTATTTAATTCATACAGTGAAGACTAAGCAGTGTTTTATTTTTACATGTGATTATTCAGTTTCTGTTGCTAAGCAAACCTAATGTAGGCCTTATGAAAGCCTAAATCCCCGTTTCACACTGATGTGTAAATGACACGTACTACTTATGCTACAGTAAAACTGCTGTACACTTTCAGAAGTTGTAGGGATGCTTTCTACTGACAAAAATAATGTGAAACATGTATGTAGGTTATATCATTTTAAATATAATTTAATTTTTTTACACACTTTAAGCTGTATTGAATATCGCATTATTTAATGAGTTATCGCATAACGTGTTTTTATTCAATATCGTGCATCCCTATTTAAAAGTTATTGGTAATTAAAATTAAGCTGAAATAAAATATAAATATTAGATGAAAAACTTTATTTCAGTTAGTTGCCAGGGTAAAATAGCAAATTTTGTGCTATAATTACTGATAATTAAATAAAAAATAAAGCAGAATAAACTTAATAAAATGGCAAAAACACATAATAGAATAACTAAAATTTTGAATTAAAACGAAAGCTGAAAGTTACTTCAGAATATTTCATAATTTTTTTTTTAACCTTTATTTAACCAGGTAGGCACATAGAGGACTCATTCTCATTAAAAACGGTGACCTGGCCAAGATAAAGCGTCAAGGTGCAGACAACAAAAAGTTACACATAAAGGACAAAACAATGGATCAAGGATACGATCAGTTATACAATCACAAATCCAGTCTACAACATTATTCCAGATACAATACCTAGGCAAGTGGCCTAGTATGGCAGCAATACAATACAATCCAAGAATAGAATAAATAAATGAATAAACAAAGAAGACGATAAAAGTAATGCATTGGCTTACACCGAGGAAGAATGCTGACGCTAACAAGAACAATGGTGTGACAGTAGGTTGGAAATCAATCTTTTGAAAGAGGATAACGGGACAATAGATTCTAGTCTTAAAGATTTTTGCAATTGGTTCCAATCGTTTGCTGCCGAAAACTGAAAAGAGAGTCTGCCAAAGGAAGTACGGACTTTGGTGGTATTCAATGAGATAAACCCACTTGAACGCAAATTGCGAGATGGAGAAGCTACAGAAATTAAATTTCTTAAATAGGTAGGGGCTTTGCCTAAGAGAATTTTGTAAATGAGGAGAAACCAGTGTGTTTGACGTCGAATGTGAAGGGAGGGCCAGCCAATGAGTGTGTAGAGGTTACAATGATGAGTACGAAACGGAGCGTTAATTGCAAAGCAGATGGCACTATGATATAGTCCATCTAGCTTTCTGAGTAGAGTGTTTGAGGCTGATCTGTAGACCACATCACCAAAGTCTAGGATGGGAAGAATAGTCATATTCACAAGGGCATGTTTAGCTGGAATAGTAAAGGAGGCCCTATTACGAAAGAGGAAGCCGATCCTTGATTTTATTTTAGATTGGAGTTTGTTGATATGGGTATGGAAGGAAGGTGAAGAATCCAACCATATCCCTAAGTATTTATAAGAATCAACAAAGTCCAGTACAGACCCATCAAGGGTAGAGATGATTTTTGTACAGGGAGGTCCAGAAAGGGAACGATTAAAAATCATACACTTAGTTTTGCCAGAGTTTAAAAGTAAATGGAGACCACGGAATGAATGCTGTATGCTATCAAAGCTCGCTTGGAGGTTGTCTAACACAGTGTTCATAGTTGGGTCAGAAGTGTAAAGAATGGTGTCATCTGCATATAGATGTATCATAGAATCTCCTACAGCTAGGGCAACATCGTTGATGTAAATAGAAAAAAGTATCGGCCCAAGAATAGAACCTTGTGGTACCCCTATAGAAACAGCCACAGGACTAGATAGCAGACCCTCAGATTTAACACACTGAAATCTATCTGTTAAATAGTTATTGAACCAGGCGAGGCATTGATTTGAAAGACCCAGACTCTTTAGCCTACCAATAAGAATATTGTGGTTGACGGAGTCGAAAGCCTTAGCCAGGTCTATGAAAACTGCTGCACAATAATGTTTACCGTCAATAGCAGATATAATGTCATTCATGACTTTGATTGTGGCCGAGGTACACCCTCGGCCAGCTCGGAAGCCAGATTGCACATCGGAGAGACAATGGTGGAATTCGAAGTGAGTAGTGATCTGTTTATTGACAAGGCGTTCAAAGACCTTGGAGAGACAAGGCAGAATAGAGATGGGTCTATAGCAATTGGGGTCTAAGGTGTCTCCCCCTTTAAAAAGAGGGATTACAGCAACGACTTTCCAATCTTTCGGAATATAAGAGGTGTCAAGGGAGAGGTTAAAGATAGTGGTAATAGGTGTGGCAATAATAGGAGCCGCTATTTTTAAAAAGGAGGGATCTAAATTGTCCAGCCCAGCAGATTTTAATGGATCAAGATTTTGCAATTCACTTAAAACATCAGCTGTCTGAATATGGGCAAAGGAGAAAGATGGTGGAGAAAGGGATGGCCTATCTATGGTAGGGTTTATAACTGTAGTAGAGGTTACCAGGGGGAAAGCGTGTCCAACCATAGCAAAGTGTTTATTGAGGTTCTCTATAATAGTGGGCTTATTAGTGGTGACGATGTTTTGAAATCTTAAAGCAGTGGGCAGCTGAGAAGAGGAATTTTTACCTTCCATGGACTTTATTATGTCCCAAAACTTTTTAGTATTCGTGCCACAGGAAGCGAATTTTTGTTTGTAAAAGCTAGATTTAGCATTTCTTACTGCCTGTGTATATCGGTTCCTAGCCACCTTGAATAATTGCAAGTCATAGGGCTTTTTCGAGGTTAATGCAGCACGCCACATGGTGTTTTTATGTTGGCTTAGATTAGTTAAGTCTGAAGTATACCAAGGACTGTATCTGTTCTTAGATCTAAACTTTTTAAATGGGGCATGTTTATTTAGACTGGCAAGAAAAGCATTCTTAAAGAACAACCAGACATCCTCCACATTTGGGATAAGGTTGATATACTTCCAGGACACCCTGGCTAAATCAGATAAGAAAGCTTGCTCATTAAAGTTTTTTAGGGAACGTTTGATAGTAATAAGGGGAGGCCTTTTGATAGCCGATCCATTATACATGCATGCAATAAGACAGTGATCACTAATGTCATGGCAGAAAACAGCAGAGGAAAATTTAGATGGTAAATTAGTTAGAGCAATATCAATAAGGGTGCTTTTTTCTGGTGATTTCGTGTTATATCTGGTGGGTTCATTGATAATCTGCGAAAATAAAATAGATATAAACTATAACAGTATATAGAAAATACTAAAATAACACTGAATCAAGCTACAGTCTTTATTTTACTGCCCAAGTACACGACACAGTTTCTAATTAAACATCTTAAGGGTTATATACATATTGTGCATTACCTTTGGACAGATAAACCGTGCTACCTATTAAGTTCTTTAGAAAAGTAAAAGCTGTTAAACCACCTCTATATGCATTTCAGGCATTCCTGCTATGGCGAATTCGCTGAAGGCAAATGTAAGATTGATGGCAAAGGATGAGATCAGAGAGGAGAAGGAAGGAACTAAAGAAATAAAAGACACCCTGGAAGAGCCTGCAGAAGAGGAAGAGGATGAAGAAGAGAGAAAGGCACGGGCCACAACAGAGGAGACGGCAGCCAGAGAGAGAGACGCTCAGAGGCAGCTCATGTCTATAGAGGAGCTGGTGCAGACTGAGAGGAACTACCTGAAACATATGCAGCTCTGTACAGTCACCATCAAATGCAACCTGCAGAAACTCCAGGTACACAAGTTCTCTTGTAATCACTTCCACCCATTAACTATCTGTTAAGGTGCCACACATCTGTTATTTACAAGACCAACTGCCTTCTGTGTTGTATATGTGTTGTTTCCACCACCACTGAAATACCATTGAAGCACCCTATCATTCCTATTTAATAATCTAATTAGATTATACAAAAATTAGTCTCTAGTAAATGCGTTCTTACATTAGTTACAGGCCAACATACTACTTCTATAAAAACAAGAACTTATGACATGATCAAAATCCAAGCAAACATAAACAATATACAAAGTAATATTAAAGAAAATAAGGTAAATAAAAAATAATAATGACATCATATAATGAGAATAATCAATCGAATTGGGATAATACTTCAATTAATATTTGATTCAAACCAGGAGGAAATGGGCCATAAAGCAGAAATGGCTCATAATTGGGACTAAATGATTTTGCTTCTCTCATATTTGAAATGTTATAACCTTTGTAGGTAAACAAGCTTTAATAATATCATATATTATTGGGTTCCTTGCAGCCTCCTCCACCGAACCTAGAGAACATGTTCCAGCACATTGATGAAGTGATGGATGTTTCCAGCAGACTCCTGAGCCTCCTAGACCAGGCACAGATGCATCACAGTGACCCGAAATACCTGCAAACTCTCTGTGAGTACAGCCGGACAGACTGGAATTTCCGGTTCACTTTCGATTTCTCAGTTCTTTCGCAGTCATGCTGTCTGCGTGTCATACCCACCTACGGATCAACATATTTTTAGCCTTGAGCTCATGGTTGAAGAATCCAGAACTTGAATTTCAAGATGAGAATAATGATGTTTGAGGTTTAGAATGTTGTCTGTAAATTCCTTTTATTTGGATCTCTCTTATGCTGACTTATGCAGGTACATGTATTTGATCAAAAAGGCAGTAAAAACAGTAATATTGTGAAATATTATTTCATTGTAAAATAACTTTTCTGTTATTTGAGAATTTATTTTTTTATTTTTTATGGCAAAGCTGATTTGCTTGTCATTACGTCAGTCTTCAGTGTCACATGATCGTTTAGAAATCATTCTAATATGCTGATTTGCTGCTCAAGAAGCATTTCTTATTATCAATGTTAAAGACAGTGCTGCTTAATATTTTTGTGGAAACCATGAGACTTTTTTGATGAACAGGAAGTTCCAAAGAAAACCATTTTGAAACATGCATCCTTTCTTTAAAAAGAAAAAAACATTCTCACCCCCAACTTTTGAACGGTAGTGTACTGTATGTTATATGGAAAAGATGTAAATCTTGTTTTATATTATAAAGTATCTTATTCTTTCTTTCAGGTGACTCTTTCCTTAGTCTGTCTCAAGATATAGAGATGGCCTATAAGGAATATCTTGCCAACTACAACAACATCACTGCTCTAGAGAACAGCTACAAGCAGAAAGAGGCCCTGTGGTTAGAAATGATCCGAATCATCAAGTCATCTGCGTAAGTTCATAAACGGCTGAAGTTGTGTATGTCTCCAACAACTCCTTGAGAGCACAATGTGCACAATTACCCAACATTCCTTCCATTTTTGACCCCTGATCCCGTCTGTCTTCAGTCCTGATGTGAATGCGTCCACTCTGAGTTTCTTCCTGGTGATGCCGGTTCAGAGAATCGCCCGTTACCCCCTGCTGCTCCAGACCATCCAGAAACACACAGACCCCCGACACCCAGCCTACCTCATCCTGGAGCACACCGCTCACACTGCGGTCCAGATCAACTGCAGGATCAATGAATACAAACGCTTCCGTGAAGTGGGTGAGAACATGCATGCAATTTAGAAAGCATAGCTGACCGAAGCAAAGTATGCAAATCCATTGATCACAATAGCATAAAAACATGAATTAATGCTTGAGGTTTTGATTTGCTTGATTATTCTCATTCTCTGACTGTCACAGCTGACAAGTACAAGAAGACCGAGAACCTGACCATCAAGGACAAGATCAATCGACTCAGTGGCCACAGCATTGCCAAGAAGACGGCCCGGTTTAGCCAGTACATAAAGCATGAGACAGGAATGGTGCCAAAGGTAACTGACATACAGTGATACTACACTGAGAACAATGCTTGGTGTAAACAAAGGAACAGAAATGTTTGGCATGTCGAAAGAACCACATTGTTTCCATAAAGCATCAGACACCATTGCCACATAAGATGTCTTTTTACAAATAATTCTTAAATTATGAAATCAATCCCATCATAGGTAAAGGATGAAGAATATGATGCTCTTGCTGGCTTCTTCTTTGTCCTGGAGAGGGGCGTCTCAGAGCTTCATGATAACATGGAGGCTTATCTCCACCATCTACAGGTTTGCTTTTACTGTTCCTTCTCTTAATGGCTATAGTTACAAATTAACTTAAGAGTTGATCTTCTCATTTGTTTTGGTGTTCCCTCAATGTGAAGCAAGTACGCCCATGGATCAAACTCTTCAACGTTTTCCATTGTTATTCCAGCTGCTGTATGAAAGGAAAATAATGTGTGAGGGTTGATCACAGGGCAGATGGAAGGGGCTTCTGAAAATTGTGAAGTTGAGATTATGGCTGTGCGCTTGGAGTGTTTGTAAAGATTTATTTAACCATCTGAGCTCTGTTTCTGTGTACAGAGGTTCCTCAGCTGCAGACCAGAGGAAGCTGATCTTGATCTGGAAGGGGAGAAAACTGCCTTGTTCTCTAAAGAAATCACAGTAGCTCTCAGACAGTGGATTTACCCCTCATATGTAAGACCTTATTGAATCTTTCAAACCAAGTTGTGTTTTTTGGGAGGGAAACTTAAAATCCTTACTGTACATCTTCAAACTTTACAGCTTTTCTCGTGAAAATGAGTATAAGAATTAAGTCATTTTATTTGGCATTCAATGAAACAAGGATGTGAATGGACAGAAGTCTTAGGTCATGTTCATTTTTTTTCTTGGAGATAAGGACTGAGCAATCAACACCCAAGTGCATGAACTTAACACAAATATTAATTTACACTTATTGGAGTGGTACAGGGATTATGTAATTGTTTAGGCAAACTAGATATAAGCATCACAATAGGCCAAAGGATTTTCCCATTGACTTTTGGATAATTGCAGAAAATAAGCTCTGTGACCAACAGCCGACATGTTTTGTTTAAGGTAACTTTCACAAATTAACACGTTATGATTTTCAAGTTAGTTTAAGTTAAAATACCGGTGCTTTCCAAGACATTAACAAACAAAACAAGACTGTAAAAGGGAATAGTGAGTAGATGAGTTTACCTGTTCAGCGTGATGATATTTAGGCCCAGATTTGCTAAACGACAAATTAGCGTGAGAGCGCAATCCCATAAAAGTGCCAATGGGAGTGGAAAGTTCTGCTTGTGATCTACTGACAACGCAAATAAAGAACACAGACGCAGCCATTTCCATAATGACCAACGCAATCTACCAAGAGCAGTGCAAATTAGCGTCTGGTTTAAGACATGCTTTTTTGTGAGTTAAATTAATAGTGCGCAAACACCAGTAAATTGGTGAGCGCAAACCAAAGTAAATCACCTTGCATGATTCATTTAAATACTCTCCTCCCATAAATTTTGCATCTGAAATTGAAACTCCTACAAATGCATATGCAATAAGGTCAGGCACAAAAATAACTGCCCACGCCTTTTCAGTGTTAAGTTTTCAATGTGTGTCTTTAGTAAACCCTGACAGTAGTTTTTTAACGCCAAAAGAGGGTTTGTGCCAGTGCAAGCTGTTAGTAAATCTGGCCCTTAATGTTACCGACAACCTCTGTAGTCCCATTTAGCCACTTGTTAGCAACCGCCTTTTTTAAAACACACAAGCCTTAAAAAAATCATAAAGGGGGATTACTTATGTATTTTATGTTGTAAGATAAAACCTCAAAATATCTTGAGTTTGTGTGAACTACAGACCTTATTTCAGGCATTTAACAAAAAAAAAAACGTATAAAAAAACCCCATTGACTTTAGAACAATTGAACCGTAAGTAATATGTTAACTCATTTCCAGGTTTTAGGACTCATTCCTGCAGCACTCTGTACCTCTATCCCTCACTGCCTCATTTTTGTACATGTCAAATTAAATATGGCATCTTTGACTAAAGTCTGGATCACCAACATTCGTCATGACACCGTATTTCTTCTCTGTGGTGTCTCTATTTGCCACTTTAGTTTTCTCCATTCATCAATGTCTAACCCTGCTGGAACCAATACAGCTGCAAAAACACCATGTATCATGTAGGGATACAAATTGTGTCAAGATCTTTTAACTGTTCACCAGCCATTGAAATTATGGTTGAAATGGTCGCACACAGCACCCTTTTTAGCAGTATGCTTCTTATTTGAGAGGAAGACAGTGGTTTATGCATTATAGTGACATATGTAAAAATAAAAAATAAATGATTTTATCGATCAGTTGTTGGTTATTGATTAAAGTAACCATCTACATTTCTTGTACTATATCTTGCCTCCTGAACTTAATTTGTACAACTATTTTCCTCCACTTTTGCTGCTACTTACAGGAGAGTCGTTTGAAGACACTCGTCTTTAAACCCTTGAGCTCACTGCAAGAGCTGATGGCAGGACCACGAAACCTCATCCGCAAACGTCAAGACAAGCTCCTGGACTATGAGCTAATCGAGGAGAAGAGTAACCTCAGTTTTGAGGAGCAAGCTATAGCTAACACCTACAAGACCATCAACACTCTGCTGCTGACCGAGCTGCCGCAGTTCAACGGGAAAGCCCTTCAGCTCCTGTGGGCCACGCTAGAGGCCTTCAGCTGCCTGCAGAGGGACCTGGCGGCGGATATGGAGCAGCTCGCCACCAGCTTTACCCATCAGGTACTTTTTACAGGAAAAGATCAAATACTCAGGTTTTACTAAAGGCTGTGGACAAAATACAGTGAGCTTTAGTTCACACTTATAGTTTGGTTCTCGTGGTTCTTTTGTTTCGGACCAAATGATACATTTAGTCCTGGTACACTTAGCATTCACACTGTCATTTTTAACACTGAATCTAAAACAAAAAACAGGTTTTATGACGTACATTTTGGAACTTACCGAACATCCAAAACAATGTTGACTGAATGCGGTAAATGCGGTATTTGCGGTATTTTTACAAGTTGAGAACTCGTTAAGATCTTGTAAAATGTGTAAAGGAGTCAAACAGCGCTAGGAATTCCTTCACACACACAAACAAAGATCTGCTGCCAGGACAGGGTTTTTCTGACACCTGTACCAAACTACAGTGGGCAACAGAGCTCCTATGATGAGAAAAACTATGATCAGTCTCCTCGCAGCAGATCTCCGTTTTTGTTTGTGACGGAGGGATTCCTGACGCTGTTTTGACTACTTTACACATTTTATAAGCTCTTCACGAGTTCTCAGCTCCATCATATGTGTATGCACATACACTCAGAAAAAAAGGTACAAAAGCTGTCACTGGGACGCTACCCTTTAAAAGGTACTAATATGCACTCTTTAGGTACAAAGGTGTACCTTTTGAAAAATTACCGCCCCAGTGACAGCTTTTGAACCTTTATTTCTAAGAGGGAACAGCAAGCGCATTTGGCACAACACACAACATTGTTTTGGATGTTTGACAAGTTCGACAAGTTCCGTAGCAAAATATACGTCTTTTTTTGTTGTTGTTTTGTTTCTTTAGGTTAGGTGTTAAAAATGACAGTGTGAACGCCAAGCGAACCAGTACTAAATATGTCATTTTCTTTTTTGGTCTGGACCAAAAGAACCTAGAGAACCAAACTACAAGTGTGAACACACCCTAAATCGAACCAAACCTGAACACAGCCTTAGAGATAACCGAGTGAATATTTAATTTCTACAATGCCTAATTCCCAGGTGAATAAAAGTTTATAAATGAGCTTACTACTTTCAGTCAGATCCATCATCCTATATTTATTTTTTTGATCAACCACAAAAACAAAAAAATAATAATATTAAATCATCATAAATGAAATGCAGTACATACTGTATACTACCGTATACATTTACAAATTAAATAAAAAAAAATTTTCATATCACAATACAAAAAATCTTAATGGTGCAAAACATTTTATTTATTTTTTTTCGTCATGCAAAATATAATTTATATATATATATTTTTTTTGATTTTGGTGTAAATTATAACCTGGACATGTTCTTCATAGGTTTCACGAGATTCACCGTCATGTAGTTATGTCATCCTCGTGATTACACTTGAATACCTATCAATTTCAGGAAATGTTGAACGTTCTGTGCAATAATCCACCACTGAACGACACTGCAAGCATGTGGTTGGAAAAGTGTTATTAAATTGAGCTTTTTGCAGGCTGGCAGTGTTTATGAATTGCTCTCTGTCTCCTGGCAGCTCCCACACAGTTATTTGGAAGCTGGTGAGTTCTGGAAGTGGGCAGAGACTTCGGTACTGGAGGGTTCGAGGAGGATGGAGAGCCTGTGTCAGAGTGTTCAAGATGAGCTCAATGCTCCCATTGTGCAGGTCAGTTCCAACACAGAGACACACTATTGTCTGTTGCCGGGTGGAGACGTCTTCCTACGAGACACTTTGTCCCCTTCCTGCAGTTTAAAAGTGCCTGTGGACAGTGTTGGAATACAACCATAGCTAAATGCAGCCATTCATTCATCTTGATGTAATTTAGACCTCATGTGTTTTACATCAATTCATCCATTAATTTCGAACATACCGTAGTAAAATATGTCATGTCCTGGGGTTACTGTATTACGGGTGGCCCTAAACAGCTGCTTTTTATTTAGTCAAAAGCAAATGCAAATTACAGCAAAAATATTCTACCTGTCAAAATGGTAGTGTATTTGACCAAAAATGTTGGGGACGGGGCTTGATCATGCCTCAGAAC
Source organism: Gila orcuttii (assembly GCA_026230005.1). Lineage (NCBI taxonomy): Eukaryota > Metazoa > Chordata > Actinopteri > Cypriniformes > Leuciscidae > Gila > Gila orcuttii. The sequence goes on along the minus strand of JAPDVR010000016.1, from coordinate 26,957,351 downwards.
TTGATTGGTTTGTGAAAACCGAGCTATGATATTTATGAGTCAAGATTAATTATCAGAAAAGAAAAGCTGTTTGAGAGGAGATGAAATTTTTTTCCTAATGTTCACTGATGAATCAAGGAAATTAAGACTAGAAGCATTTATTACATTAAATGGAGTCCATTATGATTTCATGTTGTGTAAATATTTTAATATCATCGTCTTTTGTCAAGGTAAGCAGAAATGGCACCATTGTCATGTTTCATATTTCTCTGTCTGTGATGTCATGTCATAGGCATTAGACCATCACTACAGATAATGACACAAACAGATGATATTACCCAGAGTCTCAGCGTTCAGGTTCTAATCAATATCATGTCTGCCATAACTAAGAAATTAGTCCTGATAAGTTTGTGAAGGCAGTGAAGGCAGAAGTATCAAACAGAGAGATGGCCTGTAATCTTCAGAAGTACTGCGTATTTCCTGAAAGGGATCAAAATGTAGATCACCGATGTAAATCATTGGAGTATCTTCCTCTCATGTTCATTTCCTCTCTCAGTTTCTCAGTTCAAAGTGATCCAGTACTGTAATTACTGCACTTCATGTACATTTACATTCTAAATGTAATTTATTCAGCTGCATGCAATATCACGTTAAATTTGATTAGGTACTAAATAAATGATGAAAAACATGTTTTTCTGTTTCATGTCTGTGACGTCTCAGCCGCCCAGTCCCGCGTGTGAGCAGCGTCTCAAGGCTCTGAACGCTAAGCATGGCTCGGAGAAGATCTACCAGCTGACAGGTCCTGTGGTGGGCACACGTGACCTTGACCTGACCCTCAGTAAGGGAGAGCTGGTAGCTGTCGTCAGTGAGATGGACACGCGAGGAGACCGTCGCCGCTGGCTGGTTGATGCAGGAGGTAAAACCGGCATGTGGAAACCTGTGGAGAATTAGGTCATAGTGCATTTAAAGACAACTGAGCTGGAATCAGTTTATACCTAAATATGTATTATTGGGGTGAACAAGATTGATCCATTTGATTCTCTCATATTACTGCATGCAAATGGGCCAACATAGATTTCACATTCTCTAATGCAATATAAAATCCATCTGATTAAACCGCTTTTAAAGCAAAAAATCTGATAATACAAATTACACTAACTTTAATGCAGTGATATTTTCATAGCGTGTGGCATCTACAAAATGGAAAGATTAGGTCTAATGACAATAATAGTATACTGTTAAAATAGTTAATCTGTTTGAATAAAGTGGTGCTAGAGAACATAGTCTAAATGTATTTAAAACATTCATATCTACATTGTCTAAAATTGCTTTTCATATAATTTCTGTTGCACTGCTTAGTAGTTAATGTTTTGACTTTAGTATGTTGGACCCAGAGAGGTGAACATAAATCAACCAATCAGATTGTAGGTATCGGTTTACTTTTAATGTCAAGTTCAGGCTTACAACAAGGGTTAGGGGCTTCTACACTATCATTTCCCTCTGGTTTAAAGGGATAAATTATGGGTTAGGTTTAGGGGTAGGAATAGGGTTAGGACTATGTTTTTGGACAGGAATGTTGTTCTAGGATCATCATGTCTTATTTTATATAATTATATAAAATAATACTTAAGTATAAGTACTCATTTACGCTGAGCGTATATATATATATACAAACAGTGTTTTACTTTTTTTTACACAAATTTTATTTGTGTAAAATAAAAGTGCTCAGCGTAAATGAGTGCGCCCCCTTTGAAAAGTAAAATTTTAAACAATATCTCAATGAACACAAAAACAATTTCCAAAATGTTGACAAGATTAAGTTTAATATAACATCTGTTTTACTTATAACATGAAAGTAAGGTTAATGATATAACTTAGAATACACATTTTTCAGTTTAACTCAAATTAGGGTGATCAAAAATGAGTACACTCTACAACAAGTAGACGACTACATCTAGTAGGCCTACTTCGTATGGCCTCCATGATTTTTAATGACAGCACCAAGTCTTCTGGGCATGGAATGAACAAGTTGGCGACATTTTGCAACATCTATCTTTTTCCATTCTTCTAGAATGACCTCTTTTAGAGACTGGATGCTGGATGGAGAGTGATTCTCACCTTTTCTCTTCAGAATTTCCAATAGGTGTTCGATTGGGTTCAGATCAGATGACATACTTGGCCACTGAATCACTTTCACCTTGTTCTTCTTCAGATTTTCTTCAACCCTTCTCATCAGAAGACGCGGTAACGCTTTACGTCCGTTTCACACATACTCCGTTTGCAGTGCGTATGCGGTGCGTATTTTTTTACGTGCCCATGTTAACAGGTTAGAGCTTTCACACTGCACGCGGGTGCGGTCCGGCGATCCGTTCCAGGTGCGGTGCGTATACAGCAGTGCAGAGATCGTTTCCGCACCGAGTCTATTTTTGCTGTGCTGCACCGCACTGAATTAAAGTGGCAGCGCATTGTTCACATTAAAATAGAAATAGATTGACAAGAAACTGTATTAATTTCATCATATACGCATCATTACAGTTAATGTGTTCTACAGTTACTAAAATACAGGGTCAAGAAAAACAAAAAAGTATGATTATAGTCCCAAAAGTTGCAAAATGCCATCATGTATGCTTTTTCCCCCTCAAAAAATACATTATATATTTTGGGGTGGGGGGAACAATGTAAATTTTACATGTAAAACAAAGAATCACAATGATTAAAGTAAATTTTTATACTGTTTCAATGTCTTAAACAATGTCAAAGTTAATTTTTGGATTTAAAATCAAAATTACTTAGCCATTTTTGATTTTGTGGCACACAGAAACTGCGGATCAGTAGCGCACTGCAAACGCAGCATATGTGAAAGCTTTATAGCGCGTGCTGCTCCTGTACCGTATACGCACCGCAACACGCACCGCATACGCACTGCACACGGAGTATGTGTGAAACGGGCGTTAGGTTACAGCTCGGAAAGTACTGCGTAATTAAAGTGATTTTACAGTGTAACTTTCTGTAATTAAAGTGTACCTATAAAGTACTTGAATGTAAGTATAAGGGAACAATATGTAAAGTTTGGGGAATAAAGGGGTAACAACCAGGAGAATAAAAAATGATTTATACTGTAAGTATTATAGAACTAAGGGGAAACTACAAAAATCTAACATTTGGGAGCAGTTTAGCAAGAACATACACTTTCTTGCTACACCTTTGTAATAATGGTGTACCAATACATACTGTATAGACATTTTAAAAATTACAGGGTACATATCTATGCATTTATACAGTAATCTTTTTTAACAAAAGTGCACTGAAAACTAAAACAATTGCAACTTTCGCTTAAATATTGGGGAAAAATACTCTTGTTTCATGTAGTGGTGCTTGTTACCCTCTTGTTCCATGTAGTTACAGAGTAAGTACAATAAAAATACATAAACAATCATATCACTGACTCGGAAACCTTTATTTGAAAAACAACTTAATTCAAAACAGATTTACAACACTTCTTTTTTGTTTAAAAATGTTTTGTCCCCCCTTTTTTCTATTGCTTGGCTTCTTTTGTTCCTCTTCTTTCTCTTTCTTTCCACTGATGAATCTGGAGAAGAAATCATGTCCCTTGCTATTCTGTATTATGTATTAAAAGAAAATGCAGTACACTCAGAAATATATCCTCACCATTTACTCATCTTTTACCCTCTTTACCTGACTTTCCTTTTTCAGATTAACACAAATGAAGGTTTTGAGAAAAAAAAAATACATCTCTGGCAATACATATAATGCAAGCTCATGTGTTCCTAAAAGTTGGAGCATCAAAAAGCTCATACTGCAATAACTGTAGTAATCTATACGACCCCAATGTATGGATCAATGTCTTCTGAAGTTAAACGATAGGTGTTTGTAAGAAAAATTACAATATTTTATACTTTTTGACCTGTAGACTATCGCTTCAGACCAACTGTAATAAGTTGGTTATCAAATAAAGGTTTCCGAGTCAGTGATATTAGATTGTGTGTGTATTTTTATTGTACTTACCCTGTAACTACATGGAACAAGAGTACATTTCCCAGTATTTTTTAAAAATCTTGGCGGTGAATATGCTGGATGTGGAGGTCCTGGGGTGGTGTGGTTACACATGGTCTGCGGTTGTGAGGCTGGTTGGATGTACTGCCAAATTCTCTGAAACACCTTTGGAGACGGCTTATGGTAGAGAAATGAACATTCAATTCACGGGCAACAGCTCTGGTGGACATTCCTGCAGTCAGCATGCCAATTGCACGCTCCCTCAAAACTTGCGACATCTGTGGCATTGTGCTGTGTGATAAAACTGCCCATTTTAGAGTGGCCTTTTATTGTGGCCAGCCTAAGGCGCACCTGTGCAATAATCATGCTGTCTAATCAGCATCTTGATATGCCACACCTTTGAGGATTATCTCGGCAAAGGCGAAGTGCTCACTAAAACAGATTTAGACAGGTTTGTGAACAATATTTGAGAGAAATAGGCCTATTTTGTTCTTAGAAAAAGTCTTAGATCTTTAAGTTCAATGAAAAATGGGGGCAAAAACAAAAGTGTTGCGTTTATAATTTTGTTCAGTGTATATATAAAAAATATCATATACCCAGTATAGATAGTATTACTAGTACAACAATTGCTGCTGAAAACTTTGGTAATTCTATGACTGACATCTGCTGGTCAAGTACAGTTAAAGCACTCTTTCAAATCAGCTTTCATCAATCTGCAGAATAAAGCTATTTAAATATGCGGATTTGAGTGTCTTGATAGGACTTTGTTTTTCATTTTCTTTAGGCCCGAGGGGATATGTGCCTGCTTCAAAACTGACACGCTACCACCAGATGACCGTTGACCCTCCACAGTCTCCTCATCTGAACGTCGTGCCCACCGGTCCAGGACCCCGAAGACACTCTTACACACCCGGAGCCCAGCCGCTCCTAAACAACGTGACAACGCCCTGTTTTCAGGTGAGTGACACACATAGGCACAGACATGTGCTTTGACTGACAGGTCATAAGGCCACCTAGTTACTGGGTCTGATTCGTGTGTCAAACAGAACGAGACCTTTGGAGATTGATGGCAGGTTTGCAGTATCTCATGATCATCAATCACACACTTCAGCATTTGTGAATTCAGTATTGGCAGAACAGAAATGAACTGCCGCTTCTTGTCAGAAGAAATTATATACTCTATCATGGCCACCTACACACACACACACACACACTCGCGGCACACACACGGCACCCACACATACACTATCTGATTCAGTCATCTGCTTGATCTGACAGTCAAATGGTTCTATATCATTGTGGCTTCATGTTTAGGAAAGCAGAAATGTGGGAGGCAGATTTTGACTGTGGGAGATACTCTGCTTTTGTGACTGTAAAAATGTGACTTCTAAACAAACTTCACGGGTTGTTTATCATTGTGACTGTGACAGTGCAGAAATTCTCTTTCAGCTTGTGAGAAAACATGACTGGCTAACATTTATAGCTCCCAGATCAATTATATATCCAGTTTTTGTAGTCTCAAGTAGAATTTTTTTATAACTTTGCGTTAACAAAGCATTGTTTTTCAAAAACAATAGGCTATTTTCTGAAGAGAATGTGAGTTGTTTGCCCATGCAGAACTCGCCACAGTGGTGTTCTGGGTGACTTTTAGTATATTTATGATGTTGCTTATTGGCAAAAAATAATCTCCCTAGATATGATTTAGGGCTCTCTTGAATAGATTTTTTAAATTTATTTAGACATTTATGCTATGTATTATAAATATACCATGTATCAAAACTAAAATTAGTTTGTCTATTTTTATTTATTTAGTCATTTAAATATATTAGTCTAGTTTTAGTTTTATGTTAGTCTTTTTAGTTAATAAAAATCTTTTTTAGTTTTTGTTACCAATATCACTGAGTCGGCATGAAATTAATATTCTCCCTCTTTTTTTTTAAATGCATGTTATTGATATTAGGATATATCTACTGCTGCAACTTTTTCATTCAACTTTTAGGGCTAGAGGTTTGTTCAAATCCCTGTGAGAAGGTGATATCAATAGTGATGCTAGCTTTAGCAAACACCACTAATGAACATGATTCATAAAGCACTTTGGGTATTAGCCACAAGGTGGAGCACTTCATCTAATTTATCCTTTCAGATTTTCTTTTTTCCACCCAGCTATTTTTATTCTCTTATGAGCTGTAATATCATAAACATCCCACTCTTAAGACTTGAACATGTCTCAAGCACATTGTGTAACACTAAATACCACTCAACTTAGACAGATTTCTTATTCGGTTTTGCTATTTGTGTGGGTTTTGCCATTGGCTGCCTTTACACTTGGCATTAACATGCGATCACCGTGATCCGATCAAGCAGATCGGATCATAAGCCAATCAGGACATGGTGGGTTTACACCTGTCCTCATCAAGTGGCTTCTGTATTTGGATAACAGACCGAACCTCACATTCCTGCAAAAAAAAAAAAAAAAAAAAAAGGATGGAAGCCTTCAGGTGCAAAGTCGACCTGAAGTGGTGGGTTTTCTTTTAAAAACCCGTTTTCAGTCGGGGTACATTTTACAAATCTCGCAAAATGAGGAGGATAAAGAGGCTGCAGGTACAAATAATGTGGATAGATGCCGTAATGGAAACGGTACAGAGAAACGTTTGGGTCCGAGAACGTTGCCAGCTGTGGTGGGAAAAATGCGCGTTCTTTACAGAAAATGAATGGTTCTGCGTCTTTTGGGTGCAAAGGCAAACATTTCAGTATATTTGTGATTTACTTCGCACTCGACTGTTTCGCAAAACCACATAGCTACGTACAGCAATTCCTGGTGAGAGGAGGGGGAATAATGACAGTGGGCGGCGTCCACCTGTGAATGCAGACACGATGGCTGGATTGCGTTTATTTTTTTACATTTTTTACATCCGATCACAATGCGTCCTCGACTCCCTCCGAACCTGGACACGCTGATCGGATAACATTCCGATCAGAAGCGCGTTTACACTTGTCTTTTCAATGTGTATGTGGACAACATTCGGATAAAGGTTGCATGTTAATGCCAAATGTAAACGCAGTCATTAACTCCCAGAAAATAACACCTCTTATTACCAATCAGACTGAAACGCTCTCCGTTCTCCATTTGCAGGTGTACGCGGGCTATGACTTCACCGCGAGGAGCAGTCGGGAGATTTCTCTGAGGGCTGGTGAGCCGGTGCGGGTGGTGGAGCCTCACGATAAGCGTGGAAACAAGGAATGGAGTTTGGTGGAGTCGCGTGGCCAGAGAGGCTATGTCCCCTCCAACTACCTTGCCATCCTCCCCTCTGTGATCGCCTCACCCACCTTCCCTTATCGCTAGATGTGGATAATATCCATGACAAAACATCATCTGCTGCTGCTATGAGTCTGCTAGCCAGTATCCGAACACACACAGACCATGAGAAGCACTTTCCCTTTAGGGCTCTTCATACGTGAGGGGGGCGGATGGCTGCTGTTTGATGCGTCATTTGACTGGTGTATGTACTGGAGTGGTGCTTGCGCCCTGCTGTGGAGTGGTCGTCCATATACTTGATCTCCGCTTTGCCCAGGGCTGTTACTGGTGGAGATAGTTTTATCCAATGAGAGAAGAGCTGCAGGGGCATGCAGACATGCTGTTGTAGCGCACAGCTACTGGTGGAGTGTGCGGTTTCCTGCACTTACCGCTTGGATCAACACCTCAGCCGTCCGTCGAAATTATGCTTTGGGCTGCCCTGGTACTAACTTGTCTGCTTCACTGTCTTACTATTGAAGAAATTGAGAATATGGGTCTTATTTTATCTTAGTCAAACCTCTTTTGCACTGGTTTCCAGCTTACTTGAGATGACTAACATGCCGAAAGACAAGATTTTACAAAATATTCTTACAAAATTATTGCTTTTGCACCATTTTAGTAATACTTGATGGACAGTTTTATTGTTATTTAAATGTATACAGTGGATCTGAAAAGTATTTGGACACTAAAGACACAAATTATTTGTCCTATAAAATAATGCATGTCATTAATGCTTAGATAACAAAATATCAATCCAACTGATATTATAAAATCACCAAGCAGTACTTTTCACATAAAGAAGTTTGTTAGGTTGACCATTTTTAAACAAAAGATATATGGTTCAATATTAAGGCAAAAAAGTGGCAGACCAATATATTGCCTTTGCCTATAATTGCCATTTTTACAAAAATATTTGCAACATCTGAAGAGTTTTTCTGTTTGCCTGATAAATGTTGGCAGACTTTTATTTTGACAGTGATGAGAATGCCTCAGGATCTCCTGTGCTCCAAATTAGATCCGGAAAGGAGAATTCTGCTGTCACTGGAAACACATGAACGACAAACTTTAAGTTCTTCACTTCAAACTATGCTGTGCTATATATAAAATTAGCGTCAGCAGGTCTTTATTTCGGAAAATATGATTTCCAGTGCGCACAGATTTGCCAGATTACGGTGTTTACGTCTTACGTCCTTTTTATGAAAAATGCTATAATATGATTACAGAATTAAGAAGTTGCTATCTAAAGTGTAAATCCATTTATTTTGCAGGTTTACTTTTAAATTAAGTTTCAAAATACTTCCAATTTAGTAAATATTACATCAAATAAATACAAATTTCATTGCAATATGTGATATTTACTATCTTTACATTAAATTGTATGATATCATCTATATCGGTTTTATATCAACCATTGGCCCCCCTGCTCTAAAAAAATATCAGCATTGCTATCAACCATTAAAAAATCTATCAGTCGACCACTCAAAAAAAGATAGCACTTTATTTTTCATTCCTGTTCCCATGTACATACTATGTACGTATTATAGTAATTGTAATAACTGGTTAATAACTATGTACTAACCCTGCCCTTACCACTAAACCTAACCTTAACCCATGAAGTTACCTTATATTACCTAGTACTTTCTTAGGTAAGTACTCATAAGTGCACGTACTATAAACTAAAGTGTAGTGATACTTTCTAGTTGTCAAACATTAGTAGTTAATGCGATGAAATACACATGGTTATGATTTGTTTGTATGTGCTGGTTGGATTGATATTTATTTATTAATGCAATGACATTCATACATTTTTAATTGGGTCTTAAATGTCCAAATACTCTTTGGAGCCACTGGGTGGTGGATATCAAAGACACTGTAATGATGTCGAATCGTTAAGCTATTCGTATTGCTTGCATGCAAATTCAGAACTGCATTGTTCTTGTGTTGCTTACTTGATAACCTCTGTGATGAAGGACTTATTGAAAGATTCAAACGTGCAGAGGATCTGCTGCAGTGTCCGTCATAAACAACTGTCTGCCTGCAGTTGCATCTGCTGTCCACTAGGGGCACCAAACCATCCTCTGTGAAGACTCATGTTACCTTTACTCAGTGTTGCACTAATCCCCCAAACAGAATCATGTATTATTCATCTGATCTTCAACAATCGCCTTTACAGGGATCCATCTGCCAGCTGCTTTCCTCCTGGTGATACTACCCCCTGAATATGGCATCATCTGTACATATGACTTTGAAGAGATATTTATTTAATGTATTATTACTCATGTCCACTCTAACATTGAACTGATTCAGTCTTGAATTAAGCCTTCAGAACTGTCGAATTTGTGACCAGCAGATTAAAACACTGACGTGAACAAGGGTGAGTGTTTCTGTCTACTGCAGAGGTTTCTTTTGAAGATATGCATTGGGTTGGAGGCTGCTTTTAGCCCAAGTTCAGCTATTCCTCTGAGAATGTGCAAATGTCACCACGGCAGGGCTGATGATGACTGTGTTTTGTCGTGCTGCGGGCAGAGTAGACACGCTGCGGTTCATTGTCCGAAGAGAGCACCGCCTGTCAATCTCTCCTACTTCCGTTAAGAGCTGCTTGTCAGCTAAGCTTTGATCCTCTGAACGCCTACAGCTACTGCTTCCTCTATGCGACAGAACTCAAAGCTCTATAAATACATTTCTCTATTCAATGGTCTAAAAATAGCCGCTTGTCGGCAGGATCCCTCTAGGGCGCCCCCTGTAGGAGCTTTTGGGAGCTGCAGCTGCTGTTCCTCAGTCTCCTCTGGGAGGTGGCGTCTCTCACATTACATCAAATCGTGCCCTGGCCCTTCTCTTCGTCTTCGCTAAAGAGCCATGGGGAAATGCTACGGTAATTAGATATATTATGTATCCCTCACAACATTACATACTCTGAAGCATTTCCTAGTCGGAGAGCAAGCAAACCTAACACCCCTATTCTAACTCCCTGCTTTAGATGTCTGTTTGTGTGTGTATTAGACGGAGAAGGGAGGATAAGCCATGCAATAGGGGTTTATAAGTCTGCAGTAAATATTGGTTGTCTTTGTGGCACTGAACAACCCTAAAGCTTTTTTCATTTTCAGTATTTTTGTCTTGTTTTCCAGAAATGGTATCTTTAACATCTTTAAAACAAAAATCATTTATTTAAAGTAAAATTGCATGAGATATTAAAATATTTTCACCAATATATCAATGGCTCAAAGCTAACAGCATTCAATGGAATTGAAATCGGGGTTGGGGTAAGAAATTAATTATGTAAGATGTATTCATGTAAAATAATTCTTACTGCCTTAAATATAACATAAGTTAATATTATTTTACTAAAAGTAAAATCATTGCGTTTTCCAGTAAATATCTAAACTGTTAAAACGAGGTGCATTTACAGTACTTGAGAAGCAAAATTGCTTAACATATTAAGATGTTTTCTGAGAATAAATCTTTGAATACTTTGAATAAATCTTTTTTGTTTTAAGCATAAATGATGAAAATAAGAAAACAAATACTTTTCCTAATGGGTTAAGAAAAAGAAATTCACAATATATTTACTCAAAATAAGTCTTAAAATAATTAAAATATATTTACTTAAAATTAATAGTATAACATTTACATAATATTTACATAAGATATTAAGTAGGTTAAATATGTATTTAAATTTTTTTTACTGTAAAACAAGACAAAAAATACTAATTACTATTTTTTTCTGTAGGAGGGAGGGATTGGCAGCAAATCTTAATTCAATATCTATGGAGACTTTTTCTCCCGGCACAATCAGGAATCCTCTTGCTGCCAGAGCCTGAGGTTAGCAAAGAACAGCTTGTGTAAGTTGACCTGTCAAAAGCTGCTGTGTAGAAATAGACACTGTGGCCTTATCTGGCTTAATGCTCAGACTGTATTTAGTAACTTTTTGGCGCTGGTGTGATGATTGTGTTGTGTTGGGCTGTCAGCTGATCTGTGGCACAACCGACTTTAACCCACACCAAAGCTTGTCTTGGCTAGATGTTAAAAGCAAAGTACAGGCGATTTGTTACAGCGAACTTTTTTGTTAAGCTATTTAAAAGTCTCTTCACATCCAGATAGGAATCACTAATGCTGCGTTTACACTTGGCATTAACATGCGATCACCTTGATCCGATCAAGCAGATCGGATCATAAAGCCAATCAGGACACGGTGCGTTTACACCTATCCACTTCAAGTGGCTTCTGTATCTGGATAACAGATCGGATCTCCCATTCCCGCGAGAGAAAAAAGGATGGTTCCGTGCAAAGTCGACCTGAAGTGGTGGGTTTTCTTTCAGAAACAATTTTCAGACGGGGTACATTTTTTAAATCTCGCAAAATGAGGAGGATGAAGAGGCTGCAAGTATGTGGATCGATGCCGTAACTGTACAGAAAAACATATCCGAGAACGTTATCTGTGGTGGGAAAAATGCGCGTTCTTTGGAGAAAATGAATGATTTTGCAACTTTAGGGTGCGAAAGCAAACATTTCAGTATATTTGCGATGTAATTCTCCCTCGACTGTAACGCAAAACGAATCGGTTACCTAACGTAACCTCGGTTCTCTCTAGAAGAGGGAACGAGTATTGCGTAAGCTAGCTTACGCTACGGGAAAGATTCATCTTTGCTGAGAGTTTGAAGCCAAAAATTATTTCATAATTTGTATCCATTGACAACGCAGTTTCTCTGCGGCAGACCTAGAGCGGGCTAGCTAGCAGCTCATTGGTTCGCTCAGAGAGAACTGCTTAAGCCTATGGGAGAGCGGGGCTGAACCCGCTACCAATGGGAAGCGCCCGCGCACTCACTGCATCATAGCCCGCCAGAGTGGGCGTGGCTATGGTGTATAAAACAGTCTCTCCCAGGCTTATATGTTGATTTATTTCAGCGTGAAGCGAAACGCTAGTAGCGCAAGCACGGCCGGGAACGCAATACTCGTTCCCTCTTCTAGAGAGAACCGAGGTTACGTTAGGTAACCGATTCGTTCTCTTACGAGAGGTTCTCTCGTATTGCGTAAGCTAGCTTACGCTACGGGAACACCTGGTCAACGCCGTGCGCGCTAAGAAAAACACTCATGAATCCCAGGGTGATACCGGGGGAATAATGAAATGTGGAGTGAATGTACAATGAAGCCGGCAGAGCGGGCACATAGTGTATACATAAGCATCTTAGGGGAACACAAGGGGCGAACCGGTTGTGTGAGGGATTCCCAGTGATGCAGCTTCTTAGGGAGCTGGTTTTTAGACAGCTAGCAGTTTTGCCTGCAAGGCGGGAACTTCCAAATTGTAAAATCTGACAAAAGTGGACGGGGAGGCCCATCCCGCGGCCACACAAATGTCATGAATGGAAACTCCACAGGACCATGCCCACGATGAGGCCATGCCTCTGGTGGAGTGCGCCCTGATGCCCAAAGGGCAGGGCAGGCATTTTGATGCGTAAGCAGAGGCGATCGCGTCCACTATCCATCTAGACAGTGTCTGTTTAGAGGCGGCCAGACCTTTGGTGCGCCCCCCAAACGACACGAAAAGCTGCTCAGCGCGTCTGAACGCGGCAGCGCGCGTAGTGTATAATCTCAGAGCCCGAACCGGGCAGAGGAGATTAGCGTCGCGCTCACTATCGGATGGAGGCAGAGCCGATAGAGAAATAATCTGGGCCCTGAAAGGGGTACCAATCGCCTTCGGGACATAGCCATGCCTAGGTTTGAGAATGACGACTGAATCATTCGGTCCAAACTCGAGACACGCGGCGCTGGATGAGAGCGCGTGAAGATCCCCCACGCGTTTTACTGAGGACAGAGCCGTCAGAAAAACGGTTTTGAGCGAGAGGTATTTTAGGTCCACAGACTCGAGCGGTTCGAACGGGGGTGCTTTCATAGCTTCGAGGGTTATAGAAAGATCCCAGATAGGAACCGACGGGGGCCGCGGAGGATTCATCCTTTTAGCTCCCCTGAGGAAGCGGATGACTAACTCGTCTTTGCCCAGGGACTGAGCGCGCCGGGGTTCAGAGAACGCCGCGACGGCCGCCACATAAACCTTGAGAGTGGAGGGGGACCTGCCCTTGTCCAGCATCTCTTGAAGGAAAGTTAGCAAAGACGGTACCTCGCATGACCGTGGGTCCAGATGTTTACCATTTAGACGCATAGAGCCTTCTCGTGGAAGGTGCTCTAGCCTGTATGATAGTGTTTCTTACTCCCTCTGGCAAATCGACGAATAGTCGTTGATCACCCATGCATGAAGCGCCCAGCGCTGTGGATGGGGGTGCCAGATCGTGCCGCGAGCCTGAGAGAGGAGATCTGCTCTGACTGGGATGGGCCACGGGGCTGTCTGTGACAGCTGAGTGAGCTCCGGAACCCAGCTTTGACTCTCCCAACGCGGAGCTATGAGGAGCACCGAGTGGCGTGTGTCCCTGATCCTCTGAATTACCTGATGTAACAGAGCGATCGGAGGGAATGCATAGAGCGGGCGGCGAGGCCATTCCTGGGCTAGCGCGTCCTCGCTCCTCGTAAAATATATTGGGCAGTGAGCGTTCTCTTCTGACGCGAAGAGGTCTACTTCTGCTCTGCCGAATAGCCGCCACAGTATTTGGACCGTCTGTGTGTTCAGGGACCATTCTCCTATGGAGATGAGGTTCCTGGATAGTATGTCTGGACCGTCGTTCAGATGGCCCGGCACATGCGTCGCTCTGAGCGAAAGCAGGCGGCTCTGGGACCAAACTAAAATGCGGTGCGTCAGAAGAAAGAGATTCTTGGATCTGACACCGCCCTGACGGTTGATATAGGAGACCACAGCCATGTTGTCCGAACGGATCAGGACGTGGTGTCCCCGAATGAGCGGGAGGAAGCGTGAGAGCGCGTTCTCGACCGCGAGCATTTCCAGACAGTTTATGTGTAAGGGGCTTTCCTGAGTCGACCAGAGGCCGAAGGCCGGTGAGCCCTCGCAGACTGCACCCCAACCCTTGTTGGATGCATCTGTCGAGATGACTTTTCGGCGGGAAAAGGTCCCCATCATGACGCCCTGCCGAAACCATTCTGCTACTGTCCATGGCTGCAGTGCCGTGAGACATGTCTGCGTAACCCTGACCAGCTGGCGGCCTGTGTTCCACGCGTGGTGGGGTACACGGCTGTTTAACCAGAGCTGAAGCGGGCGCATGTGCAGAAGGCCCAGCTGAAGCACAGCGGAGGCTGAGGCCATGTAACCCAACATCCTCTGAAAGGTTTTCAGGGGTATGCGGGTGCCCATCTGAAATGAAGCGGCTAGACGCTGAATACTGCGTGCGCGCTGTGAGGACAGGCGAGCCGTCATTGAAACCGAGTTCAAATCTATTCCTAGGAAGGAAATCGATTGACTGGGTTGAAGGGAGCTCTTTGTCCAGTTGACAGAGAGGCCCAGTGTTTTCAGATGGTCGAGGAGAACTGCGCGGTGCGACAGAAGCTCCGTCTGTGATTGAGCCAAAATCAGCCAGTCGTCCAGATAATTCAGTATACGCAGCCCCTGACTCCGCAGGGGGGCGAGCGCCGTATCCATGCACTTCGTGAATGTACGGGGCGCCAGGGATAAGCCGAACGGGAGAACGGCATATTGATATACATGACCCTCGAAGGCGAAACGTAAGAATGGCCTGTGACGGGGATTTATCTGGATCTGAAAATAGGCGTCTTTCAGGTCTAGAGAGATGAACCAGTCCCCCTGGCGCACTTGCGCGAGGAGTTTCCTGGTAGTGAGCATCTTGAATGGTCTCTTCATGAGCGCTTTGTTCAAAGACCTGAGATCTAAAATCGGTCTGAGGCCGCCGTCTTTCTTGGGAACCAGAAAATAACGGCCGTAAAACCCCGACTCGGTCATAGATGGCGGGACTCTCTCTATAGCGCCTTTTTGTAGCAACGTCGCTATTTCTGAGCGAAGCGTGCCGGCGGCCAGCGGGCTGACAGTGGATTCGAGCCGAGCGCGTGCACGAGGCGGGCGGCGGCGAAACTGTAACAGATAGCCGTTCTTTATAATGCTTAGCACCCACGGGGAAATGCCTGGAATGGCTTCCCACGCTTTGGAGCATGCGGCTAGTGGCCGAGTGGTTATCATGCCCTGATTGCTGTACATAGCGGGCTGAACACAGAGTGTGGGCGCGCTTTGAATGTGTGTTGCAACGGGACTTGCACTCAGAGAGGAGTCTATGGGCCGTGAAGCAGAGCGAGCAGAGAGGGGACACGTGCATGAATTCATGGGCGTGTTTATTTTCTCTGATGTTAGAGCGGGCTGTGACCGTCTCATGTGAAGGGGCTCTGAGAGAGACACGGGATATGTTATGCTTGTGTGTATGGGTGAACACATGTTTGTGGGCACATTTTCTACACAACCGGCAAATTTTCTATTTTTGAGATATTTCTGGGTAGCCGTAAAAACGGCTTTTTGTCGCTCGCAAGCGGGTAGGGACTCCGGCTTGTTTATGGCGGTAAACACTACAGCAGTCGGCGAAACAACGGGGACTGGCAGAGGGCGAAGCTTTGACGGCGGTCCGGCCGCAGCGGGAGAACGCCGTCGTTTTCTTAACTTTGCTAGGCAGACTTCTGATGATCAGGCTTCAGCGTGATTTTGGGTCGCGGACCCCTTGGGGGCGGCGGTCTGCGGCGGCTGTCAGAGCGAGAGCGAGGGCGGCCACCCTGTCTGCGCTGGGCTGTTTGAGTCTGCTGAGAAGGGCGCTGCGGTGGGGCTCTGACAGGAGGCTCACGAGAGCGGCCTGCGGAAGAGCTAGCGCGGCGGGGCAGAAACAAGTTCATGGCCTGGGTAGCTTTCTGGACTTCGGAAAAGCGATCAACAATTCCCGTGACAGCAGATCCAAAAAGACCCGTCGGGGAGAGAGGCGCGTTAAGAAACGCGGCGCGCTCGGAATCTCCCATGTCCGCGAGTGTTAGCCATAAATGTCTTTCAGCTACACACAGACTAGCCATGCATCTCCCCAGAGCTTGTGCGGCGGCTTTAGTGGCGCGAAGGGCGAGGTCCGTAGCACTACTTAGATCCGTGACAGCGGGGGAGGGGTTCCTACCGCTCTCAGCCCATTCACGGAGAATATCGCTCTGTAGTACTTGGAGGACAGACATAGAGTGAAGCGCTGCGGCGGCTTGACCAGCGGCGGCATAAGCGCGAGCGTGAAAACTCGAGGTCGCTCTGCAAGCTTTCGAAGGAAGCGTGGGAGAAGAACGCCATCTAGCAGAGGGCGGGCAGAGGTGTGCGGCGACCAAGTCCTCGACAGGTGGCATGGAAGAGTAGCCCTTTTCAGCGGCTCCGTCCACTGAGCGCAGCGAGGCGGAAACGTCGGAGCGGTTTCTAGCCGAAAGTGGAGCATTCCAGGACTTCGTCAGTTCTGCGTGAAGTTCAGGCAGAAATGGGGCGGCCCGGTTGCATGCGGGCGTCGAGCGCCGGTGAAAAAAGCTGCCGTCCATCCGGTTCGGGGGCTGCTCGGGTGGAGGAGCCCACTCGAGACCGAGGCGTTCAACGGCCTGTGAGAGGAGGCGCATTAGTTCTTCCTCTATGCCAGCGCGAGTCCCCGCTGACTCTCTCGTGGAACCGAGAGATGACCAGTCTTCACTGTCTGAAGCGAGCAGTGAACATGAGTCCTTTTCCTCCGCGGCGTCCTCGGAAGCGACAGAGCGGCCACTCGGCGGCAGCTGTAAATCCGGCTGGGGCGGGGAGGGAGAGCGGGAAGCGGGAAGCGGCGGCGGCGGCCCGCATGTTTCCGCAGGGGGCTCCGGCGGCCTCTGGGCGCGGCGTTTCTTCTTACGCGGCGAAGAGAGAGGCGGCGCGGGAGCGGATTGAGCCGCTAGGAGTCGTGCCCGCAGGGACGACAATGGCAGGCTTTCACAGAAGTCGCAACCTCCATCCGCGAGGGCGAGTTCTGCGTGCTCGAGTCCCAGGCAGAGAGCGCAGACAATATGGCGGTCTCCGTCCTCGAGAGGAGCGCGGCAAGAGCCGCAGGAAATTCGAGACATCTTTAAAAAGACGCTCAGCTCTTTTAAAACAGAGAAGGATACAGTCGTCGGATGGCACTAGCTTGCAGGGCGGCTGAAGGTGGCGAAGACGGCCGGCTTCTTCAGGGTCCGTGAGCTCGCTAGAGTGATGCCTTCTCGACGGCGACGGCTTTCCTCTTCTCAGAAAACAGCAGAAGCGTGTAGCTTGCTGAAGATGAAATGAATCAACATATAAGCCTGGGAGAGACTGTTTTATACACCATAGCCACGCCCACTCTGGCGGGCTATGATGCAGTGAGTGCGCGGGCGCTTCCCATTGGTAGCGGGTTCAGCCCCGCTCTCCCATAGGCTTAAGCAGTTCTCTCTGAGCGAACCAATGAGCTGCTAGCTAGCCCGCTCTAGGTCTGCCGCAGAGGAACTGCGTTGTCAATGGATACAAATTATGAAATAATTTTTGGCTTCAAACTCTCAGCAAAGATGAATCTTTCCCGTAGCGTAAGCTAGCTTACGCAATACGAGAGAACCTCTCGAAAGAGAACCACACTACGTGCAGCAATTGACCCTTCGTTAAGCCACGCCCGAAAATCGCCACTGGCCAATCGTGTCTTAGCAACCGTAACTAGGCGCGGGAGGTCTGGCAAGCTTTCGAGCGACATGCCTAAGCGTTGTGCGTATGGATTGTATAAATCTGATACCCGGTATCCTAAAAGTTTGGACGGGGGAGTGGAATTTTTTTCCTTCCCAAAAATCTAAAATCCAAGGGGAGAAATGATGTGCATGGATCAAGCAGTGTGGGAGACCCCATTCACATCTAAATGTCAACAGGATTAACAAAAACACCTATTGCTTGGAAGTTGGGAATAATGACGGTTCTTTGTTCATAATGCATATATTTTAACGTAAAATAAGATGATTAAAGACAAGACGGAGGCTCACTGACATACTTTAAAATATATTTCAGCATTTTGTTAATCGACGGCCTACTACCCCTGACTGAATAACTTTAACCCAATCCGATCACGGCTCTCCCGCTGTTAGTGTTATTCCACAAAATTTATGGATAAACTGTTTGATTTATAATTATTAGATTATTTTCACATTTCATTTACCCTGCTGTGCACGAACATAGCTGTTCCTCAATTTGTGTGTTTCCCATTTGAATGGTCAGCGTATGAGACGGCTGCTGCTTGCGCTGGGACTATAGGCTTTAGCTTAAATTTGTATGAAATTATTCGCTAATTGGTTGCATATTATGTCGTGGAAATATCCCTCGAATGCACACTGCAGTCCCTTTTGTCTTGCTCTCTCAGATATTTCACATGTTCGCCAAAAATTACTAATTATCTCATTGGGAATGTCTGACACCGGTGCATACACACTGTAATAGACGTGCCAGGAGCGAAAGCTTGACAGGCGTAGCAACAGTAACTAGGGAGGGCGGGGCTTAGCGAAGGGTCAATTCCTGGAGAGAGCAGGGGGAATAATGACAGTGCGCGCGGTTTTGTGTGACGTCCACCTGTGAATGCAGACACGATCGCTCGCATTTGGGTATTCACGCTGTATAGTCAATAGTGTTTGGCAGCAGGTATACACGTGACCTGGATAGAGACATGTGAGAGGAAGTGATGGAAGTTTATTTCCTGGTGGCACTCGTGGGGAGCACGGGACACTGACACGTTGAGAAGAAAAAGATAAGAAGCTAGAAAGTGCTGGTAACGCCGATAAAACTGAGCGGGAAGCTCAGAGAAGAGGATCGCGGACTCGGGATGCTTGTGAGCCGAGAGACTGAGTGAGAAACGAAGCCGGAGACCCGTCTGACGGAGTGGGAGAGAAGGAGCGGGAGCCGTGATCGGAGGGAGCCGCGATAGCTAGCCACGGTGGGCGAATGCTGGGCGGAGCTGTCGGTTAATCGCACCGCACCTGATCAGCCGGTCTGAGGTATTTCCACGCACTCCATGTTTTGCAAGTGTTCGTTCAGCGCACTCAATGTTTTGCAAGACCAAAACAGGCCTGCAACATATTTTTCTTTTCCGTTCAAAACGTTACTGTGAGTAAACTGGACCGTGTGTGAATGTGTGTGTGAGTGGGCCCACCACTGCATTTGCTAAGACTGGTTTCAGGACACTTGGCGGTGTTTTTCTTGTTTATTGTAAAGTTCTTTGTGTATTCTCGATTGTGAGGAAAGAGATAAAGAAGGGGAACTTTTAGATCACTTATTTTGGTGTAACAAGTGTGATTGAAACTATTGGGGTTTCTAGCTAAATTTAAAGGGGCTATTATTTAAGTGTTTGGGGAATCTTTTGGTTATTTATTTTGTATACAGTATTCGCTAATATTGAGTTTTGGGGAAAAGCTTTTATATTTTATTTGCCAAGTTCTGTTATCCAATTAAACCAGGGTGTTACCCTATTTTTTTGCTAAAATAACAACCATCTCTGGGTCTCATTATTTTTTAAATATTTTATTGTTAAAAGTTTTACAACTTATTAAACACTTATTAGGTGCACCTATAAGGTGTCCACCTGAACTACATCGAACCCAAGCAGCCTCCATTCTCACGTAACTAACTCACAGAGTGGTTGTACGGGTGCTACATAAATAAAATGGAGGCACCGCTGGGATACATTTAGTCCAAAAGTAGTTTTAAATCAGCTCTAATTTTAGTTTGACCCAGAGATTTAAATAGTTTGTTTAAAAAGTAGCTTATTACCAAAAGCTGGCTAGCTATTAACCTACATGTAAAACCATATTAAAGATTACCTATTGTGAAAACTTTAAAACTAGTAGAGTAGAGTTTTACTAAGCTTCCTAAGTCAAGAAAACGCTAATTAAGTTTTATCTGTGTTAAACTACAACTATAACCTACCAAATTCAGTTCTGACAAGTGATCACTGTAAGCGCACAACTCATGGGGATGGCTCAGTTGAAGAACTGGTGTGTTGGAGAAGGCATAGACCCGGTGAAAGCCTTGCTGGTTAAAGATGTACCTCTGGAAACTGAAGTTGGGTTCATTGAAGAAACGCTGCAGACTGTCAAAGCACTCGGCAGAGTCAGGGTGAGAGGAAGAAGGTATGACCCACAGTCTCAAAGTTTAACCGTGCTATGTGAGTGCAGGGAGAATGTGAATACAGATGCCATTCCTCTTGATGTTGTTCCTGAGGGGTTTGCCAAGACCTGGAGAATCTTTGGACCTTCTGAGCAGGAGGGAGAACCCCAAGCTCAGGCAGCCGGTGATGGTCAAAATGTGCCGCTGGCAGATTCCAGTTTTTTTTTTTCCCCACTGCAAGCATCCACTCCTGAAGCTATCATTCGAGCAGTTGGTGATGTCCTGCAAATGACAAGCAAGCCCACACGGTAACAACAATCTTTACAGAAGACTGCATACTTTCTCAGGGGTCATGCCCACACCCCCGGGAGAAGAACAGTTGGAAAACTGGGTTGAACAAGCCAGACTTATGATTGAAGAATATGATCGCCCGGAAAGAGAAAAGAAAATGAGAATAATGGAAAGTGTAAAGGGTCCTGCACTCGAAATCCTCCAAGCTGTTCGTTTCAACAACCCAGCTGCAACCTCTATGGACTACATTGATATTCTCGAGACCACGTTTGGCAACCCCGAGAGCGGTGAAGAACTTTACTTTGCCTTCAGAATGTTGTGTCAACACCCCAACGAGAAACTCTCTGAGTTCCTGAGACGCCTTGAGAGAGTCCTAAATAAATTTGTTCAAAAGGGTGGACTCCAGTCATCAGCAGCAGACAAAGCACGTCTTGAACAACTCATTAAAGGGGCCATCAGGTCTGACATTATGATATTAAATCTCGGATTGAGAGACCGCAGAGACAGTCCTCCCACTTTTCTCGGGCTGTTGAATGAGATACGCCTGGAGGAGGAGCATGAAGCTTCACGTCGCAGACTCCATCCACCCAAAGCCGTCTATGCCAAAAGTGCTACTGTGACCTCTGACACAGAGTTAACAGATTTGAAAACCGAAATACACCAACTCAGAGCACAAGTAAGTGAACTCTCAGCCCCAGCCGCCATGTCAAGTCACTTTTCGACGAGCACACTGCTTCCAGTCACTCCGGTGGCAGAGAACTCAGAAGATAAGAACGTTCAAGCTTTAAAGAAAGAAGTTGTCAAGTTCCGAAAGCAAGTCTCTGTCATGTCAGTCAAGCCCAAGTACAGTCCTGCTACTGAGCCCTGCCCACAAGAGACCCAGTCAAGACCTTCTACAGCCAGAGACTCAAGTGATTTTTTCTGCTATCGCTGCGGTGAAGACGGGTATTTTGTCAACAAGTGTGCCTCTCTCGAGAACTATCCCAAAGTTATTCAGAAACTCCTTCAAGCTCAACGAAAGTCCAAGCAGAACCGCAAATCTGATAACGAAACAAGAACCAAGACCGCAAATGCAAGTGTCAAGAGAAGCTCGGTAAATGTACAGACCAACAGTTTGCCTGAGGGACTTGTGGAACCGCCCTCCACTGCTCAGGTCAGGATCAATGGCAACCCCTGTACCGCGCTGATGGACAGTGGATCCCAAGTTACCATCATCTTTGACAGCTGGTATGCCAAACACCTGTCACACATCCAGCTAAACTCTGTAACCGGTCTAGCAATATGGGGCCTAAGTGAGTCAGAGAGCAGTTACCCGTACAAAGTTTACATCCAGGTAGAGTTGAAGCTGCCACAAAAATCTAAGTCCAACAAAATCAAGTCTGTTCCTGTCCTGGCCTTGGTGTGCCCTGATTCACGTTGTTCTGAGACTATACCTGTCCTGGTCGGCACAAACGTCAGGGGGGTTCAGCCCTTCAAGTCCAGAACAAAGAAAGAAGACTTAGAGAACGTCAACTCAGTCACAATCCAAGTTCAAGAGAAAAAACACTTACCCGTTCCAGCAGGGACGACCATAAATGGCCATAAAGACTTGCCTGTGGCTGAAGTTAAGTGGTCTGGGCCTGGTTCTCTCAGCATCCTTCCTGGCACTCAATACGTTGCTAGCTGCAAAGTTAAAGAAAAACAAGACATCGGAGACAGCATACTCATCATTGAAGGAGCCCACTCACCTGCTCTTCCTCCCAGTGTACTTGTCCAGCCAACTGTGTTGTTCTCCAAGATGCTAGATCCAAACAACTTCCTGGTGCTCCTGCGAAATGAGTCTCTAAAGCGAACTGCCATTCCAATGGGCACCGTGATCGCTCACCTTCACGTCGCTGACATGGTGACAGATGCATCAAACCCTAAAGTCAAATCTGTTCCAGCTATGGACCCTTCTCTGTTTGACTTCAGTGAGTCACCCATCAGCAAAGAGTGGAAAGAGAGGCTGAGTCAAAAGCTTGCCAAACACCCCCATGTGTTCTCTATTGAAGAGTGGGATGTCGGTTTGGCCAAAGGGGTAGAACATCACATCCGCCTGAACGATAACGCTCCCTACAGAGAGAGATCTCGACGTATTGCCCCTGCTGATTTGGATGATCTTCGGCGTCACCTGCAAGGTTTGTTGGCGGCTGGGATCATAAAAGAATCAAGAAGTCCATATGCTTCACAGATTGTTCTTGCTTGTAAAAAGAATGGTCAACTTCGTATGTGCGTCGACTACCGCACCCTGAACTGGAGAACTATCCCAGATCAGTACACTGTACCACGAATCAACGACGCTCTTGATTGCATGTCCGGCAGTAAGTGGTTTTCAGTGTTGGATCTGCGCAGTGGCTATTATCAAATCCCAATGGCTGAGGAGGACAAGGAGAAAACCACTTTTATCTGTCCTTTGGGATTCTTCTAATCTGAGCGGATGCCGCAGGGGATCACAGGGGCCCCTGCGACATTTCAACGACTCATGGAAAAGGCAGTCGGCGACATGCATATGCTGGAAGTCATCGTCTATCTTGACAACCTCATTGTTTTCGGCAAGACTCTGGGGGAGCATGAGCAAAGACTCATCAAAGTCATCGCTCGTCTTGAAGAAGTTGGACTCAAGTTGTCCCTCGACAAGTGCCAGTTCTGTCGCTCACAGGTCACCTATGTCGGGCACATTGTTTCCGAGCACGGTATCGCCACAGACCCGGACAAAGTTGAAGCAGTGACGCGGTGGAAGAAGCCAATCGACCTTCCTTCTCTGCAGTCATTCCTGGGGTTCTGCGGCTACTACTGCAGGTTTATAAAAAACTACTCCATCATCGTCCGACCACTTACAGAGCTGTGCAAAGGGTATCCTCCCACCCAAAAGAAGCGAAAGTCTACCTCTTCATCAGACAAGACCTACTACAAAGTCAATGAGCCTTTTGGTGAACGGTGGGACCAGTCGTGTTCAGAGGCATTCCAAAAGATCATTCACTGCCTCACAAATGCACCTGTGCTGGCATTCTCCGACCCCACCAAGCCTTACATACTTCACATTGATGCCAGTTTTCATGGGCTCGGTGCTGTCCTCAACCAAGAGTACCTCGAGGGTTTGAGACCTGTTGCTTTCGCAAGCTGCAAGCTGAGTGCCTCTGAAAAGAACTATCCAGTGCACCAGCTTGAGTTTTTGGCACTTAAGTGGGCAGTGGTAGACAAGTCCCACGACTACTTGTATGGAGCCCAGTTTACCGTGAGAACCGATAACAACCCCCTAACTTATATTCTCACGACTGCCAAACTCAACGCGACAGGTCACCGCTGGCTCTCAGCACTCGCCACGTACCATTTTACACTGCAGTATAGGCCCGGCAGCAGCAACATCGACGCCGATGCCCTGTCACGCAACCCTCTTCCAACCACGGAAGAAGGCTGGCAAAGCGTACCGACTGAAAGTGTTCAAGCTCTGTGTAAGCAGATCAAGTGCCGTGAAACTCCGACAGAGTCCACAATCTTTTGTTTTGGCTTCCCAGTTCGGTTGGATCTCGGTTCTCTGAGTCAGCTCAGTCACAAAGACCTGGTCACCGCTCAAGATGTCGACTCTATTATCGCTCCAGTCAAACAGTCACTTCGTGGTGGTCCATCATTCACCCACTCCGACAATCCAACATCTGTCCTGTTGAACAAAGCAGCAAGCAAGCTGTTCATTCAAAATAATCTGCTCTACAGAAAGGTTGAGAAAAATGGAACGTAAATGGAGGTAAAGTAGCTGGTACTGCCCAGAGAGTATGCCCCGATGGTCCTGAGATCTCTGCATGATGAGTCCGGTCACTTGGGCATGGACAAGACCATCGAACTTATCAGAAATCGGTTCTATTGGCCGAAAATGGGAGTCGAGGTTGAGCAGTACATCAAGAACTGCGGCAGATGCATAACTCGCAAAGCCCTTCCTCAGAGAGCTGCTCCCTTAAAACAGATCACCAGCCAAGGCCCTCTAGACCTCGTCTGTATCGATTTTCTGTCACTTGAGCCTGACTCTCAAGGTTTCGCCAACATCCTTGTAGTGACAGACCACTTTACTCGATACGCCCAAGCTTTTCCAGCCAAAGACCAGAGGGCAACCACCGTTGCCAAGATACTGTATGAGCGCTACTTTGTACACTACGGACTCCCTGCCCGCATAGATTCGGATCAAGGCCGCGATTTTGAAAGCAAACTGATCCAAGACCTTCTGATGATGCTGGGTATTCGTAAGTCAAGAACATCGGCTTACCACCCTCAGGGAGATCCGCAACCGGAAAGATTCAATCGTACGCTCTTATCAATGCTTGGCACACTCGATCCAAAACAAAAACAAAAATGGAGTCAAAAGATCAGTCAGTTGGTCCACGCCTACAACTGTTCTCAAAATGACGCAACTGGTTATTCGCCTTACCTGCTAATGTTCGGCAGAGAAGATCGCTTACCGGTAGACATCTGCTTTGGCGTGACCGAGGACAACCAAAAGACAAAGTCTTACCATCAGTATGTTGCTAAGCTCAAGAAAGATCTCCAAAGGGCCTACAGTCTTGCAACAGAATCGTCAGACAAGAACCACCAAAGGAACAAAAAAGCACACGACAAGCACGTCAAAGAACAAGTCCTTGACAAAGGCGACAGGGTGCTGCTGAGAAACTTTGGGGTCACCGGAAAGCACAAATTGAAATACAAGTGGCGATCCTCACCATATATTGTTACGGAGAAGCTACCCAACTTACCTGTCTACAAGATCAAGCCAGAGAGAGGCATGGGAGCTGAAAAGACTATTCATCGTAATCACCTGTTACCCATTGGTTACCTTGTGAGAATCCCTGTTGACGACAGGGAAGTGGGGCCACAACAAAGACCGGTGACCAGAGCCTGTCAGCAAAAGACAAAAGAACTGGTACAGACAAACAACCACAATGAAGACGTGTCCTCAGAATTGGAGTACGACGAAGTATACTTGCCAAGACCCGTTGAGTTAGACTGGGACAAGTTGCTAACATGTCCAGAACTGTCCACAAAGCAATCCAAGCCGATCGTCACCGAACCTGAAAGACAAGCTCAAGACCCGGCTGAAATAGAGCCAGTGGTCAATTATCGTCCACACCTGCCTCCCAACGCTGATCCAGAAGTCAACTTTTTAGAAGAGGGAGCAGCCGTCAACCCCTATCCGGACACTCAAGCTGAGATTGAACAAGTTGAGCGTTCAAAAAGAGTCACCCGTCCAGTGGTCAAGCTGAGCTACGATGAACTTGGCAAGCCCTGTGAATACCCTGTGACAGTCCTAAGCCATGGAGTGTTAGTGGGAAGTGGACTCTGCGGAGACTCCAGAAGCAGTATATGTCAAACTCTCTGGTGCCACCCCATGGCGTTGTTTCACTTGTTCTAATCTGGCCTCTACCCTTGACTTTAAGACTATTAGAGTCCTCTAAGGTTTATTTTGATGAGGGCATCAAAACGTTCTAGAAGGGGGAGGGTGTAGCCCAGTGGTAAACTTGGCTATTATAGTGTAATGGGAACCGGGTGGGTTATGATTAATCTCTCTCACTCTCAAAATGAGTCACATGACTATTAAAAAAGTAAACGTTTATTTACTTTGAAATAAATAATAGGGGACAGTTGATTTCTAAATAAGGAAATATAAATTCATTTTACATAATTAAAAGGAGATTGATATTTGGTAATTTTATTTCATGACAGTAATTAAAACTAAATAATAATACCAGATGTTTTATGCAGATAGCCTTTTATTACTTTATTCTTACTGTTTTTATGTTACTAATTTTTTTTTTTTGGTCATTTGGGTATTCACGCTGTATAGTCAATGGTGTTTGGCTGCAGGTATACACGTGACCTGGAGAGAGACATGTGAGAGGAAGTGGTGGAAGTTTTTTTCCTGGTGGTACTCGTGGGGAGCACGGGACACTGACATGTTGAGAAGAAAAAGATAAGACGCTAGAAAGTGCTGGTAACGCCTATAAAACTGAGCGGGAAGCTCAGAGAAGAGGACCGCGGACTCGGGATGCTTGTGAGCCAAGAGACAGAGTGAGAAACGAAGCCGGAGACCCGTCTGACGGAGTGGGAGAGAAGGAGCGGGAGCCGCGATAGCTAGCCACGGTGGGCGAATGCTTGGCGGAGCTGTCGGTTAATCGCACCGCACCTGATCAGCCGGTCTGAGGTATTTCCACGCACTCAATGTTTGGCAAGTGTCCGTTCAGCGCACTCAATGTTTTGCAAGACCAAAACAGGCCTGCAACATATTTTTATTTTCCGTTCAAAACGTTACTGTGAGTAAACTGGACTGTGTGTGAATGTGTGTGTGAGTGGGCCCACCACTGCATTTGCTAAGACTGGTTTCAGGACACTTGGCGGTGTTTTTCTTGTTTATTGTAAAGTTCTTTGTGTATTCTCGATTGTGAGGAAAGAGATAAAGGAGGGGATCTTTTAGATCACTTATTTTGGTGTAACAAGTGTGATTGAAACTATTGGGGTTTCTAGCTAAATTTAAAGGGGCTATAATTTAAGTGTTTGGGGAATCTTTTGGTTATTTATTTTGTATATTCGCTAATATTGAGTTTTGGGGAAAAGCTTTTATATTTTACTTGCCAAGTTCTGTTATCCAATTAAACCAGGGTGTTACCCTATTTTTTTGCTAAAATAACAACCATCTCTGGGTCTCATTATTTTATTGTTAAAAGTTTTACAACTCATTATACACTTATTATGTGCACCTTTGTGGTATCCACCTGAACTACATCGAACCCAAGCACCCTCCATTCTCACGTAAGTAACTCACAGAGTGGTTGTACGGGTGCTACAGGTCTAAATGTATTTATACAGTATATCTCATCTGTGGAAGGTGTAGGACCATAAAATATTTGTCCAATCATTGCATTCGGTCCGAATCAACAAATATATTTTCATACCTCTGCGCACCCGTCACACGTCATCACTGCGTTTCATGGTATGAGTTAGACAGACGTCAGTCACCGAGCACCGAAACTGAAACAGCAGCCACCTTTTAGTTCCTCCTGAACCAAAACAACGAGCTTATGCTGCTCTCGCCATAACTATTGTAATTTTGGAAAAGCAGTTTGTGACTCGAATTTATGCCTTTCAATGGCAACACTATCAACCCTGAAATGAATCTGCAGCAGTCAGGTGGTACAGGTCAGTGCTCTTTAAGTTGTTTGTTCATTATTATTGTAATGTTATGTGCTTTAAGACATGAGGTAGTTTAATGCCGTCACTCGTGATGCTTTTGTTTGCGCCCTGCTGTATCTCTTGTGTTTTAAAGGAGAGGTGGTTTTGGAGACGCTCTGAAGGGAGGATGGGATCTTATGCTTCCAAAGCTAGCTCGCTTTTGCTAGCCTACCTTTTAAGCCCAACTGAAGCCCCTCATTACGGAGGACTTGGTGCACAGTTTACGCTCCATGTCCCTTGCGGTCCCAATGCGAAATACAGCAACACTTCTCAGACATCTCCTTTAGTGACCTCTGAGCGTGTCTGTGTGAGTGGGAATGTAGACTCAACAGATAACACATCTGTTTATAGGACTGAACTCTAAGCTTCTTAAGTTCAGAGGTCATGGTCATGCCTATCTGACATTCGAGGCTAGTGTATTTTTAGAGGGTATGATGTGGAAAGTCTTGACATTGTTACATGGAGATAAGTTGTAAATCTTGTCAAGTTATAAAGCTATCTTTTTCAAGTCGTGTGCATAAACATCATATTGGCAAATCGAGATGAATGTGTTGACTCTGTTGACCTACATGCACGCTGGGCCGTTGAACTTCTGTCCCCTTAAGTCCTATTGGCCTTTTAGTGTGAGACCTGGTAGTCATGGAGCCCGTCCAGCACAAGCAGGCAAGAACAGATCCAAAAAATCAGCTCACTGAGGATCCAAACATGGGGCCTTCATTTGCAGTGGTCTCTGATTTTCCCCAGGTTGGCATAATGTTTTCTCTGGATATCGAAAAACACGCTCCCTTGCCCTGCGAAATATTGCATCGGAGTGTCATTTGTGTATGTGTGAGTTCTGGAGAAGAACCATGTTGTGCGCGACAACCATCAAACTTTAGACTTGCCTCATTTTGCAGCCACCTCTATTTAAACCATGCATATGTAACCTGCATATAGATTCCTGTCATTCTCTCAGATCTCTCCACCTTTGCTCTTCCCTTTCAAGCTCTTGTAAACAGTGCTGGCCTAGAATGTCAATGATGTCAGGCATCAACAGGGGGGCGGAGAACTTTGCTCTTTGGATAAAAGGATGGGACGGGGTTTGTATATGTTTAGGGGTCATGTTCATGAGTGCTCTAGTTTGTAGCGCATGCCCCCTCTGGTAATCTGATGAGATACTTAATCACTCTTGTTCGATGATCAACTTACAGGCTGTCAATTATTTTTACTATGTGCATTTCAAATGTTTTGCGGCTGAATGCTTTGATCTGAAACGCGTTTCTGTGTGCAAGCTTTCACATGTAAATTGACACCTCCCAGTGTTAGAAACTGCTGTGGTCAACAACAACAAAAATACTGTTATTATTCAAGTATTTTATCTTATTTTATCTATTTATTTCATCTACTAGCACAAAAACCTCTTCAAGAACACAGTAATTGTCCGATCCCACTCAAGGTTGTTTTCTGATTGCAATAATCTTAAAAGTTTTATATTGTATCATATTTTTTGGGATGTCAAGTTGAGAACACTTGGCAAGGCTCAACATATCTTGGCGCCTAAAAGCATTGTTTGAAAAAGCCACTCAGCTTTGCAGACGGTATTTGCGCTGCATGATAATGCAGTTTTGTGTAGAGACCCTATCCTATCTATTTGAAAACACACAAGGCAGATTATAGCCATAAAGGAAGCTATAGCCACAAATGGGAATCATAATGGCGGTGGGAAAGTGCCCACGCAGGTAAGATCTGTTGAGTCCATTTCACGCCCACGTATCAATGTTCCTGTGGCGGTCATGTTATGGAAGCATGTCCTCCTGATCGTCATAAGGACATATGATGCATCTTTGAGAAGAAAGTTCTCTTATATCCATTACATTGTGTCGAGATGTTATAGATGCTTGGAGGCTGACACTTCTTCCCTTCAACCAATGTTAAGCTAATAACAAAAATGCTTATAAAAGCACTTGTAATTATGTTTGTTAAAAATGTGTATATTATTTGAGCTGGAACAATGTTTAAATGGATTTTTTGTTTAAAAGTATCTTATCTTATGCACATCAAGGCTGCATTTATTTGATCAACAAAACAGTAAAAACAATAATGTTAAATATTATTATAATGTAAAAAAAATAAACTTGTTTTGAATTTATTTTAAAATGTAAAGTATTCACGTGTTGGCAAAGCTGAATTTTCAGCCTCATTACGCCAGTCTTCAGTGTCGCATGATACTTCAGAAATCATTCTAATATGATGATATTAAGCTCAAGAATTTTTTTTCATCAATGTAAAAAAAAAAGTTAACTGCTTAATATTTTTGTAAGGTATGATATATTATTTCAGGAATCTTTGATGAATAGAAATGTCAAATTAACAGTATTTATTTTTGAAAGGATTTAGTGTTCACGCCTTTTAGCTATACTTTAGAAACAGTGACTATTTTAATATTAAAGGATTGTCCCCAATTCTCTCTCTCTCTCTCTCTCTCTCTCTCTCTCTCTCTCTCTCTCTCTCTCTCTCTCTCTCTCTCTCTCTCTCTCTGTCTCTGTCTCTGTCTCTGTCTCTGTCTCTGTCTCTGTCTCTGTCTCTGTCTCTGTCTCTCTCTCTCTCTCTCTCTCTCTCTCTCTCTCTCTCTCTCTCTCTCTCTCTGAAACTGAACCCAGAATATTCATTTAAGGCCTTTTACAGTTGAAATCATTACTTAACTACAAATCCGCTAATTCAGAGATATTTACACTGTGTATTAATTGGGAATGCTCATAATATTGGTTGTGTGCTGTTTATTTCTGTTGTGACAATACCCTCAGTGCTGGCAAAGAGCTGTTATTGCTGGCAGTTTGGATACCAGCAGCCATCATTCTTTGAAAAATGACACGCACAATCTTTTAATACAAGTGTCAGGAAAATAGCCCTGTCGTTCACCTTCCCAAAGCAGGGTGGCTGGGAAAGTATCCAGGCGGGAGAGGGGAGGGAATTGTGCTGCTGCGGATCCCATGTCTTTACCCAGCCCGAGTCTGATCTCACGGTTTGTTTTGAGACACAGTGATCATGTGCCCAACTCCTGTCTTTCCAAATCCATCATCTCCTTGTTCTTGAGTTAGTAGCTTTTCCCATCCTCACCTTAATGGGCCTGCTGGGAAAACGAACAGACATCCTTTGGGTTTAGCTGTTGTTGGTAGACTGTTTTGTTTAGATACACACATGGTGATGTTTTGAGAACTTGTTTGAAGGAACTTTGAGAATGTTCAGTGGAGATTAACAAAGAACAGAATGTAAACACTGAAACTCCATGGAGCTGCTCCTAACACACTTTTATTAAACATCAGTAAACCTGTCTGTCCAAAAGCATCTATCTGTTTCTAATGCGATCTGTTGAGCATTATTGGGAAACATTTTGGTGTGTTATAGATGTAAACTAGATTTTTGCATAACAGATAACATTTACCACCACAATACTAGGGGGTTTGGTTTGGGGGGGGGGGGATTACAAATTCATTGCAATGTGTTTTGCAAAGGTGTTTTCAGTGGGTTTTTTAATTGCTAAAGCATTGATAAGTGGTTGTTAGGAAGTTTCTAGGTGGTTGTTCTGGTGGTTAGCACATCACTAACGTGTTGGTATAATGTGGTTGCTAGGGTGTTCTAGGTGGTGGTGAATGCATTGCAAGGGTGAGTTCTAGTTTGTTTAGGTGATTTATTAGCGCTTTAGCACTTTCTGTTGGTTGCTAAGCTGTTGCTATGTGGTTAATAGTGTGTTCTGGGTGGTTGTTAAATGCTTTCTGGTGGTTTCTAGTTTTTCTGGTGGTTAGCACTTTCTTTTGGTTGCTAAGGTGTTTCTATATGGTTAATATGGCATTATGGGGGGTTGCTTGGGTTTTGGTGGTTGTTAGAGCATTCTTGTTGTTGTTAGTGCAATTCTAGGTAGTTGCTGTGGTGTCCTGGTGGCTGTTAACGTCTTGATAGATGGTTTCTAGGTTGTTCTGAGTAGTTGCTATGGCATTATGTGGTTGCTAGGGTGTTTTTAGGTAGTATCTAGGGTGGTCTGGTGGTTGCTATGGTGTTCTGCTGGCTGTTAAGGTCTTGATAGATGGTTCCTAGATTCTGGGTAGTTTCTATGGCATTGGTAGGTGGTTGCTAGGGTGTTACTATGTATTATCTAGGGTGTTCTGGTGGTGCAAGCATAGACATAATAAATACATAGACGCCCTATTGGCCGCTTTGGAACGTTACTACAGTGCAATGCAAATAGTAAATATAAGATAAAGTGAGAAGTAATAGTAAATAGTTTAGTGTACAGTCAATAAAATAAACAAACAGTATGAAGCAAATAAAATAGTAATGAATACTATAATTATATAATATCATAAGTACAATAATATAATAATACTATACTGATAAATAGCATATAGTTTGTATAATTCTATAATAATAGCAATATAATATGAAATATCAATTACAGAATATAGACAATAAAAAATAAGTTAAATAGTGACTAGTGAATAGTACAATAAGTTAACAGCATAACTATAATAGATTAATAATCGCAAGTGGTATAATAATAATAATAATAATAGAAAATACAATGTAATATAATTGCAGAATAATATAGACAATAATAAAAATAGTAAATTAAATAGTGACTAGTACCTACCCGAAACGAGTACTTGTCATAAAAGTCGGTTTTAAGAAAATATAGATGAATATTTAGATTTTTAATTATAAATTTACTTTATAATATAAAATATAATATAAGCTTTATAATATCAACTTTCACAGCTAAGTTAACTAGCTACATCGCTAGCTATTTTAGTCTGACTGACTCCGGTGGCCAACTAACGTTACTATTACTAATTATATAATGACCAAATACAACCAGAAACAAATGTTCAGTCTTGCTTGTGAAAGGTTATTCCACGAGACCTGTTTTCAATTGTGCTGCGATTTGTACAGCCCCAATCAGCACAAGAAGCAGGCATTTTTCCTCAATTCTCGTTGAGAATTCCCTCCGCAATATGGCGGCACCGCTGACGTACGATCCAGTGGCCAATAGGGCGTCTATGTATTTATTATGTCTATGGTTGCAAGTTAGTTCTATATTGTTGCTAAATGTGTTGTGATAGTAATTAGCACATTCTGGGGTTGCTAAGGTGGTTGCTGGGTTGTTCTGGGTGGTTGTTAGTGCAGTTTATATGGTTGCTAAATGTGTTCTAGTGGTTGAGAGCATTTTGGTGGTTACTAAGGTGTTGCTGTATAGTTGCCAGGGTTTTCTAGCTGCTTGTTAGTGCATTGCAAGGGTGTTCTAGGTGGTTGCTATGGTGTTCTGGTGGCTGTTAAGGTCTTAGAAGGTTAATCTGTGTAGTTGCTAGGGCATTGATTAGGTGGTTGATGGGGTGTTACTAGGTATCTAGGGCATTGATAGGTGGTTGCTAATGTGTTACTTGGCGGTTGCTGGAATGCTCTCTCTCTCTCTCTCCACTGGGTGACCATCGCAAGTAATTCCACTCATCAAGCCATTTGCTTGCATTTGTTCCAAGAACAGCTTCCTCATTTCACACGTCTGTTAAGCCATTTAATCATTTCATTTCCCCCTGTAGGTCTGGTGTCTGTCCATCTCATTAAGAAACGTTTCATTTTCACATTCGCTGTAGCAGCTGCCCTGCTGCTTCTTGGTCAAGGTTGCTTAGCAGCTCAAGGTCAGACGCACAATAGCGCTGACAGTCGAGGAATGCAACTGCAATAAAAATGTCGTTGGTCCCAGTCATGAGGGCAGTGCTCCATGCAGCCTGCAGCCCAGAGAGATTACGGCTCCTCACGGGGCTGTATGCGATAACCACGAGCCACTGCAATGGAGCTCTTTCAGACCTCTCCGTTTATGGGGTCACCTCTGGCTCGTCACACAGTAATCACTCTTGCCGGAAACACCTGTTTCAATTCGCCAAAATAATCTTTAGTGCAGATGAAGGGATTTCGAAGTTTAATCTTGGCATTTACTGCCTTTTTTTTAAACCGGCACCTAGATGTACAGCATACTGCAAACTTGGGACTTATTGTTTTGCCCCTACTCTAATATGCTTTGTGTGTAAACACAGCCCGCAACAAAACCCTGTTTTCAGTGTAAATAATCTGCTGGAGGCAACTATAAATGAAAACACCGTCTAAACCAGTTTTGATTCAAACATAAACTAATCCCAAGAAGTCATGAAGGAAAATTAACTTTCTTTTTTGAATTATTCAAAGTTCTTTTGCTCATTTAAAATTTTCATAGAGACCGTCAGGCAGAGCGAAAGTGTAAATCATATTGTGCTTGAATATAAAATAATAGTATATTAAAATGTGCCGTTTTTGTGTAATAACCGCCTGCCCTTTGAGCTGAAGCAGGAATTGTGAATCCCCTCAGGCGACCAGTCACGTGAATGATTGGTACTATTGCTGTCTGGAGCTGTATTTACAGCCTACTAATGTGACCACTAGAGGGAGTTTTGTGCTGCTCTGTCTGCCATTGCAGCAAAACAAATAAATATCCTTCCTTTTATGTGTCTCATCTGTAATAATCTGCCTGCAAATCATAACAAGCAGATAATGCTTTTCCATAGTGGCAGTAATGAAACACTCCACACTTGCTGAGGCAGCGCGCAATATCTGAAGGTTAAGGTGTCCTTGACTTCCTGCCTGTGGTGAATAGAGATTTAAATTAGCCAGTCATTTTCTCTACAGCTCTTTGATATTAAATGGGGGGGGGGGAATGACGAGGCAAAGAAATGAAAAATCAGAGTTGATATCCGTGAGCAGAACTCTGAAATCATTCCGTTTTGTGGAGCACAGTGTCACTAAAAACCAGGAACTTCAAAAAAAAAAAAATTTATCAGCATGAAATGACATCAAGCGGCACTCGTCTTCCGTTTACTGTTATTGCTGTCAATATGGAAACAGAGGGGCAGGTCAGCATGAGTGCAGTGCTGAAGCACTGGCAAGTTTTCATAAACTGAGACAGGGTAATATCAGTGACCACAGTTGCTTGACCTCTGTTCCCTGCTGCCCTGCTGGGATTTGTGTCAGATTATGGCTTGCAAGGAAATTTTTCTCCATTTCTCCCTCCCTTTTTGCGTTGTGCTGCTGCAGATGCCTGAAGTCACCCAGGTTTGTTCGGTCCATGGCAAACCGAGCACTTAGTCTTAAGCCTTATTTGATTACATCATGATCCACTGGTGTCGGATATGAGTCTCGGAAGACATTTTTCCGTCCTCCGCTTTAACCGGTCCAGTGAAATATTGACACAGTGGAAAAAGGATGATGAAATTTAGTTTTGTCAACACTAAGCTTTTGGTCCTATGACTATATGCATCACCTGTCCAAATGGCACGCAAATTCCCCATGGAGGCACATTCTCTTGGCCATGGACTTGTCCAAACTATTGTTTTTATATATTTTACATTTATTATTTTATATTTACCATCTATATACTATAACTCTTATTTTTACAGTATGGATATTGTACACAGTATGCACATTTTCTTAACATTTTGCCAAAATGTTACGTACAACCAGAACCCTCTGGATATGGGCTACTGTGTCCCATGATCCAATGCGCTTGTAAGAAAAGATAAGGACGTTGAAGATTTTGGTTAAGTTTATTGTAGCGTAGCAGTGACAAAAACGCATGTAGAACCTTAGGTCCGAATGAACCCAGAACATCCAAATCTCAAACCTTTTATCCCATGACAGTTTAGCACCCCTAATGTAAATGAAGTTGCTTGTATTGTAACAGCTGTGCTCTGTACGGTATGTTAAGGTAGTTCAGACTTCCCATTGTCTCAGTTTACCTCACCTGCTCCCGTTCTACCGTTGATAATCATTTGCTCAGGGTGTGATCCACTCAAATGGGGCAGTAACAATAAAACTCGTTGACTTTTGTTCTTCTCTATGATAATTAAGCCATTTTGGGGAATGAGCGTGATCAACTGCCTATCTTGGAGTGTGGAATCTGGGTCGGGGCAGACTATAATTTCTTGCACACTTTACCTTTTATTTCTGTTAAGAATGAGCCAGCAGTAATATCAACACTTTTAGACATCTTGTGGATTCATTTTTTTTATTCAAAATGTCAAAATTAAGACCGTTTTACACAATATTGGACCAATAAAATTGTTTTTTTATTATTTTTTTATTTTTTTTTAAGAAGTCTCATATGCTCCCTAAAGGTGATGATACACAGGGCAACTTTTTGAGCAATGTTACTGGGCAATCTTGCCGAGTGATTGTTGCTTGGACACTTTCCCATTGAAAATGGGCAATACATTTCTATCTGGATAATTTAGATCGGTTGTGGGCCTTGTGTCTCATCTGGTTGCCCGTTGACGGCAATTTTGCCCAGCAACATTGCTCAAAAAGTTGCCCTGTGTATCATCACCTTAAGGCTGCATTTTTTTGTATCACAAATACAGTAAAACAGTAATATGGTGAAATATTATAATTTATTTGAAAATGTTTTAAAATGTAGCCATTAATCCAGGATTGAAAGTCACATGATCTTTCAGAAATCATCCTGATATGCTGATTTGCTGCTCAAAAAACATTTATTATTATTATCAAAGTTGCTGTTGCGGCTAAGATTCTTTGAAGAAAACATTTGAAATAGAAATCTTTTGTAACATAATTGCTTTTACTGTCTTGACCAATTTAATGAATTCTTGGTGAATCTGGCCCCAGACTATTGAACGGTGTTGTATATAGTATAGTTGTCATACCTGTACTACTATACAGTGTATCATTATATTTAGTTTGTTTGATTGTTTTTACTGTACTATGACTGTACTGTTTGCAATATGTATAGGCTACTATATATATCCATATATGCAAATTTTCTCAATGCTTGGAATATGATGACTGACTTACATTTGCCAAAATGTACGAATATGCATACTTTGCCGTACTAGAAATGAAACGTTGAATACATTGCATTGTGGGACCAAGTATCCATAAGCAATTTGTTTTTATCTTAATTTATAGAAACCACCAAAAAGTATAACATTTTTGAACATGATTACAGTACAAATACAAAAGAACTGTAAAAGACTACTCTCTGATTTAAAACAGAGCTCATGTGAATACAATTTTTGAAATCGAATATTACGTTTTGAGATTTATTCACCATACTGTTTACATATATTGCTTTTAAAGGTAGGTTAGGCAATTTCGGAGAGCTCACGAGAGGCGGCGTTAAATTACCTCATGTCTCACATTACAATAATAATGAATGTATAAACATCTTAAAGAGCACTGACCTGTACCACCTGACTGCTGCATGTTCATTTCATTTCAAATCTTACATATTTAGACCACTTCTATTATTGATTGCTATCAGGATGTGACCATTAAAACGGTATTTTGCTGTATGGAAACATTCTTTTCCGAACATAGTCAGAGGTATTTGGTACAACCCATCGCTGTTTGTATTTTCCAAAACCGCAATGACGAACTAACTTTAATATAGGGTCTAAATTTAATATATGTGTAATTTAACAAGCTGCTGTGTGATTTCTAAAAGCCCTCTGCACATCTGCGTATGTGATGAGTGATGTGAAGATGCCATGAATAGAACACCTTCCTGTAACACCTGTAGGCTGGGCTCTAATCTGACAGATGGCTCTTCTGATCAGCACTGCTGTTGAATACACTACAGATTTAACGCTTCTGTAGGTTAAAGTGAGAGCTGGATATTTTCCCAAAGATGTTTTGGCATTTGTTATTCATGCTTTTACTATTGATCGCAGAACACTATCTGTTGAGATTGTTTGATAACGTTGCATACCTCGATCGATTGCTCGTGCTCTAAGTCTTTATTAACCTATATCTAAGGTGGAACAACACTGATATGCTGATGCAAAAAAAAAAATGGATTTGTTCTTATTTCCTGTAACTCTTCCTGGAGGTAACATGATGCTCAAAAACACCCCCTCACATCGGAACAATCAAGTAAGGCATAATGTACAGTCAGCTGTCATTATCGCAAAATAAATCCATAAAGAGGTTTATTTTTTTATTAATGACCATGACTGCACATTATCTCTCTTATTACACAAACTCAAACCAGTATGTCATACTGTCATAATGTAGGCTAAGTTTACAATATTAAGGCTGGTTTCACAGACAAGGCTTAGATTAACCCAGGATTAGGCCTTAGTTTAATTAGTACATTTATCTTTTTTAAAAAACATTGTTAGTGCGCATCTTGAGACAAAACAATGGAACTGTCAGTGCAAGTTGCTTTCAGTTATAACAGCTCAAACATGCATTTTAGTCTGGAACAAGCCTAAGCCTTGTCTGTGGAACCAGGGGTAAAAGTCTAGGACATTAAAGAGCAAGGCACAAGGATCACTTACAGTCTATATGAAATATAATTGCAAAAATAACTGTTTCGTCCATATTATGAAAGTCACTGTGGTCCAAAAAAAAAAAAAAACATTTTCTCCTTATGTTCCTCGTGGGAAAGTTGTACAAGGTTAGAATGACGTGAGTGTGAGTAAATGACAGAATTAAAAATTTTGGGTGAACCATCCTTTTAAGGGCGCTGCACACATCACCAGAGATAAGTCTGTCGACATTTTGATTAAACATTACAAGGTGAAAACATTTTATTAATGATACATATCCATGGATGAATTGTTCACAATAAGATCTGTAAAATGCATTTAGAAAATACACAGGGTGAATTTTCATTTCATGCTGACTTTAAGTATGGACTCTGGGACTTAGTGCAATATGTTGGTCATGTGTTCATGCCTGCGTTTGCAGGTACTTGTGTTATGAATTTTGTGTTCAATACCGCATAGAGAGCAGCCTTCAAGATATGGCCAAGGTTTAGATGCTCCGATCCAGATATCCAGGCTTTCACTCCAGAATTGATGCACTCATGCGGAGGAGGTGTGTTTTCTCTGTGTGTGTGCGTGTGCGTGCCTGCCAGTGGAGAGCGTGATGTGCTCATCAGAGCCGAGTTCTTAATCCCATGAGATAGAGCCGCCCATCCCCACGAGCTGAATAATGGATGGCCGCTTCAGCGGTCCAGCAATCCACAGCTCAGCAAAGACAGGACAGGACAGGACAGTCTTCCTGTGCTTTCCAACCTCACAGGTCACAGCTAGGAAAACCCTGACAGTGCAAACCAGCACTGTTATTTGAACGCACCAATGTCCAGATTGACATGTTACAGGTTCAATTCATAGAAAACTGCTTTTTAAATGTAGTAAGTTGACCGTAATCATAACATTCCATATTTCCAACCCTCCATCTCTGGCCTCTAATCTGATAAGCATGCAGGCAGATGTTTATCCTGCCTAATTCATTCTCCCAGCTGATGCACGATGTAATCCCAGAGTGTATCCCACTGTGACATCAGACACCGTCTCGTGTGTGGTGTGCGAGGATAAAGCAAGGATGATTTCTTTTTCCATCCCGTGAGCTAGCGTAGCTCATAACGTTGTTATGACAGCACAGCCTCCAGCAAGAGACCGTTTGCTTGGTCCCCTGTAATTCCAGGAAGAGCCTCAGTTAATGTGTACAGTTCTGTATTTCGGCCTCTTTTACTTCCATGACCTATTTATCACCTGCTTGCCCTTCATGCAAAAGTCAACCTGCAGACCACATGGTTAATTCAAAGCCAACTATTAACAAAACAGTGAACGCTTCTCGGGATAAAGGTGAGCCTGTAGCTGCCAGCACAATCTGTAAATGATTATTTCACAGATAAGAAAGCTGTGACCTCTGGATATTAAAATTATAAGCATTAGCAGTTAGCATGTAAATATGCCTCTTTTTTTTCATTTAGAAGAGTTGAGTACAGGGGAGATTTCTAGTTGTCACATGCATCTCAGTAACTATAAGATTTGGAGTCAAAAGTCTAGTTTCACAAATAGTTTAATGGTTTTGTAAGCTGGTTTCAAACGCCTAGGTCTTAATTTACTGTAGGATCATTTGTTAATTCTATCCTCCAAATTAAAGTTGTAACGTGTTATTTGGCTGATTAACGATTGTTTAAAATGTGCTGTAAAGGGTGTACAGTATAAATGGCAAGTTTCAGTGTGACATCATGCTATGCCACTGTATTTAAAGGATAGTTTTCCTGAAAATTCTGTCATATACTCACCCTCATGTTGTTCCAAACCTGATATTCATTTATCTTGGAAACATAAGTTAAGATATTTTAATTAAAGATGAGAGATCTCTGTTCCTCCATTTAAAGTCTAATCCACCAAAACGTGATACATATTGATCAACGCATAGAGCACATAACATATGGTAAACATAAACTTGAACGTGCAAGCAAACAGGTTTGAGCTACAGTTTACCATATCTGATGTGCTCTATGTATGTGCGCTGATCAATGTTTATCTGTGAATAAAAGCCCAAATTAAATCTGTTTATCATATAAAGCGATTGTGTCTTTACAGAATGCTTTGATTAAACCACTTGATTATAGATTACTTACGAATTATGAATCAAATCTCATCACAAGTAGCTTTTCCACAAGTTGAGGTAAATACTAATATATATAAAGTACAGTGTGTCATACACACAAATACAAAATGTAATCACGGTAACAGTCATGACACGAAGGCAATAAACATTAATTTAACAAAAGACACATAAATATGTAAAATATATGTAAAACATACATATATGTTATTAAGATGTAAAGTGTCGCACAGAGAATTCTGGAAATGTCAGATTATGACTTTTCACTGTAAATTATAAGATGATTTGTTCTTTTTACTTCCAAAACGGTACATTTAACAGTATTTTGCTGTAAAGTTACAGGGAATGTAAGGTTAGATCTATTACAGTTATTCACCGTATATAGTAAGGGAATTTCAACCAATTAACAGGTTTTTTACCATTAAAATTACAATAATTTTTGGTCACACTTTAGATTAGGGTCCAATTCTCACTTTTAATTAACTATTACCTATGACTTTTGCCTCAAACTCCTAATCACTGCTTATTAATAGTAGTTAGTAAGGTAGTTAAGTTTAGGTGGGCAGGATTAATATGTGCTTAATAAGTACTAATAAACAGCCAATATCCTAATACATGATAATAAGCGACTATAGTTAATAGCGAGAATTACATCCTAAACTAAAGTGTTACCCAAATTATTTTACAGTAATGTCTCTCAGGTTTGATTAAATTTCTTAATTTGTGTATTGAAGATGAACGAAAGCTTTATGGATTTGGAATGACATGAGAGTAATTAACTGTTGGCAGATTTTTTTTTAAATCGGTAAACTATCCCTTTAACGTGTTGTATCAGCTTTGGTGGATATGTATATATTTAGTGGATTCAGCAGCTTTTCTGTTGTCAAGACTTTAGTGAATACTACTGTACCATTTATGTACAGGCATTAACCTTAAAAGTGTGTGGCTTCTTTATTAGCCTCCATATCTACTTTAACATCATTCCAAAGTTCTGCAGAAGATTCCTACAAACACAGCCACACCCTTTTACTACAATGAGATTGAGTAAAACAAATCCCTCACTTAATGCAATAGTCATAAAGCCCCTGTCATAAATGATGTCTACATTGCTTTGATACAACTAGGCTGCTCCACCCATACGCTATTCATGTTTACATTTTTACATTCTTAAAAAGATCCCAGACAGGACATGCATATTTAACGCTAGTTTTATTTTGAGGGCAGATTTTATGGCTTTTTAGGGCTATGCTAATGAAGTGTTTTTGAGCTCAGTGCACATCCTGCTCATGTGCATGTTTGCACACTGACTTCTGGCTATTTCAGCTGACGGCATTGATGTGGTGACCTCTATGTCCTGGGCCGGAACTGCGCTGCTTAATAATACATCAGCATGTTCTTATGAGAAATGCAGCAGTTGAGGTGAACCCAGCAGTGTTGGGTTTGGGGTGCATGCATTTTTCAAAGCCCACCTCTTCTTCTGTTTCCTTGCTTCTTTTTTTAAGGCAAGCTTCTCCCTCCATTAGTCATCAGCGTTTTAGCTGATCTTAGTCTCTGCTTATAGTGAGTCAGTGCAGCCGTTCCACCCACTCGCCACAAAAACACACACATTCACATACATATCCGCGTTAATCACTAGAGGTTGGAGACAAAGACATAGTCACTCCTTTATTGGATGTAGTTGCGTGAATCACTATGAAAACCACCAAATACCCTTGCAATGTTTGTCTTCATATAAATCATTCTTACTACAAACTAACAGGCTAGAATATTTTTCTTGGTTTTCCAGTTATGTTGAATTTGGTAATGTGTCACTCAGCTATAAGGAACCAGCGTATGTAAATACAGTTAATTTGAGATGTATGCCATAGATAAGTTGTTTTTAATTAGCATGTCGTGAACGCATCTAAAGTGTCTTTACTGTCACTTTAGATCAGAGGTGTCAAACTCAGTTCCTGGAGGACCACAGCCCTGCAGAGTTTAGCTTCAGCCCTTATTCAACGCATCTGATCCAGCTAGTCAATCCTTCAGGCTTATTTGAAAACTACAGGTATGTGTGTTGGAGCAGAGAATGACTGTGACCCTTCAGGAGCTGAGTTTGACACTCCTGCTTCAGATCAATTTAATGCATCCTTGCTGAATAAAAGTAATAAAACATTATTTTATTTTTAAACTGACCCCAAACTTTTAAATGTTATATATAGGCTAAATTGTGACTTTCTTTGCTTCAGTGATTGTTGTGCCACGTTGGAAGTGTTAATCAAACCTCTAAGTGGGTTTCTATGCATGTATGCTAACAGAATGGCCCTACAGCAAGTGCTCCCTCCTGATTTACAGG
Organism: Gila orcuttii; assembly: GCA_026230005.1. Classification (NCBI taxonomy): domain Eukaryota; kingdom Metazoa; phylum Chordata; class Actinopteri; order Cypriniformes; family Leuciscidae; genus Gila; species Gila orcuttii. The sequence goes on along the minus strand of JAPDVR010000016.1, from coordinate 26,914,751 downwards.
TGCATGGCTTGCACTGTGTCTAATGAGAAGCCTTCAGCCAGGTGTTGAGGTGACTGGGGTTGCCTGGGCTACGCTGTGCACCTCGCTGAGCTAGCTGGAAGCGTATAGCGCTGAGCTAATACAGAGACACTGTTCCACAGGGAGAGCAAAGGAAAAGATGGAGACACTACATCCCCTCTCTCTCTCTCTCTCTCTCTCTCTCTCTCTCTCACACTCACACTCACACTCACATATTCTTCTAAAATAAATATATGTTTCACCCACAGTCTGTCTGTCTCATCATCGCTCCCGCTGTTCGCCTGCAAAGTCAAAGTATTGAATCTAGCAGGTTGAAAACTTGGAGTGTTAACAAGATGTTGCCATTTTCAGCAGCTGGACTCTTACAGTGAGCCACAACTTGATGATTTCATTAGCCTACATATAAGAAATATCTATAGCCTTTTTTTTTTTTTGGAATGTCAATAGCTCCTATAATGTCATGAAGTGAAATGAGAATACATTCATGAAGGTTTTTTGTTTTTATTCACATAAAGGAGTTTATTTAATCTTAACTAATCACACATTTTCTGATTGTTTTTGATGCTTGGCTTGGAAATTTTATTCACATCATAGTGTTTTCATCCAGCTTTTTTATGCAATATCCCAAAATTAACACCAAAGTTGTTGGGTGATTCTATAATTCCTGGTAATAATTTGGTGTCCAAAGTCGTCATTTTTTTCTGCTGTTTTTCAAATAGTTATATTTAGAATTGTTGTAATTACTTTTTACTAATGGTCATGGATCACAAGACATTACAGGCCATAACAAGATAATATTTTCTGTAAAAAAGTGTCTTATATAGCTGAAAATCATGATTTATTCTTGTCCGAATTAGTGTATTTTTGTTTAATTTTCATTTGTCAGGTTTCATTTTTTAATCAAAATATTTTATTTTACTTTTTTTTTGGTAATATTTCATTTATTTTATTTATAAAAGCCCTAAATAGTAATTTTCCTAATTCTACAACATTAAAGGGATAGTTCACCTAAAAATGAAAATTCTGTCAGTATTTACTCACCTTCATGTTGTTCAACCCTGTAAGACCTTCGTTCATCTTCGGAACACGAATTAAGATATTTTTGATGAAATCTGAGAGCTGGATCACTCCTCCATAGGCTTCTTCAGGGATTGAACTTGCCAGCCCCGAAAAGTTATTACAGACATCGTTAAAATAGTCAATTGTAAATTGAAATACAGCTGAAATAAAAATTTGAATTAAAAATTTAACTAACAGAATAAAAACGTTTAATATATATGCTAAAATTACTAAAACTGAAATAAAAAATCAATTGAAATATAAACAAAAAGCAGGAATTGATGTTATAAGATAACCGAAAACGATGAGAACACTGATAATATCAAAACCTCTAATTTCATATTTAATATGAGATCACTATCTGTAATTAACCTTATTTAAAATATGATGTGAACGGCTACTAAGAAAATAAATAAGAATTACACACTGGTTTGCAGTGTGAACATATCTGTGTTCTGCTCTGGTTTGATGTACTTGTCTCTTTACTCTCATCCCTTTAAACATTCACAGCTGCACACGTTTGCAGGTCTGTACGGCAAACATACATGCAGTAGAGATGTACTGCGTTCCATTATCCGCTTCATCAATACTGAATGATTCAAGGCCTGAATCTGCTGCCATCCACTGAAACTAAAGCTGAACCGTATCGCTCTCGCTCTCACAGAATCAGCTCTCCTGCTCTTTCCAGGCACGTCACTCACTCGCTCTTTTCCCTTTCTCTGTTGCACTGTTTGTGAGACATTGAAATTACATTGGTTATTTCGGGAACGGAGGGGGTTGAAGTTCACCTTTGAGAGTTGTATTTCCGCCATACCGGAGAGGGCACACGGATCCATTCCTCCTTTGTGACAGGCGGCTATTTCCAGAGCTGATCACATGACATGACAATAAGCACGCATGCACATCCCTACTGACACCAGCCAATGTACTAACAGCCAGACTGGAGCCAAACTACATGCACTTGGATGTGTTTAAACTTTAAACAGAACCTGAAGGGTGAGATGCGCTTGCTCACCAAACTCCCAGCTGCTCTATTCTTGTTGTGTTAAATGCACTGAGTGTTTTTCACCCTCCACATGCGTGCGATCGAGAGAGATGCACGAGTCGCATTAACATGCTGAACTCCTCACATTACCGGGAGCGCGTTGCTTTATGAGCTAATCTAATGGAGCTGCATCTGTTGGTTACACCTGCTGTGTGCATGTGTGTACAACTCAATGTGTTTCCCATGTTCTCTGTTTTGTGTTCTTCTCGGTTCACAGGGAAACATTTCACAGTCGCCCCATATGACTGAAGAGAGTAAACAACTGAAATCTCTGGCACACTCAGGGTGATTTGAACTGTCTGTGTCAGATCATGACATAGCTTCATCCTTGCACCAAGATGGGACCACCATAAGGCCCTCGTAACAACCCAACACAAGCACAGCTGCATTATATGGGCTTTATCCGCACAACAACACAAGTTTGTTGCACCTGCAAAGGGTTAAAGATCATGTGAGGTCTGTTTTCTGCTCTATCATCCATGTGTGTATTTTAAACAAACAATGTAGGATTTAACCTTTACATGCCGTTATGATAACAAGGGTGAATGTCTAAAAGGCGTAGCCACAGTGCTTTGGTAAGAGGACGCTACGCTCTTGTTTTGAATTCCTCCACTCCAACTGTCCAAATATCCTGGGAAGTTGGCAACTGGTTCTGGTTAGTCACATGGTAGGAAAAGTACAGCTGTGAGCCAGAGGAAATATAGAATTAGACTAATAAACTGCTGACACCTTACGACTAAGAGTGGGTGAACACTGCGATTTATAATAGTCCTTTACGATTGTTGCTTGTCAGACTGTATGAACATGATCATCGCTGTAACCCATGTCACACTGTAAGATCTCAGTTGTCATTAATGTCAAACTGTACGACAGACAAGACGCGTTAAAAATGGACGCACGCAAGAAAACTTGTCCGGAGTTTTACATAATCAATTAAAGTTTGGTAAGGCTTGTCTTGAAAAGCTTTAAGCCGGGTGCACACTGTGCGATTTTGGCCACAATTTGGCCGTCTGAGACAAATTTTTGCAAATCCTAAAAGAATCCTCTGATCCTAGGCTAAAATCTGAAGTCTTTGATCGTTAGTTTGACTTGTTCACCGACAGCCAAATAATGACCATTGCGATCAAATTTCACTTGCAGCTCACTGTCACCGAATGTGTCATTGATTGATGTAAAACTCCGGACAAGTTTTCTTGCGTGCGTCCGTTTTTAACGCGTCTTGACTGCCGTACAGTCTGACATTAATGACAACTGAGATCTTACAGTGTGACATGGCTTACAGCGATGATCATGTTCGTACAGTCTGACAAGTACTATTATAAAGCGCACAGCGTGCACCCAGCTTAAGGGTTTTTAACATTTGTTAATGCATTATGTACCATGAACTAACAATAAACAACATTTTTTACAGCATTAATTATAGGTTCATGTTAAATATTATTATATTATTATTCATATGATAAAGGGTTAGTTCACCCAAAAATTTTCTAAACCAAAATGAAGATATTTTTAATGAAATCTGAGCAATTTCTGTCCCTCCATTGACAGCTACGCAACTACCACTTTGACGCTGAATTGAGCGTAGTCCAAATTTTCTGAAGAGACTCGAACGCTTTATATGATGGTGTGTTACGCAGCACGTTTGAGCTTCAGCAAGAACCAATTAGGTTCATTCTTGTGTTACGCAGCACATTTGAGCTTCCTCAAGAACCAATGAGGTTCATTCTCGTTTTACGCAGCACATTTGAGCTTCCTCAAGAACCAATGAGGTTCATTCTCGTGTTACGCAGCATGTTAGAGCTTCCTCAAGAACCAGTTAGGTTTATTCTTGTTACGCAGCACATTTGAGCTTCCTCAAGAACCAATGAGGTTCATTCTCGTGTGTTACGCAGCACGTTTGAGCTTCCTCAAGAACCAATGAGGTTCATTCTCGTGTTACGCAGCATGTTTGAGCTTCCTCAAGAACCATTGAGGTTCATTCTCGTGTTACGCAGCATGTTTGAGCTTCCTCAAGAACCAATTAGGTTTATTCTTGTTACGCAGCACATTTGAGCCTCCTCCAGAACCAATGAGGTTCATTCTCGTGTTACGCAGCATGTTTGAGCTTCCTCAAGAACCAATGAGGTTCATTCTCGTGTTACGCAGCACGTTTGAGCTTCTTCAAGAACCAATGAGGTTCATTCTTGTGTTACGCAGCACGTTTGAGCTTCCTCAAGAACCAATTAGGTTTATTCTTGTTACGCAGCACATTTGAGTTTCCTCAAGAACCAATGAGGTTCATTCTCATGTTACGCAGCACGTTTGAGCTTCCTCAAGAACCAATTAGGTTCATTCTTGTGTTACGCAGCATGTTTGAGCTTCCTCAAGAACCAATGAGGTTCATTCTCGTGTTACGCAGCACGTTTGAGCTTCTTCAAGAACCAATGAGGTTCATTCTTGTGTTACGCAGCACGTTTGAGCTTCCTCAAGAACCAATTAGGTTTATTCTTGTTACGCAGCACATTTGAGCTTCCTCAAGAACCAATGAGGTTTATTCTCGTGTTACGCAGCATGTTTGAGCTTCCTCAAGAACCAATTAGGTTCATTCTTGTGTTACGCAGCACATTTGAGCTTCCTCAAGAACCAATTAGTTTCATTCTCGTGTTACGCAGCACGTTTGAGTTTCCTCAAGAACCAATTAGTTTCATTCTCGTGTTACGCAGCACGTTTGAGCTTCTGCAAGAACCAATGAGGTTCATTCTCGTGTGTTACGCCGCACGTTTGAGCTTCTGCAAGAACCAATGAGGTTCATTCTTGTGTTAAGCAGCACGTTTGAGCTTCCGCAAGAACCAATATTGATATAAATGAGCAATGCCTTAGCATCCACCCAGAACACCCTAGCAACATGGTGGCGAGAAAAAAAAATCTAGTTGTCAAGTTCTATTGTCTTCATTTTGATTCTCCTGTTTACACAGCTTACAGCAGGGTTCTGATAAAGCACCTGCTTTAGCGCAGCAGAATGAATGCTGATTCCTTCAGAGGTGCGATGAATAAGGGTCTAAGCGGCCTTGAAATGGCCTTGCAGTGTAATTAGATGGAAGCTTATCGTCTCCACCGGCATCCCCCTCCCCATTTGACCAAGCACATTGATCTGTGGGCTGCTTCTCCACTGACCTAAACCAGTGTCTCTCTCAGTGCTTTTCTCCGGAGAGAAACTTCAGGGAGGGAGAGGGTTGTTCCGAACAGAGATCCTGATTCAAGGATGAATCCTGAAATGGGACAGCCACATGTGACCCAGGGAGCGGGCGGCGCTCTGATGTAAATGGTGCTTGGAGGTCACCCTGGCAGAGCAGCTGACTCTCAGACATGGAGCGACACCCCTGGAATTCCAGGCCATTCGTGTGGAACTAACCTTCCACTTGTGGCAGTTGTCCTTGAGTAATGAGAGTGTTTTGAGCTTGGGTTGCTGACAGATGCTTTTTTTCTTGTTCCATAAAACCGAGCCAACTGACCTTTGACCTACCTCAGCCAGGGCGGATTACTAAATGAACAAAAAGCCAATAAGAGCTTTCTTAAATCTCAATTTGATCCATTTTGAACTGAGAGAATCTGACAGTTGTGATTTGGAGCTGCTGTACAAAAAAAAAAAAAAAAACGAATGCAGTTATTGTGACACCCAATCCCTCATCTGAAACAGAACTTTCAAACATTCCACATTTCCTGTTAGTACCTTCACATGTGTCTATTAGCTCCAGACTTCCATGTAAAGTGATTTCATAATCAGATAATCTCTGAGGTATTCATCCAGAAAGCAGTAAAATGTTAGTGACTAATGATCTGCAGGTAAAAGGAATTAGAGCAGCATCTTGGAATCATTTCATGAGCTCCACTTTCTTTTGTAGACAATAACCAACAGCGTTTTTTTTATTTTATTAATTTTTTCCCTTCTGTGATGTATGCAGTGTTTCCTCAATGCCTCAACACTTATCAGCAGATTGATTTCGTCAGGATAGATAAGATAATGAATGCAAACATTCCCAGTCACCCGAGGTTGCACAGCGTGGAGGGCAGCAGAGAACTTGGCAGTCTTGAATATCACAGGAATTGGCCAAACTTACGCTGCCCTTGGATCCTCTCAGAAGAATAATTAGTAAATGACGATGCCACGCCAGTCAGCCCAATATTAATTTAAATGCCAAAAAAAGATGTCTAAGAGGAAAAAGGAACTAGAAGAGAGATACTGTTGAATCACAAATCATTTAAGACATACAGGCTGATTATAAATCTATTATTAGCCTACATATAAATATATTATATTAATATGATGTATTCTTTTTCAAATTATATTAATGCAAAATTATATTATTTATAAATGCATAGTATATACAGTAATATCAATATTCATTCAATCTGAAAAGTATCAATAAAAACAAAATAATTTCACCCAATATTTGCTAATGCTATCTTTTTTTATTCTTATAGAGTATTGTTCTATTCGCCTAGCTGCATGCTTTCATAAAACTTTTGAAAAAAGTAATGGGTTTTGATTCACATAATTACTGTAAATCAGGATGCTTTCCTGTTTCTGTCTAAACTATAGTATTTGACAGAATAATTAAATCATATTACTGAAACTGCTTGATTATGAGATGCAGAAAGCATCTTACACAGAAAAGCACAATAGCGAAGAAGAATGATCCTGACATCCTTGTTCTTGTGGGGACATTTTTTGATCCCCATGAGGAAAACAGCTTTTTTTTTTTAATGTAAAATGGTAGAAAGTTTTCTTTGATTAGGGCTAGGGTTAGTGTAAGGGGAGAGAAGATACAGTTTGTACAGTATAAAAATCATTATGTCTATGGAAAGGCGCCATGAAGTGTGTGTGTGTGTGTGTGTGTGTGTGTGTGTTATCCTGTTCCTTTTAGTTCATTTTGGTTTCTCTTTTTTCCTTGCATATATTTTGGACATCACAAAGCTTTACTAGTGAAAGTTGATGTAAATGCAGTGCTCTTTACCCTTTGCTGTCTTTTAAAGGCTATTTTATACTTATTTTATCATTCCTATTTGATAAGTATTCAATTACAATGAAGATAATCTCCACTTTTACAGTTCTTGAAAAAAAGGATGGGCCTCACACTATATCACAGTGACCAGAGTTCAACTAACCTGCTTAAAGAGGTGTATGAAGTACTACAGTAATAACAAAACTTGATAACAAAAATGTCAGTTAAGTTAGGCTGCTCCTAATTCCATGCTGAATATCAAATGTCTAGCCTTCATGTTTCATAGGACCAAAACTAAGGGCTGCAGAATTATGTTCCTGATTTCTGTGTTATTCTTGATATGTCCAAAAGAGAGAGACAGGAAGATGAATGTATCTACTAAAGTATTAGATGACCATGTCTGTGTTGCAGGGGGGATCTTGCCTGAGCTTGCTGCACTTCCTCCTCCACGGATGAATCAGGATTCACTTCCTTGTCTTGTGGGAATGTGTTGTCATAGACCTGTCTCAACCTGATTGATTCTCACACTCCCATCAGGAGGGAAACTCCTACTTCCCGTTATTTAATCTTTTTGGCTTTTATTTCATGAAATGCCAAAACTAGAACAGGTTTTGTCATTGCGTTTTTGTGATAGCTTAATTTTTTGCCGATTTTGTAGGGTTGAGGATTTCTCAGTGGGTCATGTGCTGGATAATCTTTGTGTAATTGCAAAAGCTCTCATCTCATAGCAGCAGCTCACGAAGAGTTCTGCTGGGTAAGGCTTTGTTTCAATGAGAGTATGCAATAGGTAGTACAATATAAGATACATTCCTTATCTGTTTTCTTTTTGTTTTATTAGCATCATTCTTTTTGCTCAACTCCTGTGCTCTCCTCTCCTCTCTCCTCTCATCACATCTCACTCTTCCACTGGCCAAGCCCCCAATCTCTAAGGTCAATGGATGTACCTTAACAGATGAGCAAATACACATTAATTATGTTGCGATGGCTAATGTCCTCTGGGCAGGATGAATCTATGGTTGAAGCCAAAGACCCTCCCCCTACCCTGCAGAGCTGTGCTTACATTAAGCAGACTTAGTAAGCTAGTGTTCTGGTCCACCTCCAACAACAGCTGTTGAGAGAGACAGACAGAGGAAATCAAAGACACTAGCATTGCATTAAACATCTTTCCCCATTTAGAGAAACCAGAATAGTGACCCATTCCTAATTGCAGTAATATTCGGCTTTGTTTTCGGTAGTCAAGGATTATCTAAGTCACATGGGATTGTATTGTAGAAATCAAATGTAAGTTATAAGATATTTCAAATGGCATCTTGTGGAGCTCCCCTAATGGCCTGATTCAAGAGTAAACATCACAGCGAAAGGGGTTATGAAGGAGTTAGCAGTCGGAAATTTACACATCAAGCTCTTTAAGACTTTGATGTGAATGGGAGAAAAGATCATCTTTAGGGAAAAACTAATCTATGAAGCCTCTTACGTAACAGGGTTATGAAAGAATCCATGATTCCCATCCTTGGTCTGAGTTAAATGGAAGTAAGTCACGTTTACATGCGATAATCTTCATTGGTGCAAACATATTCTTGACCTATCCAGACATGCCACCAGATTTATTTATATTTAGCTCCATTTTCCTGCTTGGTGAGAACAAGGTGGAATGAAGTGAGCTGTTGCATAATCCCCATATGACTAACCACTGCAGCAAGGATTGGACCAATAGCATCTTTCAGAAAGAGGAAGCCAGCATACCCAGTCACCACCTGACTGTCCCCTTTTTAAAAACCATTCACAATCATACAAATAGCCCTGTGCATGATTCAATTACCTACGGATTCAGCACCATGGGAGTGTGCTTCTATGATAAGATGGTAGGGTTATCAGGGCCCATGTCTCTTGAATCAGAAGTGGCAAGGAATTGCAGAGAAGGGAAGAGAAAACGAGAGGCTAGGGGTCAGTTCCTTCCATCAATCTGCAGTCATCCTGTTGGGACTGGCTCAAAGCAACCAATCATTTGGGTAATCACAGGCTATTGTGTGGAATTTCTTTGCATAGTCAGTTATGCTAAATGTATTTGAAAGTGTGGGTCTGGTGGTGGATATTGGAAGACTGTGAGTGATGTGATCCTACTGCTCAGTCATGAGCAAAGCGAAATTGGTGTGAATGTCACATGTGGAGAGAGACTCGCTTTGCACTGTTTAACCTTCCATCAAGCTCTGCTATGTTGATAATTCTTCATCGTGTAAATGTCAAGATATGCCCACGATATCTCCAGATATGCCCTTGGGCTACCCAAGATTGCATAAATGTAAAAAAAAAAAACAAGAAACATCTTTCTCCCATTCTTACCTGCTCTTCCATCTTTTCCCCTTTTAAGGTAACAGTCTACTGAACTCATATAATGTCCTTCAAAAAGCACATTATTGCATCCTTGAGATTTATAGAGATTTCCACTTCGATGTGGGTTCTTTCATGCGGTGAACTCATACATGTGTATGTGTGTGCGATTGCTTGTCTCCAAGCGCTTGCAATTCAAGGTCTTCCTTCTCATTGAACAGGATCAATGTTTATGACTTTGATTGTTAAACATTTTTTCAATATTTCTAAACGTGTTTGTCACTAAGCTTGTGAAATTGTGCTGTTGGGATTAGAGCCATTTGTCCCTCTTGGTGCTCATGGCCATAAATCAGTGTGTCTCAGGGGAGGCCGAGTAACGTAGCGCTGGGCCATACAAAGCGAGAATGGAGGAGCACTAGACTGCACATTGGTTCCAATTCTAATCTGGCCTACTTTGGCTGTGCGGCATCTGGCTGTGCACTCAGCATTTCAGCAGGTGGGCTATCAGCACAGACTATAGCTCAACCTCTCCCATGCCCTGATAACACTAGATCCTTCACAAAACAAAGACCCAGCTGAGACCCAAATCAACCCTGTCTGATGTTACGGTTTTAAAATGGGAGGCAGTTATTGAAATGAGTTTCTGGGATCATGTATAGTGATAAAATGTATACCATGAATGGATTGTAAGTCGTTTTGGATCAAGACAACTGCCAAATGGATAATTGTTACAACACTGCCACTAAAACAAACTAGCAATCCAATCCAGAAGGTCTTGTTCCAGCCACTTATATTCATTGGAAAGGAAACCCTTGTCTGGGAAATTTCATACTCATTAATTTTTAAACGCTTGGCTGGACAAGAGACTCAAGGGATGGCTGATAGGGATGGCCTCGCTATATAGCATGTAGCTAACTCAGCTGGCACCTTCTCTTGGCATTCTGGAACAGTGAGTCTTTTAGATCCTGATCATGATGGGCATCTCCTTCTGGTCTCTACCCCTCAGCTGTCCAACACTGTGACAGTCACATGTCAACAACTCCCTAAAGGATTCCAGGCCTGATATCAGCATCTCAGTGTCACTACAAAAACATAACACACTTCTATCCAGTGGTTTGCAGCAATGGTGTCAACCATTCCTACCCATATTGATAATTACTGCATGGTTCATTATTCAGAAGCAATAACGGCCACCTTCTTTCCTGCAAATGCAGTGTAAATAGGCGTGCAGATGGGCAGAAGCCAGTTGCTACAAGTTTGGTAAATGCATATTTATGTTGAATTTAGGCACTTTCCACAAAGCCTAGTTCACAAACACAGAGCATTTGAATAGTAAAAAAAGTGTTTGGGTTACTTTTGAAGGCATTGATTGGTGTGTCTTTGAAGACTCTGGTAGGTTTAGTGATGGAATGCCACACATGCGGCAGTGTACACAAATGCTGGGATGACTAAGGCTCAGACACTCTCAAACCACTGCACATGGCCCCGCAGGTCAATCGCCCACAGACCCCAGACAGAAAAGGCCTCTATCTTTTGTTCAAAGCAAACCCTTGTTGTGATATGCACTGGAATAATGGGAAATTCCAGATAGTTCAGGTCAAAGGTAAAGGTGAGGATTTGAGCTTCTTGGTCAAACCTCCAATTTTGGCTTTCACCTATTACCAGAAGACGAACTGAGATAGGTTTCTAAAGCATCTTGTTTTTCCCAATTTAACTTAAGGGTCCTTTAGGCTTCAAATGATGTCAGAGTTTTGTTTTTCCCAATTTAACTTAAGGGTCCTTTAGGCTTCGACTGATGTCAGAGTTTGGTTTGTATGTGGTGACCCTTTGAAAACAAAATCAAAGATTCAAAAAACAAAATATAAGAGTGTGGTGTGCAACACTATGCTGCTGCTTTGATGATGCAAACACACTATAGTTTGTACCCAAATAATATAATGTGAACACAATCCATCGGGGACAGGGGGAGCAATCAAACTCGAGTTCAGACCAGGCAATCTAACCAAGTGTGAAAGCACCCTAAAATAGTGTTTCTCAACTGGTAGGTCGCGAGTCGAGACCCAAAGGTGGGTCGCAAGATCGTTCGGTTACACTTTATTTTAAGGTGTCATTGTTAGAATGTAATTACACATTAAGTAACGACATGTAATAATATTAAGTAACAACATGTATTTAGTTTGGTTTAGGGTTAGTTGTAATTATGCATAATTTATAGGCTAGTTATTACTATATGAACTAAATGTAACAATGGCAATGTAAAATACAGTGTTACTGACCATTTTGAGTGCGTCGCGGAGTGTGTAGTCTAAAAGAAGCAACAGCAAAAAACATAATTGTAAATATTTTTCTGATGCAAGACTTTTATTTTGAAAGACATGCAATCTTCTGTCATACACAGTTAAAGTAAAGTGTTGTCCTAATTCAGTATCTGCAGTCAGATGAGATGTTGTCAGGCTATATGTTTATTTTCGTAAAGAAATAAAAAGTCTCTCACCTCAGAAAAATTAAATTCCTATTGTGGAAAATTTTAAAAAGAACCAAATCTACGATGGGTCCCTGTATGCATTCTCCAATTTGGCATAACCCTGACTTTTATTTTAACAAAAAGATTATTTATTTCTGTAAATGGAGTCAAAGGGGTATTACTCACCTTCATCATTTATTTTATTATAACAAGTTTATCTCCTTTAAAGATTTAATTTCTAAATTTGATATCCCTAAAGGAGAATTCATTCATTATTTACATATAAAGAAGGTAATTGAAGATACAATAAATATTAATTATTAATACACTTCAACTGCCTTCATTTGTTACTCAGATTAAAGTTATTTCACCTTATGTTATATAGATTAACACTTGGCATACTTAATGCTTAATACTGAGGTCTTGTAAACCCATTATGGGGTCGAAATTTCCCCACAAAGATGGTAATATCTGAAATCCTTGTTCTTGTGGGACATTTTTTGGTCCCCATGAGGAAAACAGCTTATAAATCATACCATTTTTTTTTAAAAATGTAAAATGGTAGAAAGTTTTCTTTGATTAGGGCTGGGGTTAGTTTAACCCCTTAGCTGTCATCCCCCTTTTGATAATTGACATTAAAATGCACTATACAAACTTAAATGGTTGTAATTCAAGAATGCTTTGGAATACAGACCTAAGTTTGGTCTTGTTTTAAAGAAAACAATCAGCAGATTATTACTGAAGTGAAAGCACTTCAAAAAATTAAAGTATGAAAAAGTTATGGAAGTTAAAATTTACAGTAAATCAAATATACTTTATCAATATTTTTTTTTATATAAAATAAATATTTTACAAAATATTTTTTAGTATAAAATTACTATAAAATGAAAGCTAAATATCTAACCAAGTTGTGTTCCAAATTTGAAGTTGATATCACAAAAATTGAAGTTCCCATGAGATTTTGTTTAGGCGTTGTACCAAAAATAGCCACCGGGTGCCATTGAATTCCATTGAATCTAATTGTATGTATTCTGCCATAACAAATTAATAAATTTCTATCCAAATATCATTTTTGTTACTAAAAATGGAACCTTGAGACTCAGACCTTTCTGACAATATGTTTTGGTCAATAACTTTCTGTTTTGTCAAGATTAGAAAAGTTTTTGATAAAAAATTATGAAAGATGATGCCCAAAAGGGGAGGAGCCTAATACAAAAATACCGTTTCTATGGTAACGCAACGTCCAATTTCAAAACGGTTTTCACAGGATGAATTCTGAGTTCGTAAGCTTTTAAATGATACCTAATTTATAATTTATGATTTTGACCTAATTTATAATAATGATAAAAAATAAAAATGTATATATATAATATATATTATATTTTTTAGAGGACTTTTTACTTTACTTTTTCAAATATTATTTCATCTTTTTTTATTGACAAATACTAGATTATGTTTTATTATGAACTTTTAGCATTAAAAACCAAAGTTTCAATTTTTAAAAGTGTGTGCGTTGACTTTTTGTGACAAAGGTCAGAAACTCCTGTTATGAAGTAGATTTTTTGAGGCGCACTCTTGTCAAAAATTCATATATTACTGTTCCTACATAATTTGTAATAAAAAAATAGTGCAAAAATATCTATTTAGGAGTCTTAGACCTTTCCAACGATATATAGTTTGTCATGATTAAATTAGGATTTAATAGTAATATATTGAATTAAAGTTAGGCGTCCCGCTAGCGGGACGGTGACACTTAAGGGGTTAAGGGGAGAGAAGATACAGTTTGTACAGTATAAAAGTCATTATGTCTATGGAAAGGCGCCATGAAGCGTGTGTGTGTGTGTGTGTGTGTGTGTGATAGATCACGTTATCTGCTTCAGCCAATGGCAGCACAGAGCGCAAGTTAAGCAAACATTTCTTTACTTTAATACAAGTTATAACAAAACAAAACCTGAATGTACATCAGAGGGCATGTTGAAAAATACATCTTACAATCATGTACAGTAGTTATAAAAAGTATACACACACAGTTTGGTTTTGTGATGTAAAGAATTAAAGAAAGAAAGATAACTAAAATCAGATCTTTTTGCACCATTTCAACCATAATTTTAACTGCAATGCCAATGTATAATTGTTTCACTTTATGTGCTGGTATTACCTTATGAACTGTGATTACATTATAAGTTGCTACAGTGTTTTGTTAATGTAATACATTTCTCATACAATAACCTATTACATTATGTGAAAAATCTTTATTACATTGGAAAATCATTATTATTTTATGAGCTCAAGATTATTACATTTTGACAAAAGTATTACATTATAAACATTCTTATCAACCTATTACATTATGTGCAGTTATTACATTATGCTTTGTTATTACATGAGTTGCTACAGAGCACTGGAGTCTATTTGGAAATATGTCCTCCTGATGTTTGTCAAAACCCTATTATTTCCTATTATTATTATTATTATTATTATTATTATTATTATTAAACTCTATTTGTATTTCATTGTATTTAAAAAACATTTTTAACTGAAGTAAATTATATATCATTTATGTATTTATAATTTAGATATACCTGCTATAGGCATAATTTAAGGCATGACTTTATATTTTAGGTATTAATTTCTGTATTTTTGAATGTGTGCACTGTAGATTACATTGAGTAATTGGCAGCATGTTTTTCCGCATTTCTCTCTCTCACTCTTTGTTTTCTTGTCTTTTTTCTTCTATTGTATTGTTGTAAAATAAAAACACAAACTAGTTTGGGAGTGTTATTTAATAGCCTTACCTTATACGGTTTATTCATCAGTGTTAGTGATATTCTTACAGTTTATGTGTATGTTAAGTAAAGAGGGACAGTTTTTGTGTGCCTGCTATCTCATCCATTTTTGAGAAATAAATTCCTAAAAATTTGGGTCGCAACTTCATGGCCATGGAAAATGTGTGTCCCATGGCCAAACCAGTTGAGAACCACTGCACTAAAACACTATATTTTAATTGTGCTAAGGAAGAGATTAATCATTTATTGTATAAACATCTTTTTTTATTTCTAATATTTTGTTATAAATATTAATTATATTTATATAATTATGTTTCCCATTCAATATAATGTTTTTTTTTTTTTTTTTTTTTTTTTTTAATGAAGATGCATGGCAAAATAAATATTTTATTGGTTGGCAAGTAGGATATAATTCTACATATTAAAATAATTCTCTTTTTTTAGGTCACTTGATTTTGGCATGCTCCTTATATGTCTCAAATTAATATTTAGGTGGGGAAATGGCAATAGCCTGCTCAAATTGTTTGTCACATTTGCTCCTGAGTGTTTGTGTAAGATTTGTCAGTTTTCCTTTCAACTTTCACCTTTGCAATCATCCTTGTCTTTTCATCTAACCAACATGGCAAGCGTAAGCACTATGCATGGTCAGGCGCAGCAATGGAAAAAGGAGTCATGTGACAAGCATGCACGTGTTTGCTCATGGAAGCAGCGTGTTTGCTCTCTAATGCAGCCTCCTTTACTCCACTCACTCCTCCTCCTACTATGCACAGAGACAGGAGGAGCCCCAGACAATCACAGCGTGTCCTGGCTTGCATGCTTTGCATATCTGTAGTATCCTGGGCATTTCCTCCAATCACTACTTGGCTTTTTTTTAAATTATGCCCTGTAGTTCAGATTGCTTGTAACTGCTGCATACACAGTGGCACATTTTGATCCGGTCATTCTGCGAGTTAGACTTCACCCTTCAGGATGTAATGAAGTCACATATCTCGTAGTTAAATGCTCCAGTAGGTCTAAAGCAGGATCTGCTTGCTCTTCTGAGGGGCTGATAGCTTATCCTAGCAATGCTCAAGGTTAGAATGAACATTACCCAATCAGCCAAAGAGAACATGCAAAAGTAATATACAAAAGATCACAACTTTAAACAAAATTATTGTTGGTTTAACTTAAAGTAAGTTACCTGGTTGCCTTAAAAGTATGAGTTCATTGAAATGATAAATTTGAGTTAATACAATGAAGGAGATTGGTTTAATCAACAGAAACTCAAAATAATTATGTTATCTGAACCACCAGGTTTATTTGACAAAAGAGAAAAAGTTGTGATAACAAATCATGAAAATATTTTTTACCATACAACTTTTGGAACACACACACACACACACACACACACGCACACACATATATATATGGCATTATATAATATATGATTAGTCACTTGAGTTATTTCATTGGCAAATATGGATAATACAAGGTGTGCATTAAATGATTTTAATGCACAACATGGAGGCACAGAACCACCCGACGTGAATCGGATTAATGCACACCTTACAGCCAATCAGATAGACCATGGTATAATTGTATTATATGTAATGGATATGCAATAGCTAACACTAAATAGTATTACTGAGCAATGGATTCTGTTGACAAGAATGAATAAACACTGCATTTTTTGTCTCTATCACTCTTGCAGTGCAAGTGAAGTGCAACATCATTTCAGCAAGATGTCTGCTGTGACATGTCTGACCAGCTGATGATCATTCTCCACATATAAGGTGTGTGTATGGGCCATTTGTTTACGTGGACACAACTGTTAAGATACTAAAATAGCTTAGTCTGAACAGAATTAAGCGTTTAATGTTGTCTTTAGACATTACATGCTGTCAGGAAACATGGTGACTTCAGTTTTCAAAGTATTTATTTGGATTGAAAAAAACTAACTGATCCCTGAAATGCAGATTTCTTATTGTATTCAAGTAAACATTAATGAGATTTGGCATAAGAATGCCAGAAAACACTGATGCAAGATGCAGTTAAAATTGAGTGTGCAGAGTGTACTTCACAATGAACAGTACATGTATTAAGTCAATCAGTCTAATCTGGATTCCCCAACAGGGCATTTCACAACATCGGGACTCAGAAAGTGTCATTCTGAAATTGAAACCAACGTTCCAACGTGACAATCTTCATAAATTTATTGCAACGGCCCTTGGTGCATAAGCAAGTGTGCTCTTTGATTTGTCTCCTCTCAGTGCCCTGTCCATTCACACGGAGGCCCCCATTAAATCACCTTCCAGTCATAAAGCACGGTGCAGATGTCTGCAGTGTGCATAGACTAACAGCAGCACCTGCAACATGCCGTCTCATTGATCAAGGCAAACAAAAACATGAAAAAACGTCATTCATGCTTCAGGATCAGAAAACAATGTGTGAACTCTATCGATTGCTGTCCTCGGACAACTGCAGCTGAAGGCACAATGTTTTGACCTCCATACATTGGGGCATAATCAATAAAATGATATGACTGATGAAATGAACTCTTCTCTTGATTGATAACTCCAACAGACAACAAACTCCTCCAGCCTGACAGCTGTCAGACAACTTCCAGACTCTCAGGGCTGCCAAATCCCCCCAGTGACCTTTCACACTCATATGGAAGGTGAGCTTGTTGGCTTAAGTAACAATCTTGAAGTCCCACTCTAGATTGTCACAGAACGTTTGGTTTTCGTTGCATCTGTTGTCCCATTTGTTTTCTTTTTTGTTCTAAGAATTAGCACAACCTATGTTTTATCGATCAAGCGTCTAAGAGCATAATATTTTTATACAGTGTGTTTTCAAAGAGGCATGTTTGGAAACAAACTTTTGCTTTGACCTCAAACATTCAAACAGCATGTGTTTGGTCGATAGCTGGCCAGTCAGCACACAGTTCAATAGACTGATGGGGCCTTGGGGTAATTTCTGATTTGACTGAGAAGTTGTAATAGTCCTTCGAGGGCTTGTCAATTCAGGTTTATTAGTTTGCCTTGTAAACAGTTTATCTTAATATCTATAAGATTTATGTGTTAGATGTGAATCATTTATATGGCAGTTGACTCTTAAACTTCTCTTGAGTAAGAGTCAACTGGTGATCTTTGGGATGTCACTCTGAATTAAATGACTCAAGCAATTAAGTAGCTCGATTCATGATAAATAATATTGAGGTTACTTGAAGCTGTCAAAATCCCCAAATCATAGAGAAAGCTTGTGACTGTAAAACTGCATTTGACATGAGCAGCCAATCAATGAGTCTGAGTACAGGGTAATTACCCTAATTGTTTACATAGATTTGAATGCTCTACTCATATTCAAACTTTATCACCATAAACTGGGACTGACACTAGGCTTACAGTAGGCAGTTCATTTTTATCTATCATATTTATTTCATTATTTTACTTATTAGTACTAGCCTCAAATATAAAGTCAAAAGACTATATAGTACAGTTAAATAATAATAATAAATAATATTTTTGCTAATATTTACAGTGGACCAAGGCCAATTATATAATGCTAGTGTATAATTATAAATTAAATGTAATGATGGCTAATGAGATGTACATTTGTGAAATCAAACAAGCACTCTAAATTCACCAAAAATGTAAACATTAAGGCCTGGTTTCACAGACAGGGCTTAGATTAAGCCAGGATTAAACCTTAGTTCAATTCGTGCATTTGAGTAGCTTTTATAAACGTGCCTTATAAAAAAAGAAATATTAGTGTGCATCTTGAGACAAAACAATGTCAGTGCAAGTTGCTTTCAGTTAAAACAGCTCAAACTTGCATTTTAGACTAGGTTTAGGCCTAAACCTTGTTTGTGAAACCGGCCATAAATATCTACTATGATTAACAAAGCTGTCTTTAGAATTTGGAGCTGATCCAAATATTTTTTCTGTTACCAGACCAACCAACCACGGTTATTGGCTTATGCTTATGTTTTTGGGCACCACAAAGCCCCAAAATATTATTTTGTGTATACTCCATTGTGTATGCATACTGTATATTAAAGGATGCAAACAAATAAATCCTTTGGTGGGTTGTGTGGTCGCTATATGTTATATGCACAAAGCTGACATGGACTTTAGACATAAACTAGCATCATAAATGAGTCAAAGACACTGTAATGTGAGCAGCAAAAGCAGCTTCAGTTGCAGTTAGGAACATGCATCCTTCTTCAGCCACCAACCTGTGTTAAACCCACCTGCACCTTCAAATAATTCAAGTTTCTGCGGTTTTATTTAATCCAGCAATATTGGGAAGCACATGGAGCTCAGCACACTGCCCTCGGTCGGTTAGAGCTCATTACTGCATGCGGGGAGGGAGAGAGGTATAGCAGCGCTCTCTGGCTCCTCTCCTCTCATTCTCTAGAAGATGGCGGACTGCGCTTCACTGTTAGATGAGGAGCTCTCTTCATTTGTCTTCAATTACTTGACTGAAAACTCCGGAAGCCAGGTAAGCCACGCACAATTTCTGGTAGAACTGAATCGTGGCTGTTATTCCCCGTGTGTATTTTTGCATGTTACTGTCTGTGGCGCGATACACTTCCATCATTTCATCGATGCTGTCACAGCGTCTCAGCCGGCGTCTGGAGTCCCTGACGTCTGCGCTTCACGTGGAGTTCACAGGAAATAATGCATGCATGCGAAAAGTGTCTCATAAACGAATAATGTACAAATAATCGCTCTTTTTAAGTCTACTTTCGAGGATTAGCGATTAGGGCCAGGTTAATGACTTCACAAGTGTATTGAAACAAGTTCAAGTGTGTTCGAATGTTTGCCAAAAATCCAACCAATTTCCCGGTCTCTCTCTCTCTCTCTCTCTGTGTGTGTGTGTGTGTGTGTGTGACACGTGGGAGCTCTTAACTTGACTAAGTTTCTTGACGGGATCTTTTAGTTTCAATAACGAAAGCGCATTGATTCCATACGAGTTCATTATGAGAGATGAAAAGTAAACTGTTGTTTTTTATCATGTTTATTTTTTTGTCTTTTTTGTCTAATGCATCACGTGTAATTTTAGTCGGTACCGGTACTAATATTGATGCAGTTATTACAGGATACAATTGAATAATTGCACAATATTCATAACTGATCTGTTTTGCTTGAGCTAAACTGTAAGCTATTAAACAAACGCAGTATGCCAGTATAAAGTTGACAAACTAATACGCAGTAGGATACAAAATGTTTACAAACAGCATGTGATATAGGAGTATATTTGTAGCCTACAATATAGTGTCGAGATCGGAACTCTTTGCTCATTTGACATATGTATTGTTTTCGTAAGCGTTTTCGTAAGCGTTTGCGTAACTGTTACAAAACAAGAGCTTGGTGCCTCTTAGTCAAACGATCCGGTTAGCCTATGTGTTGTCGATATTAATAAGTTAACGCTATGCATTTTTCACTTTCGTGCTTGTCATGTCAAACAGGCTGTTGTCGCACTGCAAAATGTTTATTTATAGATACAATACACGCAGACTGGGGAGTTACAATATAACGCTTAGAATGCTTTGAAACATACTGACACTTTTACGTTACATCACTGAAATTATACGCAAAGTGATGTTTACACATGGATGAGGCGCACAATACGGCCATTAATTCATCTTAAATTCTGAAAGCAGCACGTGCTGTTAAAGTATGCTATGAATTTCGTATCGCGAATTAAATCGAATTGAATTGTGCATGTTTACAAATCGCGCGCTACGTATACTGTGTGTCAGGTGTCACCGACTCGTTTTCTGACTGCTTTAAACATCTGAACGCTGTGAGTAAGCGCTCGGTGGTGTTTGTCCTTTGTCCTTGTGTCAGCGGGAATAGTGTAAGCACTGTAAATGTGCTCATTTCGGGTTATTGGCGTGAGCGCGCAGTCTAGTCAATGTAATAGTACTCCATCCTCGTGACTGGAGTTATAGAACACAGTTACTGCAGTCATGTGCTCGCTCGCCGCCTTTAGACGTAGTAGAATGAGAAAGGGGCGGGACCACTGACGCGCGTCCACGACAGCCACACACTCCCTCCTCCGGGCGTGCACGTGTCTGTCTGACTGACTGCTGCCGCTGCGCAAAGTGGAGCTGTTCAGATCACGACTAATAATTCACCATCCACTCTAGGATGATCTGAGGAGCATAAGCTTCGCACCTTTTTTGATTTATAAACACTATTTGTATTCATGCAGATAAGTGATGCATCCAGGAACGTCTTCTAGGGATAAACTAAATTGGATTTACGCTTTATTTTTAATCTTCAACATTCTCTGTCCTGTAGCCTGCAATTTATTTTTATGTTTTTATCTATGTAGGAAAAATGTAAAAGACCGGCTCCCTCTCTTTCATAGAAAAAAAAATCAGTAGAGTATTATTTAAGTCGACTTAAATTATTATATGCAATGTATCATAATTGAGTAACTATTCCTGAGAGCCACTTATTAATTCGCAATAATGACCAGTTTAACTGATGTTGTTGTGCATATTACATGGCTGCTTAAAATATTGATTTGAAAATATTTATTATGATTAAGATGAGTAATATGAATCGAGTGATGCAGGGTTGCCAGAGACCGCATTCAAATATGCACACATTATGAATAATAGCTCCCAATTTGTTTTTTGATAGTACTTCAAATTCATCCAAAATTGATGCAAATAATTGTGCATTGTCCAAGATGAAACTTGATGATGCTGATGCTGATAATTCCAAAATGGCCCAATATCAGCCGATTTATCGGCCTGGCAGATATGTAGTTATATCATTAGTGCTATGAGAAAAAAAGACCTTCAGCCCAGTTTGTTTCTCCGCCTCGCTGCATCGTTATATTCTACTGTTGACATTTACACATTCACTGCATAAAATCTGAACATTTTAAGGTTTTGAAATACATTATACTGCACCAGTTCTCACGCAGGCAAGCTCGCAGTTGTCGTGATGTGCGGCACTGCAGTACTATGTGTTCAGCTTCCGTGATATGGGCTGAGTCACCTAACTTGACAGAGTCAGGCAAATGTATTTACACCATGAAATGACTTCCCACACCCACCAGCTTGTGTCAGTCAGCTGTGCCTCCTCTCATTTCCACTCATAATTTTATGCTCATTCGAAATCATAAATATGCAGGGTTGACATGGTCTTTACAGCGAGTTAAGACAATGGGCTCTGTGTCTGCTTGTTTACTGAAACATTTTCTCTATCATTTGCCTTATCGCTGTGAAGTTGAACCATAAAATCAAATCAGCGGCAATGAAATGATGGTTTAGATGTTCTAGTTGGAGTTTGCTGGTTCGAATTCACTTGACATCAGATTTGAAGAAACTGCACATTATTAGTCTATTCATTTGAAATCCACTGAGAGAGAGAGAGAGAGTAAAATGAGATACCATAAAACATCACAGGAATATAATTTGATTTGGTTTTTACAGAAAGGCTTTAGCTCTGAATGTGGCTCAATAAATTGGCTGCAGCCTCAAGATCGTCAGTTTATGTTTTGCTCTTTTCACTCCAATTACTTTATAGCGCTGTCTGTTGCCTTGCTCAGGGCACACTTGTATTTATTAGAAGGGCTGTTTCCTCTCCTGAAGCCCCAGAGGTCCTTCATCTGGCTCCTCCATCTCTCTTTGGGGATGTGAGGAAGTCTGGGAATGCTCGGTAACAGATCAATGTCAATTTTGGACTGAAAGGGGATAGACTGTGGAAAGAAGGGGTCTTGATATCAATGATGTACCCGTACTAATCCATCATCAGCTAAGAGCTCAGGATAGGATGTATGCTATTTACAATGCTATTTTCTGTAACTTTAGTCCTCAGTCTGCTGTAACATAAACTCTCTTTTATAGATTATCTGGAGGACAATCTATAGATGTACATTCACTTTAGTGTGTTCTGTAAATGACGCATGTGTTCATTACGTGAGCAATTATTTAAGGTTCTGCTGTAATATCGTTCCAAGCCTGCATGTCTGCATTTCTTCTGTGTAACACACAAGGAGAAATTTTTAACAATGTGCTGGTCTCTCATTTCCATGAATGGGTCCTGGAGTTTTCGTTACATCATTGACCCAGTTCCTGGTCTTTTAGATGTGATGATTGAGTAACTGCCTGAGATAAGATTTTTTTTGTTGTGTCATACTCATAATGTAGTATGTTGGAATGTTAAAACGTTAGTTCTAGAAGAGAATGCTGTGCAACAGGACTTAAAGACAAACTCATTGTGATTTGCAGTGTTGCGTTTGAAGAGTCTCACAGCAATTAAAAGATAGCCATGTTTGTTACAAAAATCTTTCCTTCAGTCATAAGAGAGCAAAGGCCCATTCACACCATGAGCAACAACTATAAAGATAACTATAGCCTGTTTTAGCGTACTTCACACCAAGAGAAAATATTATTCTGTTTATTATAAGCATGCAGCAGTTAAACTTATTTGCTCAACTCTTAAAATCGGATGCATTCTGATTGGCTGTCAATGTTTTTATCATTTGTCAGGTGGCCTTTCCTTTGTGTTTTCATTATAACTGTGATTTGGACTTCTCAATTCTCATAGACATGTTCTCATAGAATCCCTGGAATAGAGAAAATTACACCGGTTCGAAACAACTTACAAATTATCAGATTTTTCATTTTTGGATGAACTATCCTTTTTTTGTAATGGAAGTGGCCATTTTGTTTTATGCTGTCCACTGTTATCACCTTGTATATGTGTTGGTTAATACGCTTATTTCACGCAGCCGTTATTTTAAATTCGAAAGCGAGGCTCCGGTGGGAAGAACCCCGGAAGTACCGATAAACAGCAATGCCTTGGACTACCAACCTGAAGCTGCTGCCGCGATTTACACTATTGGATGTTAATATCCAATATAGGATATGTAGATATAGTTCGTTCCTGCTTCTTTTTTTACTTTCTGAAAAAAAAAATATATAAATGATTTTCACTGTATATAGTCTAAAGTATGAAAGAAATGTATGTACATTTTTAGAATAACTAATTTCTACATTAAACACAACAATACGCCATCGCATTCGCGACTCTCCTATGATTAAAGGCGACACTTCCGGTTTTCTTCCCACCGGAGCCTCGCTTTCGATTTCAAAATAACGGCTGCGTGAAATAAGCGTATAGCTCTCATTTTTTAGACACCGATTAAAGCTTTTACTAGATTTTTATAAGGTATCCTGGAGAAATACTCCATGCTAGGCTAGCATTATCATTTTGCTGTTGTGTTATATTAAGGCATTAAGATGTAGCATGTTGCACACACGTATTAAAGCTCATGTGTCCTAAATTGACCTCACCAGAAAAAAGAAGTGGGTGCAACCTTTGTATTCTGGGACATAGTTATATCTTAATCTCTGAATCACTCACATGGCACAGTATAGCATGATATGGTTGTTTGGTCTCAATTAAAGTGGTGTAAATCAATGTAGTATGCATGAGTTTAGTAGGGCAACTGCAGGAACCATTTGCATGGTTGCAGGTTGGCCTGTATATTTGCAAGCTAAACAAAGTTGCAGGTGTGTTATTCTAATATCACATCATCCCCCATAAAAGTAAAAGCACAGAAAGCTCTTGGTGTTAGATTCAGCCTCTCCTCTGGCGAGTACATTTGAGGATTATATAACGCACACAGTGTACTTTAGATTGAATGTACCTGACTATAACATTTTGGATGTTCATTATTATTTGGTTCTGGTGGTCATTAGATCTTGTAGATGAAATACACATCCTAATTGGGAGTGATTTGGCTCAATATTTTTTCATCCTTTTGACGATGTTTGATATTTTTATGTATTCTCTGAAAATGATCTGAAATGAGTTAAAAAAAAAAAATTAAATTAAGTTTTTTTATTTTTTATTAGGAGGATCAAATGAATCAGAGTTTTGAATCAGATTCACATAAATTGATCAATCCTACCAGCTCAAGTCCAATGATATGGTCTCAGGAAACTTACCGGCCAAATAAAAAAGTAATTAAAATCAGTGTGATATTCACAATTTTACTTTATATTGCCACTGCCAGTAAAATAATTTTAAATAATGATAGCCTATTTGATCGCTGAGCCCTATTCCAAATATATTTGGATTATATATTTATAATTAGTAATTATATTTCCGAACTAATTTCTGAAATCTCAGATTATGCAATAAGTGAGTTTCTTGTTCATATTCAGCCACATTGTCACCCACAGAGTATTAAGTCCTTTGTCTTATATCATACACAGCAGTGAAAACAGCTGAGGTTAAGGAAATTTCCGCATGTTTTGAATGAGAAGGGAGCGTACCAGGCTTACCATAGCAACATGACATCAGGGGAGGGCAAGCTCAGACTGGCATGGATTTACAGTGGGCAAATAGGAACATGTAAACTAAAGCATCATAAAATGCAAGTCTATGGCGCAACAAGCAGGTACATAGACCGTACAAACATAGACCTGCTAAAGGTGTGCCCTAGCTTCCAGCCTATACATTTTTAAATATGGCATATACTCTGTTTCTTTATGTAGTTTTTTACTTATTATTGTTTGACTTACTGTGGTGGACACTAATTGGTGTTCCTGTTAATTAAAATATGATAATAAATAAGATCGGTTATTAAGCAGCACCTAGTGACACAAGTAAACTAAAGAATAAGCTGGATTATAGTAACCCAGGAGAAATCTAGTGCTCTATCTTTAGATCTGTGCTCCACCTATATATTTTAAAGGCTATTTTCAGTTTAGATGCTTGTATTGGGGATTTAAACATAGTCCATATACTAGGGATGCACAATATATCTGCCACCATATCGTCATCGGCCGATATATGTTCATTTTAATGTTATCATTCAGCCCGATAAGAAAATTTGGCTGATATATTAAAGCCGATGAATAATTAATTATTTCCCTCAGCTGAGACACTTCAGATATGCACTGTTCAACATGATGGTTTTGAATTGCTTGAAATATGATTGGAAACACTTTGAAAGGAAAATACAGTTAAGTCCAACATTCTCAGCGCAAGTCTGTCATATCGGCTACATACAATTATAATGAGAACATCATTATAATTGTGTGCTTGGGACATGGTAAGACTTTTGTTTTTGTAATCAGGCTCTCAAAAATTATATAAAATTTGGATTTAGATTTATCGGCCAAAATATCGGTTATTGGCTTTCAAATATAAAGAATTATCGTATTGGACGAAATTTTCATAACAGTGCATCCTTAGTCCATACTGTATGACTTGTGTTATACATGTAGCCTAAATGTTATGAATGAATCCATATGACAGTTTTGTATTAGACACAGACCGAATTGTGATATAACTCATTTGAATCAAGGATCTTAAATGTAAATGCGAAAACTGCAGTCTAAATGGTTTTGATATTTGCAGTCAAGTTTTAATTACAAGTCTGGGTCAAGTGTTGTCAGTGATTACACATCAAGAATCACACCAGAATCGGATGGACTGAATTGACGTTAAGTGTTACCTGTGATGGTTGAGTAACTGTCTGCGATTTTGCTGTGTCATACTGTAGTTGTTTTATGTTTTAAAACTTGTTTTATGGAATGTTACAGCAGTTTTTTTCTAGAAGAGAATCTTGCACAACAGGACTGTAAGACAAACCCATCATGAATTGCAGAATTGGGGTCACTTTCTGGCGCTTTTCCACTGCATGGTACGGTACGGCTCGGCTCGGTACGGGTCACTTTGTGGCGCTTTTCCACTGCATGGTCCGGTACAGCTCGGCTCGGTACGGGTCACTTTGTGGCGCTTTTCCACTGCATGGTACGGTACAGCTCGGCTCGGTACGGGTCACTTTGTGGCGCTTTTCCACTGCATGGTACGGTACGGTACGGTACAGCTTGCTTTGGCTCGCTTTAAATGGTACCACCTCTTTTGAGGTTCCAAGCGTACCGTACCGATACTAAAATGTGACATGAAAACACTGCAGATCACTGATTGGTCAGACAGAATCGTCTCTACCAGCCTCATTGTATTTGCGCGACATCAAACCCGCTAGATTTAAATAGCCAGTAACAGCCACCGCTGTAGCACCTGTTTTAAAACTACTTGCTTGACTTGCTTGAAGAATAAATAAAGAAAAAAAACGTCCAAAAAAGAAATGGCTGAATCGTGGTCAGTGTAGGAAGTGCAGACGTTCCTCTCGTTGGTTGACGAGGAGCGGATAAACTATAACGATCAGTCTATAATCCCACCCACTTTAAAGCGGTACTAACTGCTGTGGAAAAGCAAACCGAGCTAAAGCGAACCGAGCCATGCCGTGCCACGCAGTGGAAAAGCGTAGCGAGCCGAATCGTGCCGCGCCGAGCCAAACCGTACTGAGTCGTACGCCATAAGAGATGTCTGAGAAGGCTATTGGCTCCTATGTCAACAACGACAATACACAGTGTTCCTGTACAGAATGTTATTGCTTGGGACAGTTACCACACCCAAAAGAGACTATGCATCGACTCTCTGTCTCTCTTGTAATTCAGCGAGCACCTGACTCTCTTACCCTCTCGAAAACTCTATCAGAAAACCGGAGTTTCACCAGCATATCCAAACGTGTCACTCTGTGACTATGACCTAATTCAACAATGAACCTTTGATTTGGCAAGCTTTGCCAAAATTTGACTGCTGTTCTGGAGATTGTCAGTCTTGGGCAATTTCATCTGGCTGTATTAGTAGTTTGCTCTTGGACTGAATGACCTTTATACACTGTCCAATTCATTCACCTTTCCATTCTTGTTCTGTAAACTGAATTGAATCTTGAACTGGCTCTAAATCTTCTTCTGATGCCGCAGTAATTGTTAGCACTCCTCCCTGTTGTTTCACTGTATTAAAAGAACCTGTACCCAGCCTCCACCACATTCCAGTTTGTTTTGAACGTGTCAAACGTGGGTACAAAGATGGTTTTGAAACACTTGCATTCCTTTCGCTAGTGAGGACCTGCAAATGATTGGGTTGTAGACACTCCCAAATGGGTGTCGGAAATGTCTAAATAAGGAGTGTTATGATGTAATCTGGGAAATATATGTGAAAGCATATTCTTAACAAGTATTTTTGCATTAAATTCCAGTTGTATAAATATAAAAAAATTCTTAAAACAAGACAAATTTACTAGAGAAACAACTGTGCATAAGGTATTTAAACTTTTCAGAGAATGTAATACGAGTGTATTACTGTCCTACTAAACTGACAATTTTTTCCCATTTATTTTAAGTATAAACAAGTGAAAAAAATCTGCCAGTGCAGATATGTGATGATGTCTTAATATTTGATGCAGTGTTGCTTCTCAGGTAAAGTTAACTTGTTATAAGAATTTTTAGACATTTATACTGGAAAACAAATCAATACTTTGGTATTAAATTACTTAACGATTACCACATTTACATGCATTTATATGGTACTCTAAGGTACTTGGTATTACTATGGTACTATATGTCCCAGATGTACCAGATGATTTCCTGAAATGTTGACTTGCAGCATGGATCTCTGATATGAATTATAAATTTACTCACTAGGCTATATCCCCATTTACATGCCCAGTAATACTGTGATTGTCTAAGCAGCAATGCAGTGTCCTTCTGTGGCTTAGGTAGCCTTTCTCAAACAGAGTGAGCTAAACTGTCTAAGACAAGCTCTGGATACAGAAGTTGTTTATTGCCACAGGGAAAATTTCAGCAATCACTAAGGAACATTTCAGTCAGTTTTATTCTATGTCAAACACTTGAATTTGTCCCACTATACAGAATGTTTTCTTCCTTCTCCATTAGCCCTTTCATGTACTTTTGGAGAACTCTATGTGCTTTTCAGAGTCTCCCCTGATGCAGCGCAGCTGTGTGTGACCCTATTCCTAGACTCTATGCCTGGACGAAAGCAGGAGTAATCTCAATGGGTTACATTAGCATTTTCATTACAGTCATTTGAATATTTGCCTTGCATTTATGATACCACTGCACCAGATTTATCTGTAGGATTTGGTTAGAAGACGTCTAGCAGGATCTAGCCTTTACAGAAGATCAAACCCCATGTCATTTTAGGCCCTAGGTGGGAAATATCAGGTGTAAACCAGACCTAGATGTATAAATATAAAGTTTACTTCATCCATGATGTGAAAATATGACATGTAGAGTCTCAGTTCTTCTCAGGGGGACCCTCATGAGGAAGACAAACATTGCTGGAGGTTCATTGAGGAAGTTAACCTTCCCATGATGGGTTATTGATTTTTTTGAATGTATTTCCCTCAGGTTATTTCACCCTAAGAAAACCGTTCACCAGACAGTCTTTTTGTGACAGGTCTCTAGTAATGTGTTTTCTTTTTCTCGTATGTACTTTCAGTCCTCAGGCTAAGCTGTGTTGAAAACTTTCTGCGGATTTCATGTTGTAAACTTTGTGTTGCAGATTCACGCTTTTCTCATAATCAAACTACATTACGTCTCAGATTTTAATGGAAAACTGTGCTTTCCACTCAAATTCCCATCTTAAAAGCGGAAATCCGAGTTTTTAAATGCCCACAGACTCTGGCAGCCAGCATGATGGGGTACAAAAGGCCAGTCACATGACACGGGGCAGTTGCCAACTGGTGGTAGCTCATGTAATACTGCCTACTTAGAAGTCGGGTCATGGATAGGTTGTAGTGATGGGCTTTCATGTGAAGTGTATGGCTTTGTTTAGCTAGTGTCACAACATAATTGTCTTTTGCTCTTGGAGTGACCGGAATGTTTTTGGGGGCGTCTCTTATGAAAGAGTCATCACGATGGGTGAGGCACACTAGAGTGCTTGTTTCTTCAAGTTTGGAAAAAACTCCAATAAAGCTGGGATTGTTGGGGACCTGAAGTTGTTTTCATTCTTGCCTTTACAGAGTTGCCCACACATCAACACTGGTTGTCTTTACAGAATTAAATACAATCCTAAAATAATTCTAAGTTTCTGTTTAAAAATATACAAGTATAAAAGTGTCGGTCTAATTGCATAGGCAGGAAGTGTCTGTGTGCAAATTAATGCTAAAAACACCACTCTGTTTTCCCATTGCAGAGCTCTTGACATGTATAAGTGCATCCTACAATTCCTGACGCCCACTAATTCACAATGACAGAAAGCCTAAAGATGTAAACTCCCACTCACTTCCACAAATACATCAAACCATAAATACGTTGCTCTTAAGGTGACACAGAGCTTTCCCGATTTAAGCGGCACCTTTCGGTGGAGCATCCGTGGTGCTGGAGGGGCTGTTTTGCTTTCATTACAGTGTATAACACACATTAATATGTAAAGCCTTATGCAGGGGTTTGGTATCAGACACTTCTTTTCTTGCATTATATGTCTATTCTCTGCTCCCTATGTACTCTTAGAGTTCACTGATATCAGTGGAAGGAGCCTGAGGGAGCCATTAGTAGAATGGCTTGGCTGTTAGTGCCAGAGAAGATGCGCCCCAGAGGTCCACCTCAGTTGGGCCCAACCGGAATGCGGGTTATACACAGAAGGATGACTAGTCTGTGTGGCGGGACCTACGGCTGGGTGTGGCATTCTGCTGATGAGTGGGGTGATATAGTAAAGAGGTCTTGGAGATGAATTACTCACAGGCCATATGGCTTTCAAAACACGCCACTGCTTTGCAACCGCTCTTATCTCTTATATGGACACGGGAAAGAGTTCATATTGGTTACTACATGTTCAAACTCAAGATGTGAGCTGTAAATGGTGTAGAATAGATGCTATGTAAACCCTTTAAATGAAGAAACATGGACATGGAAGTTGGACAATTCCATTTTCTTGGGTCACTAGTGCTCTAATTACCGCAGCGTGAGCAGACGACAGCAGATTTAGGCTTGTGTGGAATAAAACACACACTGGATGTCCAATCAGGTGAACATGAGGACAGTCAGTCTTTAGACGGAAGGGATGCACCTCACAGCTATCTTGTATTATTTACTGCGAGCTTTAGGGGCGTCTGCAGCTTTCGTCGCAAAGCCTGATCCAGTTTTAACCTGCCTGTCAGAGATTTGCTGCAGTGCTCTTCAAAATGGCAGAATTTTACACAGTTTAATGGCTATAAGAAGTGGGAGATGGACATTTCCCTTTCTCTCCAGGGTCAGGCCAAATTATCATAATTTTTCAAATGCGAGCTTGGGATAAAACGGGACGTCACAGAATGAGGGGGGCAGATCCATCAAAAAGAACAGGTGTTTTATAGCCCTTAGACTTTTGTCTGGCAGATTATATTTACATGTGTTATGGCTCCTTATTGCAGGATGTAATCTGGCGTGATTGAATTTGAAGGCGCGGATTGAGACAACAGATCAGGGAATTGGTTGTTTGTGGAAACTCAAAAGACCGTCCCCTTTGATCAGACAGCTGTGAAGTTCAAAGTACCCCTGCTCGTACGAAAGAGCACATGTGCTTTTGCACATGATTAGATAGCAGATGCATCGATAGAACATAAAGCTTATCATCAACATCTGATTTTCAAGCCCATTGACACAACATTTCTTAGATTTCACATTGTCCCTTGAGGCTCTGGAGTTGTTGCTTTGAGAAACAAATGTTCTTTGTCTCTATTTGACTCAATCCAGCACTTATTCCTAATATGGTACTGTGTGAACTCCAAAGTCGTATGCACAGCGACCACACAGATCAGTGACATTGCTGTTTCAACAACACTGTTTGCCTGTATAAACAAGTTTTCGGCACTGATCTCTTCCCCTCAGGCATTTCCCCCTACTTTTAACACTAACTTAATAGATAGTTTGCTTTTGCAGACAGAAGTGATTGTACTTAATGATTGTACTTAACCTTTAGCCTGTAGTAATGGTCTAAATGGATTTTTAAAAACTATTTCAGAGTAATTTTGCACCTGTTCAGAGAGGATAACGGCACTGAAGAGGCCAGGTTAGGCAAAGACTAGTGTAATACCTAGTGCTTCTAACCCTGTGAACTCCCAGAGCTTAACCACTAAGCACTGGTTATCTCCTCATATTTGGTTAATCTTCCTTTACAACATTTATTTTGATTGATTCTTCTTGACTCTTTGCCCACTTTGCAAAGTAAGCCAAATAAGCATGCTTAAAATCCATCCACTTTTTTTATACATTAATTGCATTGCATTGCATTCTATGCTGCGTTCACTTTGCTCCTCTGAAAATCCTCTTCGGTAGAAGTGTTGTCTGAGGTAAAGATGGGTTAAGCAGCCCTCCTCCCCTTCCCTTCCCCCAGGCGCCCGTGGTGCCGTTAGCCTTAGGGAGCGCATCTCTCCGCATTTCTCTTTAATGAAAAGCACCCAAATATCAGCTGCAGCCACTGAAAATAAACGAATGCTGGTCAATCGCCATCGAGAATGGCACAACGGCCTCCTGAAACAGGCAGATTGTCAAACGTTGTGCTTCATTTCATCCGTTATCACTTAGATACAGACACTGCAAGCTGTGGCCAGGAATCATTGTGGCTGGGCTGGGCTGGGCTGGGAATCTTAGGGTTGTAACTCAAGTCGCAAGTGTGTAAATTATGTGTGAATTTGTTTACAAGTTGACCACATCCCCTGACCATTGAGGGTTTTAGGGCGAGCAGGAGGAAGGCTGTATTGTGGGCAGGTGGTGATTTACCAGGTTGAGATGATGAGTGCAGTACTAGCAGAGGTGAGTAATGACTTAGCGGCTCGTTGAAGATGTGTCACAGATTCATTCCTCAAGTTGTGTTTGGCTCCCAAGGACATCTCTGCTGATTGTGCTGGCAGAAGCCCAGCTAGACGTCGGCAAGTAGATGGGGGGCTTGTGTTTGAGGGCTTGTCATTTGAGCACACTTTCACTTGTGCACAGTTTCAAGCTCAAATTACACAACAGCATATTGTGATTCATGTTTGCGCCCAGCTAGCATTTAAATAAAGTAAAATAGTGAAAAGATTCAACATTGTTTTTTATAGAAAACTATGAGAAGTTCCCACACAATGTGTCTTTATATCATATATGAATTGTGGTCAGTAATAACAGCTCCAAATAAAAAAAAATACTGGTTTAAAACATGCTAGGATGTTCTAAAATGGCAGTTACAGGTTGTGAAGGATTAACTATGAGTCTGCTATAGTGTGTGAGTGACAGGATTCATTGTGGACAGGGGGTGTGAGTGTGGGCAGAGTCATAGTTTCTGTTGCATGTCAGCGGACTAGACCTTGACAGGCATAAATAGCATGCGCTCAGGAAGAAAAAACAGCATCTGTTGTGACCTTGTGGGTCGTGGCATTCATTGAACATGGCAGCCGCTGGATTTATTGCACACAAAGTATTTAACACAGTTTTTTTACTTTAACTTTTAAATGATCTCATGACAAATTTCATATTGCCAAATATTTCTTTCTTTCAAGTACTAAAAGAATAGTTAATGGAACCGTGAAGAAACTGAAATCATGAAGAGGAATCTATCCCTACTTTTGTGTCTTGTGTTACAGTCTGTGTTATCTGCATCATAAGCCTCAAAGCCAGTCTTGTGTTGTTAGAAAAAAAATGCTGACTTGTTTCAGAATTATTGCTTCAGACTTTGAAGATATGGATTCAATAGTGGCCAAAGGTCCATAAGATAACATGAACAAGGGTGAGAAAGTGAAAGCAAATAAATACTCTGTGCTAACAGTGCTGATTTTTGCATTTTTATTAAAGGATGTGAACTTCCTTAGATGACTGTTGACAGGGCCATCACTTAACTGAGTGAATTACAGCTTGGTAACTGATGAAGTAATGAAGATCACCAGTGGCTTTTAAGGGAAGGGGTCGTATGGCTGCAAGGGGATAGTGGCAGGCCTCAGATGTCTGCAAGCGCACTTTGTTTAATTAAATGCGTCTATAATGAAATGACCATTCAGCATTACAACTGTGATGGGTGTTCAAACCAACACAGAGGATATCTTGAGTAATTTGATCATAGCTTAATGTTTTATGCGGTTCATATTTCTACATTTCAGTCATTTATGGTTACGGTAATTACAGAGTCATTTGGTGCATTACCAGCTGCTCTAATGCATATTCTGGCCTTAAGTTCTGTTTTCTTCTGTTAAGGGCTCTCCATGCACTCTCCATCCATTTCACTGTCCAATTAACATAATTTTTCGGGTGTAACAAACAATGTATTAATATTCATTAAGTGACTTCCAATGGAGTAATTGATAATCATGATTGAGGACGAGATTAAAGAATGACATCAACAAGGGATTTATTTTGGCTTATATCCAGAGAAACTGGAAGAGGAGATGACGTGTTTGTGAGATCCTCATAAACGGAATCTGGGCCGTACAAGTGCAATAGGTCTTTGGAGAAGAGGAACACTTTCTCAAGGCCTCTTACCAGACGGCGAAAGTACAGGTAATGCAGATCTGGCTGCCGCACGACGGAGCACATAGCGTCCTTGCACTGAGTTTGCCCTCGTTGCTTTGCGAGCATCAGCAGAATTTCGGTAGGTGATGTCCCACTTTGGGCTAGGTGCCCAAAAGGAAATCTGGAGTCACCTCAGGCGACAGCTGTCTGTTAGACACAAGTACTGCATATAGCAGCTCACAGACAGCTGCTGTGGTGCAGAAGAGTGAATAGGATTGGAGATGTGGGGAAATAAGGAAAAGCGAGAGAGCAAGAGCAGTCAGCTGTGAAAGAACAAACGTGATGCACCTTGTAATGGTGCCGGGATATAGTGAAAGGCTGAGAAGTGGAGGAAAAAATTGTCCATTGAAAGCATCCAACTTTTGCTTTAGCCTACTTGCTTCGTTGTTTGCTGATGCTCTGATTTCTGTTTCCTTTTAACATTTGCTCTTTTAGCAATTCCCTATGCCCCTCACTCCCTTGTACTTCTGCCTCACGCAGCTCTCACTTCAGTCACGTGTACGTGGGTCGGCTAAGGACACAAGCGCCTCTAGCCTTTTTTATTCTCTTACATGGTAAAGGCCTGGTAAGATGCAAAGGCAGGAACTGATCACTAAAGGAATTAATCAGTCATTCTACAAATCAGTTGGTCAGATGGCAGTGGAAGGACTTGTACTCCTGTAGTCACTTCCTCCATCTGTGACGGAAAAGCTGCAGAGAAATGGCCCAAACCAGGCCGAATAGTGTTTCACTTAGTAGCGTGTACTTGACAGCACTCAAAATTATGTGAAGTGTGATCACTGCTCTGTGACAGCTAGGTATTTTTAGTTTGTTTTATAACCTGTGTGACATAACCTTTATTTTTCATGTAACAGGCCTTGCACTTTTTTTCATATGTAAAAGCCAATTCCGATGTCTGTTGTGAATTGAATGTTGAAGGACTAAATGGGTTGAGATTAATCACCTCCAAGAACCATTGTGGATTTGTTTGTAAATCTGTTACCAGGCTTGGCCTTGTCCCACTTTAGTTTCTCAGCAACAAGTTTAGGCATCAGTAGCTAAACACACCAAACCTTATTGAATTACTAAGACAATGAATGGATCAGAGCATTTTGGCACGATGAGCAAATCTCAAAGTCAGTACCTCATCACACTACAACACGGCAAAGCCATCCAAACTGAAAAGCTACCAAGGAAGTTCAAAGACCACAGTCAAAGCCAATTAAAGTTTTTTCCTTTTACATTTGGTGGCCTTTGAGTGCTTGCTCCCTGACTTCACTGATGTTAGATCCTCAAAGATGAACAAGTTCCCTGTGTGTTTTCATGTTTCTTATCACAGCAGCACAACAAAAGCTATGGAGGATTCTGGGGGAGAAAGTGAGGCCATGGATTACACAGTACAAACTACCCTGTGCTGATTTAAAGCTCTTTGTTTTCCATTTGAGAGCCCAGCCTGAGATCAGCTGAGCATTAGGAGCTATTAAAGGCTTTTATTATGTGGCTCAAGTGGTGCACAATACATTGTAGATTGTGCTATTTGAAATAAAACTTGCATTCAGTGCCTGTTCTTCTAGTCTTTATTATTAATGTGTACTGCCAGAGGAGGAAATCACATTAATCTGATACTGCCAAAGGTGGACTTTAAGATGTGGTTGGAGGGGTTTTGCGCTTGAAGTCAGGTATTGTTACCCTAATACTGGATTTTTTCTCCTTTCCGTGCCAACAGATTTGGAGAGATCTGTTACTCATGTCATCCCAAGCTAGAGACCCTGATATTTGCACCAATAAGACCTGACCTTATCCAGGAGGAATGCTGAGACTAACACTGCGGGTTGTCAAGGGATATGGAGTACAAATCCGATGTACTCGCACTCACACTGAGGAAAGAGTGCAGGTGGCAGACCGGCAGTTTGGCTTCAGAATGAGACCTGGCAGCTTTTGATAGACTAACAAACACCTAAAGCATTTAGCACATGATTCAGAGACTGAGGAACTCTAAAATTATACTCATTAACATAGTGTGTTGTTATGTCTGTCCAAAAGATTTGGGTTTCCTGGTTTGAAACAGATCTGGTCACTAAAGGATCGAATTGGAAACAGGGAGGATAACATGAACTGCACAATGCTACACAAATGTCCCTAGAAATGTGTTGGGAAGGTTTGTCTTGGTGGGCTGCCAAAAGGGGAATTAATAACAATTTGTCAAAGGGAGCAATTTATTCACTCGGAATTAGTGTGGCTTTGAACAGTCATGGTTGAGTGCACATAGTGTAAATGCATGAGGGGGCCTCAGACCTTGCGCTACTCACATAGCCGCTCTTCCAAATAATGAGTTTCAAGGAATGAAAGGAAACAATATTGATACACTTCATATACAGGACACACAATAAAAAAAAAATGCTTTTCTCTGGTGTTTCCATCATAAGATGTTGGACACGTCATAGTATACTTTCAGGCTAATTTTAGCCGTCACAAACATTCAGTACCTGTTTAGAAATGTTTTTGTAACTCTTGTCTTCAGGAAAGAAAACAATGAAAGAGATGAAATTGCTCCCCTGAACCTCTCCAGGCCAGAACTGTCAGAACTGTTATCCTGTGTAGTACAGTATAGGATTTGGAAAGCTTTTGGGAAACCAATTAACCTTGGACCACCAAATGGGTGTGGATAGTGAAATTGCCAATACACCTTGTAAGAATGCATCTAAAAACAGGAAGGAGCCAGTGGTATTTCTATGGTACGATTCCTAGCACTGCAGCCAATCTGTCACAACCTTGAGTCTCTGTTTGGGAGTTGAGCATAACATATGTATTATGCTGGTGTAATGTCCTTGACATGAAAGCTCCCTCACATTATCACAGAGGGAAACTGAAGTGGAAGAATCACCCCACCATTACCCTTAATAACCATAATACATAAAGTCCGAATTAGGGGTGGGAATCTCTAGGCACCTCACGATTCGATTCGATTTCGATTCAGAGGGCTGCGATGCGATGCTAAAACGATTATTGATGCAACTTTTTTTTTGTGTGTGACTACTTGGTATTTAGCAAAGTATTTATAATGACCCATAAAGATTTTACTTCCAATACTACTTCCCATATTAATTGTATTAATACAACAAATGGAAGTGATTTGGCAAGTCAACTGTAGGTTACATTTGCCAGCATGTGTCCCAACATTGCAAAGAACCAACAGGAAAATAAATGTGTGCCTGTACTAGCAGCATACTTGTAGTAAATTAATACAAACTTCAGCATATTCTGAATCTCTAACATTTAATAATATACTTCTAAACAACATCCTCCTGTTATGTGCAATGAGCAATATCATCCTTCAGACAAAAAAACAAATAAACATTTTGCTGTAGCAAAATCACAAAACCGCTTTTGTTCAAAAATATAGAATTATGTACCAGCAGCTCATACAAAAATAATGCTTGTGGATTTACGCATATTCTGAATTATTATGCCGCGTTCCAGGCAACCTGTAACCCGTGTTTTTCCAATATACCCGTGAAAGTGCACTGGAACGGCAGTCAAACCCGTGACTTTCCACCCGTGAACTCGTACTAGATCGATGTACTCCAGTTACGAGTTCTGACGTCACATAGCCCGCGAAACCATAAAAAACAACAGGCGGTACACGGTGAGAGTACACTTTAGGACAATATTACGGTGGCCGAGAGAGCTCAACGTGCTGCAACCTAAAGAAGATGCATGCAAATAGAAAAAAAATGCATGCAAATAGAAAAAAACGCATGCAAAAAAAAAAAAACGTATGCAAATAGAAAAAAACACCAGCAAATTAAGAAACCATCTTCATCAGTTTCACAGCACACATGTACTCCAAATACTCACAACACAACCAAATACAGAAACGCGCTGCAAGTAACTCAGACCACAACGGAAATGTTTCCGGGGGAACCAAATAAGTGACGAACCCGGCTGGGACGTGCTTACAGCAAAGAACTGACAAGAAGTGAAAGCCTTTTTTTTTTTTTATAAATAAACTATAATATTAAAATAATATTGTAATATATTGTATATAGAAATAATATTATATTGTAATATTATACTTTTTTATAGTTCTTCTACTCTTTGCTTACAGCTCAAAATTCTACTTTATTTTATTTTATTTATTTTAACTTTTTTTCCGCAAAACATACAGAGATTATTTTTTTATGACAACTTGTATACAATATACAATGTATTAACAATATGTTCAACGTCATCAGAAATGAGAAAACAATGAGCTGAAAACTAAAATAAATAAAAAAGATAGAGAAGAAGAACATGAAGGAAAGATATTAATCTTTACATCAGTTACACCAGAGCCATTCTCTCTATGGCTCTGAGTTACACTATACAAATTGTTTCGTGTTATGTTTAAATTTTCATAAGTTTCAGAAGAAGGTGTAGGTAATGTAGGGTCCAATGTTTTAAAGTTGAGACACTGACACACAGATATATAACGGATATATAAAACGCATATTTTAACAGTTTTTTTGTAAAGTAAAAATAAATTTATTTGCAACCGTTATGTTAACAGCATTATATTTCTGTCCTCAGAACAGCTATTCAGCTGATGGACAACGTGCTGCGTTGTCATGGGAACATCCCAGGTTAAAATAATTACGTTGGAAGTTGTCTTTCACTGCTCCCTTCATCAAGTGCGTTCTAAACGGCTACATAAATGGCACACTAGTGCCATGCTCACTCCAAAGTCCCACTTGAAGAGCTCTGCCGTCTGCCCTTCGAAGGGAGGAGGGCATAAGGATGCTCACGTGCAATAAGCACGTCCCAGCCGGGTTCGTCACTTATTTGGTTCCCCCGGAAACATTTCCGTTGTGGTCTGTATTACTTGCAGCGCGTTTCTATATTTGGTTGTGTTGTGAAGTTTTGCAGCGCGTTTCTGTATTTGGTTGTGTTGTGAGCTTTTG
Organism: Gila orcuttii; assembly: GCA_026230005.1. Classification (NCBI taxonomy): domain Eukaryota; kingdom Metazoa; phylum Chordata; class Actinopteri; order Cypriniformes; family Leuciscidae; genus Gila; species Gila orcuttii. The sequence goes on along the minus strand of JAPDVR010000016.1, from coordinate 26,875,799 downwards.
CAACGCGTTTCTGTATTGAGAGAGCACAGTCAAAATGTAACTTTTTGTGACTGGCATTTAGGGCTGTCGCGATAACCGCAATATTGCAGTACCGCGCTACTGACCAACCGCAGAGGAATGCAAGTAACCGCAGCAACCGCGAACCGTGTTTTCTTTTTTAATAAGGCCACCCTTCGTAGTTCGTACCATGTGTATTGAATGTTAAATAAGTTAATAATGATAACAAGACTGTTTATCATGGTGATTTGTACAGAAGATTCGTGGATTTGGACTTAAGCCTAAACAGACAGTGAATGTGATCGACTGAGCGCGTGCGATTACCTGCGTCTGTCTTTGAAGTCAAGTCATGTATATTCGTGAAAAGGTTGCCGTTTCCAAGGAAAGCGGAATATTTGTCGTAGGCTTTCATCCTTTTAACGTGTAAGGGTATTTACCATGAATGGCGTCAGCGTTGGTCAGCATTACAGCGCGAGGAAGGCGTGGGGGGGAAGCAGCGACTCACGTATTGAATCAATGTCATTGGTCTCTATTAAGTGAAGCATTGCTTCAACTTTGTCCAAAATTGAAGCATTGCTGGCCAGCTGAGCCTTGAAAAGTGGAGCTCAAAGTTAAAAATTAATTAACACCTTGTTTTATTACATCTATCATTTAAGGAATCAGCTTTTTTGAACGTTTTCGTTGAATGAACGGTTTAATGACTCACTCAAAGACAGTCCGTTGGCGTAATAACTGCGTGCTGAGTGACAGTCTTTCAATGCGCAGAGACGCTGTTTAGTTTCGGTTACATTGTTTTTGTGTATGCTGACCACATCATAACACGTATTTATATAGCAACAAAAAAATATAAATAAATAAATGGCAGTAAAACCGCATATCGCGCTATTGAGCCACTCAAAATTACAGCAAGGGAAATTCCTTCACCACGACAGCCCTATTGGCATTGCACTGATACACACTGTGACTGTGGAGGGCAGTACAGTAAACCTACGTATAACGTACATATAATAGATCGATTTACAGCATATTGATGTGAAAACTAAACAACACAAAAAGCAGCTCTCATAAAAAGAATACAAAATAGGATGCCAATTTTCAAGAATGCCAATAAGAATGCCAATTTTCCATACGTTAGCTTTTAACGAAGAGGGTGCCGTTTGAATTTCGCACTCTGCCATTATGCGTCTCTGTTATGTGCACGCCGCAGACTGTCCAGGCGCTGCACTTCCGCGCTTCAGAGTTCCGCCTTTTGAGTTCCGTCAATATTAGGTTATTAGAGAAAAAAAAAACATTTAGATAATCGATTTTTTACATTTGTGAATCAATTCAGAATCGTCCACGTCCGCATCGCGATGCATCTAAGAATCGATTTTTTCCCCCACCCCTAGTCCGAATGCAGCACCGCTAAACCTTTCCACCTGTTAAACACCTGCAATGATGTGAGCATCATTATCGGTTAGTTGGCAAGTGGTAAGCTCTGTTAAAAGATTTTCATCACTGTTTTGCTCAGATTTTGAGACGAGCAGCACGTAAAGGCCAGAAGACAACACACTTAGCTTACAATTCATGTCAGAACATCGCACAGTAACAAACTCTGCTTGCTGCTAAAGCAATGGCTTAAAGATGAGGGCTGGCAGATGGCGTTGCCTTCTGTTTGAGCATTAGGAATTCAGGGTGAGTCATCTTCCCGCTTCAGAGCTCACCCAGAAAGCCAGCGCAGAGATGTCCTGTGGACCACTCAATATTTGCCTGAAGACCACATGCAGCAGTGCTGACTCAGAAAGTCAGCGGCGAGTATTTGGGGAGAAGGTTAAGCCAGCTAAACTGCCTCATTGGATAGAAAAGTAAGAGCATACATGCAGTTGCCAGACAGGTTTCCTATGGATGATCTTTTCTCAAAGGTCACTTGTTGATGGCGCGGCAGGTATATTTTGCCTTTCTACGACAAGGGTAGCCAACCCTGCTGCTTGTGGGATACCATCCTAAAGAGATTAGCTAATCAAGTTGTTCAGAATTACTTGGAAAATAACAGAGTTGGAACGGAGCAGAGTTGGAACTGAAGTTTGCAGGATGGTAGCCCTCGAGGGGCAAGTTTGGCTACCCCTTGTCTACGTCTTGTTTTACAAACCTCCATCTCTTACATATTTGAAGTCTAGGTGTACTTTAAAATACGAACTGCAAAATGGTACCTTGTTTAGGCAGATGTTTGTACTGTACATTCACATTCTCTTCAAAACATGACTTTTACTTGAATAGCCAAAACATAATTTTTCCATCATATATAGCCTCACAGAGTCAGAGGTAATAAATTTTACTTCTAACTAGATCTGTTTTTTATTTTGTATCTCTTTTCTATATTACCACTCACATCAGGACACTGCCGCATAGTTGTGTGCACGACTTGAACAGTTGTCTGAGCACTGTCCTTTCAACCATTGAATGCAAGAAGCAAATGTCATCTCTGCATTTCGGTCTATTCTTGGATTTCAAAACAAACCCTGTGCTTGCTGAGTGAACCCCTAAAATAGAGATGGGAATATTCTTTACCTTGATTTCTTGGCCAGTCGCGAGAGAAACTGGAGATCAAGATTAATAGCTATAGCCATGACATTCTGCACAACAGTGTTTTTAGCACCAATGCTCTTAGCCTTGTTCTTTTGTCCCCTTTGAATAACCACCATGCTGTGCTTAGCCTGGTGGAATTCGGGAACTAATGTTTAACTCTCTTGCCTTTTTTCACTTCGCTGCATTGGAACATTCTCCTTAGGGACAGCTGGAGAGCAACCACTGGACCACAGCAAAGGGATTTTTTTTTTCCATATTTAGTCTTGGAGATGCACACTCAGTTATTGGTGCAGTTGAATGAAGAATCGGTGGTTCTAAATCCGAGGCAAAGACCTACGGCTGAGTGCCACTTACTATGAGCCATGGTTCTCTCCTTGACACTGCATGCAGGTTTATGTGCATGCTCTAAAATAGATACCAGGCATCTATATATAACTGCTATAAAATGTTCTCAATCATGTCAAGGCACAGGTTGTCTACATGGTTATGTGGAGGGACTGTTTACAGAGGACTTAGAGGTTTCGACTGGCCCCTAGTGGTGGTCATTAGCTGTTATTGTTTGACCCAGACTCATGACCTTAGCAACAGATGGAAACAAGGGACTTGTAATCCTATTATCCCAATCTCTCTGCAAAACACCTATCAATTCAACATGCGTTATCTATATTGTGTACGGTCACTGCAGAACTGCATGAAATGTAGTAGTGTGTGCAATAAGGCTTTCCCACTGTGATTCCCAAATGGGGTTGGTCTTTTCTCGAGCAAACCTGTCTGGGAACACAGTGGAATATGAAACATGCATCATGGAGAACAGTGCCAAGGACATCACTGCTTTAGGTTCCCGGCTTGCAGGGAATGGTCACTCTAGATGGCCTCTTATCCCGAACAGTGTCTCCTGCCCTTATGCTCAAGCAGAGTGAGCAAAAAAAGCATTTTGATTTAATTACAGCCATGCACATCAACTAAGAGCTCAGACACTGACTGCTCCCAGTGAATTAGAAACAAGTTGGGTTGATGCCATCTTCCTCAGGCATCATGATCTGTCTGTGGCCACCCAAGTCTGAAAAGACTCATTTTGCATCTAAGTTTCCCTGCATCTTCCTTTTAACTTTCTCTCTCAGGTTTAATTGAACATATTTCCTTCATCCCGTCTGTGTCAGCTGGACAGATTGAACGCATTAGACACAATGAGAGCAGCTCTACCCGCAATCCAATGAGAGCATTTTACTTATTTTACTTTCACATCTTAATCAAACTCAGCTGGTAATTTGTAGTCAAGGTGAGTCTGATATTTCTCTCTGGCTGTTTAAATTACCTAAGATACTGCTGACTGGTTTCTGCCTGGAAACAGTGCTTGTATTGTCCTGCCCTTATCCACAGTCGTGACTGCAGGTAAACCTCAGTCTGAGGAGCGACGGACCCCCATTGTAGATAATGAGGGGTTGCTCACCTTCAGTCTTGTGACAAAGTCTCTGCATTGCGTTACACAGTTGTGCAGGAAAATGTGACACCAGTAAACAACCTTATACCAGGCTCTGAAACCTGAAGCTAGTGCTCTCATTGTGTCAGTGAAATGGATACAGGTTGGAAGCAGAGGAGAGAATTGCTGACTACCTTTTGGATCTCCTGATGATTTCTCAGTTTTTGTTGTTGTTTTTTTGTACTGCAGGCATGCATTGATTTCTAATGCATGCGCTGGTGCCTATATTTACATCTGTGCTGGGTATGCTTTCATGTTTGCTGTGATATGCATATTGAACTGTGGGTGACCTTGAGAGGTTTGGTTTCACAGTGACTGAATGTCAAATATTTAAGCTGGAGATTATGTCGCTATTAGCAGCCATAGTTAAGACAAGAATATTATGTGCATATATACAGTTTAATGTATACTTATTATATGTATATAATTCTATTACATGAATTAAGGCAGAGAGGTGGATTCTCAGGCATGCGTTGCAGTAGATTATCAGTACCAGAGTCTTTTTGATGGCATGTTATAAATAGCTTTCATGTATGATATAAACAAGACCTATAAATCTTACTTTTGCCTTTCAAGTTTTCTGAGTTTTTTTCACCACAGCTACAAACAATTGGGTATTTTGGATATAATTTTTGAGTCTTGAAATTTTTTTTAAACTGCATTTTCCTAAGGTATCTTCTGGTTCTCTCCTTTTAGTTAACACGTATAATAGGGATGTATGTCTTTGGTTATTGTTGCATCTTGTTCTTTTTTTCTTGATCCCTGCAGAAGAATAAATTCTGTGATGTCTAGCTGTTTTTAAACACTATAACTGTGGGTGAGATTAACCCAAATCCAGCCAAATTATGCAGTTCTTCCTTAAGACCGTTTAGTCAACTTGACATTTACTCATCTAGTTGTTTTTATAAATATGTAGTTTTGCAAATCCCTAATCTATTTTTTTATTTCAGGACTAGAGAACAGATTCTTCCTTGGACACTGACAGACACTGAAACACAATGATGATCTGACATGATAAGAATAGCAAATTTCCTGAGCATGAGAGTAACTTCAAATTAATAACAGTTGCTGTGATTTTCTATTAAGTGCACAAGCATCCCTGTACCCCCTCCCCATGGTCGCACACTCTCTGAGATGACTTAATGGAAGAACGAAAGCCGGCAGCAGCCTGTCCTATTAGAATCTTCTTCAAACCAAAACAACTATTTTTAGAACAGTCAGTGGGCTTGGATGAATTAGACATCAGCGCTGATATCAAGGCAGAAAATACCAATAAGTTATGAACTTATGGCCCCTTTACCAACAAGCAAATACAATCTTTTTCACTATTTCCCCACACACACATTATGCAATGTAGTGCTAAATGTAGTGCCATTGTCCGGTCATATGATTGGTCTGGTGCCGCATTACCATATTTAATGTCTTTAAAAGAGACAGTGGTAATGTTTGAATACCTCTTCTCAGAGGATCATATTAAGAGTGTTAGGAATGCTATGTTATTAATATATGATAAATGTGGCCCTATCATTCAACTAAAGTGCATAACACCTGAGGCCCTCACGGATTTTTCTTGACTTACAGGGGTAACACTGATCTTGACCAACTTTATAAACTGTGAGCCAGAGTGGTCTTATTAAATATTTCTAAAGAATAGGGTTTTTTTGTGCTGCAGTCAAAAATCCCACTTTCTTGTTTTTTTTAATTAACCCTTGTGATGTTTGGTCTCTCTTAACTTCTAACTACGTTCCTTGATTATTACACCTATTAATCTTGTTAAGGACTTACAAACATGCCTTTAGTGTCTATGGGTTATCAAGTGATGTCAGTTAAAAATAATCAGGCTGAAAATAATGACTGTCATGCCTTAGACATCACATGTGACAGGAAGAACTTATAGATCTGTGATAAGTTCAGATGAAGAAAATAAAAAAGAAGGATCAAAGGATATAAACTTAATCCATTGCAATACATCTTGACTACCATGAACCATTGCCTGAATAATTTGTTTACGAGGGAGTTATTTCAAATGAAACATAGATGCATTTAGGCTATCTATAGTAATGCTGGAACTGGGCTTGGACATGAAGCTTTAAAATATTTAAGCCTATTTTCCATTTCCCATTTGAATCCAAAGTCACAACTCAACTGGCAGTCTATCAAAGTCCTGTCTCTAAGAACAGAATCCGCTTTCTAATCAGATCTCATTACTGTCCTACCTGGCTGAAGTGGGGTTGCATTCGAGGGCACTAGCTCTCAGACATTCTGCATAATAGCTTCTCACTCGGACCAGTACAATGTCCTTGGTTCGCACTTGATACCTGTCTCAGCCTAGAAGATATAGACTGAGTTTGACGGCTAATCTGAAAACAATTAAGTAGGATTAAAACTGGGCTCAATGGCTGTTAGGTTGCCTCTCAGAAAACTTTCAGTACACAGACTCAGACTTGTCAAAGTTAATGATGAAATGTTTTTTTTTAGAGAATAACAGCTCAAGATGAAGGCTATACAGCGAGTGTTGATGCAGACTTACTGCAGATGTCTCCAATGAAAGTGGGCGGTTAATATGACTAAGCCAGTTATGAGAAGTGGAATATCTAATAAGTCAGAAGGGAAATTTAGAAGATGTAGAATCTAAACGGCCATGAATTGTCTAATACTGAATTATCTAATACATTGACTCAATAAGGTTAAGGGTGATAACATGGTGAAATTGTGGTAAAATGAGGCATAAATTGAATTTTTGCCATTTTTGATTACATCGAGCAATGTCTCAACAGTTGATTGCGAAACTTAGACTATTGGAAGTCTTGAGAGAGTGTGAGGAAATTTACTACATGGGAATTGTTAGCAAAGGTTTGAAGGATGAATGGGTTCAATAAGCACTATATTTAAAGGGCTAGGCTGGTTTCAGAACAGACAAGATAAAGGTGGCCTGCTGGGATAGCAAGGTTGTGTATGCTGCAGACAGTTAATTTCTAGAGGGATAGAAAAGAAAGGTTCCTGCCAAACCTGAGACTTGGCCAATGAGGTGTCATGAATCTGTCTTTTATCGGTCTCATTCAACTGTACACGAGTGGCCCAGATCTTCCTTTAACTGCCCTACTTCTATCGGTCCGCTGTTAATTTGGGTTTGCAGTAAAGGCCTTGGCGGAAATCTCCTCTAAAGACTATATGCAAAGAGCTAATTTAATTGCTCCTGTTTCAGTTTAGCCACCAATTTGGGGTTTAGGAGAGTTGCGGTTTAACATCTTTATTTAATTTACAGTCACGTGAGCAAAGGTCAAACTGTAAGTGAGGATTTACAATTCGACAAGATGTATTGTGCACTTCGGGAACCCGTTGCTTCTGGAGAAATGGTGCTACAAAATCCTTCCTGTTTGAGGCTGGCTAGCTACTACACCCAAGTTTTTTATGGATTGAGTCGTGAGGGAATCCATTTAACAGCCCAGGCAGGATGTGTCTCAAGGGCTGCATGTGTGCATGTCTGTGTCTTTGTTTCTGGGGAGGGAGGCTTAGGAGAGAGCAACTAGTTCCATCTGTGTTTGGCATGGGCAGCATTTAAAGCCTGGCCCGTCACAAGCAGCTTGTGTAAGAGCCAGTCATGAGACTGAGGATAACAGCTATATATAACACATCTTAGATAGGAGTAGGCTCAGAGGGGACAGGGCACCCAGATAAGAGCCTATTAGCTCGTAAATGCAAGGATTGAATGAGTAACCTGCAGCTTTACTACAATAGCGGTGTAACTGAATTGCACTCGGATCAATCAGCCAATCAATCGGTCTATCTATACATCCATAACAGAAATCCCAGATAACCCGTTCTGTCTTAGATGGTGCATTTGATCACCCTGCAGTAGGAAATGACAAACAAAGTAAAGGTCACACTTTGTGTCTTTTCTCTTTTTTGCATACTTTGCCTCTAATTATCCTTAAATGTATTCATAAAATTCCCCAGATACCTTGAAAAGATGCCCAGGGACTGACAGTACACTGTCAACAATGGGTCAACCTTGTATGGTTGTGTTTTGAGGATCAAGCACTCCTGCACCACATGGCTGGGGTTTTCGTAACATGCAGGGGGATGCTGTAAACCTATACGCTGTTACGTGCTTGTTTTTGAGTTATCTTGGTGTGCCCTTGGACTCGGGCTTGCTATACGTCAGATATGTACGTAAATCACCCCTCGCTGCCTGATTTTTATGTGTAATGACCTTTTTTGTTATGAGATTCATGGAACAGTTATATTTTTTTAAAGGAGAGTGAATAGAAAGGTCATTCTTGACTACACAGATCACTGATTAGTCCTTATCGCTTTTGCCTTGAGTAGGTCAGCTACGCTCATTAACTTTTGCTCATTTAATAGCATCAGTCCAGCACTAGCTGGTGGGACTTTTTTTGTGCATTGGAAATGTGACTGCATTTTGTCGCCTCATAATAGCATGATCATGCTGTTAATGGGGTGAACCGGAGGTTTTATCAGCGTGTGAGTTATGCAGACGATTCCAGCACGTGTGAACAGCACCTCTGCTGCTCTTTTTCATGGAACGTTTGCATCCGATAAGAGGTCACACATGCTGCTTCTCTGGACCATGGAACTCTTCTCTTTGCATTTGCATAGGGATGGGTGGCATGACCCAGATTTTTATGGTATAAATATCACAATATGTGTAATTTTATATCACTGTAACACATGATGCTTGCATACTTGAAATTGATATGTTAATGTATATATTGATGGTCAAATGGATAAACCGACAGTATATCCGGAATAGCAAAGTCACTTCTACTGTTTCGTGGTATATACCATCATACCGCCCAGCCCTGCCATTGCAGCATTCACACATGCGCTTGTGACCTTAAACCTTCAGAGCCCAAGGAGATTTTTATTGATTGATATTGAGACTCTCCATAACACAGAAAAAGAGAGCAAGAGAGAATAAAAAGGTTGGGGAAAAAAAGATTGATTAGCTGGAGCTCTTGTGCTCCTGGGGAGGGGGTCTCAGAGAACGGAGATGAGTCAGTGGCATGTGAGGGGGATGCGAAGAGAGTGCTAAGTGTGTGTGTTTGCATGTTCTATGTGTGTGTGTGTGTATGTGTTGGATGATGGGCGAACACCTTCATTACACTTGCATTCGTGCACATGCACAACACCTTCAGGGCATCTCAAGTAGTCCCTTTAAAATGCTGCAAGTAGGAATGGATTTCCTGTTTTTTAATTTTTCCACATTTGCATAAGCCTTACTGCTGTGATTCCTTTGACATTGATGTAAACATGCATTAATTTTATAACCACATCTCACTGTATTATTTATTAGAGACAGACAAATAATAGGCTTGACAATATTCAAACTTTTCTTTTAATCTAATCAGTTTTCTAATTACAAAAATTTAAATAAATTTGTGACCATTCAGATAGCAAAACAACTTATAATGGCATATTATTATTATTATTATACACTACCATCCAAGAAGTTTGCGCTCAGACAGATTTTTTTGAAGAAATTAATACTTTTGTTCAACAAGGACACATTAAATTGATCATAAGTGAAGGTAAAGACATTTATATTGTTACAAAAGATTTATATTTCAAATAAATGCTGTTCTTTTGTACTTTCTATTCATCAGACAATCCTGAAAAAAATGTGTTGAGGTTTCCACAAATGATTATAGTTATATTATATAGTTTTCAACATTGTTAATAATAAGAAATGCAAGATGTCCTTTAAAAAAACAACCATATATATATATATATATATATATATAATGAGCAGCAAATCAGCATATTAGAATGATTTCTGAAGGATCATGTGACACTGAAGACTGGAGTAATGATGCTGAAAACTTTGATTTACCATTACAGGAATAAATTACATTTTAAAATGTATTAAAACAGAAAACAGTTATTTTAAATTGTAATAATATTTCACAATATTACTGTTGTTTACTGTATTTTTGATCAAATAAATGCAGCTTTGGTGAGCATAATGTTTCAAAAACATTAAAAACTCTTACCAACCCCAAAATTTAGAACGGTAGTCTAAAATATATTAATGACTAATCGACACCAATTGAATAAAAATGCTATTAAAATAAAAAGATTAAAATCAATATCATTATAAATCACTTAAACTCATAAATGATACAGTAGGTGAATGTATTGGTATCATTCTCTCTCATTGTTTTTAACATCAGATTTCATCGGAAGAATTTTTCAACAATAGCTTAGTGTGAAGCAGATTAAAATGCTGCAGATATAATAAGATTGGGCTAAAACAGTGCAGAGGTATGGGCTACAGTATGTGACCTCATTTCATCAGAGCTCAGCAGCTGGTAATACAGTAGGTGCTTTAGAGACTCTCTGTAGAAAATCTTTGCTGTCTGATTCCATGTGATTTGCTGCATTTTAAAACAGCATTTTGGTGAACAGACATAAATGGCACCCGCTTGACCAGGCCTAGTGTAAGAAAATAAAGGGAACTGAATAAGTGCAATCATCAGCTCTGTGAAACAGAGAGGGGGGAAATTGTGCAAGCAGTCATCAAAAATGCATCGCAGCGGCCCTGTAGAATATTCATGCTACGGGCTCCTGTAAACTGAGGCAGCATCACACCAGGTATCGTCCAGGTATCCCCTCTACAAACAGACAGGAACTAGCCAAATGATCCGAGTGCAAAATGCAAAGCGCCATCGCTCACATGGAGATATTAAGGCATGTGTGGTTTTCTGCTGTACCCCTGGGGTTTAGACCACTTCCCTTCTCACAGTACTTATTGACACAGACACACACACATTTTTTTTTTTTTATATCTTTCTCGCTCTCTCACACACACACACATTTTCTCTCTCTTCACACATGTTGTGAATGTGCAAAACTGCTTAAAATTAACTAGCCTGTAAGTTGCCTGAACAATTAGTTAACTAATCTGTTTTAAAGAAGCCCTATTATTAAACTGGTTTGGGTTCACCTGACCCCAATAAGATGCATGTTCAAAAGCGGTTTGACGGAGTGCAGCATCATGGAACAGAAAGCAGGGGTCTTGAGAAAAGTGATTTCTAAACTATTTTTAGCATGAAACACTCACTGGCTATAGCAGCGCTGTTTTAAAAGCAAGACTCCTGAGAGAACGTTTTACCGTGAAAACTGTCTAACAGCTAAAGTCAGCTGGTTAAATAAAACGCAGCCACTCTAAAAATCAAAACTAAAAAAAAAAAAAAAACGAACAATAGTGTGGTGTTGGTGACTTATTCCTAACGTATGAACATTTAAAACATATATCTTAGTAGTTCCCTCTCACATGCAAACCCAAAAAACCCATAGCTGTGGTTTTAAATTCAAGGATGTGCAACCATTGTTAAATCCAGGGTCAGCTTTTCGTCTTCTTTCAACTCTCAGTTCATTAGCCTTAATAAAGTTGTGCTGAAGGTTAGTACTAATTCAGATGACTGTTACGAGCTCAGGATCTCCAGTCACGGCATGTCTATTGATTTCCCAGCGTTTACAGCGGAGTGCATTCTTTTCAGATGTCCTCTGATGTTGGCCTTTTGACCTATAATTTTTTTCTTTTTTTCATTCTCAGTATGGGGAAGAGGAGGTCTGTTCAGACCGCCTTGATGCTGACTTCCCTGACTTTGACCTCTCGCAGCTGGACGCCAGTGATTTTGACTCCGTGAACTGCCTCAGTGAGCTGCAATGGTGCAACGAGCACTCAGATCACTCCCCTGCATCCATACAGTACAGTGCTGGAGACCCAGAGCTATTTGAGGTGGGAACCATCATCTCTACTTCCTTTATTGTGCATGTATAGATTGTTCTGATAAGTGGTAAAGCAGCACTATTACTATTGCTTATACATAAAGTTAGGGGATATTAAAAATCTAGTTCGCTTTGTGTATTTTTGCCCTCTGATTGGTTGTTTTTAGATGGACAATAATCATGGCAGTCAGTCCTCAGTCCCCTGTCCCAAATGGTGCACTTGATTTTGCAGTCTCATGGCGCTTGTGTGTTCACTACCCAACAAACGATTCAGAATTTCAAGTTTGGACTTGAAAGGTTGAGGGCGCAATTTGGGAAATATTATAGGGAAACATTAGTCTTAAAGGTTTAATTCACCCCAAAATGAAATTTCAAAAATCATTTACCCTCATGTTGTTCCAAACCGATAAGACTATTTTTGATATTTTTGTCCATCAATTGAAAATCCACTCAATCAAAATTAGATGCTTCAAAAAGTTCAAAAAGACATTGTTCAAGTAATTCATATGAGTTGAAAGGTTTAATCCAAGGCTTCAGAAGAGACACAGGTGCTTTATATGGAGAACAGATTTAATTATTTCAATTTATTCACATATAAACATTGATCTATGTACATACATAGATCGCATACAGTAAATGGAAGCTCAACCCGCACATCCTGATTTTGCCGAGTTAATATATTTTTTTGATCCTGGAACTCCATTCCTGTCCGAAAATTTAATCCCAACAATATCCCTACCCCTAATCCTAACCCTACCCATAAATTATCCCTAAAATCAGAGGGAAATTATATGTGAATAACTCTGATGTAGAAGCACCAAACCCTGATTGTTGACATTGACTTAAACTGTAAACTCTCAAATCTGATTGGTTGATTAGATTGTTCTTCTATAAAACAATTTGCACTTGGTGAAATCAGGTTCCGCCTTGCTTGACACAAGAACAAACCTCATTTCTTCTCAGGCGTCAAACAAGCAGGTTTGAGCTTCTGTTTACCATATTTAATGTGCTATATGTACAGTATGTGTGCTGATCAATGTTTATATGTAAATAAAACCCTTGATCAATGTTTAGGTATATGTGAATTAAAGCCTTTTTACTTTTACGATGCCTTTTTGTACTTTTTGATACGTGAAAGTTTTGTTTCCGTAGAACTTCAATCAATGGAAAAAATGATTAGAGTATATTTAAAATATCTTCATTTGTGTTTTGAAGATGAAGGATGAGAAAATGACAGAATTGACAGAATTTTTTGTGGTGAATTAATCCTTTAAAGCATAGTTTAGTTAACCTTTTACTGAATGACAGTGTTGTAAGATTAAAATATCACTGCTAGCCACATAGCCACTGCATAGTGGTTTATGCATATATACATTGTGATGATATTTTGAGCAATGATGCTCATGTGAGAGTTGTAGGTTTGAGTCTAGCCTGCAACATGTCCCAATCCTGATTTCCCCTCTTTTATGAATAACCTTTGTCATTCTTAATTTTTTCTGTCTTATACATAGGTATAAAAAAAGACAGACATATACTAGACAAATGGAAGTTGTGTACATGTAGGTTCTCCTGATCTTTGCGCTGTAGAGCATTTGCCTTAATTTCTTTCTTGTTATTTCAGGAAGAAAATGCGGCACTGCTCGCTGCCCTCACAGACAGCCTGGACGGCATTGTTGAGGACGGAGTCGGGGGTCTGTCTGTGTTCCCTTCCCTAGGGGACGACCCTGAGGAGGGCGAGGAGGAGGAAGATGATCTACCTTTGGACAGTGAGCCCCTTCCTGGCTCACTGAGCCCAGAGACAGAAGAACCATCTCTAGTAAGAACCCTTCCTTCCTGTTTAAGGTGGATTTGGATGGGCCTCTGACTACCCCACAGCATGGGTATGATAGGCAACACAGGTCTGAATTTTTCTCATTTTGGGCTTTTTGTTTCTTTTTAAGCAACCAATCTAACAAAGAATCCTCTTCACAGGCAGGGATGAGGAACATGGACACAGTTTATATGGACTTTTTGGCTTTGACTTTTTTCTGGCCTTTCATTTTCCCACACATCCCACTCCTCTTATCTTCCTCTCAGCCTTATAAGAAAGTACTGTGGTGGTATCAGGTGGCAATAACATGGATACCTGGCACATATGTTATATATATATATATATATATATATATATATATATATATATATATATATATACATTGATAATAACAAGAAATGTTTCTTGAGCTCCAAAACAGCATATTAGAATGATTTCTATAGGATCATGTGACACTGAAGACTAATGGAGTAATGTGTAATTCTTATTTCGCAATATCACTGTTTTTGCAATATTTTTTATTTAAAAAATTGCAGTTTTGGTGAGCATAAGAGAGTTCTTTCAAAAACAATTAACTTTTGAACTATAGTGTACTTCAACAAATCCCATGACATTACCATCATGATAGTGTCCAAAAACATGGCAATACCATGGTACTTTTTTAAGGGAATGCTTATGTCTACTTCCCAGATCTCTTAATTCTTCAGGAGACAAAATGGACTTCTACAGCAGCGCTCTTTCCTCCTTTTTCCCACCTTTTGTGAGAGGACCCTACTCTCTCTTGCTCATCTCTTTCTTAAGACACCACTTCCTGGAATAAGATGCTGTGTTGTTATCTGTTCGTCTCAGCTCAAAAACTGCAGCAATTTAATCTGTGTACGTTGTGAAATCAGTTATAACAGTTATTACCCGTTTGACTGCTTTTCTTTTCTACTCTCTTTTTCTCTCCCTTTCTCACTGTTTTTCCTGTAATACTGAACAATTGGTTGGCATGGCCTGTATTGTAATGTAGCTGTTTTTCCAGTTTGTCATGTGTGTTTTGTGATTTTTACCATAGAGATTGGTAGTACTTACAGTAATGATCGTCTTACATTTCACTCAATACCTTTCACAATTCACATTGTTCTAGGACCACATTGTTTGGTTTCCATGAAAGCGCACCATCTGATTACTGAGATAATCATTGCCTCTTTATGGACTTGTTACAGAGTTACCAAAAAAATGATAACTTACAGGGTGTAGGACCAAATTATATGAGATGTCTGAAGGAGGGACAAATTATTCCTAAATTGAGGGAAATTATGTGCATTTATCTGGGAATAAGACTAGTACTTTTATGTTTTTTATGAGTAAAAATACACCCTTAAGGACACCAATTTTCTTTGTGAATGAATAATGTATCGTAAAATAAATAAATGTTCTTCCTTAAAATACAGGTTACATAAGTCAGGACACCCCTATGTTAAATTACCATAGAGTCAGGCAGATTTTTATTTTTAAAGGCCAGTTGTTTCATGGATCCAGGATACTATGCACCCTGATAAAGTTCCCTTGGCCTTTGGAAATAAAATAGCCCCACATCATCACATACGCTTCACCATACCTAGAGATTGGCATGGTTTTATTTCAGTTAGCCTAATAGCTGGTTTGATTTGCATTGAGAGATGATCTTATGGAAAGTGCCCCATGCCAATCTCTAGGTATGGTGAAGGGTATGTGAAGATGTGGGGCTATTTTAATTCCAAAGGCCAAGGGAACTTTATCAGGATGCATAGTATCCTGGATCTATGAGATAACTGGCCTTTAAAAATAAAAATCTGCTGTCTCTATGGGAATTTAACATAGGGGTGTCAATATAATAAGTAATATATGCTGAAATTTCAGTTTTGCCATCACAGAAATAAATTACTTTTTAAAATATATTAAAATAGAAAACAGTGTGGTATTACTGTTGTTAATGCGTTTTTGATCACATAAATGCAACTGGTGAGCCTGAAAGACTTATGCACATTTGAAACATATATCTTAGCAGTTCCCTCTCACAGCAAACCCAAAAAACCCATAGCTGTGGTTTTTAATTCAAGGATGTGCAACCATTGTTAAATCCAGGGTCAGCTTTTCGTCTTCTTTCAACTCTCAGTTCATTAGTCGTAATGAATAAGGTTTAAAATCTTATAGACCCCAAACTTTTTAACAGTAGTGTATATAAAAAATTATCATTAAACCAAGAGGTATTGTTATAGTTATTTTATGTAAACTTTTGTATTACAACAATCAAGGTTGTTAACATTAGTTACAGTTTAGTTACAAAATATTGTCAAATTCTTGTCAGTTATTAAGTCTTTTTTGCAACCTGTTCAGACACTTTTGATTCTAGCATCCTTATTAAAAATGCCTGAAATTTCTAAAGTCTAAACAGACGGATTTCCATGTAAGATGATTCAGTAACAATGGAATTGTTCCAGTATAGTTTAGCTTCCTCCTGAAGTCTTAAAGTTTAGTCTGGGTGTTAGTGTCTTACCCAAGAGCTGAGAGCCCCCTCTGCTGGCAATGGTCACAGTTACACCTCAACCCCTAAATGAGGCCAGTCTGTGTGCGCAACAATAGGTGCATTGAAGCACCAGGGACAGGGACAGTGGAGCACATGTATTCATGGCATAGATGGCCATTGCATGCCAAAACAGTTTGGTACACAAGCTGAAACCCTCAGCGCCCCTTCGGTTTCCTCAATGGTCACTGAGAGCCATGAACAGACCTGCCAAGTTGGCACATTAACAATCGCTTAAAGGACTAAACAACACAGTGCTGCTGCTGCTTCTTACTTTGCTTTCTCAGGTTGTGCTGGTCATTTAGGACTGGCAGACTTCCATTTCAGATTTTCTTGAATATCCAGTTACTGTCTTGTTCTTTCAGTGGCTAGAGCACAGAATTGCTTTAAACGTTATACAGGAGCTTTTGGTGTTGTGTTTGAGTACTGAAAGACAAAATGCAAACCTTTTTTTATAAGCAGACATCAGAGATTGATTCGGTTTGTATTTAAAATCTGTGTTTTAAATGCATCTTGTGCCAGCAAATTTTAATCCCGCACCTCTCATTCCCTCCACAGCTAAAAAAGCTCCTGTTGTCGCCCCCTAATGTGCCTGCGGGCCTCGAGTCGCACAAAGACGGCAGCGTGCATCGCCATAGCAGCAGGAACCAGCACGTCAAGCCCGTGAGGCCCGTGCTGAAGGTGAGAGGAAGTTCCAGCCACTGTGATTGCAGGATAAACTCAAAACATGTGGAGAAAACAGAAGACTTCACATAATAGGAAATAGAGTTAACAACCTCAGTGTAAGCGCGCATACCATTCACTACCTGTTTACGCTGCGGCGTATTCCCACCGCAATGCTAATGCCTAATTAGCTTATGCCAGCCTTTAGAAACCACACTGAGGATTTGCGCTTCAAAGTTCTAAAGCCTGCGAAGCCTGTGGTTCCTCATTCACTCCCTACTCTTTGGCACATTGCACAATGGCTAAGGCCGCTGTCGCATTAGAGTTGAGTGCAGCCATCTGTCATGCCAAAGCCACAGCCTAAAGGGCAATGTTCACTGAGTTTGAGATTACTTAAAAAGAAACAGGCCTAGTTAGTTCCTCAGATACCAAAAGAATATCTCGAAACTAACCTCGGCACATTTGTCACAGTAACCTTAGAGCAAAATACACTCTGAAATAGCCTCTAGGGGTTTTAGCTGCCCTGCGTAGCTCGCATGTTTTGCCATTTCGTAAGGGTGTTACAAAAGACAGCTCGTTACATTCCACATAGATTAGAAAATACCTATCACTATAATAGTTTCGATTCATTACTTCTGTCATTATAGTACTGTTTTGGCATATGTGGTTTGTTTTATTTTATGACAGCAAAACTGTGTAAATGTGTAAAACAAATTAAAATCTGATTGGATTTCTGTAAAATCTGATTGAAGACAATTTGTTGTTGTGGACAAAAGTATTAGCAGTGATATAAATTCTCTGTTTTGCTACTTCAGTATTTGTAGAATACTTGATAATAGACAATGATAAGCATTTCATAAGTTTTAAAGGGTTTTATTGGCAAAATCATTCAATATATGCAGAGAGTCAATATTTACAGTGTTGACCCTTCTTCATAACCTCTGCAATTCGCTCTGGCTTGCTGGATAACTGCTTCCAGGCCAAATCCTGACTTGTCGCTACATTCTTGCCTTTTTATTGCTCGGAGTTGATCACAATTTGTGGTGACCTCAGCTCCTCAATGGGATTAAGATCCGGGGAGTTGGTTGGCCACAGATCCAAAATTTCAGTGTAATAATCTCCGTGCCACTTCATTGTCCTCATTGCCTTGTGACATGGTGCTCCATCATGCTGGAAAATGCATGGATCCTCACCAAATTGCTCCTAGGTCGGTGGGAGAAGTACAGGACGCTTTGATACCATTCTTTATTCACGGCAGTGTTTTTGGGCAGAATTGCAAGAGAGCCACTACCTTGGATGAAAAGCAACCCCACATATGGATGGTCTCAGGATGCTTCATTTTTGGCACGACAGGACTTATGGAAGTGTTCACCTTTTCTTCTCCAGACAATCGATTTTCCAGATGACCCAATCAGTCGGAAGAGGCCTTCATCAGAAAATAACTTTGCACCAGTCATCTGCTGTCCAAATCCTTGTACTTCCTTCAGAATTTAAGTCTGTCCTTGATGTTTTTCTTGGAAAGAAATGGCTTCTTCGCTGCCCTTCTGTACACTAGGCCATTGTCCAAAAGTTTTCTGCTCACTGTGCATGCAGATGCACTCACACTCTTCTGCTGCCAATATTGAGCAAGCTCTGCACTGGTGGTGACTCTATTTCATAGCCGACTCCTGAGGAGGAGATAGTCCTGGCGCTTGCTGGATACTCTGGGATGTCCTGAAGCCTTCTTCAGTGCAGTTGAGCCTCTCTCCTTGAAGTTCTTGATGATCTGGTAAATGGTTCTTTCAGGTGCAATATTCTTTGCAGCAATTTCCTTGCATGCGAGGCCATTTTGATGCAACGCGATGATGGTTGCATATATTTCTTTGGAGGCCAGAATCAGAATGATAGAGTGATTTCACCTATTTGTTCACACTTTCCCATGTGCTGACGATATGATTAGTGAAATGATGTTAGTTGGTAATTTTGGGCCAAACAACTGTATATTCTATCCCCTAATGCTACCCTTAAACATACCCATCACAGAAAACTTTCAGCATTTTCACAGTTTCAAAATTAGTATGATTTATAAGCTGTTTTCCTCATGGGGACCAAAAGATGTCCCCACAAGAACAAGGATTTCAGATATTGCCATCTATGTAGGGTATACCTGAACCACACACACACACACACACACACACACACACACACACACACACACGCAGACAAAATAAAATATTTAAATATAAATAGTACACAATTATGATGTAGGTAAAATATTGAATTTATACATTTATTACACTGTCGTTCAAAAGTTTGGGGTCAGTACAGGTTTTTGAAAATAAATCTGTTATGTGCTAGCCTGACGTCGTCATACTCAGATTCTAGTCAGAACTTCCCGACCTAAAAATTTTGTGGGCGGGGTTCGGGCTGGCATCCAGGCTGGTTATGTGCACCAAGGATGCATATGTATTTGATAAAAAATTATGTAAAACAGTAATATTGTGAAATATTATGACAATTTAAACAAACTGTTTTCTATTTTTAATACATTTTAAAATGTAATCTATACCTGTGATGGCAAAGCTGAATTTTCAGCATTATTAATCCAGTCTTCAGTGTCACATGATCCTTCAGAAATCATTCTAATATGATGATTTGCTGCTTAAGAAACATTTCTTATTATCAATGTTGTGCTGCTTAATATTTTTGAGGAAACCGTGATACATTTTTCCAGGATTCTTTGATTAATAGAAAGTTCAAAAGAACAGCATGTATTTGAAATATTTTTTTTATAAGCTGTAATCCACCATTCTGCATCACGCACTGAAAAACAGAATCTCTCAAGCATAATAAAATAATGTAATAGACAGCCTCTTGAGGCTCATTGCTTTATTATATTTCTATTGTATTTAATATCAAAAGGTTAAATCAAATGTCGTCTCCTCCCTCCACAGAAGGACAAATCATGCACAAAGGAGCGTAAGCCACGACCAGTGAGGCCCACCGGTCGTCTTTGCACTGAACTCCACCGCCACCTCACCACCGCACAGGAGGCCGAGGACACCGAGGAAGAGGAAGAGGAGGATGAAGAGGACAGTGACTCGGAGGAGGAAGAGGAGGAGTCATCCAGCAGTGAGAGTGAGAGTATGGTGTGCATTGAGCCAGCAAAGCCCCAGTTCTCCTCAGAGAAGGAACTGCACTCAGTAGTGGAGCTCATCAAATACATGCACACGTACTGCCTGCCGATACGCAAACAGGCCAGCTGGGATCGCAAAGAGCGTGAGGGTTTGGCACGAAAGACCAAGCCTGAGAGCTCGCAGGTCCCACGTGGCCTTCCTCAAAGCTCTCAGAGACCGGGTCCCCAGACCAGCAGTGGGACCAGGCAGAGGGTGCCCTTCACTCGCCGCAGGGAAACCAAAGCACACTCTCTACTCAAGGAGATGCTAGAGACAGTCAGTTCCTTTGACGTAAGCAAGCCTTACAGAATGCACAGCCCCCCTTATATCCACTGCAGAGGGGCTGCGACTCGGCCCGGCGCTGACGTTTCTTCCTCCCCTGCACGTCAGCCCAAAGCTGAAGCTAAAGACTCAGACTGTGAGAGCTCGCATAAGGCCACAAAGCGCCCCAAAAGCCCAGAGCCAGAGGAAGGCTCCTTTTCAGTCAGGCGTTCTCGCCGGCTAGCCTCCTTCCCCAGCCGATTCGCCAAGAAAGTCCGTGAGAACTGTGGGCGGTTGGAGCCTATTGCTGGGCAATCAAGGGAAGAGGAGAACGTGGTCAAACATCCTCCCACTGACCCTCCTTCTGATAGCAGCCAGAAGACCAACTCACAGAAGGCTTCTGAAGGCCATTACTCATCCAGCAGGGACGGTAAGACACATGGGAAAAATGCTGCACGTTCACTCCTTAAACTATAGCTTCACATGAAAATACACTTCTTCTTTTTTGTCTCTGAATCTTTTATTATTCATTATGAGCATGTTTTTAGTTGCTGAATTAAAATGTAATAAAATATCAATTTAAATTTGATATTTATCTGTCTTGAGAATTAAATTTAAAAATAAATGGCTGAGAAAAGAAAATAGTCAAATATACATAAATATTAAAATATTAATATTTAGAAAACTTTTGTCCACACTGTGTGTGGTGTAGCGTGCAGGCATTTATATTTTCTTGACATGCAAGAAAAATAATAAAATAAGATTAAAAATAAATAAATAAATAAAATACACACACACATGTATATATAATATATAATAAATAAATAATAATAGATAATAAATAGGTTAGTCAGGTCAATATAACACCCCTTGACATGTTTGAAAAGAAAAATATGGTATGGTTTTTCCTTTATCCTTTTATATTCCTCAAAGAATGTTTTTGATCTGTAGTTCTTTAGAAAACCATCTATGTTACTGGTGCTTTAAAGAACCCAGAAACCAAACGCTTATCTGAAGAACCTATAATGTACAATTAAGCACGTTTTTAATCTTCAGAGAGCCAGTTCAGGTACTGTGTGAGCTGATCTCTAACAATAACACTGTCTGTTGTTCTGATTGTAGAGAAACGGTCCTGCCTCTGTCTGCCGCTGGCGTCCAAATCCAATGGGTATGTGTTCCATTCATATCTAATCTATTCTAGAGTCCTGGAACACTTCCAGGCCTGAAGTTTAAGACCACCTTTGGACTCCATCCATCTTTAAAATTGCCTAGAGGAGGCTTGTAGAGTCACTGTTTTTACGTAACAAAACACTGTCTCTCACAGTAAAACTTTTATATAAATAGCCCTGAGGTTCTTACCAATTACAGTCATTTGTTGTTTTATGCATATACATAGTTCAGACGTGATGTGGAGTAAAACAACCCAGATCAATCAATCCCTGCTACAAATAGAAAACTCTACAGCAGTAAATCTGATGCATTGTGTTGTTGAGACTCTATCCATTTATTTTCTTGTCCATTAAAGTTTAATATATTCCATATTCTCTCTCCATATTTTCCTGATCAGAGACACGCAGTATGCCAACAAGCCCTTTGAGCAGACTCTCTGTGTGGAATTGTGTGGCACAGCAGGTAATATTACGCACTTTGTCAGGGGTATTTTTATAAGTGTGCCATTTTTGGCATTGTGTGAGCAATTAGCACTTGATTCACCTCATATGTTCTCACGCATGCTAGTAGCTTGCAAGTATTTTCACTGGATTTAGAATGTAGGTAATGACATTTATAGATTAGGCTGGTGAATGTCTAAATTAACTGAATGGTAAAGGGCTTAGTGCTATTACTGAACCCTGTCAAATCAAATGTTCAAGTCTGCGCCATCTACATAGCAAATAATGAGTATTCTCTATATTTACGCTACCTTTCAAAACTTTGGGGTCAGTAGGATTTTTAAAAATGTTTTGGAACATTGCTTACCAAGGCTGCATTTATTTGATCAAAAATACAATGATATTGTGAAATATTATTACAATTTAAAATAACTGTTTTCTATTTGAATATATTTTAAAATGTAATTTATTCCTGTCATGGCAAAGCTGAATTTTCAGCATCATTACTCCAGTCCATGATCCTTCAGAAATCATTATAATATGATGATTTGCTGCTATCAATGTTGAAAACAGTTGTGCTGCTAAATATTTTTGTGGAAACCGTGATACAGTAAAAAAAAAAAAAAAAATTCAGGATTTTTGATTAATAGAAAGTTCAAAATAACAGCATTTATTTGAAATAGAAATCTTTTGTAACATTAAAAATGTCTTTACTGTCAATTTAGATCAATTCAATGTGTCTTTGTTGAATAAAAGTTTTAATTTCTTTAAAAAAATTATACAAACTCCAAACTTTTAAAATTGTGAAACTTTTTAAAATTTTAAAGCAATGGTGATAATTGCCTGAGATACCACTAAAAACAATAACTGATTCAAGTTAATTTGTCATTATTGTATATTAACCATGCTTAATATTGTGTATGACTCTTCATTAATTATGTTCATTGAATGCCTGCTGTGCACTGTGACTAATAATAGAATGTTTGGTGATATTCTAGAGCATTTGGTTGTGGCGCTCATGTGTGTGTCGTAGTGATTAATTAGTGTGTGTTTTCCAGGCCTGACTCCCCCCACCACACCCCCTCATAAACCAGTGGAGGATGAGCTCTTCAAACCAGACGGAAAAGCTGAGCTCACCACCAAGAGCTCGTGCCTGGCGCGGGCGCACATACGCAAGCTCCCAGAGCAGACAGAACTGTACGCCCAGCTGCGCAGGATGGGCCAAACGGGCGACACAGACTCTAAGGGTGGGATGCAACGTGTGTACGGGGACCATGATTACTGCCTATTGGGCCTGGGAGAGAGTCGCAAGAGAATGGCTGCGGCACTCGGCTCTCAGTGCCATGTGGAAGTGGGGGAGAAGGAGGAGGATGAGATGGATGTGAAGAACTGGGAGATTGAGGGACAGGAGGAGAGGCTCCTAACGAACGTCCCTGACTACCAGCAAATGACTGAGGACGAATCGACCACTGCGTTGTTCACGCCCAGTCCAGAGCAGACCAGTGAACCCTCACCTGTCCGTTCTCCCACCCCAGAGCTGGATGCCCAGTCCCCAGTTTCCTGTTCGCCCCCCTCACCCAGCTGCAAACTCCCCTTCAGGTACTGAGCAGTCTGGTGGCTTTTCTATTGCTGTGTTTAGTTGAACTTTCTGACTTCCGACTTCGAAAAGTGCAATATATGAAGTCCAAATGCATGTGTATGATGTCACACAAACATAGCAACACTCAGGGAAATAAAATGCCTTGATGAAGGTGCGTTCATGCCATGTCGGAATTATTAATGATGGGATTTCGACTTCTAAAAAGCATTCACGACCATGTAGAAGAGTTGATAGTTCTGAAGACTCCGAAACACTCAAAATGGCAGAGGCTGCAGTAAAATGTAGTTAAGCTAGTAATAATTTAATAATTCCTATAATTGACTATTGTTAGTGTCTTAATGATGCAAGATTAATCTAAAAATAATCAAAAGACATACCATACATGTAGCTAGCACAGAGTTGGATAACTGATGTCTAATGTCCTGTTAAATAAACTTTTATTAACAAGCATTTATTGATTAACAATGCATTTACATAATGACTGTTTATTTTTTAATAAGGCATTTGCATAAAGAGTGTTACTTGTTTCAAGACACGTTCACAGCAAAGACAATAGCAATAACTATAAAGTTTTAATATTTATTTTAATTTCGAATAGGGAGAAAAGGGAAATCCACATCACAGCTATAATGGTAACAACACAAAGACGAACGATATCGATGGAATCCCTGTCAGAACCAGCATTATATAAGAAAACATGTTTGCCAGTGATACATTTATATAAAAAAAGTTAACCTGGCTGCAGAACATCATTTATCATTTGCTAAGACTGTTTGTTGACAGTCAAACAACTGCTAAGCTAATGTTAGCATTTCCATTTTGTTTCTTTATATGTCATCATTTGAGTGTCAGGGAGTGAAACACCTTTATGTTTGGAAGTCAGGGATCCCTTACGAAAATTAACAATGGTTTTACTACAAATAAAACCATGGTCACTGTAGTTTCACCATGGTAACCACAAATTAACCATAGTTTTGCAACACTAACCATAGTTTAACCATGGTATTTGTAGTGAAACTGTGGTTATACAAATGGTAATCAATCCGCCAAAAATCATGAACTTTTACTATATTAAAACCATGATTCATTTTCATAATATCATGGAGGAATATCCTACATCAGTCTTTAAATGAAATGCTGCATAAATCCCAGTGCAGCTTGCTATTAGCAAGACGCTAGCTACTTTCTTTAGCCATTTTGAATAACTCAGCCCTGTTATCCTTCTTTCAGCGATGAGAGCTCAGAGACATGCCACGAAGCAACTGAAAAAAGGAGCAAGACAAAGTGCGGACAAGAGAATGATGTGGTAGGTTGAGTTTTCAAGCTAACTTGCAGCACTAACCTTATTGTCAAAGGCATACATGCATCTGAAATCTTGTTCATTTCCTTTAAGTGCTGTGGAGCGTATTTGTTCTAATAAGCTGTGCATTTCCAGAACAAGTGCCAAGTGATCTACATTCACAACCTTCCGAGCAGCGTCACTCAGTCCATGCTGCGTAAGCGCTTCGAGGCCTTCGGCCTTCCAGAGGACTGTAAAGTGGTCATCAAAACCGAGTGGGTTCCGTTTCTGTCTAGTTGCCTGACCTTATCATGCCCTCAGCAGTGAGTGGGAGAAAGGAGTGCTGATGTTTCTCTGTGTTTGTGTGCCTGTGTAGGGAGCGTTGTGGAGTGATCACACTGAGACCCACTCAGAACGGCCAGACCTCACGGCACAGGTGGGACTCGCTTGGTCTGAGCGGAGGGAACGGCAGCCGGCGGTTTGGCAGGAAGCGTTACATAGATCTGGGTAAGAGAACAGAGAGCTTTCTGTCTCTTTGATGTTCTCTTTACATCAGTCGTCTGGTGCTCTGTTCTGAGTAAGAGGAAGGTGTCTTCACATTTCTAAGCTAATAAACGGCCTAATTCAACTTCATTTGCATTTAAATAGGAAAAAAAAAGACTTTTTGATTCTTGGTTGGCCCTTGGTTGAAAAAGCAGGGTGCCGTTTTAATTATAGTCAGGCCAGTACACTGCAGTGTTTTGCTATAACATCAAGTCGAGGGACTAAACGTGTGAAGTCAGTTCCAGACAATGACAATGATAATGAAAAAGCAGCTTGCTTGATTTGTTCAATTTTAAATTTAATTCCAATCCAATTTAATGTGCTGAGTCACATTATAACTAGCATATAAATATCAATGTTTGGTGGGGTATAAAGATTACAAAAATGCTGTCCTCATAGTGGTCAATATATATATGATGTAGATAGATAGATAGATAGATAGATAGATACATAGATAGATAGATACATACATACATACATACATACTAGGGCCAAATATTGTACAAGTAATAACCGTATTATCAAGCAGTGTTGTTATTATTATCTAAAACTATTCAAATTGTTTTATGAGGAAAAACTTAAATTACTACTAAAATCACTACACTAACATTTAAATAAACATTAAATTAAGGTACATAGAATTTTTTTTTTTTTTTACTTCATAAAACACTTACTAAAACAAACTAAAATTAAACTAAAAATGTGAAAATAAAAACTAATTCAAACACCAACCAAAAAATACAGGAATCATTTTCTCCTTTTTTAAAGTTATCTTGCTGTTCTGTCTATGCACAATTATAGTATTTGTTGTATTTTATTACTTGATAAAATAAATATAATGCAATTAATCTGTAGAATTAATTCAATATTTACATTTTTTCATTTGTAACCAAATATAATTTTAAATGAATTTTGGCAGATTTCTTTAGTGTTACAAACTAACTGTGAGTGTTTTGCTGTTCAGATGAGGCGGGTCCAGGTCCGGTGAAGAGCAAGTATGATGCACTGGACTTTGACGCTCTGCTGAAAGAGGCCCAGAGAAGCCTGCATCGCTGACACGCCTTACCACGCCTCCAGCGTCATGCCCCTTCCGAGAGTCGCCTCAGCACCTCAACCAAGGCACTTCTTCATGTTTACATTTTGAACATTGGATTAAAAAAATAGACCTTGTCACTTCTAACTGAGGAATCGGAGGACATTGGGGCGGGAGGATTACAAATGAACAGAAACTGCTCTGAGACACCGGACACAAGTGCTGCTTCTCGTGTGTATTTGATGCCATTCATGACGTCGCGAGCGGCTCGGGCTTCGTAGCAAACCGCACTCTTTTCCATTGGTAGTTGTGACGTGCGTGTGATTTTTTTTTTTTTTTTTTTTTTTTTTTTCCGTACCCCTTTTGTCTCTTCTTCATAGACCTGCAAGGTGCTTTCACCATTTTGTCGTACAAATATATAAACAATAACTGCTTTGTATTAGCAAACTTTGGATGTTCAACTCTGTGTGTGTGTGCGTGTGTTATGATGAAAAGTGGAAAAAACGACAAACAAAAAAATCCTACAAGGTAGAGTTTACAAATCAAAAAGTCAAGAAAAAAGTAGTCTTTTTGTAATTTTAGTGCTTCCTTGATTTCATCTATGCACTCAAACGAGGTAGTGCTTCTTTGGTCTGGCCTCTACCCTCCTCTGCTGTGGGAGGGGCTTTTGCTGAGTCCAAGTCCGACTGTACTACCTTAAAGCTCATTTTTTTACATTAAAATACTCTCTCCTATCCAATGAAGAGATTCAAGTAAACACAAATCCTGCAAAGTGTATCAAAATATCGCTCTGTTTGTTTGAGCAACCTGACACAGCCAATGGTGTTAGTTTGGGGGCGGGGCTATCTATTTGGCTGACCAATTGTTAACCGGTTTCCATTTTTTGACGCAGAAATTACTCTTCACCTTTAACTTACCAGTTTCTATTACTGTTTTAATTGCCAGAACGCAACCCAATCCAGTGGGTGACAAAAAGGTTTTGATTGTTTCCCGAGAAATGGAATGTACCCATCACAAATGCGATTGTAATGCCCATCCTATTGGTCTTGATTTGAAAGTACAGTTGAGTGGTTGGACTCTGCCAGTAGCATAGCCCTGACCTCCATCCAGGCGGTTGACTCATTGGAGCGCTCCTGTCATTGGTAGAGAGAAGGGTGGCGGTAAACTAGGAGGAAGATCTTTCCAGAGCTCAATCTCATTAGAGATACAGTCGTATCTCTGCTTTGTTTACATGTCACTCTCTCATACTCTTTCTCTCTCTAAGCTCAAACACTCTTTTTTTACTCTCTCCTTTCTGACAGGGGAAGATCTGCGGGTTTTTTCTAGCTCTTACCTTGTGGCTACTTCTCTATTTGTCCTTTGTGTGTTTTTTGAAGTCTAAAGGTGTACAGTGTATAACTGCGTGTCGTCCGTGTCTTTTATGGGGTCTAGGGATGGGTCTCTGTCCCTTATTATATGCTGGGACCCGTTGCTTTTATTCTGTGGGGGTCTCCTCGAACCCTCGGCCTGTGGATCTAGTGCAGTTGTGAGCGAGTGTGCGCATGTACGCGCGTGCTGG
Source organism: Gila orcuttii (assembly GCA_026230005.1). Lineage (NCBI taxonomy): Eukaryota > Metazoa > Chordata > Actinopteri > Cypriniformes > Leuciscidae > Gila > Gila orcuttii. The sequence goes on along the minus strand of JAPDVR010000016.1, from coordinate 26,847,942 downwards.
TTTAGGGAGGGCCGTCCGTCGGCCTCTCTTTGCTCCCTGCCTCTCCCCTTTATCCCGAAACACACCCCCACTCCCCAAACCTGAATGTTTACATGACTGAATTCTCTTTCGACTTTTACTAGAGCGCACACTAAGTACAGAACGCCTTATTCAGTGTTAAAGTACCCTATCAGGACGTGCCTTTCGGCTTTCCCTTTTATGGTACTGAGCTGTTACTTGGACACGGCCTCTGAATATTACAGACCAATTCGCCCAATAAGATCTTGAGAAAACAAACTGAATGAGTGTTTGTGCTTAGTATGTATAGTAAGTGAGAGATGTGCTGGTTTACATGATTATATATATAAATAGGAGAAGTATATAATGTGTATATAGCACTGTGTCTTGTGTAAACATGAGATGTATGGTTATGTGCTGTACAGCGATGTGGTAAACATGTGGTTTTAAATGGTGAGTCTGATTGGTTGTTGGTGAACCCGATGATGCGCCGTTAAGCAATACAGGGAGATCCAGAAGGGAATTTTCATTGATATGGCTTCATAAGTCAAACACTGTTGTATAAAGTGTCCCTTTAGAAATGGTTATTTTTAATTACTTTGACGTGTTTTTCTTTTTTATGCAATTGAGATGCAATATCGCTAAGAGAGCCTTTCTCATTGAAGAGATTGGTTGTTTTAGGGTTATAGGGGAAATCGGATCTTGTACTGTATGTTGTAGGCGGCTCAGATCGTTCTCAAAGAAGGTCGACGTTTAAAGACTTTTTTCCAAGGAAAATACACAGACAGCCCAATCTCACAAGGAGAGCCTTAAACCTTAGGGGAAAACAAAGTTATCAGTCCTATCTGATCTCCTTTACAATCCAATGTGTTTTCTTTACTAAAGTAAGTAAACTTTTTCAATACAGCCATATTATAAAAGGTATATAAATATATATAATGAAATATACATATATATATATATATTTGTGTGTTTGTGTAGATAAATATATAGATGATATAATTTGTTATAGATCATTTTATTCAGTGTTTCAGAACACTTCAATACATTTCAACACTGTCAATCTAGAATGTACAGATCCAAATTAAAAATAAACGAAAAAAGATAAAAAAAAAAAATAAAAAAAAAAAACTTCCAAAGGGAACCTTCTTCAATGCAATACATTTTTTCCAGCCCTCATTTTAGCAATCGCTAGACAAGTTGACCAAAAAGTACATTTGATGTTTGGATACAGAAGTGCGGTATCACATCAAATCCATTTCGCGAATGTCATGATCGTTTGGCTTGGCCCGGTGTGTGTGTGTGTGTGTGTGTGTGTGTGTGTGTGTGTGTGTGTGTGTGTGTACATCTGATTTCTTCCACTCTTTTTTTTTTAAGTTCATACAAAACGTCACTTTTAATTCACTACATCTATGGCCCTGCAATTTGTTGTTCACAAAGTACATCCTCTTGCAAGATCGGAGAGAATTTTCCAATTGAATCAGCAGATTATATTTGGGGAAAGTTTATATTGTCTGTTAAACCTTTGATCATTTTTAATCAAGAAGGGGATCTAAAGTTTGTCATTACGGTGCCAGAGCCTCAGATAATGAATCGCACATCCATGTTGCATTGTTTTGCTGCTTCAAGACCTTGTCTTTTGTGGAAACAAAATTTTAGTCAAAGGGCATTTTTTTTTTTCATTGTATTGTTTTGATGATTTTTTTGACTATTTACATCTAGAGACTATCAAATTCACTATGATTTTTCTTTTTTAACGTAGTTTTTGGTAAATATTGCTAGTAAGATTTTATATTTTTACACATTTGTTTCATTTTTAGTTTTTTTTATTTATATGCCACTCCAGGTTGCATATTTGTCCAGGTGTGGATGTCTTGAAATGATATTGGTTTTATTTTCAACTTTTTTTTTTTTTTTTTCTCAGCATTGTGATTTTCATACATCTTGAGAATGTGAAGACAAATGCATTTCAGTATTTTTAAATTGTTAAAATCTAGTTTCCTAGATCAAATCTATATAGTGGAATTATTTGATGTCATAAATTATATTTTAATTCATGTAAATAGTTTTAAAAAAGCAAATGATGGCTTCCTTTTAAACTGAACACATTTCTCTTCCGAGATTGTTTACATTATTAAACTGTAGAAAGAAACTGATCCTCATATACTGTAAAAAAAGTACATATATCCATTGTTTTGCCTCCAAAAAAATAAAATCCATAATGAACAACATTCAGCTTGTTAATTCATTCATGTACTGCATTACTATCTGTAAGCCAGAAAATAAACATTGAATGCTGCAGTTAACCGCAATAATACCTTCCACAGAAATCAACACTATTCTTAGAACGAGTGCTGAACAGCAACTTGAAAAAGAGGATTTTGAAAAACCCAGCAGCACTTGCTTAAGACCGTCATTTTCCCCCCATGTTCCAAATGACATTACAATGCGTATTGCGTAAACAGAATAGCTCAGCTGGAAACAGTCTGATTGGTTACTGCATTGAAATGGCAGCCAATAGCAAATGGTGTTCTGTGTTGTATCCATGCAGACTGGCGGTTCCTTTCACTGAGGGTATGTAGCAGAACATGCTGAATGAGACCACTGTTAATGCAGCCATTCGGAGAGCTGGTGGCAATTTGCCGCTCTGCTGGTTTGTGATCCGGATGTCAGAATAATCATCCCCTAAGGCATTGCGTGTGTGTATGTGGGGGGTGCACATCTATCTGAAAAGGCGTGTGTATTTGCTGTCACGTCAGAGCTTATTTTTGGCTTTTGCAGTGGTTGCAGATTTTCTTGACTCCACCTCTTTGCTGTGGGACTGGGGTAAATGTAGCAGAAGATGTGACATCATAGTCGTTGACGTGCAGTGACTGCGTCTGACATGACGTAAATGCTAGAATTGAGTCCGCCTCTATTTTCTGTCCTGCCAATCGGCTCTTATCCTTCTCAGTCGATTGGGCCAACACCCCCTAGGTGTTATCCAATGCTTTTGTAAGACTGTTATGTATGTCCCAGTGGGACAGTTAGTACTGGCACGCGCGCGCACACACACACACACACACACCGAGTGCAACCGAGCATACTGCGTCCTAGGGGCAGAAGTCTTATTTTGCACAGCAACACAGTTACAAAGCTTTAAAAAGACGAGGCTAGGCTCAACAATTCCTCACTTTTATTTATACATTTCTACATATAAATAGTAATAATACAAAAAAAAGTGTTTATATGGACTTTCAAAGTGTATTCATACTGTGCTCTCTAAGATGTTATTTAGTATGTAAGAATTCTATTCTATTCACTAAAGTTTGATAATTATAGTTTTAATAAAACTATCTGTTGATGACATAAACCTGGTTTGGGAAATGTTGCAATAGTCTGTTACTTAAACACACTAAAGGGTTTTCTTTACTTTTAAGCTCAAGACTAGTGTAAATAATTGACAAAGGAATATCCTGCCGAGAGAAATAATAAAAGTGGCCCAAATTATGGGTTATTCTTGTTGTCTGTTTTTGCGCTGTTTGACGTCTAGGAAATTACACAGGTCTTGGACTGAGAAGAGGATTGACCCGCGCTTCCTGTGAGGAGAGAATGTGGATATGGAAAAGCAGAAAAATGACAATTGTCAGTTGTTTGTAAAAAATTATTTTTGTTTTAACAAAAATGTTACCCCTTAAGTTGTTTCAAACCCATAAAAAGTTTTTTTTTTTTTCTTCTGTGGAACATAAAAGGAGAAATTTGGAAGAATGTTCATGTTGCTTTTTTCCTTACATTGAATGCAAAAAGACAAAAAAGCACCAAAAAAGTAGTCCATATAAAGTCATATGATAGATTTGTGGGGGCAAAAACACTGAAATGTAAGTCTTTATTCACTAAAAATCTTGTATTCCGCAGTAGACACATGGACTTTTCTGATTCTATTGCGTCATTTTGCGCTCACTTTATGTAAAAGATCAGTGTAAACATTCTTTAATTTTAATATCAGTGTAAACATCTTACCTCCACAGAGGGAACAAAATAATATAGGTTTGAAACAACATGTAAATGAGCAAAAAGGAATAGTTCATCCCAAAATGACAATTAAGAAACATCGAGACACTGTTTGAGTCACTATTTACCTTGTCTGGCAGCTAATGCGGCCGCATCTGCTTCCTCTTTAGCTTTCTTGGCCTCTTCCAGCTTTGCTAACTTGGCCTCGTGTATTTCCTTCAGAGCGTTCCACTCCTTCCTGTTGTTCAGCAAACGATCGAGCATGGGCGTGATCTGCACATGGAAGCGAGAGAACTCCTGCAAGATGGATGGGACATGAGTAAATGGGGAGTATTGGAAGTGGGTAAAATTGTTGATTAATAAAGAAACTTCTACATCATTCAAGATCTTGTTGTCCTAACTATCCATATCATAAAAACTTTAAATGCAGTTATTGAAGCTCATGGTTTCTTAAGGAAGCTCAAACGTGCTGCGTAACACGAGAATGAACCTCATTGGTTCTTTTTGAAGCTCAAACGTGCTGCGTAACACGAGAATGAACCTCATTGGTTCTTTTTGAAGCTCAAACGTGCTGCGTAACACGAGAATGAACCTCATTGGTTCTTTTTGAAGCTCAAACGTGCTGCGTAACACGAGAATGAACCTCATTGGTTCTTTTTGAAGCTCAAACGTGCTGCGTAACACGAGAATGAACCTCATTGGTTCTTTTTGAAAATCAAACGTGCTGCGTAACACGAGAATGAACCTCATTGGTTCTTTTTGAAGCTCAAACGTGCTGCGTAACATATGAATGAACCTCATTGGTTCTTGCTGAAGCTCAAAGGTGCTGCGTAACACGAGAATGAACCTCATTGGTTCTCGCACGTCAAGCGTACATACTTGAGCTTCTGTTTACCACAACTAATGTGTGAGTTGATGAATGTTTAAAAGCCTAAACTCAATCTGTTCATCATATAAAGCGATCGTGTCTCTCCAGAAAATTTGGACTAAACCGCTCAATTCAAATAGTTTTACAATATCTTTATGAATTTTTTGAAGCATCAAAGTAGTAGTTTGCGCAGCTGTCAATGGAGGGACAGAAATCTCTCAGATTTTTAATCTAAAAGATTAGAAGACATTCTAACTGCATTCATATAAGCTACATCACACTGAAAAATGCAGTCAAGACTTATTTTTGGTATTAACAAATTTGTATAGGATTTGAATCGGTAGAAGATAAAATCGCAATTCATATGTAAAGCAATTTCCCCCCACCCCTACTTCTTGTGACTCTTTACTTCACATTCTCTAATTCCAGCAGGCCTGCATTCTGACGTTCACAGTCAATAAATGTCAAGTATACAGACATCTGATCAAGACCATTGCTGTACATTTATGCTGATGATTATGTATCTGCTTCCTGATGGACTCTCGTCTGGATCCTGTGAACATTTATAAGTGTAGATCAATGAATTCCCATTTGTCGTTTTGTTTACTAATCGAAATGGAGGACCTCACCTTGTAAACGAAAGCACAGACGAAATCAATGAAACCACACTGCAGTTTGGGAAGATCTTCTGCTTTGTTCCGGTCCATCATGGGCTGTAGATGAAACAGCATGTGCTTAATTTGTATCAAAATGAACCCCGACAACATATTGATGCAAACTGAATACATAGAGGTGGTGAAGATCCATTCGACTAATGTAGAAAGTTCAGTGCCACTTTTTCCAAAGTTGACATTATATTCCTGCATTTCCAATCACAGCTAAAGAAAATGGGGAGTTTTGGAGCAGTCTGTTTGACTGGGCCTTTGTGACCGCTCTTTCTGATTCACTGCACCGCATAATAGGCAGTACATCACGACATGACCCATGGGAACTTTTCATTCTTATTCCTTTTCCCTCAGCCCCCCCTCCCCCTCATTCCAGGCGCTCTCTCACAATGGGCTGCTGCTCCAGCACTGTCCTCTCCAGGTCACCCTGCTCCCAGAATTCTGCAGCAACAGACAGCGCCACCTGCAGGACAGAGAGCAAGTAGCCACGGTCAATATTAAGCTTAGATTTATGGTCATTGTAGATGCATTTGGAGAGAAGCAAATAATATGGACTTTATGTGTAAAATATGTTAACTGTGCATTAGAGACCATTAATGACTTAAAGAAGAAGCAGAAATCGCTCCATAACAATGTCCACTGAAACAGACCTGGCGGCTGGCACATGTCCCATTTGCAACTATGAAATCTAGCTCTATCATCATTGTTCTTGGATCTACTTCATGAATATAATAATAGCATTACCAAAAAAAAAAAAAAAAAAACATCTTAAAGGGCAATATTATTTTTTTTTTTTTAAAAGCATGACATACAGCTCAATATAATCTCACATGTGAGATGATCTACAGTGCCGTCTGCTGCGAATTGCATATAATAATGAGTGTTAAACAATGAATGTAAACAACCCATCCATGGATACATTATCATATGAATAGGGTTTCAGACTCATTATGCCAGCTGAGAGCCCAGCGATTTCATTTTCCTATGCAGTCACACCCTTGGCTGCCCTAGATGTTTGAATACATTGCTGTAGTATCAGGCCTTGCATGTGACATTGCATTATCCATTAGGAATATCTAACCTTGCTCTGAATCTCCCATGGCTTGGCAATGGCTGACAAATCACAGGCAGTCATCATCATAGCCCTGCGGTGAGGAAAACCAAAATACCATGCTGTGAATTCATATTTATGAACCCTAAATGGCACCAAATTCAAGCTGCTACATATTTTCTTTTGCAAGTATATAAATCAGCTTATTTTTCAAACAGATATTTATGGTTGATATTAGATTTGTTACCAATTATTTTCTCACAGCACTTACATGACAATCTCTTTCCGAGTTGTTTCTAACATCATGTATTTGGTCCAATTGTCCCAGCTCTCGTAGGTCTTGGACTGATCCACAATCTTCTGAAACATGGTCCTTTTCCTGTGGAGGCGCATCATGATTAAATTCATGTTAATCATGCATATGCAGCTCTGACAGCCTCTAGCTACAAGACTAAAGGCTCGTTCACACCAAGGACGATAACTATAATGATAACTATATTAGTGTCCACACCAACACACAATACCGTTCTGTTTATTCTAAGCACAGGCTGCAGTTATGGCGTCTAGCACTTTAAATGCTCAAGCTCTTTAAGCCTCAAACACATATCCCAGGTCTTTAATTACCCGGGACATCAGTCACTACTATCCTCCTCATTTTTTAAAAATTAGAAATCAACCTTCTTAGTATTCCTCAATAAATTCATTATAAACAATGTAGAAAAAAAAAGAAAAAAATATATATAAAATAATGCCTGTTTTCCAATACATTTATTTGTAAAAAAAAAATAAAAAAAAATAACGACCCGAGGTGTGTAACAGTGCAAGTTTATTTTTTTTCTGCACAATAATTGAATCTTTGATGACTAAATAAGTGGAATTCACCTTTATTTCACAAGGTGGCCATGTCTGATGAAGTGTCGTTTCACTCATAGTTACCACAGGCAGAAAACAAAAAAATAAATGTGTTTAAGATGACGAATATGAGCCAGATGCTCAAAGTACTGGGAAATGAGCTCTGACGAGGACAGTGATGATGGTATAAAAACATCTGCTCAAACTGATCCTTACAAGCTCCAAACGTAACAAAATATTCTAATAACAGGAGTGTTTTATTTTTATTCGGGTCGCTAAAGACCCGAATTTATAATAATGATTGGCGAAACATTCATGCATTTAAGGGTTAAAGCAGGATGGATTCTGATTAAATGCCAATGTTTTTATCATACATCAGCTGGAAAAAAAATCTTTCTGAAAATGATTCCAACAATATTGTTTCTCGGAGCCATTATTGTTATAAGTATGGTGTGGACTCTATTCTTTTATATTTAGAATAATTTTTGGAACTATATCTTTATCATTATAGTTATAGTCCTTGGTGTGAACAGGGCTTAACTCTAAATAAATAATTCACAAATTATATCTCACAGGGCTAAAAAATTAATTTCTTACTTGAAATACAAGGCCAAGTCTGTTGCAATGATAGCTATGTCCATCAAATGGATGACGTTTTCGTGCTGTCTTCGGTTCAGATTCTGGTAGATATTTAAGGCCTTGGAAAACAAATTATTTCAGTGAGGAAACTGCTGGCTGTGAGTGAGGAGGCAGTTATTGATGGGGCTTATCAACTAGACGTACATTTTCAATGGTCTGTAGAATTCAAAATTGTAATGATGGCTGAAGCCTGCTAAAAAATGTCTAGAAATATAATTAATTTTCAGCATTACCTCATCTCTAAGCAGAGTTTTTCCAAAGTCCAGATGGTGCCTCTCGAGAATGGAGGAACCATGCAGCTTTGCCAGTGGATTCCCAGACCTGGCAAAATCATCACAGAAAATGATTCTCAAGACCCAGAAGGTCACAGACTTTCAATCCAATTGAATGTAAAAAAGCATAATGCAATCTGAGATTTCAGCTTGCAAAATTTAGCATGATAGCAAATCAATCAAATCTAAATGTTGCCTTTTGACATACATGAAATATATATTCTACATAATATATAATCCTACCCAATACCTTAACTTAAAGCTGCAGTCTGTAACTTTGTGTTCAAAATTTATATAATAAGCGAGTACATTATGAATCCATTTTCCAAACCGTGTTCTTGTCTTATCCTGAATCACTATGCTACACCTATAATAAGTGTTTATATTCGATTTTAAACCATTAGCTGTTTATTAACTGCTCAAGCTCTAAAAGTTACGGACTGCAGCTTTAACAACTACCTTACTAACTATTAATAAGCATTAATTAGTAGTTTATTGAGGCAAAAGCTGTAGTTAATAGTGAGAATTGGACCATAATCTAAAGTGTGACCGTGACTTCCACGGGTGTCCCCTCAAAAAAACAGGTGATTTAAAAGAGAGAAAGTCTTCAAACAGTATTTCTAAATATTGTTATACATACACATATTTCTTTAATAAGAGCAGTGGTACGTTGACAGTAATGAGTACATACTTCATCTGGTAGAGATTGTTAGTGCCGCGGTGGTCAATATCATGACAGAGCCCAGCGGTCACCATCGCCATCGCCTCCAGGTCCGTATAGTAGCGCTTCAGGTCACCTGTCTGAGAGACATGAGAACCGGTTTAATGGGATTGAAGGCGGAGCTTCCTTAAGACACTCTTGTAGAGCAAGACGCTGACTAGTGAGGGCTCATTAGGCTCGGTGAAGCATGGGAGTAGTGCTGAGAAAGGCTCATTAGCAGCCTGGCCTGCATTTCTTCCAGCACTCCAACACTCCGTCCTTCCTGATGTACGGCCAGTTCACTGTGATTACACATGACTTTACGAGGAGCAGGTTTACACTTGGATGATTAATTAGATGGGTCTGCCATTTCAGAGGATATGTGTTGGAGGTGGGCCGTATCCTTAAACATATTACCTAAAAAAAGGCCCACGACTCTAGCACCCACCAAACAGAGAGGCAAATTTATCAAATGCTGGTTTGTTTGTTAAGGAAAGTAGGGTTTCTCTAGCAAGATTATCACTTGTAACTTAGGCGAGCACAGATTTTAAGGGGACTGAGATGAGATTTTTAGGGCCCTCTTAAAAAGGTCTAGAACTGATTTTTTTTATTCTGAGAGAGTTTTCTCTTACCATGAGCAGTGTAAACATGGTCTGGCCAACGTTGAAGCCATGCCTCCAGTTGTGGTAGGTGATCTTCCTGTAACCTTTACTGACTGAGTACACAAAGCGCACCAGGGTCTAGAGATAAAGCAATGTCAGCTTTCAGTCTTACAAGGCACTGGAAATATTGTATTTACAATGTGCAATAAAGTATCTTGGAACTCAGTATCTCTTTAACGACTTGTAGCAGCAATAGTTGGGTACTCGCTAGGGTGTACATACATAAGACAATGATAATGACTTTAAATATTAGACTTTGGTGCATATTTCGCCCTGCACCATTTTTGTTGTGGACATAAATTATATCTCGTTTTGCAAATGATAAAACCGGCAAAAATTGGTACCCAAGTAATATCTAGAGACAAGGGGTCTCATTTATAAAACGTGCGTAGGATCCTTACTAAAAGTGTACATGCGCCCGAAAGACAAAAATGGCATACGCAAAAAAAATATTCAGACTTATAAAACCGTGCGTACACCAGAACCTGCGCAGAATTCACTTTATAAATCCCAGTCAGCGGAAGATTGTGCACACATGCGTCTCCTCCCCGAAATAACATATATGGAGCTTACAACGCCTAGTTTTACTATGCATATCCTCATCTGCATATGATTATTCATCCACGTGATAATATGTTTAACGGTACAGGATATTCGGAAAATATGTAATACGGATGTGCGGTCACATTGCATTAATAAAAATCATTTAGTAGCCTATCCTTGCCTTGTTTTTGAATAAATAAATCAAATAGTGTAAAATACATTTCAGAGAAAGTTTTTCTCAAACTTTTCCACTCGCCAAATAGTATTTTTAATTGATTTATATATTTTTTAATGGAAACAGATAGACCATGTTGTGCATTATTTGCACTAAACAATTTTTTCAGACAATCTGCTATTATCATGATAAGCAATTATCTCTGTAGTTAAAACATTAAAACACAGCATGCCAGAGGAAAAGTGTCCAAAAGCATTACATCCACAACAAATATTTATATTTATTGAATATAAAAAACGTTGTAACTTCTCAGTAATGATTTCATGTAGTTTAAGTGTTTAACTCAATTAATGAGAATGGCATATTTAATCTAAATGTTTATATCAGAAGTAAAACATAGTTCAAATCATTATTTTATTTATTTAAAATGTTTATTGTGAACATGCACTGTATTTATGATTAGGACTCATAATGAAGATTTTTTTTTTTATGGTTTTACTACTATATGCGTCAGTTTCACTAAATGGCCCAATGCGCTCGCTGGCCGTTTAAGAAGGGATGGATATTTGCTTCAAGTGATAGGCTTGGTGAGTGAAATTATATTTGTATTATCTTTCTATTGGTGAGTGAAATTATATTTGTATTATCTTTCTATATATGTATAATTTTCTTTAGATTTCTGTCTAAAAGTGACCAAAAAGACATTCAACTCCAGCTCATCATCGGTGTCGCCAAACTGCTCCCTCTCCAAAACGTTCGCACGCATGGGTCAGACTTTCCGTACAGGTGCGCAAATTTTCCCGTCAAGTTTGTTTTTATAAATCACAACTTATGCGTCGGAAGTGGCGTACGCCTCTTTCAGGGCCTGTTTTGTGCGTACGTGCAGTTATAAATGAGGCCCCAGGAGATTGATTCATGAAAATCTTCCTAAATAAGTAGTTAAGGAATTTCAAAAGTTAAATTCTGAGAAGTTCATAAGATTCAATTTTCAAGTACAATTCTTGAAATATTTCTTAGATGTTCTCAAATATTTTATTAACCTATTAGTAGTGTTATCTGACTATATGGTGGTTCTTGCTTATGACTAGCTTAACGGGAGTCCAGCACTTGGTGTCATATTGTGCCATATATTACTTAAAGAGAAGTTCCTTAAATGGAGTGATCTGTTGCATTCATTTGTGCCTCAGAGTTGTTACTGAGTTTCAAATTGAATGTGCAAAATCATGACCGATCATTTTTTACATTATCGATCATTGGTGTTTTCCTTCAGAGTACTTGTGCACATCCCTAGTAATATTAATATGTATTATAGGTAGCTAGTGTTATGTTGTAATGCTTAATATATTAAACAACCCAATAAATTCATTAAACATTTCACCTTTTGGGATTTATGACAGCTGGAGGTTATTCTAACTTTAATAGGTTATCTGGCATCATCGCTCACCTCACGTGGAATATGGAACTTGTCTACCACACCCAGCTCATAGTACATCTTGATGCCACACTTCACTAGGTCCAGCTCAGTGAACTCAAAGTCACAGAAGTGAAACTCAAAGATCTCTGACACCTTTGAGTCTATCAGTGTGTCAGCCTGTAGAGAACAACAACATGAAGACACACAGCTATAAAACAATGAGACTTTAAACCAAGTGTGATTTTTTGTGTTTTACCAGAATATTCTCCAGCTCGTCCTCTTCACATTCATCAGGCTCTTTCCCGTACAACTCACGCGTGTTCTGAACACACACACACAAAAACACAGTCAGTTTCACACTGCTGATATTCCAAGATGATTATTTTATGTTCATATAACCCCTTTTAATCAGACCATCAATCATAGTGTCATATATGATGACAGCACTGCTCCTCCACATGATCAAGTTAATTCATACTGTACAAATAGGATGTACTGCTATTACCAGCATTACCAATGTACTGTAATTTATTTTAATTAGTGCATACTAGGAAATAAGTTGGAGAAACCCACCAAGACATTCTGAATCTCATCCTTTCTGCACTTGACATGGTACATGACCATGTCCTGAAAGATGTCCTTGCGATTTTCCAGCTTGTTCATCCTGTCATAAGTGTCTGTATTCAGCACTGACCAGCCCAGGAACTGAGTGAGTGACTGAAATAGACACAGATTGGGGTTTAGATTACATTTAAATTCAGGCTCACATTTAGGTTGAGAGTCATGTTCAGATTCACATTCAGGTTTAGATTCACATTTACATTCAGGTTCATATTTACCGTAGGTTGAGATTCAGGTTTAGATAAAATTTTTCTTTCAGATTCACATTTACTGTAGGTTGAGATTCAGGTTCACATTCAGATTCAGGTTTAGATTTACATTTACATTCAGGCCCACGTTTAGGTTGAGATTCAGGTTCAGGTTCAGATTCACATTCAGGTTTAGATTCACATTTACATTCAGGTTCATATTTACTGTAGGTTGAGATTCAGGTTCAGGTTCACATTCAGATTCAGGTTTAGATTCACATTTTTATTCAGGTTCAAATGTTTAGGTTGAGATTCAGGTTCAGATTCAAATTTACATTCAGGGTCACTTTTACCGTAGGCTGAGATTCAGTTTCAGATTCAGGTTTAGGGGCTGTTTACACAACACTATTTTTAACTAAAAAAATATTTTTTTATTTGTTTTGGCCGTTCGTTTACACGACAACAGCGTTTTGGGTGCCTGAAAACAAAGTTTTGAAAACGGGTTTCAAAGTGCAAGTTTTTGAAAACGCAAATCTCTGAAGACGATGATGTCATGCACATGCGTATTATGTTTACAGTCTATAGTGTTTCATCGCCATCTAATGGCCTGGCAGCAGAATACAGGGTTTTTTATTAGTTTTTGTGGATCCGTGTGAATGGGGATCGTTTTGACAATGGTGTCGTCTGTACGGGAAAACTCAAAGGAAAAACGTCTCTGTTTTAAGCAATTTGTTGTCGTGTAAAGATACACTTTCTCATTCACATTTACTGTAGATTAAGGTTCGGGTTTGGGTTCGGGTTCAGGTTCACATTCAGATTCAGGATTAGATTCACATTTGAATTCATGTTCACATTTAGGTTGAGATTCAGGTTCAGATTCAGGTTTAGAGGATGTTTACACAACACTATTTTTAACAAAAAAAATATGACTTTTTATTTGTTTTGGCCGTTCGTTTACACGACAACAGCGTTTTGGGTGCCTGAAAACGCAAAGTTTTGAAAACGGGTTTCAAAGTGCAAGTTTTTGAAAACGGTCTCCGTGTAAACAACAAAAACGCAAATCTCTGAAGACGATGATGTCATGCACATGCGTATTATGTTTACAGTCTATAGTGTTTCATCGCCATCTAATGGCCTGGCAGCAGAATACAGGGTTTTTTATTAGTTTTTGCGGATCCGTGTGAATGGGGATCGTTTTGACAATGGTGTCGTCTGTACGGGAAAACTCAAAGGAAAAACGTCTCTGTTTTAAGCAATTTGTTGCCGTGTAAAGATACACTTTCTCATTCACATTTACTGTAGATTGAGGTTCGGGTTTGGGTTCAGGTTCACATTCAGATTCAGGATTAGATTCACATTTTTATTCATGTTCACATTTAGGTTGAGATTCAGGTTTATATTCACATTTAAATTCAGGTTCATATTTACTGAAGGTTGAGATTCAGGTTCAAATTCACAATTTCATTTCAGATTCACATTGAGATAAAGACAGAAATCTAACAAGAAGATTAAAACATTAGACAGATCAGACAGAAATTAATCTGAAAACTACAAAAAAAAAGGTCACGTGCCCACAAAGAATGGTTGAACTAAATTAAAATTCTTTCTGTGGACTGTAGTTTAAAGAGACATTAAGTACTTTTTCGTAGACTTTAGAGCTTTGGTTTAGCTTTCAAGGGGCAAAACACATTATGGATAAATAATGCAGAGTCTGCTGATTCATCAATTATTTATATTTAGCTATGACACACTACTGGTCTATACTGTGACCTCAAATACCTCCATTAGTGTTTCATCCTGTTCGTCAAAAGGCTTCCCATCTTTCCTGTTATAGAAAGTGGCCACGCCAACGATTTCCTCTTTCTTGTTCACGATGGGCAAAGAGAGCACATTCTTTATTGTCCATCCAGATTCATCCAGAGGTTCTTTCTGGCAGGACAAAAATAAACTTTAATCAAAATATATTTCAGAAACATATTTAGTTTAGTAGATATACAAAAAAGGTAAGATATACAGCTTTTGGAAGACTGCTCATTTAATTTAATTGATTTTGTAGGAAGCATAAGTTAAGGTGATCTCACTTGAAAGTCAAAGAGCTCGTCTTGAGCAGCGTTCATGATATTACAGATCTGTAAGACAGAGTGAAGGGAAAGCAGCAGTCACGCTCACTGAGAAGGGGTATTGCTTTCTGATTAATTACTGTTCACAAAATTACAATTATCCATCATTTCAGTGTAGGAGCACATTCTATTCCCCCTCACTGTGCACATGACAGGAGCATTATAAACCATAATAGCTTTCAAATTGTCTGACTACTGTGGCATCAGTGGAGGAGGATGGAGGTCTGGACTCTCACCAGGCCGTTCTCTGCAACGTAGGTGGGAAGCCCACTTACTAATGCCCAGTGGTCAGCAGTAGGGTTACTGTAACGACAACGAATATGCATCGGAACAGAACAATACAGATCTTTCCTATAATAAACCCCATCTTCTATTTTCTAGGTGGTCTAGAGAAATCAAAAATATACACTTCTGTTCAAAAGTTTGGGGTCTGTAAGATTTCTAAATGTTTTTGAAAGAAGTCTCATGCTCAATCAAATTCAAATAAGCGTTTTCTATATGAATATATTTTAAAATTCAATTAATTCATGTGATGACAAAGCTGATTTGCTGCTCAAGAAACATTTCTTATTATCAATGTTGAAAACAGTTGTGCTGCTTAATACTTTTGTGGAAACCTTGATACATTTTTTATACAGGATTATTTGATGAAATGCAGTTCAAAAGAACAGAATTTATTTGAAATGGAAATCTTCTGTAACATTATAAATGTCTTTAGTGTCACTTTTGACCAATTTAATGCATCCTTACTGAATTAAAGTAATAATTTATTTTCTTTAAAAAATATAATAATAATAATAATAATGATTATATGTGCTAAGAACATAACAACGAGTTCTCTCAAAAATAATAAAACCATTATTGCTCAGACCTGGCTCCACAGCAAACACCCATAACTGTCTGGCAAGCTTGCATCTTGCTATTTCTTAATATGTTTATAAGGTACAACATTTAAAAAGTGCATGTAATGTAGAATGATGGATGATAAAGCATGTGATAAAGCATTAATTAAATGCCAAGTGGTAGCACACAATCAAATTTAACCCGCAATAAGAATTTATAAACTTACGGAATTACTTTGATGTCCTCCTTTCCATGCAATATGTAATCAATTACTTTGTAGAAAATCACTTCCTGAAGCAGAATTAATAGCGCAAGTCAAACACAACAGACATGACAGCAAATAAGAACTCATAACGAATCATTCATTGAAGTTTTGTGTTTCTCTGAAATGATTGACTAAATACACGTTTCCCATTTATACAATGTGTATCACTCACTCTGCCATCAGGTGTCTTTGGTCCGCTATATGGGGGCACCTCTCCCATTAGTACAGGCCAAAGATCAAAGAACTCCTACAGGCAAAAGAAAACATTTCAAAATGCTTCAACTGGCAAATATACATGCGAATAAAAACTCCAATTTATAGTCCCACTTTATTTTAAGTGTCTTTCACTACAAAGTAGTAACATGTAAACTAGATGCGTGAAGTTATTTGACAAACTTTGATGTTAGCTTGACAAAGTCAGGTGTCTGAAAGTTAACTTTGAACAGCTCTAAGTTAGAAGGTTTTAATGTTGCTAGCATGAATTAGCATGTTGTTCGCATTTTTTTGCATATTGCTAACATTAATTAACATGTTGCTAACATGTTTTAGCACATTGATAACGTTTTAACATGTCACTAACATGAATTAGTATGTTCTAGCACATTGCTAACATGAATTAGCATGTTGCTAGCATGTTTTCCACATTGGTTACATTAACACTTTGCTAACATTAATAAACATTTTGCTAACATGAATTAACAGGTTTCAACACATTCTAGCAACATGATCATTTAATGTTAGCAATGTGCTGAGACATGATTGAAACATGCCAATTCATGTTAGTAACATTGTAAAACATGTCAGCAACATGTTGATTCATGCTAACTGTGCTAAAACATGACAGCAACATTCTAATTCAAGTTAACATGCAAATTAATGATAACAACGTGCTAAAACATGCTAGCAACATGATCATTTAATGTTAGCAATGTTTTAGCACATTGTTATCATTAATTTGCATGTTGTTAACTTGAATTAGAATGTTGCTGACATGTTTTAACATAGTTAGCATGAATCAACATGTTGCTGACATGTTTTACAATGTTACTAACATGAATTAGCATGTTTCTATCATGTCTCAGCACATTGTTAACATGAATTAACATGTTGCTAGAATGTTTTATCATATTACTAGCATGTTTTATCACATTACTAACATATTTGATGACATTGATTGCATGAATTAGCATGTTGCTAGTATGATTTAACATGTTGCTAGCATGATTTAGCATTTTGATAACATGGGCTAAGCTAGATTCTAAGCTTTGCTAGATATATATATGTAGTGGATGAAGATTAAATATTCCATTACAGTATGTTTTAAAGTTTTGACCCCCTCAATGAAATTCTATGGAACTTTTCGTAGTTTTGATCATCCATTTAACGAAAATCATAAGTTGGATAAGTTGGAAAAGATATAGCATACGGAGTCAGAACAGTCTAAAGGTCTGACCGATTTAGGTTTGTCAAGCCAAACAAATGAATAATTTGATACAATGGATTTATTGCGTATAGATGTTTTTACATTGTAATTATATTTAAAATAAATACCAGCTGTAATTACATGATTACACTGTTGACCAAACCAACCCATAACACCAAACTTGACCCTTCCTTACCCCTACCCCACATCAATAGCAGCAAAAGTGAAGTACTCACATTTTTTATGCAAGTACACTAAAGTGTGACCCAAACTATTTACAAATAGTTACAACCTCAAATTACAAATCCAGCTGCATAGTTCATAAATAGTTCAAATTATAAATAAATAAATAAATAAATAAATAGATAGATAGATAAACAATCACTTTAGTTTTGGTCATGTCGAGGAGGCCCACAGAGTAGCGGTCACAGTTGAGGAAGGCTCGGACTGTATAGAGGGCCTTGTGGAACTGTCTCTCAATGTCAGTCAACTCCTCAAACACTTTGCTGGCAGACCAGAGCAACACCTTCAATGAGGATATGAGAGAAAATGACAAGAGACTTTAAGTGGCAGTGTTTATTGGTAAATGTCTTAAAGTCTTGTTAATGGTTAATGTCTTGAAGAAATCCTACCTGTCCCCTTCTGGTTTCACAGTTGTGCAGGTAGCTCAGGTGAAACACTCGAAGCACAAGATTGGCAAAGTTGAGATATTTCTTCAGCGTCTACAAGACACAGAGTTTGATTTAGTTCAAAAGAGCATTTAATCTGTTCTGTGGAAGTCAGTTTGATCAAAGTGCTTTTACAGTATTAATATTAATCGAAAAGTTGCTGCCTTAAATTTTTAAGTACAATCAAGTCATTTCAACTTAAATTACATTAATCTGACTTGAAAAATTAGCTGAATCTTGCTGAATTTATTTTGATGAGTTAAAGCAATGTAAAAAAAAACTGTTGAGCGAGAACTTTTGTTAAAAATGTTAAAACTTTTGAGAAATGTGTGGCGAGAACATTGCATAATTATTATTTTCTGCATTGTTTACATTTCAAATTGGCATCCTCACTGAGACTTATTGTTGAGTTTAAACACAAAGCGCTGTACTCACTAGTATTACAGAGGATGATATGAGTGAATACTACCTCTTCATCCTGAGCAGTGAAATGTGGAGCACCGATCTTATTGACCGCCATCATGACGGCCACCATGTCTTTGCCGTTCATAATGGGAGTCGCGAGCACATTCTTGGTCTGGTACTCTGTCAGGGTGTCTACAAAGTCACTGAAATGGCTGTCCTGGAGAGGGAAGCACATTAATTCATGGTGAGAATGTTAAC
This sequence comes from Gila orcuttii, assembly GCA_026230005.1. Taxonomy (NCBI): domain Eukaryota; kingdom Metazoa; phylum Chordata; class Actinopteri; order Cypriniformes; family Leuciscidae; genus Gila; species Gila orcuttii. Next base: position 26,829,323 of record JAPDVR010000016.1, on the reverse strand, counting down.
ATTAAATCACTGTTAAGCTAAAACGTCACTGATGCGCACAATTACATCATTTAATTTACCTTTGAGTAAAAGTTTGGAGGATTTATTCCTGAGTTACAATGCCTAGTAAAATGGTAAAACACTTTTCAATAATACAAATGCATTAACATTAATTAAAAATCAATGTACAATATATTTGTTACAGTATTTTAATGCTAGTTAATAAAAAAAATACAACTGTTCATTGTTAGTTCAACCTCACGTCCATTAAATAATATTAAAAGATTATTAATAACTTTTGTATTAGTACATTTTGAAATTAACATTACCCTAGATTAATGAATGCCTTATAAGTATTTTTTATTGTTAGTTCATGTTAACTAATAGCATTTAACTAATGTTAACAAATGGAACCTTATTGTAAAGTGTTAACAAATATATTTTCGTACTATTTTTGACTTGGTTTTCGATTTCTTAAATCAAGATAACAGGGTAACACTTCATTGTAAAGTCAATAGTGTGCGGTAGAGTGTACTTATTATTATTGTCACTAGCATTTATTTGTTTTTGTTGCAAGCCAGAAATAAGATATTAAGTAAAAACATTTTTTTTTATGTCATTTTGCATCTCAAGCAATTGTCTTTATCACGATTTAAGAAGTGTACTGGAAAACAAGACAAAAATAATAGATAAGAAATAATTTTTTGCAGTGTATTTAATGAAATGCGTTTAAATATTTGGTAACACTAAACCATTTAACCTTGCAACTAACCCTAAACCATAACCTAATCCCTAAGTACATAATGTTAATTAATATTACTCAGTATTTACATACATAATTACATACCTAAACATAAAGTGAAGCCAAATTTTTTCTATTGGCCAATATCAAACAAAAATTATAATTCTAGATAATATTTGAATAACTGATATTAATAAACACACAGGCTCCTTTGAATCATTCAATTCTCCATATTCTGTTCCACATCAACAATAGAAAGGGAATGTTAAATGTGGAGTTTAATGTAAGCACTGATATTCTGCTGACGTGCGGAACATGGCGTTAGGCACTGACCTTTAGATTTAATCCAGGATCGCTCTAATTCAACTCAGATTAAAGACTTTTATCCCCTCCAGACCTGGTAACATAAACTGAGGAAGAGCGCTGACCTGCTCTAATCCACCAGCACTAGCCTTGCATATTAATAACAGAGCTACAGTGCCATACACATAAAAATTGAAGAAATATGATTCTCAGAATGTAGCCTACATAAATCACACACTGTCCATGTGTTATGCTTAAAAAAAGGGCAACACTTTTTGCATATGTGCTTGCTTACAAATATCAGCACATCTGTGGACAGTTGTGGTTACTCAGCAGTCTGGCAGACATCTTAAACTGAGATAGGATGCTGTCGCCACCTTGAGGGTTTCAAATAGGCTTACTTGGTATTTCAGTCACATAACGCCTTTGTCAAAGATTGAGAAACCACATTTTTTTAAGTGATTATGAGCAGTACAGAGGAATGTATATTGCTGTCTGAGAAGCAGTGAAGCACATTGTGTGCCAAAGAAAAAGTAATTTATAATCAAAGAGAGAGGGAGATTTCATGGCTGTCTCTGCACAACACATTCAGTCATGCATATCTGTCTGTGAAACATCATCTCCTGCACATTTCTCAAATTTATCAGCAATGAGCCCTTATAATTAGCATAAAATACTATTTTAGAGATAAAGAATGTCTTTTGGCCTATTTAAAAAAAAAAAAATCTTTTAATGGCAGAAAATTGTTTTATTTAAACGGTCGGTTCATACGTAATTCAATAAAAACAGGAAGGACAAAACTATCATTTATTCTGCTAATAAAAATTACATTTTGAATAGTCACGCAGTCATTAACTTGTATTTTGGTCTGTCTGATCATAACTGAAGAAAATATGACTATAAAATGTTAGCGTTGCACTGCTCTCTACTGATAATAATGTGAATTGCACTCTCATATTAACTCACAGGACCGAGATACACTGTTGCTGCCTTAAACATCCAAGTTGATTGTACTTCGAAATTTAAATAATTTCTACTTAAATGACATTAAAATGACATTAAAATTAGTTGAATCTTGCATAACTTATAAACAAATATGAAAATTGCTTATTTTGATGAGTTAAAGCAATGTAAAAACAAATGTTGTAATAACTTATTGATCATATACTTTTTTACAGTGTAACTTAACTAGGTATTTATGGTATAACTGGTTAACTAGGTATGACTAGTTATCCTATTCCTAAATGAAAGCGTGTTTCCATACACTGCTACATAATAAAACAATAAAAAGATATCTGTGACTTTTTCTGCGAGTTTATATATCGCAGTTCTTATGTTTTATCGCAGAATTGCAAGTTTGTGTCACAAATCTGAGAAAAAAGTCAGAATTATGAGATATCAACTTGCAATTACGAGAAAATAAAGCAGAATTGTTAGATAAAAAGTTGCAAATACCTCTTTTTATTTTTTTATTCCGTGGCAGAAACAAGCTTCCATAATCCTACCTGTGTGACATCAGGAATATTGACGGTCTTCTTGGCAGTGGCCACATGGCCCACAATGCCTGTGTCCAGCGGGTACACAATCTCACTGTCCGGTGGCACCAGACACTCCTCCAGTGTGGCATCTTTATGTACATTGAAGATTCGCGTGGCCAGTTCAGCTATGCCGTTCCTCTGGCGGTACATGAAGAGACTCATGCGGTCTGCTCGCATCATGAAACTGAGATGCCGCATGAGGTTGAACACGGCCCTCTCCATCTGCAGGTTTTCCTGCATGTCCCGCACCATATCGAAAATGATCTCGCACTCCTCAGTAGAGCTGAGATCATGGTAAGAGCTGATGTCCAGTTCTGTTTTCCTGGTGGTCGACAGAAGGTCAGAGACGACCTTCGCCCGGAACCTGGAGTCATAGTACTGCTTGGCAAATGTTGGATTACTGTCCAAAAACTTCTCAGCCACATCCTTGTCCACTGCAGCCATTTTATCTTAGCTGTCAGTGAAGTATTACACTTTACTAAATTGCGTTATAGTTGTCCTATGAAACCAGGCAGCAGGACGCAGAGAAACCTTTGGGATTACTGGAGATTGTTTTAAAGAAGCGTCTACGTGTGCTCATAATCCTGTCCAATTGTAATGAGGATTATGACATTCACCTGACAGCAGCCACAGCCATTATGCATAAACATTTGACGACACAAGTAGATGATCTGAAAAATGAGTCGTTTTTAAGATTAAGGTTGTATGGAGACACCAAGACTGTATTTCAGTAAAGCACAAGAGGGTCTGCATAAATTGTATCCCTACTCAAAAGGCAAACATAACTTTCAAAAGTTTGGGCTTATTAAGTATATTTTTAAAATAAATTATTACTTTTATTTAGGATGCATTAAATGCGATATAATATTATATTTACATATTTTTCAAATAAATGCTGTTCATTTGAACTTTCTATACATGAAAAAATCCTGAAAATATTTTAGCATAGTTTCCACAAATATATGACGCAGCCCAACCGTGTTCAACATTGATGATAATAAGAAATATTTTTGAGCACCAAATCAGCATATTTGGAGTAGAATAAATCCTGGAGTAATGGCTGCTGAAAATTCAGCTTTGCAACAAAAAATTACATTTTAAAATATATTCAAATATAAACCAGCTATTTTAAACTGTAGTAATATTTCGCAATATTACTGTTTTCCTGTACTGTATATATACATAAATATATATGTGTGTGGGTGGGTGTGTGTGTGTTAAATGTATGACGACAATTGTTTCACTCTACCATTTAATAATGGCAATCTTTACATTTACATATGAAAACAAATTTCAGTTCACAAATTTATAACATCTCAAGCTCTACATATTTAAGGCGCTTCATAGACATTTCATATGTACACTTTTCCAAAATATATGTTTTATGAAACATACATGTTTTGACAGCAGTCAGTCTGAAAGACTGCATCTTTTTCTTTTCAGTGATTTCATCCTGACATCAAAAAAGCAAATGGACTCAATAAATGTTGGCCCTGAAAGAGAATGAAAAAATACTGGGTATAAATATCTGGTATTTTAAAAACCATTTAAAATACCTTGTATGTTAATAAGCAAGTCAGTTACCTAATACCTTTAGAATTATGTTCCAAAAATTGCTTCTCTAAATTCCCACTTTCATATCTCTATTCTAATCCATGTATATGTCTCTGTATAATGTGTATGCCTCTTAAATACTATGGGATATGTTGAAAAACGTAAAAAAAAAAAAAAAATACCTTGAAAAAATAGAGATCATCATCATTCCCAGAACCAGCTCAAAGCTGTAAAAGCAGAGCAGCACAGCATTGAGTACAAACTCGAGGCGTAAAACAAAGGTCTGAAGCAGCAGGAAGTAGACGCTCAGCACTGCACAGGGCACCAGAACACCAACACTCACACACAGAGCCAGAGAGCGCTGACACAGGTTCCCCTTCCAGCCTGAAAGTCACATTTCACACGCCATTATTTCATTTGCTACATGGATCAATGCACTTTCACCAATACAAAATGTACACAGCAAAAAGGGTAATAAATCTTTGTTATCAAGCTGTTATGACAATCATCCACTCATCGCCAAAGCAGTGTTGTGCTGCATTCAGAGCTGAGCAGAGAATGTCTTTAGAATTCAATTCCAGAATTCTAACTGAACTTAAAGCTACAATTTGTAAGCTTTTTGTAATAAAATATCCAAAAATCACTTGGACAGTGTGATATATTTCCTGCAGTTGTGTACTTACAATATCCCAAAAGTTCCCAAAGATTTTTAATTTCAGAGAAATTCCCATTTTAAATAAAGGCTCGTCCATGTTCACTTGTCGCCTGTCAATGATGTAATATCCGCATTATCCCTGGTTTCCGCTCGTACTGCCATAGTAACCATGGCGACAGACGCGGACAACAGCGTTACGCTGCTCACGCTGTTGTTGTTTCGTTCAAACATTATGGACCATAGCAAGCAGACTTTGGGACAAAAGGAGAACTAAAACGAGGATCAATATCAGCGTGGCGTTTTCGGGATGACGAGAGCTCCACGTCCGTGACAAACTTTGACTTGACAGAGATAATTTATTAGACAGGTGAGCAAATGTACATAAAACTAGTCAATGTTATATAGCTTAACATGATGCAATGTTAGAATATGATCAGTATGTTATTCTAATGTTGATCTAGCCTACTGCTAGTCTCATACAGACAAACTAACACATTATAACTTTTAACACACTCAAATGCAATTTAGTGTGATAGTGTGTAGACCAAGAGAAACAGCGCTGCATTACCTCACAAGTTTCATTCGTCTAATAAACTGACCTGTGTGAGTATTAATTCAGCACTTGCGGGTAGTTTGGTAGACTGAAATGTCTTTATTCCTTTATACCCGCGGGACTCGCGTGTGGCGCTGATATCTGTCTCTTATTAGCAATCGCGCCCTATTTCATACCACAGTCATGTTAAAAACATCAATGTATTCACTCATCCATAAACATTATTAGATCCTTAAACATGACGACAAGTTCCATAATTTGGAACTTGTGTCATCAACCTACGCCTTTGTTATTCGAAGAGGTTAGTGACCCAGAGCGGCGAAAAAAATTACATATTGTAGCTTTAAACTGATGCTGAATGTAGAATTGCAAATCAAATTCAAATGGTGGGCTTCCGAAAAAAAAAAATTAATTAGTAAAACAAGTAGTTTTTAAATATTTTCCATTTTCATATGAATTATTACTGTATTGTTATTTGCATTTCATTAATGTTTCATCATAGTTAAAACGTGTATATTTATTTTAAGGACAATGGAAAAACACGTTTCCAATTTTCCAGAATGCAATAATGTATGTCTTCAAAATCAAGCCAAACAATATAAATCTAAACTAATTGAACTGAACTGAATTTAGTTTTCGGTAACACTGTATTTTAAGGTGACGAGATTACATTGTATAAGTACTGAGTAATATTAATGAACTACATGTAGTTACTATAGAGTTACGGTCAGGGTTTGGTTTAAGGTTAGTTACTTGTAATTATGCATAATATACTGTCATTACTATAGTAAGTACATGTCGTAACGTGTAACTATGTCACATTATATTAAAAAACGTTCCCTAGTTTTCACTCTCACTTTTTACTTTAAATGCCAGAAAGAGGAATTTATTGCATTCCAATTCTAAGAAATATAAAAGTCACACAACTGAGGAATTAGTCTTACAGAAGTTTTGCACAATAATAATAACTACATTATTCAATTTAACTATTTATGGCTTTTTATGCCTTGATATATACGTTGTATAATATATTTTTCTCTGATTAACTAATTAGAAATACACTACCGTTCAAAAGTCTGAGGTAGGTAAGATTTTTAAAATGTTTTTGAAATTAGTCTTTTATGGTTACTAAGACTGAATTTTGATATAGTAATATAGTAAAAACAGTAATATTTTGAAATATTATTGCAATTTAAAATAACCCCATCAATATATTTTTAAAACGGTTTAATTAAAAATATATTTGTTGAAAACAATTGTTTAGCTTAATATATTTGTAGAAACTGATACCCCACCCAAAAAAAAGAACAGCACTAATTTGAAAAAGAAATGTTTTGTAACATTATAAATATCTTTACTGCCACTTTTGATCAATTTAATGAATCCTCCTTACTGAATAAAAATATGAATTACTTTCCCCCAAACATTTGAAATAAAAGTGTCTAATCAGTTCATTAAGAGAAAAATGTATTGTACATATCAAGGAATAAATAAGCAATTAGAGAAAATTAAGTGTAATTATTAATATTATTATTTTGCTAAACTTTTATAAGACTAATACATCTGTTGTGTGACTATTTTATTTCTTTGAACGGCAATACAGTAAAATGGCTCTTCCTGGCATTTCAAGTTTTGCCCAACCCTGCTCCCCAATGAGGGCTTCTGGATGAGGATCATTTCAGTCCTCTGATTGACATAAAGAGTCAGTCTACAGCTGCTACTTGTTGTTTTGTGAGTGGTGCTTTGTACATTTTAAAACACTGACCATAGAAGAGTCTGAGGGTCTCAAGGCCCAAGAAGAGGAGCAGCAGGACAACATCCAATATCAGGTTAGCTTGTGGGTAAGGGAGTATCACCCCTACAAAAGCCAGAGCACACAGTGATTACATCACAAATATATACATACATATATAAACTTCAACCGCTAGACCCTTTAATGAGTCCATATCTCACCTTTATAGATGAACATAAGAATCTCAGCGATGAAGAATGCTGCAAAATACCAGCCGTTCAAATGAAACAGGATCTGCAGTGGTGTGGAGGACAACTGAGAGACTTTGTTAAGAAGAAACATTACAGAATAAGCAAAGATATACGTGTAATTAATAAGGAAACGGTCATGTGAAGGGATGAAAGACCTGAAAGGATACAACAGGTTGTCTTCCTACAAAAGTAAAAAAATATTGAATTAATGAACATAACGTAGGTCTGGAGGGACTGGGGATGGGAAACTCTTTTTCTATCTGGGTGTTTTGGTCCTAAATCTCACGAATACACAAATCTGACCACAATAAATATTTATAGATCTGTTTTCTAGCAAACTTTAATAAATTATGTCGAATACATGAAAATACTTAAGTTACTCTTTAACATTAAACATTTGGTTATCAATATTTTTCAGTCTCATGAATTTCTTCTCTTTTTTTTAAATACACAACGAAAAAAACATAGCTAGTTGCGTTGATTTATCTTTTTAAAAGTTTTGTCAAAACTAAGTTTCACCAGCGAAACAACGCATTTGGAAGTGAGCTTTAGATGCAGCTTCTACAGTGTCTATTAGACAGAAGCAACACAAACATATACCATAAGAACAAAGTGGGTAACTGTTACGTACAATAATGACAAAACGAGTCGAGCTTCACCATGGTTTGTGCCACAAGCGGTAACTTAACTAACTTAACTTAGTAACCCGATTCAAACATCCCCGATCTAGCAGACAAATTAAAATAAACGTTCAGCTCATAAGAAATTGAGATTTATAGACAACAGATCGTTCAAAACAGCAATCATTTTTTCTTTGCATGGCATGACAACACAGTAGTGTTGTGAATGGCTAACATTAGCTAGACAATGCTTCCTCTCCATCCGATACAAAAGGTCACTATTTGACAGCTGTTTTTTTTCACAAAACAGTTTATTTTGTTTCATTAAAGACACGTACTGTATTCACATCAAAACATAGGTTAATGCGTGACGACAATGAGCTAAAATTAAGTCGTTAAAATAAAATCCCACACATCAGCGTCCTGCTTACCGTGTGCGGCCATGTTGGATAGCCATGGAAACGGCATACTGTGGGCGGAGACAAACATCATCCGTCCAATCAAAACCCGCATCAAGAACACAAGCGCGCGTATTTGACAGCTGGACATGACTTTATTGGAGCAGAACCGATATTACTGTATTCTGTTTTACTTATAAGTTTAATACAGTACACTACAGTAAAATACATGCCTTTAACAACAACTTGACTGTTTTTGTAGATTACTACAAAAAAATGTAGATTACTAATAAAACCATTAATGAAAGAGAAAAACAACACAACAAACAGGGTGAAATTAAAACAAAATTGCATTTAAATTGGAATGCTAAATCACAACACATATAACATATTATGTGAATTAAAGGGTTACTTCACCCAAAAATTTAAATTGTCATTTACTCACCCTTACGTTAGTTTTTTTTCTTCTGTCGAACACAAAATAATATTTTGAATAATGTTAGTAACCAGACAGTTGATGGTAGCCATTGACTTCCATGGTATTTTTTCCCCTCCTACTATGGAAATCAATGGCTACCGTCAACTGTCTGGTTACCAACATTCTTCAAAAGATCTTTTTAGTTCAACAGATGAAAAAACTCATACAGGTTTGGAACAACTCAAGGGTGAGTAAATGATGACAATTTAATTTTTTGGGGTAAACCATACCTTAAACTAGAGCATACTATCATCATGAATGTCTATGAATGATTTCTGGATTGGCTTGATTCTAGTCAAGGTTTATGATGAACTGTTTCGCTCCTTGTGCTCCTAAGAGAAAGAGAATAAGAACATATGTAATTCCTGTAGATTTTGTTTGACCACATTACAGATAAAATATCAAATATGATACACATGCAAACAGATATACAAAATATTTATGCCTTCAGGTTTTGATGATGCAAGGGGGTCCTGCAGTGGTTATCCTTGGCCTCTTCCTCACTGGAATAGATGGCATTACACAAGCTGCAGAAGTAACCCACCACAGGTCGAATAAACTCTGTCCCTGTTGGTAAAGTGCAACAGATCAGTTGTGCAGAGGCAGAGCTGGATTATGCATGTAGCACAGACAAGAGTGCCTTTCTGCTTTTCTTTATATGGTAGCTAATACTAGCTATATACACACACATTTTTATTAAAGGAATAGTTCACCCAAAAAATATCCCATAATTTACTTGCTCTCCAGCCATCCTAAAAGTAAATGACTTTTCTTTCAGCCGAACACAAATGGAGTTATTTTACATAATATCCTGGCTCTTCCCAGCTTTGTAATGGCATTGAATAGTGCCCGAGTTTATGAAGCACCAAAAAGTGCATTAATCATAAAAGTAATCCATTTTATTATTAAATGACTTCTGAACGAAGCAAAGGGTTTTTGTGAGAAAAATATCCATATTTAAAAATGTATAAACTATAATCACTGCCTACCCGCAATAGCCGTATGCACGTTCAAGAGAGAGTGGAGTTCTGGCGGAAGGGTGACCTCTGAAATGATGTATGGCGTTTATGTGGTGTGTCAATTTTTCCCTTAAAACTTTTCGTTTTAGACTTCTAATTCGTGACCGGCGTTTTGTTTTTCCCTATCCTCTGCGCTTGTCAATTCTCAGCTAGGTTTACGCTACGTCTACATCATACGCCATATGTAGTGTCAGAGGTCACCCCTCCGCTGGAACTCGACTCTCTTCTGAACGCTTTCAGCAAAGGCCGTAAGTGCCAGTTTCAGAAGGCATTTATTAAGAGACTGGAGTCGTATGGATTACTATTATAATGAAGGCACTTTTTGGAGCTTCGTAAAATTGGGCACTATTCAATGCCATTACAAAGCTGGGAAGAGCCAGGATATTATTTAATATATCTCTGATTGTGTTCGGCTGAAAAAAGAAACTCATTTACACCGAGGATGGCTTGAGGGTGAGTTTTTGGGTAAAAAATTCCTTTAAATGCATTGAAGCTCTATAGATATTTCTATCGCTATGTATTTCCAGGGCAGCTTCAGGTCTGGGAATCATAATTTTAAAATTCCTTATATCCAGGTTTGTGGAACCCTACACCGATCTTTCCAGGGTGGGCTTGTAACAGCAGCTTCTAAAAGTGTGCAGTGAAACATGCTCTTACCCAGTGGATCCATAATGGGTGTTTGTGCCTCTGACAAACTGTCTGAATTTTCAGCCTCCATTCCATTTCCACCATCAATATCAGAAACCTGCTTCTCATCTTCCTTTGAGTCGAATTCCTGATTATCACTCCAGAACTCCTAAAACCAGTGTAATTCATCATTAAACACACAGTATCAGTAGGTATAACACAGAGCAGCAGCTAAAAGCCTACAAAACAGGGATTTGACAGGTGTTAAAATTGCAAAATAATGTAGTGACAATAATTGACCTCAACATTCACTGAAGTTTGGATAGATGGCTGCTATAAAAAAAAAAAAAGTTTTGTGTTTTGGATTCATCATTTACCTTCTCCAACTCAGTAGATGTTTGTATAGAACCATCACTAGGTCCATGTAGAAAGTACCTAGCAAACAATACAAAACAGAAAGATGCTAAATCAGTATAGGGATGCAATGATTTATCATTTTCAGAATTTTACATCTTTTATGAAATAATTCAGTTTTCCTCTAAACTATGTGCACATTGTAGGCTAAAAAGCAAAATAATAAATAAATAAACAGAATGCGATAACACGAAATGAAGTGTTTTTCCCGTTTTCAATCAGAAGAACAGTGACTTTATATTTCCTGTGATTGTAAGAGACTTTTATATACCTGTTAGATGTAGGATCTAATTAAACCTACATTTAATGTCCAACAAATATTTAATTAGAATAAATATTTCAAAGTTACTTAACTTTTTTTTTCTGTTGCACTTAGCTCAATAACATCTAATGATGACTGTGTTGGGTTGTGCACTTTTTCCAAAGCAGCTTTTTTCAAAAAAATTTTTAGAAATAGAAATGCATTTTTCATTACTGTAAAGTGACATGACTTGACTAATTGATAATTAAATTAATTGCTGACTATAACAATTTTTGCAACCCTGACACTTAGTTAAAGATTCTCCATATGGGTTCTGAATGTTTATTTTGAGTAACAAACTCCCATGAACATGTACATAAATTCAATTCAATACCTTTTATTTAAATGGGCATGTTTGGTAGACACTGAAACCTTGGGATGTTTTCCAGCAACTGTAATTTTATTCATATTGGCCACAGATACAACCTTCTCAGCATCACAGGCATTTTCCATTTCAATCAATCCCTGGGGAAAAACAAGATAATTGTAAGATTTCATTGATGAAACCACTGAATATGTTCGAAATATATATGGCAGTTATATTTACTAACTGTTCGGTGGAGGCGAAACATCCAATGACGTTTTACTGTCCCATATGGTTCTGCGATGCTCAGAAAATCTGCATCACTGTATTCATCAGGCATTGGAAGATTTCTGATCCGGAGGACTCTACCATACTCTTCCTGAAGTATTGAAAAAAGAATGATACTGCAATGCTTACACATGTTTTTGACCCCAGAAAAAGACTATTTTATTATATTAGGGATTCATTTTAGACCCAGAGTTAACTTATTTCTTGATTTTACCTCCTCATCACTAGACGTTTGCACGATTGCATCCGTGTTGGTCTCAGCAGCTTCTTCAGAGGTCTCAGTCTCAGCCATCACTGCTGTACTCTCCTCACTGGACATCAGTAAGCAAGAGGGCTCCTTATTTTTCTCTTCGACATGTTCCTGACCATCCGCTTTCCCAGAGTCAACACTTTTCCTGAAACAGAATCAAACATCATCTGTTGTGATTCCCATTTGACTGGGCACATCAAAACACCCAAGCACAATAAAGCAATAGGAAAAGTTTTTTATTTGAGAAAGTTAAGTTACCCTTCATTTACTTGGCTGTACGTCTTTGACACAGTTAACCTCAATATTTTGCCACCTAGTCTAATGCGCTGCCTTTTAGACTCAACTTCAAGTTTTGCAGCATCAGCAGCGTTCACCATCTCAATTAATGCCTTCTCCACCTGCAATGAAAACATGATATAACCACCATGAGAATCTTCTGAAATTTATTCATTTATATAAATTATTTTTGGTAGTAATTTCACAAAGATTGTATCATTTGACAACAAGTATTTGATAACATTGATAGAAACTTGTACATCCATTTCTTTTCTGCGAGTTTCAAAGAGGCGCACATTTAATATGCATGCAAGTATGTTTTAAACCGAAATTATACAAGAATTATAGACTGCATATGAACATTTTGACGGGTTGCATACACTTTTTCCTTCTATTCAATGTTGAATTTAATAATTTTACCTTTCGATTGCAGCGAACCAAACAGCAATCTGCCACATCTCCGTATTTTTCCCCAATTTTCAGCAAATCTTTTTTACTGAATTTTTTAGCCACTGGAAAACCTGCCACCTCAAGAACTTTGCCATACTTTTCCTAAAGAAATTAAGCAAATATACAGAACTCCATTATACAGAACTCAAAAACTAAAAAAAAAAAAAACACAAACAAAAAAAACACAAATCACATTCACTTTTGAAGGGAAAACCGACTAACCTCAGTGCTTGTGGCAGAGATCTCCATTTTATCACCTAAAACAGAATAAGCATACTTCCTCAATTATCTCTGAAATCTCCAAAATGAATAAAGAAAAAAACTACACAAACATACAGCAGAACTTTGTTGGTTTTATGGTTGAATTATTGAATAACTGTGCAAAATAAATACCTTGTTCTGTCAGCACTTCCTCCTTAAATTCATCTGGGGTGGGCAAGTTTTCTAGATTACCTGTAAAATCGGTTGCCTTCTACACAAACAGAACAAAACAGATTTGTTTATTTATATTTTTAAATATAGAATGCAATTAATAACTGTGTATCACTACCAAACCAACTGAAATACACTGCCCGCTCAAAACAAGTAAGAAAAGTTGCTGTTTTGATTTAAATAGGCAAATGTTTAAGAGTCTATGACTGGATCATTATTGCAGTGATTATTATGTTTCTAGTATGTTATATGTTTGACACAGTTTTTCTAACCCATTTAATTGATGGAGTGTGTAGCTTTTAATTTCTTAAACAACCATGTAGGAAGACACATCATGGCCATACTCCAGGATGACAATGTCAAGATTCATCAGGCTCAAATTGTGAAAGAATGGTTGGGAGGGAGCATGAAGAATCATTTTCACACATGAATTGGCTCTTCTGAGTCCAGATCTTAAATTCAGTGAAAGTCTTTGGGATGTGTTTTGGAGGAGACTTTACAGAGTGCTGGACTCTTGCATTGTCAATATAAGATCTTGACCAAAAATGTATGCACTTCTTGATGGAAATAATATCACAACATTTATTTCCATAAAGAGGCGCATACATTTTTGGTCAAGATCTTTATCACAGTATTTCCAAGCGAAATTGAATATTGAATAGACGGCAGGGATTTTACTTTGGCGCACCTCCTCTCCATCCCTTGCTCAATGCAGACTGACAGTTGGCATGACAATTTTATGATTTGTTTCCCTAGCTGCTGAACTTAAAAATGTATGTAACTGTTACTCTCAGTTGTGTTTACCTCTTCCATTTCCACTGTTTCATCTTTTTGCTCTCCTTGTTGAAGCTCTTTTTGCTCTCCTTGTTGAAGCTCTTTTTGCTCTCCTTGTTGAAGCTCTTTTTGCTCTCCTTGCTGAATCTCTTTTTGCTCTCCTTGTTGAAGCTCTTTTTGCTCTCCTTGCTGAATCTCTTTTTGCTCTCCTTGCTGAATCTCTTTTTGCTCTCCTTGTTGAAGCTCTTTTTGCTCTCCTTGCTGAATCTCTTTTTGCTCTCCTTGTTGAAGCTCTTTTTGCTCTCCTTGTTGAAGCTCTTTTTGCTCTCCTTGCTGAATCTCTTTTTGCTCTCCTTGTTGAAGCTCTTTTTGCTCTCCTTGCTGAATCTCTTTTTGCTCTCCTTGTTGAAGCTCTTTTTGCTCTCCTTGTTGAAGCTCTTTTTGCTCTCCTTGCTGAATCTCTTTTTGCTCTCCTTGTTGAAGCTCTTTTTGCTCTCCTTGTTGAAGCTCTTTTTGCTCTCCTTGCTGAATATCTTTTAGCTCTCTTTGCTGAAGCTCTTTTTGCTCTCCTTGTTGAAGATCCTGGGCTTCCTTACAATCACTTGATCTATCTGAAGTTGTAGCAGTTGGTACACACTCTGATGTCTCTGACTGTACGTTCGATGTGTCCATATCTGAAGGTTTAGTCTCATCATTTGACACTTTCACAGTTTGGACGTCTTCAAGTGTATCCTGTTCTGTCAGAGAATCTGCAATATCATATTCCTCATCATCTAGCTCGTCATCTACTGTGAGCTCCTCTTCTGAATTTAGTTCTTCACCGTCATCTGCTATAACTGCCACTCCTTCAAGATCACTATCATCCCCCATGATGTCAGACTGATCGGGGTCTTGTTCAACCATCTCCTCCACACTCTCTACTGTTGTTGTTTTCTGTTTCTGGTCTTTTGAAGGAGAGCTTCTTTTGGAATGGGATTTAGATGAGCTGTCCCGTCTAGAGCTCTCCTTGGTTTTCTCCCGAGAGCGTTGACTTTCGCCTCGTTTCTTAGATTCGTGACTCCTGCGAGACCTGGACCTCTCTTCAGAGGCTCTTCTTTTGGGGCTGGGAGAGTCTCTTCGGGAACTGCGAGATCTCCTTTTTGGGCTGCTATTCCTCCTCCTCCTGCTGCTGCTATAAGGTACTGGTGATTTTTCTTTGTCAACACCACTGGACCATGGAGTGAAATAACAAACATGTTAACATTTTAGAAGCAGAATGGATTTTTTTTATTTTTTTTTATTGAAGTCCATAACATCATTAGCATAGCAATGTCCAAATGCAAAAAAGGTGTCTTTACAAGTCAGCATAAAATCAGCAGAATGGGTTTACCTAAGCGTCTGGTACTCAGCTGAGAAGCAAACGTTAATGGTTTTTCCTTTTAATTTGAGTGCATTGGTTGAATAGTGCTCCACCAATTTGTTGGCCTCTTCCACATTGGACATCTCCACATATCCCTGTACAAATACAAAGAGTCTTTACACTATATAGGTAACTGAAGAGACAGAACATGGCATAAGAATAAGTGAATAGAAATATTTGCACAATAATGAGTTTGGCTACCCGGCTTGGCAGAAACAGCGAATGTTTTACTGATCCGAAACGCTTAGCAATGGCCGTCAACTCAGAGCTTATGCCCTCTCCAGAAGGTAATGGTGAAAAGCTCACAACAAGAGAACTCTGTGAAACAAAGGAAATCATTCAATCACCGTTTGTGCCAAATCTTTAAACTAAAACAACCAAGTGGATGCAAGTCACTTGGAAAATATCCCTGACACCTTCCAGATATAACTGAATTAGGTGCCTTAGACTGGGAAGCAAGAAGCTGAGCGCATTAAGTTAAAGTGAATCATTCAATATAATCATCATATCCAGCTTTATATGCAGTTAAAATTTTAGGAAGTGGGTACTCATATTTGGTGGTCTGGTCTACAACACCTTCAATCTTTCAACAGTTAAGCATTTAACATAAAATTCCAATGATCATAATTCACCTGTAGGAAACTGAATGCTGCAGACAGAGAAAATTGTATCATTTCTCCTCTGATCCACAAGGGGTTGTGTAAGAAATATTTTACTATATCCTCTGCCTGGCCTGCTGTTCCCATCTCCACAAAAGCCTACAAAAATTAAATATTTATTGACATATTACAAAAACAATTATTAAAGCCCATTTAAGCATAAAACAGATTCAAATAAATTTGTTAAAAGGAGTTATATGGGCCATTCAACAAAAATGGTGCAAATTGCGGTCCGCAACCAAAAAACACATTTAAAAAGCATTTAAGTATTAAATCTTAGATGTTTACTAAGATCCTTCTATTATCTATTGGAACCGACAATGCTATTTAAAATATCAGTAAGCTTTATATATAAAAAAACATAATTTATTGGGTACTTTCAATTGAGAGGTGGGTGTCCCAAACCGTAACCCCTAAAATTTCAACTTTTGAACATAATATTGAAATAATTTAAGTTTTTCTATCCATTGTTGTTTTTAAAAATATTTAAAAAAAATTTTCTTTGTAAATCATGAAACTATGTAAAAAAATTAAATATATGTGTCCCACATTTTCATGTCACTACCGAAACCAATGTTTTAATCCATTGGCTGAGACTGATTTTAACCACACCCCTATATTTTTGACCAGAAAATATTCCCGTGTCCCATCATTTTGAGGTAAATGTGTTCAAAAGTCTGAAAATCTGTGTGTAACTAAGAAACCAAACACCTTTTTTCTGCAAGTAAGCAAACGTTTTTGGGGTGTAATTCCATAAAATGCTATTTTAATTGTTACTGATTTACCTGTTAAACCTTTTTAATGGTTTTAAGGTAGAAGATATAAAAAAAATCTTAATAGGTCAACATAACCCTTCTTATTAAATTATATATTATTGTGTTTTGGTAGTGACAAATTTGGGGAGAAGAAAAATATTGCAAAACTTTCTGCAAATATAATATGAGAATTAACTGCACAATTCCTAGAAATGTGTACCTGGGATATTATACAATTTGTACATACATACTTATTTTTTTAAAAATGTTCAAACTCTGAACCAATTCTGTAGAATGGCCCATATATAAATGAAAAATAAAATGCCATACCAATTTAGGAAACATGATAATTTTGACAATCGCTCCAAACTGGCCAAGCAATTTTTTCAGGTAAGCTTCGTCCACATCATCCACTTCGAACTTTACACACACCACTTTGCACTGTATTAAAATATTGTCAAATAATGTCAAAACATTATAACATTTACAGCAGCAAACGCCATGTTTTTAACGCCATAACAGCTTCTGTGGCTATTTTCATGGCGAGAAAAAATGATGGTAAATCTATATCAGGTGTTTACAATTTATTTTTGCTAACAGCAAACGAAACAGAACATCAAAAACAAAAACCCACCTTTGTTGTGGCTTGGGTTTTATTCAGGTGTTTACTGCTTGATGATCCACTTTTACTGCTCGATGCTTCAATTTTGCTGCCTTTCGATCCATTTCTACTGCTTGAGGTTCCACCTGAAAAAAAAAAAAACACGATCAAAATAAAAGAGCACATCTTAAAGATGATCAAATGACTATGGAGGGGGAAAAGGCTTTACCTCGTTCCTGTGTCGATCTGGACTTTGAACTCTCGGAACGGGACTCAATTCTGTTGAAGTGTTAAACGTTTAGCATGTAAACCAACAAATTTCTGGAATTGTGCTGTTTTACGAAAGATATAATGGGGGAATACCTTCGAGCAGATTGGATTGTCTGATCCCACTCTGGATATCTAATGGTACACACAGAGGTTATACCACATTATAAAACAAGATATACATAAAAAACATTATTACTCCTTTATAAAATGTTGCAGAGAATTGCACATCCTTTGTTTGTACAGTGACTTATGTTTCATGTTAAATTGCTACCGTCCTCACTCCAAATATGTTTCTTAAACCACTTGACATTTTGCGTTGGCCAGAAATGAATATCTAGCGACAACATTATTGACAACAAAGTTGAAGATAACTTACTTTTCCACAAGACTGAGTTGACTATTAGCATGTTGGGGTCCTTTTACATGCACAGACCAGTCCTAAAACACAAGTAACCTCTCTTAATATTCAATTATAACTCACCATAATTTATAATATGACAATCAAAGTAAATGTATAGACTTTGTGTCCATACGGATTATGGATATTAATTTTAAATGAAAGCATTTACAAATGTCATGCATACTGTTTTTGCTAATTTCAAAGTGATAAATCTTAAGCCCTCCAACTGAATATTAAATCAAATTTAACTACAGATTTAGAATTTTGGATGTTCTATTTATTAACAGAATAAGCAAAAGCACAATGACTAGTAAGTCAATTATCCAGTCATTATTCTGTGAAAATTTTACATTCCACCATATTTCTAAAATCTCATTCCTGCAGGTGCATGCGTCACACCCTGTGTATGGCATCAGTAACATAAAACTTCATTGGTTCTTGCATGTCTCGTGACCAGTCATGATGCAGCAAATTCGCATATATGTGAAAGCGGGAATGAGATTTAAGGACAATGGCAGAGGGACAACCACTTTAGTCTAGCTATAGGCTTCTGAAGATTTGGCATAAAGCGCGCAAGGTGACTGCTTTTAAGTTACTTTTGTCTTTATCGTGTTTGGTACAACAAGAGGACAAATAAATTACATGATTTTCATTTTGGATTAAACTATGCCTTTAATGCTTTGCTTCCTACATGGATAATAAACATGCTACTTGGACTTACCTCATATGCCCAGGTACGCTCATGTGTATTTTGCCTGAAATTGTCTGGTAAATAGCTGGTAATGTAGAATCTGAGAACAAAAGGGCTACTTACCTTGTTAGAGAGGACAGTGATTTCGCAGAGTACACATGCATAGGGAAACACTGGTGGAGTTTTCCCATGGAAGTCTGACGCCTCCTTCCTTGTAGGCACTATATGAATCACCGGTTTCTTCCGTTGATGTGAAGATTGACTGGCATCTCTGCTGGACAGGCGTGACGGTGGAGCAAGGTCTCTAATGGACAGGAGCGAGGGTAGACCAACGTCTCTGCTGGGCAAGAACGAAGGTGGGCCGATGTCTCTGCTGGACAGGTTTGAAGGGGGAACGATGTCTCTTCTGGACATGAGTGAGTGTGAGCCGATGCCTCGGCTGGAAAAAACTGAGGGCTGACCGACATCTCTGCTGGACAGGAGTGACGGAAGACCAACGTCCCTACTTGACAGATGCGAGGACTGACTGACGTCTCTGCTAGAGCGCTGTGAGGATTGACTGACATCTCTACTGGACAGGAGTGACGGAAGACCAACATCCCTGCTTGACAGATGTGAGGACTGACTGACGTCTCTACTGGACAGATGTGAGGACTGACTGACGTCTCTGGCAGAGCGATGTGAGGATTGACTGATGTCCCTACTGGACAGATGTGAGGATTGACCAACGTCTCTGCTGTAGTTAGTGTAAGACTGCGAGACAACTGACGTTTTCTGCCTTGATGGTTCTGTGGCATAAGACGACGCATTATCAAAATAAGACTTTTTCTCTTTCAGATGATTGTACTCAACCACGTAGTTTGGCTCTGGACTGGTGTATGTGCGTGTTTGAGAGCTTGTTTGTTGGACATCTCCCCAGCGGTCATCCCAGGTTGGAACCTGCTCTCGATTAAGGGAATACGACTGACGCACGGGCAAATCTAATGGATACTCAACCGACTGAGTGTGGCTCCTATCATCCCAGGAGCGAGTTGATGTACTGGCTTGGAGCGCATTGGACCTAGATAAAGAAGTGCTTGACATTTTATTCTTTTTGATCTCAGCAAGAAGGTCAGGAAGAGCATCGGCTGTGATGAGATGCTCAGGAAGCTCGGCCAGAGTTTTCAGGTCTTCAGCATCCAGTCCACAGCTATGCAGAAAGGACAAAGCCTTACCAGGTGGGAAGATCGACATTTCTGATGAAGATAGACATGTCTGCTCTTGTGATGTGTTCCTAATTCTTGACATGTAAGCGTTAGACTCCCGGGGATGAATTCGTTGTGGGTCTTTGTACTTGTCATTGTTTGCGCTGAAATCGTCTGGTGGGTTTCGATATGGATGATTGTAAGACATGTCTCAAAGTCAAAGTTCCACGTAGTCAAATGAGTGTAGGACCCTTCAGGTACTGCTAAAAAGCAACTCTTGCAGTGATGGCTGCTGCTCACCTGTTAAAAAGATGTCAATAAGGATAATCTCCTTACTGCTATTAAAATGTTGTAGAGGTCAGCTCCAGGTGGAAGATCTGCCGGTGAATCCAGTGAGGTGCGTCACCTGTTTCAGTCTTACCTTGAGATGAAAAATCAAATCATTCACACTTTGTGGATGTCACTGGATTTGCTTTTTAAAACTTCAGCTTTATCAAGCCAGTACTATGACAGTTATTAAAGTAAATAACCTTGGTACATCAATAAACTGATAGAGTTTTTTTTAGTTCATTAATATTGTAGGCTAAATTGTATACACATCGATATGGGAAAGCAACTTTAACTGCATAACTACCTTTTAACTTTTTTTCCCCACAACAAAAACAATTCACTTTTGCTTTCATTTCAACAGGATTTTTACAAGGCACTTTATGTAACGTTAGTCTTTGACATGAAGTTACAATAAAGATATTAAAACGGCATTTAACAAATAAATAAATAAATAAAAAGACAATTATTGCATGTCAAAGTTGATGATTTCATATAAACTACCTCAATGGGGGAATCGTGGATGGAGTTTGTTTTTCCAACATAAAGATAAAGAACAATTTGGGATTGTTTTGCATGAATCCTGAATCGTTTGCGTTTAGGCCTGATGCTAAGCGCCACATTTCCGCTAATGCAATGACACGATGTGACGCATCACCAAATTACAGATATTACTTAGGAACTAATAATTTAGTTTTACCCATTTATATAAACTCACCTACACACGCTGGAATAAATGATCACTGAAGGTCTGTAAAGCAGCAGTTCTGATGAAGGCAGTTCATCTTGTCTCGTTTTTTTCCCCTTTTTTTTTTAACCGGAAACGCAATATTTAAAAAAATAAAAGTCACCACAGACCAGTCAGTTCATTACATATTATTTAGAAATAATTGCTTAAAAAAAATAAAATAAAGCTGTGATAACTTGGCATTCAGCACCAATGTAATGTATGTCGGTATTTACCTATTGTAATGTTGCAGTAGAAACAATAACTGTAGTAACTAAAATAATGCAGAGAAAACGGTGGCTGCCATGGTTAAACCATAGACTGTAAAAGGGTAAAGCCCATTGTTTGTTTGTTTTTTACTTTCCAAAAATCCCTGTAAATATTTGAGGTTTTATATAGACCAGAGACAGAGACACTGAATTGCTTACAAAGGAGAACCAAGTCCAGTATTGATTTTCTGGACATTTAGTGTTTCTGTAATTCAAAGCCTTAAAGTATACCATGGTCAAATGGTGGCAAGTAAAAATAAAATATACAAAACAACTTTTAAGGGGTTTACAAAATAATTTGATTGTTTTAAGTTACCCACGTGATCTGGACAAGACTGATTAATTACATTATAACAAAGAAGTAATTAGTTCACATACAGGTCCTTCTCAAAAAATTAGCATATTGTGATAAAGTTCATTATTTTCCATAATGTAATGATAAAAATTAAACTTTCATATATTTTAGATTCATTGCACACCAACTGAAATATTTCAGGTCTTTTATTGTTTTAATACTGATGATTTTGGCATATAGCTCATGAAAACCCAAAATTCCTATCTCAAAAAATTAGCATATCATGAAAAGGGTCTCTAAACGAGCTATTAACCTAATCATCTGAATCAACTAATTAACTCTAAACACCTGCAAAAGATTCCTGAGGCTTTTAAAAACTCCCAGCCTGTTTCATTACTCAAAACCGCAATCATGGGTAAGACTGCCGACCTGACTGCTGTCCAGAAGGCCATCATTGACACCCTCAAGCAAGAGGGTAAGACACAGAAAGAAATTTCTGAACAAATAGGCTGTTCCCAGAGTGCTGTATCAAGGCACCTCAGTGGGAAGTCTGTGGGAAGGAAAAAGTGTGGCAAAAAACGCTGCACAACGAGAAGAGGTGACCGGACCCTGAGGAAGATTGTGGAGAAGGACCGATTCCAGACCTTGGGGGACCTGCGGAAGCAGTGGACTGAGTCTGGAGTAGAAACATCCAGAGCCACCGTGCGCAGGCGTGTGCAGGAAATGGGCTACAGGTGCCGCATTCCCCAGGTCAAGCCACTTTTGAACCAGAAACAGCGGCAGAAGCGCCTGACCTGGGCTACAGAGAAGCAGCACTGGACTGTTGCTCAGTGGTCCAAAGTACTTTTTTCGGATGAAAGCAAATTTTGCATGTCATTCGGAAATCAAGGTGCCAGAGTCTGGAGGAAGACTGGGGAGAAGGAAATGCCAAAATGCCTGAAGTCCAGTGTCAAGCACCCACAGTCAGTGATGGTCTGGGGTGCCATGTCAGCTGCTGGTGTTGGTCCACTGTGTTTTATCAAGGGCAGGGTCAATGCAGCTAGCTATCAGGAGATTTTGGAGCACTTCATGCTTCCGTCTGCTGAAAAGCTTTATGGAGATGAAGATTTCATTTTTCAGCACGACCTGGCACCTGCTCACAGTGCCAAAACCACTGGTAAATGGTTTACTGACCATGGTATTACTGTGCTCAATTGGCCTGCCAACTCTCCTGACCTGAACCCCATAGAGAATCTGTGGGATATTGTGAAGAGAACGTTGAGAGACGCAAGACCCAAAACTCTGGATGAGCTTAAGGCCGCTATCGAAGCATCCTGGGCCTCCATAACACCTCAGCAGTGCCACAGGCTGATTGCCTCCATGCCACGCCGCATTGAAGCAGTCATTTCTGCAAAAGGATTCCCGACCAAGTATTGAGTGCATAACTGAACATAATTATTTGAAGGTTGACTTTTTTTGTATTAAAAACACAACTTTTATTGGTCGGATGAAATGTGCTAATTTTTTGAGATAGGAATTTTGGGTTTTCATGAGCTGTATGCCAAAATCATCAGTATTAAAACAATAAAAGACCTGAAATATTTCAGTTGGTGTGCAATGAATCTAAAATATATGAAAGTTAAATTTTTATCATGACATTATGTAAAATAATTAAATTTATCACAATATGCACATTTTTTGAGAAGGACCTGTTTATCTCCTTTCACAAAATACACAAATGAATGCTGCAAGTTTAATGAAGAGAAAAACAAAAACAGTAGTAGTAGCAATTAAGGCGTAAAATGTGTTAAACTTCACATCTAAATCGACAGAACAGCTAGGGATTGCTTATGAATGCACCAAATTTCATCACTGAGAAGCAACCCCTCAGTCTAATTATTTTCAAAAGAAAAAAAACAGCATAATGGACATATGAAGAGAAGATCATGAGTTAATTTCTTTACTCCATTTCTCTGTGCTCTGGCTTCCTCCTCTTCCAAATATTTCAGATGAGAAAAAAAGAAGGAACATTTGTTTCAGAGACGTTTTGTACAATAACAATGTCACAGTTAGTGATGTCAAAACTACTTCGGTTCAGCATTCTCACGCATCTTATCATTAACAACAAAGTGTAAACACCATGTTAATAAGATATTCGTTGTAATAACACTTCGATCATAACTGGAATTTTCAAGAGCACAGAACTCAGTGAGTTCATGCTAAGCTGAAGTGATTCACACACCTGTGATTATAAAGAGTGTTATTTGCTTGCTTGCTTTTTTTTTTTACTGCATTTTATGAACAAATGATTTTTTCCACCATGTTCTTGGTCAGGATAGGCTGTGAACACAAATGTATGGATTTGTGAAACAATTTATTAGCAAAAACCAAGCCATCTTACCAAATGAGACATTATCAAGAGCAGCATGGCTTGTTTCAAGCTTTATTACACCTGGTGCAGGTGAAGTGTCTTTTTCTCCAGTTTTCACAATCTTCTTTGATAAAACAGGTGGAAGAGTAACAGTCTCTTCATCTTCACCCTCCTGGTCAAAAGACAGCAAAGACAAGAAGTGGATAAATCTTTGTCTACCCCTTGAGAAACCTGTCCAGGCTAAATTCTAGGGATGCACGACAAATCGGTATCGGCCGATGTTAATTTTTAATGGTATGGTTATCGGCTCAATAAGAAAATGTGGCCAATATATTTAAGCCAATAAATAACGGATTTCCTGAGACACTTCAGATGCGCACTGTTCGACATGATGGTTTTGAATTGCTTGAAATATGATTGGAATCACTTTTTCACAAGGAAAATACAGTTCAGTGCAACATGTGCAGCGCAAGTCTATCATACGGGCTACATACAATTATGCTAACATTATAATTGTGTGCTTGGGACATAGCTTTTGATGGTGAGACTTTTGTTTTTGTAATCAGGCTTTCATAATTATATAAATTTTTTTACTTCGATTTATCGCCCAATATCAGTTATCGGATTTCAAATATAAAGATTTATCCGTTATCATATCGGCCAAAATTTTCATAACGGTGCCCTACAAAATCCACTCCGAGTCTCCTAAAACAACTCATCATGCTGAATCAGATATAGTGCACTGTCATACAATGCACTACACAACAAATAATAAAGTTCTATTAGTAATGTTTGAACCCTTCCAGTACCCGTGGAACAACAAATGAATTAGCAGGTGTCTCTGCTTATTAACGGGTTAATACAATACATATTTTTTAATTATTGTGCCCTCGTACTCTTTAAAGAAAATACTTAATTCCGATTAATGGCGATTTATCTTCTGTTGTTATCAATGTCAATAGAGGACATTAACTCTTATTTATGCCGCTTTAAAGTAAAATGCTAGGTAACACCGATTAATTACATTAAACAAAGGGGCCATGAATATATTCTCCTTTCACATAATACAAAATAAACAGAGAAGAGTTATTAAAAACAGACAGGCAGTGTATGAGGAATGCTGGAAGTTTAATAAAAGAAAGGAAAAACAAAAACAGTAATAGCAATTAAGGCATAAAATGTGTTAAACTTCACATCCAATTTGCTATGACTGAACAGCTAGGAATTGCTTATGAATGCACCAGCTTTCATTACTACATTAAAAGAAGCAATGCCTCAGTCTAATAGTTTTTTAGAAAAAAATTAAACATACTGAAAAAAAAGAAAACGCAATCACAGGGACATAATGGACATTTAACAGATGTTCCAGCGTCTATGGTTCATTTCTTCGTCCCGTTACTCTGTGCTTTGGCTTTCTCCTTTTCCAAATATTTCTGATAAGAAGAAAACAACATGTATGTTTCAAAAACATATACCGAACAACAACAAAAAGGTCAATGTAATAATGCTAATATTTACTAATAAAAAAGTGAATCCTCAAAATGTAATGCATAAAGATCTCAATCCTGCTCTGACATCATTGATCAAGGACAGATAAAGGGAAAAAAATGATCACCTTAAGTTTATCGTAGTGTGCTTGGCTACTGCAGTGAATTTTCTTAGCAGTGTCCTCATTAGAGTAAAACAGGAAGCAGATTCTGCAGTAGTACCCCATCTTCACAAACTCCACACCTGAAACAGGACAAATGAGATTCATTAATGAGGCTTCTTACAATAATGAAATAATGATAATGAAATATTTCCTTAGTCGGGTTCCATCGCTTTTTATAATGCTATTAAATGCTTTAAACCAAACCATAAATGTAAGTCAAACTAATTTAGTGCCATATCTGTCCAAAAAGCTGAAGAAAATGAATATAAAACACTAAATTAATAGCTTGGTTATGTCAAACTTCTTATTTCTTAGCAAAATACAAAGTCATCTTACCCACTGGGACATTAGGATCATATGGCTCTAGAGTAGAATGGCTAGTTTCAAGCTTCATTTCAGATGGTGCTGTTGTAATGGTCTTTTCCTCAGTCTTCACACTCTTCTCTGAAGCAACAGTTTCTTCATCTTCAGCCACCTGGTCAAAGGATACATCAAGCAAAGCAGTGGTTCGATCAAGTACATCCTGTTAGCAGTGAGAAAGTTAGTTTGTACAATCTTTTGTCTACTGCTTGGGGAACTTGTCTGGGCTGAATTCACTCTTGCTACGTTCAGACTGCAGGTAAATGCTACCCAAATCTGATTTTGCGACTCATCTGTTTCTCATGACAGTGTGAACAGCACAAACCACATGGAATCTGATCTTTTCAACGATTTGTAGCACTTCCATATTAATCTGATTGATGGTTTGCAATGCAACTTCGGTTTGAACAGTTGTATAGGAATTCATGCGACTTTTACGTCACTCTAGATCAATATTCATCACAATTCTGAGCTCATGCGAGTCACTTCAAAGATTTTACATATCTGACGTTTTCAAGACAGTTGCAAAAGGTAGAAGGACAGTGATGTGTCAGAACTCACAAGTATTACAATGACAGCTCTTAGTCCAGGTGATACATGCAAAATTTGAGGTGATGGGTTCACTTTTTCATAAAAGCATGAAACTTGGTACTCTTGCACACTTTGGGCCCCTGAACATTTTCAGAAATTGAGCCATCGCAAAAACGCCTCGTGGTAAATATGGCAGCCATTTTACTCTCTGCCATAGCCAAATTATGTATTTTGTGTAATATCTCCTGAATCAAACATTATAACACAGAAAAGATGATGTCTACCCCTATGTTTTGATGGACAATGATTACAATGATACCATTTAAAACATCATAAACTGTTCAGGTGAATAGTTAATGGTGAATTCAGGGACGTGAGAAGGAAATCACAGTATCCGAGAACATGGGCTAGACTTTACACAACATGCATGCAACAGACATGATATTATAGAGTTGAAAAAGTGTGATCCATTTGTTCATTAACCTTGTTAATAATAATACAGTGACTGTTAAGAGTAGAATATTCAATATGATCTACTTTAAAAAAAAAAATCTATTTCAGAAACACACTTGTTGAATTGTTTTTAATTGGAAAAAAACTAATTTAGAGGTCTTTAGAATTGCGTGGAAAGACAGTGTGTCACTTTATAAAAAGGCACTTAAAACGGCCAGGGCTGAGCACCTCAGCAAATTAATAGAAAACAACCGAAATAATCCAAGGTTTTTATTTAATACCGTGGCTAGACTAACAAATAAACAGACGTCGTCTGAACAAAATACCTCGTTACAGTTTAGTAGTAATGATTTCATGAACTTTGAAATTGAAAGCATCAGAATCAAAATCGTAAACGTTCGATCTTTGCTCGCGCCTTATAATTCGGCCGCAATCATCACCCCGCAAGAACAATTACAATGCTTTACAACCATAGAACAAAAAGAGTTAAATAAACTTATCATTTCATCTAAAACAACAGCATGTTTATTAGATCCTATACCAACTGAACTACTGGAAGAAGTGTTACCTATAGTGGAAGAGCCTCTTCTCAATATTATTAACTCATCTTTATCTTTAGGTCATGTTCCAAGAACGTTCAAGCTGGCAGTTATAAAACCTCTTATTAAGAAACCACAATTAGATCCAAATAACCTAGCAAATTACAGACCCATTTAGAATCTTCCATTCATGTCAAAAATATTAGAAAAAGTTGTGTCCGCTCAACTCGGCTCTTTCTTGCAAGAAAACGACATCTATGAAAAGTTTCAGTCTGGATTCAGGCCACATCATAGCACTGAAACTGCGCTTGTTAGAATCACAAATGATTTACTTTTAGCTTCGGACCAAGGCTGTATCTCAGTACTAGTTTTACTTGATCTTAGTGCTGCGTTCGATTCTATAGATCACACAATACTCTTAGATCGACTACAAAATTACACTGGTGTTCAAGGACAAGCATTAAGCTGGTTCAGGTCATACTTATCTGACCGCTACCATTTTGTCTACTTAAATGGAGAAAAATCGGTTATAACTTCGGCAAACTATGGAGTGCCGCAGGGATCTGTGTAAGGCCCTTTATTATTCTCAATATATATGCTGCCACTTGGTAATATTCTAAGGAAACATGGAATTAGTTTCCATTGTTATGCTGATGACACTCAAATATATATTTCATCATAAACGCCAGAGGAGAACTGGCCCCCGACTGAGCCTGGGTTCTCCCAAGGTTTTTTTTCTCCATTAGGTCACTGGATGGAGTTTTTCGGTTCCTTGCCACTGTTGCCTTTGGCTTGCTCAGTTGGGGATATTCAAATTAATTAACCAATCATACCATTGATCAGCTCTACCAAACTTGGATGTCTTTTTTCCAGTAATAAACAAACATTATTAAGTTGTTTTGATTGATACTGTGAAGCAGCTTTGATACAATCTGTATTGTGAAAAGCGCTATATAAATATATTTGACTTGGCTTTATTGTTGTTGAACCTATTCTTCAATGTCTCCTTTACAGTCTCCTCCACATTGACAGCTGTGCACTTTAATGCTTTTTTGCATTTGCAATGCCTCCGGCAGCCTTTCTTGCAGCCACAACTTAAGTTCAAGGATGGACGGCTTGTCTGTGGAAGAGTTGAGCACAACGGTCTCCGATCGCTTGGGTCCATCAAACCCCAGTCTGTTGGAGATGGCATATTTGGTGCCACCTCAAGTGCTTTTCCCCAACAGTGTCCTCCTTGGTACACTGCTCTTTTGAGGAGCTGGACTTTGTAAAGAAACACTACACGCCCGCGCACATACGCATTCATGGCGGCCATTTTGCTTATTATGTATTTTGTATTATATTTCCTGAACCAAACATGATAACATGGAAAATGTAATGTCTACCCCTGTTTCGATAGTGATGTCTATGTCCCTAAGTTCTAAAACTTGCACTTTAGAAACCTATTTCGGGGTTCGCGTTCTCGGGCCACCAGGGTGCCGTTGTCGTGTGGATGAACGGCTGGAGTGCATTGAGGTTTTTCTGTTTTCAGTTGAGAACGGTGTTGTGCAAGCGTCCCCTAAGTTAATACCTAATGATTTTTACAACGGAAATGAATGAATAATTTTTTTTTAAAACTTACTCAAGCTGGACAATGATTTTTCATAGAGCTGCTGTATGGCCATAACAATCTTTGTAGAATGAATTTCTCATCACTGTAAAGCTGCTTTTAATCAATCTATATTGTAAAAATCATTATATAAATGGGGGGGGGGGGGTGTGACTTGCTCCTTTCCTCCTCCCTTTCTTTGGGAACAACTCGAGACGAGTTTGATCGATGTTGAGTTCGCTGCTGGTGCAATCGTAGAGGAGAATTGTGAAGAGCTCAACAATAGATATGACCTTCTCTGGAATGCTTTTTGGAGCCTTTGACAGAGCAATGAAGGCCTGTGTTGCCATGTCATCTGCATTCCAGGTGTCTCATGCTGTCTTCTTGCCCCTGGTTGCAGATGCAGAGACTGTCACAGCCAGTTAAGGCATGGAACACAAGAAGGGACTTGAATTTGTCAGGACCCAGAGACTTGGCAATCTCATGGGCAGGTATGTATCTGAAGTTCTTGCCAGTCCCACATGCCACCCACAACTCCTCAATGTCCAGCTCTGGCGTGTGCAATGGCTAGAACCACAACAGTTGGTCCACAGTGCACAGGGTGATCTTTTTAAATCCTTTTCTTGCAGCATCCGCCGCATGGAGTGGCATCCTTGTATGTGCCTCTTCATGTGTGCAAGGGGCAATCTGATCTGATTCTTGTGGGTGAGATTGGGTCTGCATGTCTAAACAACTTGTTTGGTAGTCGGCATTTCTTCATTTCCTGATCAGAAAGTAAAAGAGCTCTGTTTTGTTTTTATTTACTCTTGTTCTTGTCCCCTTTTCTAGGATTTTAAGCTGTTAATTTCATAGCAGTACCATACACTCTGTTGATCCTTTCAAATTTTTCTGTAATATAAAGGTATGAAGATCTTGCTGGAAAAGTCATTGAAGGTTTTAGCTATGCCTGGTTTCAGCATGTTGATGGGTGTTGACCCATCTACAGTAGTATTTAGACCTCACTGTCTGGGGCACTGTTTCGTGAGGCACTGTCTGGGGCACTGCTCATACCGTTTTCTAGGCAGATTAGCCTTGTTTCCCAAGCGTAGTCCACCATGAAATGAGAGTGATGGAGGATAGGCCTGATTTTAATTTTTGAATACGTTTTCTAGGTTCCCATCATAGGTCTGACACGCAATATAGAGTCTGTAAAACAGTGCACAGTCATTTTTCACGGAGTTTTGTCTTGGTCTGTCCTCTAATCGGAGCGGTTTTAAAAAGAGGGAGCTTGTTCCTCTTCAAAGGGGCGGTGATGGGTTTCGTGCCCTGCATCCTCTCTGCAACAAATAATTTGTACTGGTCTTGCCCATCCTCTCTGCAACCCGGACAGCATCCACAACAGCTTGCTGTTGCAAACAGCTTGTTGCCGTCCTCTGCGAAGGGGGTTCCCATTCCTCAATCACATTAACCAGAGACACCCTTAGGCCGTGTGTCCACCAAAGCGTTTTTTCACGCAGCTGGCGTAAAATTCCAATTGTTTTCAATGGGAGCGCCGCGTTTTTTAAACGGCATGAGCGTAACGAGGCGCTGAGCGTGTATTTTACGCTCAAGCGCTGAGCGCCCGGCGTTTTTTACTGGTCGCCGAGAGTTGAAAAATGTTCAACTTTGGGTAAAACGCTGCGCTCATCACTGTCACTTTTTACACAGCCGTCCAATCACAGTGGAGGAGGGGCGGGACAAATATCACACTGACCAACTGTCACAACATTCTTTCTGTACAACAACATCCAGCTTTGGTGGACACACGGCCTTACTGCTGAACTCCATGGCATTCTCAAACTCATCACTTATGCTGGGTACACACTACAAGATATTCAGGGTGATTTTGGACCAATTTCTCCCCTTCCGACATGCCAGGTAAAGTCCAGATTCATTTCTACAGATTATTTTATCAGATTTTCCTGTGGTGTGAGGTGTGTTGTGTGTTAAGAGAGACTGAATCTGCTCGGAAGAACGTCGGAACCGCCATCAAGCATTGCATATTTCAGGCAGGCCACGTCAGCCAAGCTCACATCAGCTGATAGCCAGCTGTTCATAACGTGTACAATACAATTTCAACATCTATCACAGTGGCCCATTTAAGTTCACATTCCTTCAGCATCTACTCTATCGCATTGCTGTTCGCAATCAAACTCCTTCTCCAACCCCAACTCCACCCAACCCAACCTGTAATCAATCTGACTGTTTTTCCATACAGTTCACTACATTGCAAGCATTTTCTATCATGTATTTGTATTTCCACAACTTATGTAATTGTGAATTGCAATTTGGTATGCATATACTGGTTCTGTTCCCCATGGGGGCTTGTTTGACTTGCTGCTCAGGTATAGATGCATGAAAATAACCATTCCGTCAACTATAACTGTATGCTATAATTGTAATTAGAGCCTGACCGCTATGGATTTTTGGGGGCAGATGCCGATACCGATATTAGGGAGTAAAAAAAAGCCTGATAATGATATATCGGCCGATATTATTTATGTGTATATTATAATACAGTAGCAATATTATTAGTTCTGTACTATAGTACAGAATCAGTCAAAAGTTTGGACACTTTCCCATTCGTGTGTACAAACTTTTGACTGGTACAATATACATAAAATAAAAATTTTAAAAAGCCTCACTCAAATATTGTGATCAAACACTTGTGTGTGACAAAGATGTGTAATGGAGGCAGGGTGAATGATAGAATGAGAATGATACATTTGAGCTGTAACCAAACTAGTTTGCATTGCATGTTCTATTCTAAATTATATTCTAAATACTGTTGCATAATCTTCACTAATGACGCTTTTCTGACGTCGTTTATCGCGCATGTGCTTTGTCGCGGTAGCCGGTAGCATACACTGGCAGAAGGAGGCGAGACGCGAGTGCGAAATAAACATTCTTTCTTACATACATACATTACATGCGCATGCAAGTTACATGCGCTTCTTGAGGCACACACACGCAAGGTCTCGCCCTCTCCCTCTCTGCTGTGCGTGCGCTACACGGTTTGAACATACATTCACGTAGCCTTTCGGGAGAGTGGATACATTTCCCGGGACAGGTTATTAAAAGATAAATCGGGACAAACCGAGACAGATGGCAACCCTTCCGCACCCGATGGTCAAATTACATGTTGTTACGCGTGATTATAAATGGATGATCGTCTTCAACAGCGGACTCTGTGACGGTTGATGCGCGTGTCTCCAGGGTAACATTATACACTGATGAATGAGCATTTTAAATGAACATTTCTTTAAAACAAAATTGACTTGACAGAATTTCATTTTCTTAATGGCATAAACAGGCTTTAGTCCCATGAAACTTAAACTGGAATGTTGCGCACACACACACATCACTTTTGAAGTAAAATTGAAAATTGAGGATGCGGTGCATCGCAATGCATCGCGATATCGAATTGAACCGAATCGATGACATGATAATCGTAATCGAACCGAACCGTGAGACCAGTGTAGGTTCACACCTCTATTGTTTACTTTAAAGTTACGTTTGATGCGAGATATTTTACTGTATGAGATTTTCCTGTGTTTACAGTAGGGCTGGGCGTTATATCGAGTTTGTACAATATATCGATTTTTTTTTTTTAAACGATATTGAATGAGGAAATACCGCTTATATCGATACAGTAGTTTGATACGAGCACATCTGAAAAATAGCGGAGGACGCAGTGTGAGCTCCTGCAGTGAAAGTTTGTCAATTTGTCCTAAACATGACACAAGCTTATATTAAGCGCTTCAAAATAACTGGTAAGATATAGTTAAGTTTAAAGCAGTTTGCCCTGTCAGATGCTCTGCCAGATACTGTTGCTGACTGACAGATAAATACTTGCACTGTTTAATGCGTTTGAGATGTGGTGCTTTCCTCAGTGCTAAACTTACATTTCACAGGTATATTCTCCATCTGTAAATGTTAGAAAGTCAAACAAATATGTCCATTTCACTGTCAGGAGAGGACGAGGTTCTGCAAGTGAATCTCAGCTAAAATTCAAGCTTCCGTTAATGAGCGCCAAACAGACAGAGCACAATAGAAGAGTAGCACAATAATTCTGACTAAAATATACATATTGCTAAAATATTTGTTGTTGGAGACAATAAATGTGCCATATGTGGAATTTTAAACCTACAAGTATATTTTTATGAAAGTGACCATTATAATGGGGTAATCAAATGCAGGCTAATATAATTAGTTTGTGCTTTTGTTTTTATTTTCATTTTTAGTTTAGCCTTTAGTCATTTTAAAAACAAAAGCATTATTTTTGTTTTTAGATTGTAATGTTACATATAATGTTAGAATGTAATGTGATTTAAAATTTTTTTTTTTTTTAAATACAGATTTTCTTTATCCAAATAGAAAAACGTAGAAAGTACCGAGATATACAGGTCCTTCTAAAAAAATTAGCATATTGTGATAAAGTTAATTATTTTCCATAATGTAATGATAAAAATTTAACTTTCATATATTTTAGATTCATTGCACACCAACTGAAATATTTCAGGTCTTTTGTTTAAATACTGATGATTTTGGCATATAGCTCATGAAAACCCAAAATTCCTATCTCAAAAAATTAGCATATCATGAAAAGGTTCTCTAAACGAGCTATTAACCTAATCATCTGAATCAACTAATTAACTCTAAACACCTGCAAAAGATTCCTGAGGCTTTTAAAAACTCCCAGCCTGTTTCATTACTCAAAACCGCAATCATGGGTAAGACTGCCGACCTGACTGCTGTCCAGAAGGCCATCATTGACACCCTCAAGCAAGAGGGTAAGACACAGAAAGAAATTTCTGAACAAATAAGCTGTTCCCAGAGTGCTGTATCAAGGCACCTCAGTGGGAAGTCTGTGGGAAGGAAAAAGTGTGGCAAAAAACGCTGCACAACGAGAAGAGGTGACCGGACCCTGAGGAAGATTGTGGAGAAGGACCGATTCCAGACCTTGGGGGACCTGCGGAAGCAGTGGACTGAGTCTGGGGTAGAAACATCCAGAGCCACCGTGCGCAGGCGTGTGCAGGAAATGGGCTACAGGTGCTGCATTCCCCAGGTCAAGCCACTTTTGAACCAGAAACAGCGGCAGAAGCGCCTGACCTGGGCTACAGAGAAGCAGCACTGGACTGTTGCTCAGTGGTCCAAAGTACTTTTTTCGGATGAAAGCAAATTTTGCATGTCATTCGGAAATCAAGGTGCCAGAGTCTGGAGGAAGACTGGGGAGAAGGAAATGCCAAAATGCCTGAAATCCAGTGTCAAGTACCCAAAGTTAGTGATGGTCTGGGGTGCCATGTCAGCTGCTGGTGTTGGTCCACTGTGTTTTATCAAGGGCAGGATCAATGCAGCTAGCTATCAGGAGATTTTGGAGCACTTCATGCTTCCATCTGATTTCATTTTTCAGCACGACCTGGCACCTGCTCACAGTGCCAAAACCACTGGTAAATGGTTTACTGACCATGGTATTACTGTGCTCAATTGGCCTGCCAACTCTCCTGACTTGAACCCCATAGAGAATCTGTGGGATATTGTGAAGAGAAAGTTGAGAGACGCAAGACCCAACACTCTGGATGAGCTTAAGGCCGCTATCGAAGCATCCTGGGCCTCCATAACACCTCAGCAGTGCCACAGGCTGATTGCCTCCATGCCACGCCGCATTGAAGCAGTCATTTCTGCAAAAGGATTCCCGACCAAGTATTGAGTGCATAACTGAACATAATTATTTGAAGGTTGACTTTTTTTGTATTAAAAACACTTTTATTGGTCGGATGAAATATGCTAATTTTCATGAGCTGTATGCCAAAATCATCAGTATTAAAACAATAAAAGACCTGAAATATTTCAGTTGGTGTGCAATGAAGCTAAAATATATGAAAGTTTAATTTTTATCATTACATTATGGAAAATAATGAACTTTATCACAATATGCTAATTTTTTGAGAAGGACCTGTATATCGCCATTTAACCAAAAAATACCGAGATATGATTTTTTGGCCATATCGCCCAGCCCTAGTTCACAGGTGGGACTCTGTTGTCTGTGAATGGAATCTGTTAGTGTGTGGTATGCTTTCCTGGTCACATCGAGACACTCCACACACTACAGGAACAAGATTTATCCATTTATGATTTTTTTATCATCATGTTTGTGGTCTCTCACATTTTGAAAATATAAGATTTTAAAAATCTTTTAGTGTGGTCCCAGCTTCAGATGATATTCTCAGATACTGCAATTCATTGTAATACTTACAACGTCACTGAATTCACCATTAACTATTCACCTGAACAGTTTATGATGTTGTATCAAAACATAGGGGTAGACATCACATTTTCTATGTTATCATGTTTGGTTCAGGAGATATGATACAAAATACATAATTCAGCTATGGCGGAAAGCAAAATGGTCGCCACGAGGCGTTTTTGCGATGGCTCCGTTTCTGAAAATGTTTAGGGCCCCAAACTGTATATGTGTATCAATTTTCATGCTTTATGAAAAAGTGAACAAAATTTTCACATATCACCTATACTCTCTGTATACAAGCAAAACATGAGGGCCTGTATCATAAATGTTTAAAAACTCTGCTCACTCTTTTGTATCCTTTGTTTTTTTATATTGCCCGTGCATAAATTTGCTGGATTCAGCAACAGATCAACCTATAATTAAATGCGTAATCGCTTACTTTAATGTCGTCTGTGTTTACTTCCATATGACAGCATGCTACGTGCCATCTTTTTATCGTACTTTTGCGTACCAGGGCCATGATCTGTTCATACTGGAATCTGATATTGGCCAGTGGCCACATTTAAACAATGTGAAATGCTATACAAAAAAAAAGGGATCTGAGCAATAAATAGGAATTGAGCACTAAGGCTCACAGTGTGAAAGTATTAATCTCCAAAAACAACCTACCAAGTTGTTTGACAAGTTGTAATCAGATATAAGGCACACTCGTAATGTAACAAGATTGACATAGTTCTAAAACACTTCATCTTGTAGACTCCATAGAATATCAAATTAATTTATACATTTCTCCACCACATTCTTCTCGGTCTGTGGAGCTTCTGATTGTAGCGCAAATATTTGTGGCAGAGAGCACTGGAGCTGTCACTAGAAACAACCTTTTACACCCTTATATCTGGACAACTTTCTTTTCTACTGAAAATAAAGATAAAATGTCTTTTGTGTTCCAAAAAAAAAAATATCAAGGTTTGAAAGAGCATAAGGGTGTGTAAGTGATAGAAAACTTTCATATTTAAGTAAATGAGAGAATGGGAATTTTTCTTCTAAAAATTCTTAGAATCACCAGTTGAAGTCATTTTGGAAAATTCTGATATTTGGTTTGTTTCAAAATGGCAGTGTTGTTTTGAAACAAATCAATGTTGCTAACAACACTAATGTAAGCATGCTACCCTCATCCAATTCATGATATGAACAAAAATAATGAAGTCACTCACAGGTTCAGTCTCCATATTCTGGAGCTCTGATGCGTCTTCGCTTTGTTTCTCCTCTGACTTTTTCTTCTCCTCAGGAACAATTTCTGCTGAAACATTTTGGCTTTCCTTCTCTTCATGACTCTCCATCTCCTTAGCTTTATCAGCGACAGGCTCATCCACTTTGATCTTCTTGACAGAAGGTTCTTCCTCTTTTTTGTCTTTACTTTTCCCAGAGGAGTTCCTCTGAGCCTCATCCTCGGAGCGTTCTCTCTTGAGTGTCCGTTTATCCTCGGTCTCTGGGCTTGGAGGTCTTTGTCTGTGAGAAGATAATATTATCAAACAGATTCCATGTAACATTTTTTGGAAAGCCATTTTATTATTTCCCATAAAAAAAAAAGTCTGAATGGCCAACTGACCCACGTTTGAGCTGCTTATATTTCCTGCTCACGTAGACAACCAGTCGTTTGCCTTCAAATTTAGGTCGATTTTCCTTGTAGGCCTCTGCCATTTTCTCAGCATCTTCCCCTCTTTCCATCTCAATGAAGCACTGAGCAAACATACAAATATAATTTAATTTTGTCCTTGTAAATCCGATAGAAAGTTTATTTCTTATAATTACCTCACTGCGCAATGGATTCAGAAAATATCTTCTGATATTTCCAAATGGTTCTGCGATTTTCAGAAGTGATGCATCTGAGCCTTTGAAGGGTGGAACATTACCAACGTAGATGACTCTGCCACTCTGTAGATGTTGCATAGATACAGGCGTTAGATTCTGCTTCTTTTAGATTCAAATTTTATTCATGGTGAGTTAATAAGCCTAAGTCTTACCTGGATGGTTGCATAGGTGTGTGAATGAAAAACCTTCACAGGTTTTCCACACACAGATGGTAAGACATTTCCACTGTAGAAACTAACCATTGCTCTTGCCTCTTGTTCATTGGAAAACTCCAGAAATGCCTAACACAGTGCACAATCACAACACTTTAAGTAAAAATCTCTAAGAATTTCTGATTTACAACAGACAGAATGCCACAAAGACATGTTCTCTCCAGCTAAATGGCAATACAATAAATGCAGCTTGTCAATGGATAATAAACATTTTATACATACATTATTAAATGGTCTAGCATAGGGTTGGGTAGAGTTCAGATTCTAATTGATTCCTAATTTCAATTCCATTATGGTAAAAAATAGTTTTTATATCATTTACATTTATTCTAAGTCATATTGCAAAACATTTCATTGTGGCTGAATACCATGAAAAAAAAAATCAACAGGCTAAAGAGCACTTACACAAGGAACCAAATTAAGCCAAATTAATATAAATTTCAACCATTATGAAAGACAAGTAAACACTCAGTAATTTAAAAAGAAAAAAAATAGCAATTGCACAAAGAAAAACAACTGAACAAAGATACAATTGAAATAAACTGTTTTAAGGTTTTCATGCATAGAAACTGTAATCAAATGTAAAATAACTGCACTATGAATAAAATATACAGTATACATTACAAATGTTATTCAGTCTTTTGTTGTTTGATTAATGTTATTATAAAGAAAGCAGCAGCAATATTAGGCTGCTATCACTTTAAGAGCTGCACAGATCCAATATACTGTTACAAATGCGTTTTAATTGTGTTTAAGAGTATATTTTAACAGCACAGAAAAACGCACGGAATAGTTTAAAATCAATTTTTCTGCGAGCGTGCATATGATGTGTGCGCAGCACAAAAACAACACGCGGGTCTTTGAGCATGAATAGTCAATTTAAAGTAATTTTCAAATGCACACAAAGGAGTCGATAAGAGGAATCATAATTTAAAGTATCTCCTGACCTTAAGTATTCATTCCAGAATTGGAATACATTTTTGATTCCCAACCCTAGTCTAGCATCAGAAATCTGTGTGGATAGCAAGAGTAAAGCTGCAGTGAGTGAAGCGGTCTGAACTACCAAGAACAGAATATCTGAGAGCTGTTACCTCAGGCCTCACGTCTAACACCAGGTGCCGCACCACTTTACCAAATGGCTTGGCAAGATTAAGGATTTCGTCTAGATAACCGTAGCCACGTTTAAATCCAACGACATTCACAACTCTCAATCCCTACAATTCCAAAACACACATTAATATTTAATACAATCAATAAATCAATGCACAGAGATTAGTTGTAAACCATTTTATAAAACATGTTAAAGTGCCAAAGTAATAAGTGACTTACTCCACTATCCTTGGAGCTTCCTGAAACATTAAAGATGAAATAAGGCATTAATAAATGGACTGACTTTGGTTAAAAAAAGCCAGAGAGCACTGACATTGTAGTTTTCATAAAAAATATGATTATAATCTTATTTTATAATCTTTTATTATTATTTAACACTGTCGACTCAGTCCAAAGAAGGATCACTGCTAAAGCCATTGACATTGCTCAAGGGCATTACCTGATGTGTTTGTAGCTTTGGACTTTGAGTCTTGCCTCTCGCCATCCTCCTCCTCTCCTAGCTCATCAAGAGTAACAAACTCATCCATATTCTCAGGAAAGTCAGTTTCAGTTTGACTGTCCTAGAAGCGGATACAGATAGTCAGGAGATCTGCATGTCAAAGTAGTGAACATGCAATTTATATTAAAGGAGTAGTTAGAAGTAGCTCCAAAGATGACAAAAGAACACCAGAAAAGTGGCCCATACGATTGTACAGCTTCAGAAGACTTGGAATATAGCAGCTTATGGAATATAATTTTTTTTTTTTTTTTACAAAATATTATTTAAATGGTAAAAAAAAAAGTTTTTTGGTTAACCAAGTTATTGTAACATACACAGTGAAAAATTGTAAATGGGTTATGTCATTTTACTGTAAAACAGTATATGCTTTTTATATAATATAAATGTTTTTTATAGAAAAAAAAAAAAAAACAGTAAAATGACATTCCCAGAGGCCTCTACATTACATTTTAACGAAAGCTCAGTTCAGTGTGGTCTTGCGGCTGTCAGAGCAGAAACAAAATCTGCTTCTCTCCGTATTTTTTTTCTGTATTCTCCGGTCGTGTTAATATGTAAATTGTGTGACCTTATTTCGTCAATTAGATAAAAAGATCTGAAAAATTCCATACATTTACCTGCCCATAGTAAAAGTACACTTAAAATAAACTGTTGTTAGGAATAGTTTAGTTCATAGGCCTATTATTTATTTCTGTGATCGGTATAAGTGATCGGCCAATACTGCTTCCAGTGATTTGTAATCGGTGATCACCTGATTGGAGCACCCTTAGAAAGGTTTGAGCAGAGGCTAAGGTTTCAGATGATGTGCTAATGTGCAAAAGATCCTACCTGCTCTTCATTGTCCTCTTCAGCACCCTCATCTTCAGGTTGGTCATCATTCTGTTCCTCAAGGTCTTTAGGAGGCTCATCTGTGTTCTCCTGCTCAGCCTCAGATGTCACAGGTTCCTCCAGTTGAGTCTCTTCCTGTTTTTCACCAGAGTCTTTTTGGTTTTCTATGGTCTCATCGCTGGAAGCATTTCTGGTTTTCTGCGCTTCAGGGTCCTCCTCATCCTCTAGGTTGGTTTCATCAATATCTGGTGCTTGTTCACTGGTTTGCTCCGGATCACATGATAGGTCGACATCATCTGCTGAGGGATCTTCATCAAAACCCTCTTCGTCTCCATCACGTGCTTCCATAACATCAGCTTCATCTCCTGCCCCGTCTCCCAGGGCCTCTACTTCCTCAGGCTTTGGTTCCTCTTCTTTCTCATCAGAGCTCTCTCTGGCTTTGGAAGTAGAGGACCTTTGATTCTTTGATGAAGGTTTATCACCAGTTCTGCTGGTGGCACTGCTGCTACCGCTGCTCTTACGGGCTGGTTCTTCCCTTCCTTGGTCGCCCTTTCCTGGTGGGACCCTGGAACATCATGTATAGCACATTTGGTTTTGTTTTCTTACTAAAGATATCTTTGGTCTCTAAGGATAGAAAGGACAACTTACGTTAGAGTCTTATACTTTGTGCAGATGTTCAGTCGAATGGATCTTCCATTGATAGTCAAAGGATTGACAGTGTAGTACTTCACCAACATCTCTGCATCCTCAGCATTGCCCATTTGAACAAATGCCTGTTTTAAAAATGGTCAAAACATACATTTTAAAAATGTATGTCCTGGAAATGAATGCATGTTCTGGAAATTGCTGCATGTGTAACTTGCCTCATCATTTAGAAAGAGATGTTTCTCAACAGTGCCAAATCTACGAGATATTGTTAGGAGCTCCATTTTCTTGTCACTCCCTCGTGGTAAATTGGAGAAAAACACCACCTGGCTGACTCCTCTCTTCACAGGCCTAGTCTCTCTGCCTGGCCTTCCACTTTTCTGTATTGATGAAGCAAATAGGCTTAATTGAGCCATTTTAACTTATTTATACTCTTTTGTTTTTTCATCTTACCTCAATTGCCATCAGTTCCTTTGACAAATAAATGTGTATCTCTTTCCCATGCAAAATGGCTGGTTTTCGCTGATAATAATTAGCCATGGCCAAAGCCTCCTCATGAGTCTGCAGCTCCAGGAAAGCCTTTGAGAGAGAGAGAGAGAGAGAGAGAGAGAGAGAGAGAGAGAGAGAGAGAGAGAGAGAGAGAGAGAGAGAGAGAGAGAGAGAGAGAAAGATTTACTCAATTACATTGTCATGACTTTTGATCTTGAATGACTGTTCATAAATGCACAGACACTACCTTGTTTTTCAGTATTAGATGCTCACAGATGGTGCCAAAGGGTTTTGCCAAGTCAAACAGGCTGTTTGTTGACATCGGTTTTCTTTCGTATTTTGCCACGACCACCCTACTTCTTATCTAAATAAAAAAAATATATATGAGTACAAGCACCAAGATATCCATCCACTCAAACAAAAGATCCCATACTGAAAAGGACATCTAAGGACACTATATATATATACTAATATTTTAATTGCAGAACTGCAATTTGAACAAAAACAGATAACGCATTCAGTGCATTATTACCTTGGGTGCCGCTGCATATGATGTCATTTTACTTGTCATTCCCACACTGGAATCAGAGCCTAAAAAAGTTGTTTAAAAATTGTGACTGATTTAAATTAAGCAGCTTAACAATAAGACACGGGAAACTAACAGTGTTAATGTTGCAAAGTTCTTCAATTATGAAACAAATACAATTTCAGCTGTAAAGCAGCTAAATAAAGTCTAGTGTCATCATTATTCAGCTCAATTTAGTTCAATAACACTGGCAATGTAGCAGACTTCACAAGAAAAGTGTTCGTCATCTTCAAGTTACTTGTACAAGTTAACACAGTGCACCTTTAAAGATTACAGAAACTCTTCTGATACTGAAATAACTAGAATCTTTATTCATCATATATGACTATTCTTTATGGCTTTAGGGGTAAAACTTATTTTACAGGGGAAAATGTTACTTAGTGCACCTTTAACCAAAGTCACTAGTAAAACCCTACATTCAAACAAAAGATCAACTTGTAGAAAGATAGCAGACCAGACTACATCCTCTCACAGATGTATTACCCCAGCTGGAGCTCATCCCTGTTCTCTGTAGACCACCACCAATTGGAGCTGGTCCCAGCAATCCATCCGAACGACTCTTTGTGTCCAGGGAAAGGGATGTCGACCTGAGAGGAATTTATTTGCAATATGGTTTTCTATACAGATGTTTGTAATAAGCAGGATGTATCATACTTAAGAAAGCCCCATTTAAAAAAAATAAAAAAAAAATAGTAACATACATGCGACTAGAGGGCATTTGAGGATCCCAGTCCGGGTACCTATAAAACAACAGTAATGAGTTTTCAGTGGTTGTTTCAATTCATAAAAAACTAGAGATGCTCCGATCAGCATTTTTGGGGCCGATCACCAAAATCATGATCTGCCGATTGCCGATCACAGAATGGCAGGGGAATGGGAATCTTTTATCTAGCAGAGTTTGCACCATTTGTAGAAATGTGTTTATTTGATTGTATTTAGAAAATGAGATGTCTTAAGGCTACTGTAGGCCAGCTTTCCCAAATAAGGCAGAGTAACATTAAATTATTCCAAACAAAGAGGGGTCAGGCAGACCAACACACATCAGATCAGCCTAATGGGAGGGGATCAAGTTACACTTAGGCATATTTGGAAATTGTAGCCTCTTAATACACCCACTACATTTACTAATTGGCAACAAAATGTACAACTTGTTACACCAAAACTGGCTACTGATAAAAGGACAAAACTATGGCAAGTTTTTTTCTGTTATTATTATGAACGTCTGATGTAGTTGAGCAGAATGCTCTTTTATGAAGTTACTTCATTAAAGGACATATTTAATGAGATTATGCCTGAAAAGGTTTTGGATTTTTCATCATATGTTCATTTTAAAATATATATTGTATAAAATGACTTCTTGTTTATATTTGTTTTGTTTTATTGTATTTATATGATATTTGTATTTTTATAATTGATTTTTTGCCATGAAAATAGCTTTAAATGCTGACATGGCATTAAATAAAATAATCTGAATCTGAAGTAGTTGAGGAACCAACTACGTCAGAACAAAAAAAATAAAATACCAACACCACTTTTGAAACATCTCGCGGCACGAATGTACCAATACAAATAAATAAAAACATCTCCAGTTAACTCAGAGCATTCATTTTGTTCATTTGTTAAGTAAGACGCGATCTAGCGCTGAAATGGTTTTTTTTTTTATCAAGTGATCAAAGTGCTCGTTGCCGCAGCGATCAGTGGAGCAGATACCGCGTTCTGTTGTGGCTCGCGCGGTGCACGGTCTTCACTCGGACGCGCGCTTCAATCCGTTGGGAGACTCCCTATTCGTTCCGGTGAAGGAGAACTCATGTTGCCACTGCCAAGCTCCACTCTGCTGTTGTGTGCCCGTGCGCCACGCATGCAGGTGGGGAAAAAGTCGCGCAAGTAATTTACGTCACGAGATCGGCTTTTTTGATCGACGCTTTTGGGGTTCGCCGATCAATCTATTTTTAGCCAATATCGGCCGATCATGATCGGTGTCCGATCAATCGGAGCATCCCTATAAAAAACAAAAGGTTAATTAGCTTTATGGACCCTTTTCACATGTCTGGGGTTCTCAGAAGTGGAAGTTGTCATATTTGGGTAAAATTCTATAGTGGTGAATGGGAGACGACAGCAATCTAAATTTTTGTATTCCCATTTGCTCCAATAGAAAAAATCCATGATAGCATTTCCACAACTTTCCACAAAGGGTAAAAATACTGAGATATTGATTAAGTTGATGAGAGGATAGCAAGATGTCAAAATATCTGTCGATCCTTCAGCCATTGTATTAGAAACAACATTGTAGCAGCGTTAATTAATTTTCTACCATTTACTGCCAAGATAATTTAACAAAGTATAAAATTATAAATGTGTATTAATTAAATAAAATGTAAATATGAAAAACTTTACTAGATTTGCAATATTGATAACTGTGGAAATGCGTCATCGC
The DNA here is from genome assembly GCA_026230005.1 of Gila orcuttii. Classification (NCBI taxonomy): domain Eukaryota; kingdom Metazoa; phylum Chordata; class Actinopteri; order Cypriniformes; family Leuciscidae; genus Gila; species Gila orcuttii. The sequence goes on along the minus strand of JAPDVR010000016.1, from coordinate 26,785,399 downwards.
AGTTTGTGAAAAGGGTCCATTAAACCACTATGAAATCTTTTGAGGGCTCCACTTTGATTGTTTCATGGTGATCATTTTGATTTCTTCATCATTTTTTACTAAAAGGTTTTATTCACCCAAAAATAAATTGTCATAATTTTGTTGGTGGAATGCCGTCATATCACAATAAAAGTGAATACGCAGAAGAACAAATGAGGTTTTACATATCGTCACTGTCCGATGAAAACTGCGTATGTCCATTTTGCCGATTTTGAGATTTTTCGACGGATAGAATGTCCAGGTACATTTCCGTATACAGTATGCTTCACATGTCTAAATGACCAATGAAAAGTTGTGAAATCATGTCATCTGATTTTCACGTATATCCATTTGGAGTCAAAGCTGTCAATCACGCCGCGTATCTCCCGCCCTGAGGCATCTCGCAGGTCTAAGCGTCTCTGGAAGCTCAGCATTGTATAGCCGAATAACTCTGTGAGGTAAAGTATCAGCAAATGTTTGTTTTTGACAACTGTTCAAGTTTATTATATATTCACAACTGTTATTTACCGGTAAATGGTCTAGACGAAGTAATTGTCACTGTTTATTGTGGAGATGTTAACGCACGGGTCTGTTAACTTAGTCTACTTTTAAGGTAGTCTTATATTTTTCTGACTAATAAATTACTGACACAGTAAAGTGTAGATTTAAATATAGAATAACGAATTTTAAATAAAGAAAAAACTAAAATTAAATAAAGAAAAAAACCCTGAAATTTAAATAAAGAAAAACGAGATTAATTTAGATTGATAACGTTACGGGTAAAAAGGCTAATACATGTTGGGTAGGTGTACTTTTTCGTTCATTTCGGAATGAAAGATGAAATGTAAAAAAAAGGGTGCAGCTTGTTTTTTTGTTTAAAAGAAAAAAACAGAAATGGCTGTATTTTTTTGTAGGCTACATATAGCACGCGCCGGCCCTGGGTTCAGCAATGAGTGTATTGATTCATTGTCCCTTCATAGTTTGCAAGAGACATTTAATAAACTGAGCGTATTTAATAAACTGAGACGTAGGCTATTTAATAAACTGAGCGTAGCCTATTCATCTGTCAATATGAAACGCGACTTGGCCATTCTAATTAATGATCGGAAGAACGTGTATCGACCACCGTTACTGTAAAATATGCACGTATGTCCATTTAAACTCGATTTTGGTCAAATGTGGATTATATCATTACACTGGCAAGACTATGGTTACATTTAAAGATGCCGTACCAAGTATGACACCGCTACGTTCAACTGCTTTTGAATTACGGTGTTTTTTTCACTTCCTGAAAAGTAACCGTTTTGGACATACGTGAGTTTCATCGGGCAGCGAAGATAAGCTCCATAATATCTGTGTGTGAGGAATTTAAGGCGGCGTCGAATATATTGCACAAGTCATATAGGCCAATTTATGATGCTGCTTTTTCAAACTACACAGCAGCGGAAAATGCTTCTGGTTATCACCAGGAACTGAGCGGTCTCCACTGGGTAATGTCTGATCCAAAATATCCATAGTGGAACTCCACTTACCGTAGGCCAAGTTTAGGCTTTTCTAAATGACTATCTAGAGGATTTTCAATTGAAGCTTATTTCCACCACTGAATAAAAAATAAAGCTAATTGCTACTTCTCACAATTCTGACTTTTGTCTAGACGTTTTTTCTCAGAATTGCATGATATAAACATGTAATTGTGAGTTTCAAGGTCAGAATTGCGTGATATACAATTGCGAGTTTATATCTCAGTTGCGAGAAAGTAAATAAAAAGTAGCATTTATCTTTTCTTTTTTTTTCCCAGGTGGAAACAAGCTTCCATAGTTTAACATCTGAACAAACAGTTCACCAGTTTTCACAAAGCCGTCTACTTACATTTGCAAAAGGAGTTTGCGGTTTTCAGAGTGGCGAATCCCAGTCGTGTGTTGAGTCCATTCCTTAAACACAAGGAAGGGTGAATAGAATATCCTTAATAATCCTTAATACATGACCTTTATGTAACAGTAATTAGCTGTGAAATCTACAGCAATCAAAACCTAGACATACTGGATCAGAGCTAACTTGACAAGCTACCCTTCCTGGCTATGAATGCAATCTACAAATGAGTACTGTAATTGATCAACAAAAAAAAAAAAAGGAAAAGAAAAAAGAAAGGAGAGTTCTAGTTCTAGATACTAACTGTCCTACTTGGAACCAAGCATAAAGAACAAGTCAGAAATACAGCTAACAACGGTGTATACTATAAGTGTCCAATGAGATTTAGGGCCATTTTCTCTTACACAAAATTGATACTGAGCAAAACTAAGAGGTGCTGATTTAAATGCAACAAATGATGTTTAAAGATGGTCTTCTGAACAAGTAGGACTCAAGAAAAGGAAGTGTGTGTGCAGGAGCCAAGCAGCTTGAATTACTCACCATAACAGAGTGCACATCAAAATCACAAAGGGAGCACACATGGGGAAACATGAGGGGCATGACTCCCAAGAAATCCTGCACTTTTCTCTGAGACGGGGAGCCCATTCTTCTCTGCATGAACATGTCGTCAGATGCTGAGGATGTTGACATGCCAAGGCTGCGATAGGAGTCACGGGAAAGCTCAGAATATTGGCGGTCTCTACCGCTACCGCTTCTGTAATCTAACATGTCGTACCCTCGACCAGATGTTTCTTGCATGGAAGTATAACTGAAGTCACCTTGTGAGCGGCTTTGAGCCTGCCCACTGGGACGGTCCAACCTTCCGCCCTGCATGTCGCCCCAATCGTCTCGGCCGCCTCTGTACGAAGTTTCTGAAGAAAGAGACGGCAGATCGCTAGCAATGTGGCGGCCGGCTTCCATCTTGCGGTTCTTAAGTTGCATGATAAGATGGGGCAAGGTCTCCACACTGATGTTCTCCTCTGGAACCTGTGCTAGTGCGTCCAGATCAGTCGGCGACAGACCTAGGCTGGCGAACAGTTTCATGGTATTGCTAATGTGGCTACCTGCTCGGCGGTGCAGCTGAGAGTCGTGGTCTTTTCCCTCACCTCCACCCAGACCAGACATGCCACTATGTGACTGGGAAGACGAGCCGTAGGGGTCCGAGTGCGTCTCACCCATACTAAAGTTCAAAGTCTCAGCGGCAGCCAAAAGCCCACGGCCAACAGCAAAGCCTTTCTGAGCATCAGAACCGGTCAATTTCTGGGACATGTCTTTGAAATGGTGGCGCTTTGGGCGAGTGGAAGAAGAGAAGAACAAAGTAAATCAAAAAGTCCCCAGAAAAACAATCCGTCAATTTAAGCCTGGATCGAGAAAAGAAGCTCCTCCAGAATGAAACAGCTCTGCAGAAACACAATGGAGCAATGATTTCTAGCATGCTCACAAAATGGTTAGCAGTGGCATAGGAAATCAAGACAGTGAGCGCCACAAATCCATACAATGCAAGTAACAGAAGTAAAACTTATTTACAATGACAGAGGTACAAATGGTACGCTGACCAAATAGACCATAAAATGAAGATTTACAAGTACCATGAAGATCAATAAGTATAATTTAATAAGAAAGTTCAATAGAGCTTTGAAGGGGGGAAAAACGTCAATCAAATTTAGATCCTTAAATGTGTATGGGAAAGACACGGAAAGGATTGCAGTTTCTTGGTCAGGAGAGAACCAAAGAGAGATAGTGTTCATGTCTTTAAGTTGTACTGTATGACCAAAAACTAAAAAAAAAAAACAGAAATCAATGAGCAAAAAATTAAGAGAAATAAAGCTTATCAACTTTAACGCTTAACTGTAAAAATAATTTGGCATCAAGACGTCTTGACAACAGACAGACCAATAGTCGGGCTCAAGTGAAACATAAGGGTGCAAAGAGAGCACATGGTTATCTGAACAAGATTTTGCATCTTCATCCAAAGAAAAGTGACATTTTACACATTAACTGAGACTTGAAACTGTGGTGGTCATAATGGAAAAGACTATCAAAAATAGAAAGAATATAGACAATCGTGTCACACTTAACAAGCTACTAATTTTAACTATTTTATTCAGATGGAAACAAATGATACAAAAGTTTGTCATTGCTGTTTTTGGATAATAGCCTATTGTTTTCGGAAAGCTGAAATGACGTTCTAAGAAAAGTGTATAAAATGGGCTGCCATGCAGACCGTCCCAATACCATGAAGTAAAAAAAAATATTTAAAAGGTTATCAAATAATGATAATGTTATAAAAAAGTAAAAAAATAAACCGAATCACTTAACATAGAAAAGTTTTGATGGACATTATTAATAAGTATAAGTTTCACATGGACAGGAACAATCAAAATAGTAGGCACTATATTGGTGAAAAATATAAAAACAAACCAAAAATTACTAAGAACAGAATTTAACATAACTTTAAACCGAACTCACAAGTCCAAAATGCAACCTTTGATAGAAATATTTATACGTTTTACTCCTAATTAAAAAAAGCAATACAGTTCCAGCCATATATCACTGCATAGCACCCACTGGAGATTGTTGTTTTTTGCATAATGTTTTTATCTTGGAATTGAAGAACCTCACATAAATACAGTTAACAAAGGCTTAAAAAAATCCCTAAAGGAAAAATGCTTCTGAAACGAAGGCCGCTGAAAAATCCCACATTCCAAAAATGAAAAGTGGAAAGAGTCCATTGTACAAGTGGGTCTAGTCGTCATGCCTACGGACTGTTGGATAAACTTCTGATAAAAGACACAACAAAAAAAGGGAAACACTTCGGGAGTTTAGTTGTCATCTGACTGGTTGAATTCTACAGGATTTCCAGCAGACTTACATGGCGTTCTTTAATGGTCTGCCTGGAAACAAAGCCATTGTAACGCCAAGCCCCCTCAAGGAAGAAGAAAGCCTTCATGTTTACAACTGTTACAATGAGCGCTTATCAGGATCAACTAAACGCTGGATTTTTAAAAGTATGTGAAGTTCATGGCATAGACATTAAAAGACATCCAAGAGTTTGAGGCACTTAGTTGAAAAGAAGAGATTTTAACTTGTTTGCCGATGGGATATGGGAAGAGTATTATTTTCCAAGCCTGATTTGAAATTGTCAGAACAAAGTCTACAGACGTTTCCAACCGACTTAGGCCTAGGTATTTTTCAAACAGGTCTCTTGATGAGCCATTTGGGCAGTAAATTTGAACAACGTTCTTGAAAGCATGATTTATTGGTCGCATGCTGGTCTGTTATTGTAACATCAACTTTCCATTTTCACACCCCTAAACATGACGCAGAACAAAACAAACTGTAATTGGTTGCTGCTTACATGTCAGTCAGACCTCTTGGCTGATCTTTGGCCAATGAAAGTTGCAAAGTCCCTTTCAAGGAAAGTCTGTTCGGCAGCCATATTTGCAAAGCCTCTGAAATTGCAGTTTCTCCCATTCATAAGTAATAAGAGTGAATAGTCTTTCTAAATCTATAGTCTTTAATGAAGACCAGACCTTCTGTCCTCAAGTCTGAAGGTTTGGTTGTGTGAGACTAGCTTACATTTATCCTTAAGTTTAAAGCATTCTGAGCAGTAATGAAATACAAATTAATGTCAAGAACAGAAAGGATGGTGTTAGAGTATAAACACTATAATGAAAGGCATTAATGTAACTACAGCAGATACGATTTGAATGTTTTATGGCATAACTTGCAGAATAAGGACACTGTATCGAGAAGACTGATTAAGTTAGTTTGAAATTACATGCATACAATTAAATGAATTAGTAAAGAAAATACATCGGAACAGTGCAAGTCAGAGCTAACAACATGAATCCATGATATGAATCTACATTATGCAGAAATATGATTTAACACCATAAAAAAACAAATTTGTAGAGATTGCAATGATACTATCCAGTTTCAGTGCAGACGAAAAAAATTTAGGAAATATATTAACATAAGTCTTACAAATGCTTAAGAAACATCACATAAACACGTTTTTTTTACAGCTTTAAATAAGGTAACGTTAACGTTAAGTGTCCGCTGAGCGTGAATTCGAGGTTAACTGATCCGATAACATTCATCTAATTTACGAACGAACAGATTAACGTTACATTAATTACAAATTGTGCAAAACTTTATTTAGGCGAACATTTCTGACACATGGACGATTAAATTCAAGAAAATAGCCGCTTTAAACGCAACAAATTGACGAAGTGTGATGAAATGAACTAAGAAAAAGCCACGGGACTAAATGTGCACAACAAGGCCTAAACAGCAACCGTTATCTAAAATATAAAATTCTGCAGCTCGGGTTTATTATAGTCAGTAAATTACTTAAAACAAGTGATATAACATTATATCCTTTATTCGAATGCAATGAGTTGCTACTTACATTTTTTCTTCTTCTAAGCCTTCGGGGTGAAGTCCTTTACGTCGCACGAAGTAAAATGAGACCAAGCGCTCAGGCAACCGCGCACAATGTGAAATAGGAAACGATTACGAAATAAAATTTCACTTCCGAGGTGAATTTCAAAATAAAAGCACTTGGTGTTTGTCAATGCTCTTGGGTGATGCAAACAGCCTTGACTTTCCCCTGAAGAAAACAAGCTTATAGGCCTATGGTTCACACTTGCAAATAATACATTCTACAAAACAGGCAAAAATAAATCCCAAAATGAAAACCAATGTTGGTGGTGGAAAAACAGATGTTTAAGATATAGTCTACTGCCAAAATCCCATTCTGCGGGGAGGATTTTTCTTTTCAAAGCCACAGCTTTGATAAGATTTTTGCTTTTTTTAAATTTACGTTTTTTTTATTGGGGTTTAATTTATAGGCCTATTGCTATAAATTATGATATTATGATACTAAAATCACCCTAATTGTTTTGCTGTTGAGGAATACAGCTCTGACCTGTGATGATGTCACTGCTGTAATGACGACGTCATCAGAATTTTACAATATTCTGAGCAAAGCTGTCAGTTTATATGATTAGCTTGATCTGCTTAAGGCATCTACACAGCAGTCATGCTCTAAGAACTTTTTTTAAATGAATCCTCTTTGAAGGACAATCAAGATGGCAGCGTCCTACAATTGGTTTTCAGGAGAGGATAACGGTCAAACAAGAGACTAGGGGTCATTGCTTGTGAATAATTTGGACCAGATGTGACCAAATAAGAGCTGCATACATACAACATCCATCCCATTCGGCCTCATCTGTCTTGTGCAAGAGTGCAAAGATAGAAAAAACTAACACCAATCTGTCTCATGGGTATAGTTTTGTGAACACCTTCGAACATCGCCGTGATGCAGAAAATTCCCCAGTGGCTCTGAATTATTCTGATCTCAAACCAGTGCGCATCATGAGGGGCCAAGATATGATTAAGATCCTATTAAGGAGCAAATAAAGCAGCTACCATGACAGGCATGTTGAAGAAATAGCAGGACGGAACCTATAGGCTTGCAAATATTGTGAAATTGTTTTTACAACAATTTTGAGCAGCCCAGAAGCCTTGGTTGGCATCGGCCTGTTGGCCCCATCATGCAGCAAAGGTTTTTCTAAAGGCCTAGCATACAAAGAATGCAACTCCAACATGTCACTGCCAGCACAATACATTAATGACACAACCACATAATTGTGCTCTTATAAACTATTTTAACTCAAACATTCTGGGAAAATGTTTGTAGATAAAAACTTTATAGCTTACCTTTAGCTTTTAACTTCTGGCGACTGCATTTCGACTTCAAAATGTGTTCATCTGTGATAATTATATTTATGGACAAAACGTGCAAGTATCATAAACTTCTGTTGGTCACAGAGCTTGTTTTTAGTTATAATTCTAAATCCTATGGAAAAATCCTATTGGGTTTTCCTCGAGTGAACCAGCGTGATGCAAACTGCTGGTTGGCCTACAAAGTGACGTTATACCTGCACGGTGCAGGCTGCACCGTGACATTAGAACAAAATATATACTGATATGAGAACATGTACAGTATGCATACAACTAAATTAACAATCTCTTAAATATTTTCTAATTTCACTAAATATTTTAATTTAGTTTCGTGAACATTTTTATTGAACATGGACCTAGGTTCATTAGAAAGGCTTATTATGCTATTGTGGGCTAATTTTGTAAATGTATGCGACTAATTTAGACACGCGCAAACTGGGTGCCGGTGTGATGACATGTACATGCTCAGCTAGATTCGCCTCGACGTCATGTGTCTTCGGAAGCGGAGCCGTGCGGAAAGTTACAAAAAATGCTGTGCACACCGCCAAGTGAAATGGGGTCTCGCACACTCAACGCGCACATACACCCACACCGCAATGACGTCATTTTTGCCGCGCACACCTTCGCACTACCAAGCTTTAGTGTATTTATTATACCCCGTTTACTTTTTTTGTATGACCACAAAATCCTTTTGCCTTAATCCTTAAGCTTTTGCCCCCCTTTTGCTTCTGTTCTGAAAACTCTAGGATGCCATTTATCTTGGCAAACTCAAAAGCAAGAGACAGTCCTCCTTAACGGGACGTTTCTCTGTGAAAGCAAGGTGAGAAGACGCACTAACTCCTGCTCAGATCCAACAGGGATGAATGGCTTTCTTCCAGACGCATGCTCCGATCCCACAACAAGCCATTTTACTCGTTTTTGAAGGGATGTTTTCAGAATGTTCCACTTCCTTGCGGGCAATCGCAGCGCAGGCCTCCCTGACTTGACCTGCTCTTTATATTCCTCTATTGCAGACACAGCAACAGGATATCCAAGGTTTCTTTGTCAGAGATTGTGAGATGCAGTGCAGTCCAGGACTTCAGTGCAAGTCAGAGCCAAACTTCAACCAGGCAGGGCAAACAAACTGCCAGCCAGCCAGCATAGGTCATATCCAGCCGAAGAGGACCAGTGAGGGATACACCAGCACCCGTCTGCAACAGATTTAATTTATTTATTCATTTATTTGGAAGACAATGCAATGGTCTGAGGTTCTGAAGCTCTGTGTGCGGCCCACATACATGTGCAAAACGGGACAGAGCAGAGCAAGGGCTGGGTCTGCCTCCTCCAGGGGCAGCGTTTGCAAGTTCACCACCTGTCTCTAAAAGGGAGTGGTGGGTTGGGGTCTCAGGATTATCGAGAGCTGGCCGGCCCCAATTTCTTGGCACTATTTGTTGACCGAAAAGCCTGCAGGTGCCCAACCCTCTTGACAGAAGCAAGCGCAGTCAGGAGCGCTGTCTTGAGTGACAAGATCTTAAGCTCTACTGACTGTAGAGGCTCAAAGGGATCTCTCTGCAGGGCTGACAAGACCAAGAAGAGGTCCCAAGAGGGTACAAGGTGAGGGCAGGGAGGGTTCAACCTCCTCGCACCCCTCATGAACCTAATGATCAAGTCGTGCTTTCCCACAGACTTACCATCTACTGCATCGTGATGTGTGGCGATTAGGTATGTAACGATTCACTCGCAACCGGTTGAAAATCGATAAAAATGTGTGACGATTCAAGTCGGTTGAAATGTTAAACGAATCGCGATACACGTTTTAAACAGCAGGGGTGTTTACTGTAGCCTACTGTGAAGTTGTGAACCTCGCTTTACAGGCACAATAGCAGCAAGCACACACTGGCGCGAAACTAGCGAGTGTTTTCACTTCATTCATGGAACTTGAGCTTGTGTGAGCCAAGCTCAACTTCCATAGGAATGAACTGAAAACGCTCGGTTTGCTCCGCTCGCGCCGAGCCAGTGTGTGCCATAGACTGGTGTGCACGCACGCGCCGTCAAACACATGGCGACGGCAAGCGTAGATATTGACTCATTCAAATCGGAGGTGTGGCGGCATTTTGACTTTCCGTAGACTAATAATAATCACCACCGTGAGAACCACAAGTCACCTCCGTTTTCATGTAAAAGGCATTAATACGACAAGTGCGAGAGCCACGCACTGTTGCCAACTATTTTCAAAGGAAAGTAGCTAACTCCTTCCCTAAAAGTCGCTAAATGTCGCTAGATGACGTCATACGCTAATTACCATATTAATGACGCCATCGCGTCGTACATTAAGCCGTCATCGCGTGCCTGCCTAATGTGTTTTCTCTCTAAATTCATGCTCACATTCTGTATTTTAATATAATTTAATATAGCCAAATGTCCAATAAAGCTGTTCTCATTACCTATATTATTTTTGTCAGACAATAGAACAAGTAGCTATGATGTAGTGAATGACTAAATTTGTTTATGTGTAAAATTATCTGAATTGAGAGAGTTCGGGAACTGGATGAAAGCTCTGTGATAGTGAGTATTACAAAATAAGCACAAGAAAAGAAAGGGAATTAAAATGGTCAAACAAAACTCTTTAAAAATTAAAACAAAAGAGAAGCAGATAAGTGACAAGTCCGTGGAAAAACAACAACAAAAAAAAAAAAAAAACTGGCGCGCGCTCAACATATGAACGTGCTGCTCAGTGTTGCCAGATGTACGATAATTATCGTATTTGTACGATATTTTTGACCTCTGTACGATGTACGATCAATAATGAAAAAAATCCCATAATGTACGATAATTTCAGAGTTTTCAGTCGTTCGTCCAAACACACATCCTACCGCTTCTCTCTCTGACCCAGAATCATTTTGCAGGCTCGCCTGCCTGCACGCAAGCACGTATACACACACACAGGCACCACACGGCGTCGCCCGGCCGGCACGTCAACACTACAACCACTTTGTCACGATAAAAAAATCGTGAGAAAATCGTATCGTGAAACCAGTATCGTGAATCATATCGCATCGTGAGTTGAGTGAATCGTTACATCCCTAGTGGCGATAGTGGCAACATACACTTTCAGAGTAGAGGGAGACAGCCTTTGCTCGGACCCTTCGTCCAGGAAGGACACCACAGCTCTGATCAAGCATTTCCGGTCGTTTCCTCGGCGAGAAGAACACAATTCGACGAACAGGTTCCACTTCAAAGTGTAAGTGCGCCTCATAGAGGGTGCTCTCGCTGAAGTGATTGCGTCTACCACTCCCGGGGGTAGATCACTTAAAGGAGCTGTATGTAAGAAATTTATTTCAGTTAATCATAAAATGGCCCTGATATGTCACTAGACATTAAGAAATCATGTTCATTTCAAATACTTATATCACTGACAACAGTAGTCCGGCCAGGATATTGTCATTTAAAAAGTGAAGTTGCAGCCCTCAACTGATGTTGATGTTGTCATGTTATGTTTTGCTCTGATGCGCCACCCTCCACCTATCTACCAATCACGAAGTTGGTAGTGTTGCGGCATCCGGGTTGCCAGCTATGCTAGTTACCACAGCTGCAGCTACAAACGTGTCGAAATCGGATAAAAAAAAATGTCTAACGTTGCGAAACCAAAAAAAAACTTGTTATGAATCCGAAATACTTCGTGCCAAAGTCCGAAATAAAACAAGGATCTGTATAGGAGATGCGTTTGAAAGATGGAGACGGCTGAAAACGGACAGACATGTTGCTAATTTTCTCCTGGACAGGTAAGATTCATCTATGTTTGGCTAACTTGTACTTGATGTAAATGGACATTTCAAATATTCATGACAGTCGAACAAAGTTATGCATGTTCGTGCAAAGTAACGTTACGTTAGCTCATATGGAGGAGGTGGGTCATCGAACTGAAAAGGTAAGGAATTGTTTGGGTAATGAAAACGGCGAGTCGTCATTACTAACATTAGCAATGCATTATCAGAGCCTGTTTCTATGTCATTATGATGAGACGCTGAGGAAAACAACATTAGCACGACCATTATCATGCAAGTTCTACAGTCAAAAATAATAGAATGACACGTAATCTTTCACATCACATATTTTAGCGTTATGGACGTGTACTGCAGGGTAAGTTAAAAAATACAGCTGGTCGCTTTCACTTATAGCGTCAGCTAAATGAATAGCTGTATCTTTGATATCGGTTACACACAGACAGACAGAGGCATGTGCTTGTACTTACGTTAATGACAGATACCTACTGTACAAGTTAGACTAGCAGCTAACGTTACTGTTCTAACAATGTACTGTCACATAGGAGCGTACATCTTTACGATTATATTTGGCTAATCGCCATTAGTAAATTTTTGTGATATATAATTACTTTGCAAAACATCTCTCATTTGAAGCATAAACATAATTAACAGAAAAAGCTTCTTGTAGCATCCTACGTTCCTGCTGTATCCTGAAGCCTATCTGGCAACCTCGAGTCAGGGAGGAGGGAGAGGGGATACACAGCTCTACAGTAATTTTAAAGTGATTGCAGTACCAGTTTTGGCCACATTCTTACATACGGCTCATTTAAGTCCTCCGTGTGCCATAAGGTGCCCCGTCTCTGAGAAAGCAAGTCTTTCTCAGGAATCCGCCAGGGAGGGGATGTCACGAGGAACATCAGTTCTGAGAACCAGGTCCGGTTGGGCCTAGGGCTGTATGATTTATTGCAATTTACATGAAATCGCACTTAAACCGATTTGGCTGTAAAGGCTGCGATTATTTTTAATGTGCAGCTTGTCACTGATGTACGGCTCTGTAAACGCTGCTCCATCTGAAAACACTGTGAATTTGAGTCACTTACAACATGCATTTGAAAAAGCAACACGCGTCAAACATCTTTCCAAACATGAGAAGCATTTATGAACCTCTTGTCCAACAAAAGACAACATTTAACAACATGCTTTTACTCCAAACTTACTTCATAACGACAGTTGGGCATCCTTCTGTGAGATGATGTGGCTTCTTACAAAGAATATGGCAGTCGTGTGTTTATTAGTCATGTTTAATCAAAGAATTTCAAGCTTCTGTTTATTCAGCTATAGCGATAGTATGATGGCCGATAGGGATTTCCTGGAATGATGTGCGTTATCGTACTTCTGTGGTGGGGCATATTTAACGTGTATGCGTGAGAGGGCCCTCTGGCGTTCAGATGGACAGCATTTACTACCGATCAGCCGCGCTGAACTGACAAGCTTCGCATAAAATAATCGCAGCCTTTGCCAAATCATGTGCAGTTTCATTGCGATTAATCGTGCAGCCCTAGTTGGGCCAGTATTAGTGTAGGCCCCAGGGCCAGCTGTGTGCCAGTGTGTCAGTGCTGAGGGTCCCCTCCGTCAGGGGCGACAACTGGCAGCTGGACGTGTCAGGAGAGGCAAACAGGTCACAGGTCTATCTGTGAGGCTCCAAAGCGTCTTCAAATCAGCTGGACCACCTGGGAATGGAGTCTCGAGCATCGTGACTTTGGCTACAGATGCCATATGCCCTAGGAACTTCGAGTCCAACTCCATACAGAGAAAAGAGATTATCTGCACATGGGAGAGCTTGCTCTTTTCCCAGTTGACCCAAAGCCCCAGATGGCTGAGGTACTTGAGCACCAAGTTTCTGTCTTCACACAACTGATCTCATGTGTGGGCCAGGATGAGCCAGCCATCAAGATAGTTAAGAATGCGAACAGGAGGGCCACCTCCGCGACCTTCGTGAAGACGTGTGGCGACAGGCACAGCCCAAAGGGGAGGACCTTGTACTGATATGCCCGTTCCTCGAACACAAAGCGTAGGAATGGTCTGTTGTCAAGGGAGATTCGAGACATGAAAGCACACGTCCTGCAGGTTGATTGCTGCAAACCAATCTGGGAGTCGAATGCATTCGAAAACGTGTGTTTGTGTTAACATTTTAAACGAGCTTGTGAAGGGCCTGATATAAAAAAGCTAAGGAAGATAATGGAGGAACAGAAATTTTACGCAACAAAAGATTCTCCGCCAAGCCCTCCTCTGAGGGAAGGAGCGATGCGTTCACTGTCTCTTAAAGAGCTGCTTCTTCCATCTCTGGGTCGCCTGTCTCAGGGGCGTCACTTTGCCTGATGCTTAGAGAGCCTGGGAGGGGCAGGGACAGGAGGCATCGCCTTCCTGCGACCTAGGTGGACTAAAGCCTGGTTCACACGGCAGGATAATTAGGCCGATTTTAGCCCCGATTTACCACTTCCGACAATCTGAAGGATGCTCCGATTATCGTAAAATAATCTGATCAGATATTCCTGCCGTGTGTGGTGTGTTAAGAGTGCTCTCGTCTGCTCGGAAGGACGTCGGGACCGCTCCGATCTGAAATCGGGGATATCCAACATGTTGGATTATTTTGGCCCAATTTCTCCTCGTGTGCTATATGGGAAACGAGCACGCAGCCTGTGGACTGTGGCGTGTAGCCAATCAGAAAGCAAGGTGACGAGGCGCAGAGGAAGCACCGGGAAACAAAATCAAAACAGCCGGCGGCATGGCGCACCAGAAAGTCCGGTGGGCGTCGGAGATGGATTCGGTTAAAAACAAACTACAAACTATCGCCACTGCATCCTCTTCGTCCGCCATGATTGTTTACTCAGAAGTCACGTTTGATCTCGAGGGATTTTGCGAGATTTTCCGTCTGACCTGGGAATGCTCGGGAGTCAAATCGGTTTGTGTGTGATGTGTTGATTTTGCCGTGTGGCTGCACACCACAAACCGTACGACCAAAACTGTTAGACCCGTGATTTTTTAATCGCCGTGTGTGGGGTCTCTCAGGTTTGGAAAATCGGCCGACAATTTTAAAATCGTCCCGTGTGAACCAGGCTTAAGTCGCCAAAGAGGGAGAGATGGGGAGATGGGGTAGTCGAGAAAGCGAAATTTGTCGGTCTCCCTGATGTCAGCCAGGTTCAGCCAGAGATGGCATTCCTGGATCACGTGTGGACATCGTCTGCACAAGGGACCATGCAGTGACTTCCGGCGCCCATAGGGCGAGGTCCGTCGCTGTGGGCATGTCTTACATCAACTCTGGGTCAGAACTACCCTTGTGAACTACCCTTTGAATGCCTTGGCCTGATATGCTTGCAGGAGGGCTATGGCGTGCATGGCGGTGGTAGCGTCTAGCAGCGCTGTAAGCCTTTGCCTTTGGGAGACACAGATTACCCCACCAGGTGGCAGCACTTTGTGGGCATAACTGCATTTTAAATGCACGCTCCACCTGGGGGATAGCTATGTACCCATTGGCCCCCCCACCATCGAGGGTAGTGAGAGCAGAGGAGGTGCCATAGTGGTTTAGGGCAGAAAAAGGTGACTTCCATGACTTTGTGACCTTTGCACCTCCAGGAAGAAAGGCTCTGGAATGGGATGCTGCTCTTCAGCATGCCCCGCCCAGAGATACCAATCATCTAGCCTTGAACATTCGGGACACGGTGGAGGCTTCCACTCAAGCCTGACGCTATCAGTGGCCCGGGAAAGCATGGAAAAAGGTCCTCCGCAGGAGCCCAGAATAAAATGCTGGATTCCCATGAGAAGGATCAGCAATCTCACTCGGAAGCTCCACAGCTTGCGATGCGCTAGAGGAGTGGGGGGCCGCGGGGATTGACCTGGCGGGAGAGCCCCCACTGTGATCCTCATGTCTCCCCGAATAGCAGAGGGAACTCTTTCCCAGCACTGCAATGGTCATCTTCCAGCAGTGGGTACGACTCATCCACGAACGCCACCTCAGCACACTTTTAGCCCAGACACGTGAAGTGGCGATCGTGACTGTCAGGTGGGGACAGGTAAACAATACTCTTTTAGTTGTGCTGGAATTAATGCAGAGGAAAAGCTCTTTTCAATAACAAGGTCAGAGTTCATCAAACTTGAACTTTGGAACGGTCTGACACACTCGTGCAGTTTTGCATAAAACATTTTCGAAATGTCTATTTAACATTTGACAGAAAACGTCTTAGACATATTGCAGATGAGCAAACACTCTCAAAAATACATCTTGCAGACACATCACCTTAAAAATGTTCAGTAAATTTAGCATTGAGGGATATTTCAAAGCACTTTCCGTCATTTTGACAAATAACAAATACTGTATTTATCTGTTTTAGAAACGTTTCAGTAAATACTGCTTAATAGAGATAAGTAAAAAGTGGAGGCAATTAAATTTTAGAGCATCCGTGTGAAAGGAACATGATGATTTGGGGACGAAAAACTAGAGATTCTTCGTGGGATATATCGTAAATTAAATGGGAAGGGCAGACCACAAATGTGCAGTATATATATTGTCTTTTTTCATACTTTTATAGTGGAATAAAAATAATAATAAAAAAATCTGGAGGAAAACAATGCAGTGACTGCAGAGAGCTCTTGCCAGATATCCTTGTGAATCCATATCACATTAAATACCAAGCGTGATGTCTGAAAATATAAAATGAAGGGAAATTGACAGCTCCTTCTGTCAACCTGCTGATAAGGATTATTTGTAGGTCAACCTTATTGTCTAAAATGATTTGTTTCTGTCTTTTTGAGAGGTAGTTCCCCGAACTGGAAGTGCCTCCCATAATTCAAAATGCAGTAGGCTTGTCAGGAAAAAATTGGATAGACGTTTACACAACTATGATGACTTCTGCTTATGAGAACCCCGTAAATGTGAAAAGGGTCCATGCGTCACGTTACATTTTCCTCAGAAAAGCCCATCCTTCAGAATTATTTTTTTCCCCCACAAATGTTTGAAAATGCAGGCTTCATGGCTAGGTGCTTGATTCTGTACACCTGTGGCAATGGGTCTGATTGAAACACCTGAATTCAATTATTAAGAGGTAAGTCCCAACACTTGTCCATATAGTGTATTTTTACCAGGTTTGTCAGATGTTCTCCTGCTTAGTGGTAGGCTACACAAAATATTCCTCAAGGAGGCCATTGTGAGTCAGTGGAGTCTGAGAAGGGCAGGAACTTTCTAGCCATATTGGAACAAATAGCAAAACATGACCAAATATGAGTGAAGAAAAAAGTCTAGCAGAAATGCGAAATACACAAGTAATACCAGACAAAAAATAAATTAGCAGTGTTTGGCGGAGTTGGTTCGATAAAATATCATCCAAGAAATAAAAAAAAGTGAAGCATTCAGTGTTCTAGTTAATGAAATTAAGGACATGAAAAAATAAAGATGAACGACGATGTCTGATGAGTGACCGAGTGACCTGGGAATTCCAAGTGAAATCTCAGAATTCAGCTGTTCCAGGCAGAGCATTGCCTACAGGTGTAGAGAGAACACACTGCAATGTTTGCATAGAGAATGTAAAGCTACGTCACGCCTCAATATGCCGGAGTGGTGGCACCATCTTAAGAGGGTCGCTCTGCTACTGCAATTAATTCCGATACCCGATTACCTTTTTTGTTTTGGCCTTGAAATTAAATATTCACTCTTCATGGTATCGTTTGCAGGTTAGAAAAGCTAGTTTATTGCATTGCACGATAACTTTGTTTTTATCGTATTTTTTATTTTTTGTCATTGTAAATATTCACTGTTCCTCATGGCTACAGAGGGAAATCAGAGATTGCAGGTCGCATTCAAGTGGACAGTGGTCAGTGGACAGACACCAACACACGGTTTTCTTTAGTATTTAATTCAACATGACAACCAAAATCAAATCCCTGGAAGCTTGTAAACAGTTTTGTAGTGGCTGTTTTGTAATTCACAACATGACAAACTCCGTGAGTCATACTAGCAAAGATAATGTAAATTTAAACCAAATGAAATGCAAAACTTTTTTAAAAACACTCAGAAATGTGAATATTTTGAGTGATAGGCAGTGGGTTTAATCAGTGACACTAATAGATTTGATATTCTGCATCTTCTTGTCATTCTCCTCAACCCGCTTCCCTTAGTGTATTTACACTAGACATTACATTTGAAAACATTACATTGCTCAGTTTTTTCCCTGAACGATGACTATAGCAGTCCTGCTCTATGTAGCAGGAATGAACTATGGAGACATTTTTCACAATCACAAAAGAAAACTCACTAGCAGAAAGGCAGCGTGATCCTCCTAATATGGCATCTAAACAAAAGGTAGAACTCAACATGGCGTGACGTCAGCTTCACAGTCTCTATTGACAAAAAAGTTAAATGAATAATGAATGTTTGTGTGATGGTTTTTATATTTGTAGGACAGAATAGTGTTGTCCAATCCATGCAAAACAGTTATTCAGTACTAAATGATTTTCAGGCTTTTGTGCAGTGCCACAATTTATTACCACCTATCTTATGGCACTGCACTAGAGTCTGAAAATTATGGCCAATGTTTTGCTGCTAAGCTACTATTTATTCTGATAGAATTTTCACATGCCATCCGATAAAAAAAACAAAAAAAAAAACCTTGGATGGGACCCAAGTGTTCAAGGGTTTAGGGCATGTAAATGCACGTTTTGTTAATAGCGGACATTCACGCACCATAAGCAATGGCATTAAAAATAATAGCTAAAAGAAACTCACAATATGCCCGTTATGTTAAAAAGCCTTGTAGAATTTTATGGGATCTTATATTATAGGGCAGAGAAATTGATTTTGACAAAACTCAAATTCGTGCACTTTTACTGTAAAATGCTAGGTAAGACTGATTAATTACATTAAACAAAGGGGCCATGAATATATTCTCCTTTCACAAAATACAAAATAAAAAGAGAAAATTATTAAAAACAGACAGGCAGTGTATGAGGAATGCTGGAAGTTTAATAAAATAAAGGAAAAACAAAAACAGTAGTAATAGCAATTTAGGCGTAAAATGTTAAACTTCACATCTAAATCGCTATGAATGAACAGCTAGGAATTGCTTATGAATGCACCAGCTTTCATTACTACATTAAAAAAAGCAATACCTCAGTCTAATAGTTTTTTTAGGAAAAAAATAAACATACTGAACGAAAGAGCTGAACACAAGAAAACAAAAAAAGACAGGGACATAATGGACATATTAACAGATGTTCCAGCGTCTATGGTTCATTTCTTCGTCCCGTTACTCTGTGCTTTGGCTTTCTCCTTTTCCAAATATTTCTGATAAGAAGAAAACAACATGTATGTTTCAAAAACATATACCGAACAACAACAAAAAGGTCAATGTAATAATGCTAATATTTACTAATAAAAAAGTGAATCCTCAAAATGTAATGCATAAAGATCTCAATCCTGCTCTGACATCATTGATCAAGGACAGATAAAGGGAAAAAAATGATCACCTTAAGTTTATCGTAGTGTGCTTGGCTACTGCAGTGAATTTTCTTAGCAGTGTCCTCATTAGAGTAAAACAGGAAGCAGATTCTGCAGTAGTACCCCATCTTCACAAACTCCACACCTGAAACAGGACAAATGAGATTCATTAATGAGGCTTCTTACAATAATGAAATAATGATAATGAAATATTTCCTTAGTCGGGTTCCATCGCTTTTTATAATGCTATTAAATGCTTTAAACCAAACCATAAATGTAAGTCAAACTAATTTAGTGCCATATCTGTCCAAAAAGCTGAAGAAAATGAATATAAAACACTAAATTAATAGCTTGGTTATGTCAAACTTCTTATTTCTTAGCAAAATACAAAGTCATCTTACCCACTGGGACATTAGGATCATATGGCTCTAGAGTAGAATGGCTAGTTTCAAGCTTCATTTCAGATGGTGCTGTTGTAATGGTCTTTTCCTCAGTCTTCACACTCTTCTCTGAAGCAACAGTTTCTTCATCTTCAGCCACCTGGTCAAAGGATACATCAAGCAAAGCAGTGGTTCGATCAAGTACATCCTGTTAGCAGTGAGAAAGCATTTATTTTTTTTAAAGTACAATCTTTTGTCTACTGCTTGGGGAACTTTTCAGGGCTGAATTCACTCTGATTCTCCTAAAACAACCTACCATATCGTTTGACAAGTTGTAATCAGATATAATGCGCACTGTCATAATGTAACGAGAGTAACATAGTTCTAAAACACTCCATCTTGTAGACTTAATAGAATATAAAATTAATTTATACATTTGTATCTCCCATGAAGTTTCTCCATCACATTTCACATTGCCAGAAACAACTTTTCATGCATTTATATCCGGACTTTCTTTTCTACTGAAGACAAAAGTAGATAAAATACCTACTTTTGTGTTCCACGGAAGAAACTGTCATACAGGTATGGAAGAACAAGAGGGTGAATAAATGACGACAATACAGATTTTTCTAATGATGGAATGGGAATTTTTCCGGGACACAAATTAAGACCTTATTGATGAAATCTGAGAACTTTCTATCCCTTCATTGACAGCTACGCAACTGACACTTTGACGCTTCAAAACATTCATAAAGAGATCATAAAACTAATCCATATGAATTGAGAGGTTTAGTCCAAAATTTTCTGAAGAGAAACGATGCACACATCTACAGTCCCTATTTGACATAGTCAAGTCAAGTCAAGTCAAATATATTTATATAGCGCTTTTCACAATACAGATTGTATCAAAGCTGCTTCACAGTATCAATCAAAACAACTTAATGTTTGTTTATTACTGGAAAAAAGACATCCAAGTTTGGTAGAGCTGATCAATGGTATGATTGGTTAATTAGTGGCAAGGAACCGAAAAACTCCATCCGGTGACCTAATGGTGTCCTAACACCCCATCAGATGACCCAATGGAGAAAAAAAACCTTGGGAGAACCCAGGCTCAGTCGGGGGCCAGTTCTCCTCTGGCGTTTATGAACTAGAGGCCGAATTTACAGTAACTGTAAGATAAAAAATGTATATGAATGCCTGGCTAAATAGATGCGTCTTCAGTCTAGTTTTAAACTGGGAGAGCGAGTCTGAGCTACGAACAATATCAGGAAGGCTATTCCAGTGCTTCGGAGCTAAATGTGAAAATGCTCTGCCTCCTTTGGTGGATCTGGATATCCTAGGAATGACCAGAAGCCTCGAATTTAGTGATCTTAAAGAGCACGATGGATTGTAAGGCGATAGAAGATCTGTTAAATAGACTGGAGCTAAACCATTTAGAGCTTTATAAGTCAAAAGCAATACCTTGTATTTAATACGGAACTTTATAGGTAACCAATGAAGTGATGATAAAATCGGTGTTATATGATCATATTTTCTTGATCTAGTAAGAACTCTAGCGGCTGCATTTTGGACTAACTGTAGCTTGTTTATTGAAGATGCAGGACAACCAGCTAATAAAGCATTACAGTAATCTAGTCTCGAGGTCATGAATGCATGAACTAACTTTTCTGCATCAGAGACTGATAGCATATTACGTAGCTTAGCAATGTTTCTAAGGTGGAAAAAGGCAGTTTTTGTAACATATGAAATATGCTTTTCAAAAGACAGGTTGCAGTCTAATGTAACACCCAGGTCTTTTACTGTAGCAGATAAAGTAACAGGGCATCCTACTATGTTAAAGTCGTGCTGTGAAAGGTTTTGTGGACGGTTTTTAGAACCGATAAGTATTACCTCTGTCTTGTCTGGATTTAATAAAAGAAAATTACGCGTCATCCAATCTTTTATATCTTTAACACAATCTGTCAATTTGGATAATTTAGCGTATTCATCTGGCCGTGATGAAATATATATTTGAGTGTCATCAGCATAACAATGGAAACTAATTCCATGTTTCCTTAGAATATTACCAAGTGGCAGCATATATATTGATAATAATAAAGGGCCTAACACAGATCCCTGCGGCACTCCATAGTTTGCCGAAATTATAATCGATTTTTCTCCATTTAAAGGGTTAGTTCACCCAAAAATGAAAATTATGTCATTAATGACTCACCCTCATGTCGTCCCAAGCCCGTAAGACCTCCATTCATCTTTGGAACACAGTTTAAGATATTTTAGATTTAGTCCGAGAGCTTTTTGTCCCTCCATTGAAAATGTACGTACGGCACACACTCTTTGTCCAGAATGGAAATAAAGACATCATCAAAGTAGTCCATGTGACATCAGTGGGTTAGTTAGAATGTTTGGAAGCATCGAAAATACATTTTGGTCCAAACATAACAAAAACTACGACTTTATTCAGCATTGTATTGTCTTCCGGTTCTGTTGTCAATCCGCGTTCATGAGTCCGCTGACGTAAGACGAGCTGACGTGTTATCTGGTGCGCCCGAGCTTCGGTTACAGTCTGAGGGAGACGCACGCTGTAAACAAAACAATCTTCGCAAACATGTCTAAGGATTTCGACACAGGGGAAGACTTGCATTTTTTTTTAACCAGACATATTTATTTGAACCCGAATACACGGACGCACCAGATAACACGTCAGCAGCATCTTACGTCAGCAGCGTCACTGGCCTCGTGAACGCGGATTGACAACAGAACCGGAAGAGAATACAATGCTGAATAAAGTCATCGTTTTTGTTATTTTTGGAACAAAATGTATTTTCGATGCTTCAAAAAATTCTAACTAACCCACTGAGGTCACGTGGACTACTTTGATGATGTCTTTATTTCCATTCTGGACAAAGAGTGTGTGCCGTACGTACATTTTCAATGGAGGGACAAAAAGCTCTCGGACTAAATCTAAAATATCTTAAACTGTGTTCCAAAGATGAACGGAGGTCTTATGGGCTTGGGACGACATGAGGGTGAGTCATTAATGACATCATTTTCATTTTTGGGTGAACTAACCCTTTAAGTAGACGAAATGGTAGCGGTCAGATAAGTATGACCTGAACCAGCTTAATGCTTGTCCTTGAACACCAGTGTAATTTTGTAGTCGATCTAAGAGTATTGTGTGATCTATAGTATCGAACGCAGCACTAAGATCAAGTAAAACTAGTACTGAGATACAGCCTTGGTCCGAAGCTAAAAGTAAATCATTTGTGATTCTAACAAGCGCAGTTTCAGTGCTATGATGTGGCCTGAATCCAGACTGAAACTTTTCATAGATGTCGTTTTCTTGCAAGAAAGAGCCGAGTTGAGCGGACACAATTTTTTCTAATATTTTTGACATAAATAGAAGATTCGAAATGGGTCTGTAATTTGCTAGGTTATTTGGATCTAATTGTGGTTTCTTAATAAGAGGTTTTATAACTGCCAGCTTGAACTTTCATGGAACATGACCTAAAGATAAAGATGAGTTAATAATATTGAGAAGAGGCTCTTCCACTATAGGTAACACTTCTTTCAGTAGTTCAGTTGGTATAGGATCTAATAAACATGTTGTTGTTTTAGATGAAGTGATAAGTTTATTTAACTCTTTTTGTTCTATGGTTGTAAAGCATTGTAATTGTTCTTGCGGGGTGATAATTGCGGCCGAATTATAAGGCGCGAGCAAAGATCGAACGTTTACGATTTTGATTCTGATGCTTTCAATTTCAAAGTTCATGAAATCATTACTACTAAACTGTAACGAGGTATTTTGTTCAGACAACGTCTGTTTATTTGTTAGTCTAGCCACGGTATTAAATAAAAACCTTGGATTATTTCGGTTGTTTTCTATTAATTTGCTGAGGTGCTCAGCCCTGGCCGTTTTAAGTGCCTTTTTATAAAGTGACATACTGTCTTTCCATGCGATTCTAAAGATCTCTAAATTAGTTTTTTTCCATTTACGCTCTAAATTACGGGTTTCTCTCTTTAAAACATACGTAGTATTATTGTACCATGGTGCTATACTTTTTTCTCTGACCTTTTTTAATGTAATGGGTGCAACAATATCCAATGTTCTAGAGAGAATGGTGCTCATAGTGCTAGTTAGTTCGTCTAATTCATGGGTTCAGGCAGCAGCTAAGACAGATCAGATAAGCTATTTGAGAAATGATCTATGGTGGATGGACGAATTGTTCTACCTGGTCGATAACGTGGCACAGCATGACATATTACAGCAGTGCGTAATATGCAAGGTACCAAGTAGTGGTCAGTGACATCATCACTTTGTGGCATGATATCTATATCGGTTGGATCGGTTCCATATGATATAATTAAATCGAGTGTATGATTAAGACGATGAGTTGGTCCGGTGACGTTTTGCTTGACCCCGAAGGAGTTTAATATTGCAGACATTGTGACTATTGCAGATGCACACACCACAATGTCGATGCTGAAACAATATATCGTGTTGCCCTACACATGAAAAATATAATGACACAAAAAAAGTCACTCACAGGTTCAGTCTCCATATTCTGGAGCTCTGATGCGTCTTCGCTTTGTTTCTCCTCTGATTCTTTCTTCTCCTCAGGAACAATTTCTGCTGAAACATTTTGGCTTTCCTTCTCTTCATGACTCTCCATCTCCTTAGCTTTATCAGCGACAGGCTCATCCACTTTGATCTTCTTGACAGAAGGTTCTTCCTCTTTTTTGTCTTTACTTTTCCCAGAGGAGTTCCTCTGAGCCTCATCCTCGGAGCGTTCTCTCTTGAGTGTCCGTTTATCCTCGGTCTCTGGGCTTGGAGGTTTTTGTCTGTGAGAAGACAATATTATCAAACAGATTCTATGTAACATTATTGGAAAGTATTATTTTCCCAAGAAAAAAAAAATCTTAAATGTCCAACTGACCCACGTTTGAGCTGCTTAAATTTCCTGCTCACGTAGACAACCAGTCGTTTGCCTTCAAATTTAGGTCGCTTTTCCTTGTAGGCCTCTGCCATTTTCTCAGCATCTTCCCCTCTTTCCATCTCAATGTAGCACTGAGCAAACATACAAATATCATAAACACCAATGCATTTAGTGTTGTCTTGTAAATCCATCAGAAATCGTTCCATTTTTACAATTACCTCATTGCGTAATCGATTCAGATAATATTTCCTGACTTTTCCAAATGGTTCTGCGATTTTCAGAAGTGATGCATCTGAGCCTTTGAAGGGTGGAACACTACCAACGTAGATGACTTTGCCACTCTGTAAATGTTGCAGAGATATAGGCGTTAGATTCTGCTTCTTTTAGATTCACAAACATTTTATTCATGGTGAGTTAATAAGCCCAAATTTTACCTGGATGGTTGGATAGGTGTGTGAATGATAAACTCTCACAGGTTTTGCACACACAGATGGTAAGGCATTCCTGGTGTAGAAACTAACCATTGCTCTTGCCTCTTTTTCTTTGGAGAACTGCAGAAAGGCCTAAAACAGGGAACACCACATTTAAGGGGAAAAAAATTCTTACACTTCAGGGCATCTCTGAGAATTTCTGATTTACAACTGACAGAACGCCACGAAAACCTGTTCCCTCCAAACAAATGGCAATGAATTCATAAACACAGCATGCCAACGGATAATAAACATTTATACATACATTCTTAAATGGTCTAGCATCAGAAATCTGTGTGGATAGCTACAGTAAAGCTGCAGTGAGTGAAGCGGTCTGAACTACCAAGAACAGAATATCTGAGAACTGTTACCTCAGGCCTAACTTCCAAGACTAGGTGCCGCACCACTTTACCAAATGGCTTGGCAAGAGCGAGGATTTCATCAATATAACCGTAGCCACGTTTAAATCCAACGACATTTACAACTCTAAATCCCTAAAATTAGAGAAAACATAATTATTCAATACAATCAATAAATCAATGAACAGACATTAGTTGTAAACTATTTTAATAAATTTTAAAGTGCCCAAGAAGTAAGAGACTTACTCTATCCTTGGAGCTTCCTGAAACATAAAAGATGAAATAAGTCATTTTAACGGACTGACGTTTGGCTGAGAAACATGCTTGATCAACAGCTATTTAGAGACTACACAAGCACTTAAAAGTTTGAGGTCTGTAGGATTTTTTTTTGTGTTTTTGACAGAAGTCTCATTCTCACCAAGTCTGAATTTATTTGATAAAAAAAACAAACAGTAAAAATAGTAATATTGTGAAATAGTTATAATTTAAAATAACCAGTTTTCTGTTTTAAATTTTTTTAAATGTAATTTATTCCTGTGATGGCAAAGCTGAATTTTCAGCATCATTACTCCAGTCTTCAGTCAGTGTCAAATGATCTTTCAGAAATCTTTCTAATATGACGATTTGCTGATCAAGAAACATTTCTTATTATCACTGTAAAAAAACAAAAACAAGAAAAACAACATTTGTTTTGCCTAATATTTTTGTGGAAACCATTAAACATTTTTTGTCAGGATTCTGATGAATAATGTTAAAAAGAACATTTATCTGAAATATTTTTTTGTAATAATGCAAAAGTCTTTACTGCCACTTTTGATCAATTGAATGTCTTTGTTGAATAAAAGCATTATTTTTTTAAAAATCCCATACTTTTAAATAACGGGATGCTCAGACCAGAATTTTTGCAGCCGATATCGATTTTTGTGTCATAATCGGCCGATACCGATCCCATTCATTCACGCTTTATATAAAGTAATAATTAAGCTCTCTGTTGAATGTCAGTGGGTTTTTTTTCTTTTAGATAAATAATACCACAGACGTAATTTACAGTAATGCTATAGATCAGGTATGGGGAACATCGGCCCTGGAGGGCCGTTGTCCTTCAGAGTTTAGCTCCAACCCTAAAAAAAAAAAAAAACCTCATGCCTGTCACTAAGGGTGACCCTGAAGACATTGATTAGCTTGTTCAGGTGTGTTTGATTAGGGTTGGAACTAAACTCTGCAAGACAGCAGCCCTCCAGGACCGACATTCCCCATCCCTGCTATAGATTCTTGTTTTAATTGAGAATCAAATAAATAAGCACAGCAAATATTAATTTTACAATGAAATTTTAATAGGCCTTTAAAAATAGGGCTTATGCAAAACACTATCCATATTAGGATACTCTGTCTTATTAAAGAGCCTACAAACTGAACATAATTACAACCCATAAGGTGTAGTTAAACATTGTCCAATATGTGACTGAGGACAAAAACAGTAGTCTGATTAAATTATCAGGAATATTATTCAACAAGTGCTGAGTATTTGTCCTTCCTTCCTACGTCCTACTTAAGTAGGTAAGGCGGGACTCTTTTTTTAAATACCAGCTTTTCTGAATTTTGGGGAGATAGTCCATTCCTTTTTTCATCCAAAACATATGCGGGTGTACTGAATAGTCGCTCACCATTAACACTCCAGCGCTAAACATCAAGCACCAGAAATAAAAATACAACATAAATTGCATAAAGTAATCAAATGTACGTTCACTAAAGACATAAACGAAGATACTCGCAAAGATGGACATTTTGACACACAAGTGTGTGTATTTGACTGTTCAAGCCCAGTAAGATAAGTACAGCAGATAAGCAGATTTATGTGCTGCTCAGTACTCATCCGATATGTCGCACATATCGAATGAGTACTGAGCAGCGGTTTCAAATCAATTTCTTACATCACGGCGCCAAAGTCTGACGTCGTAAATTTGCGATCGGTTGGTGAGATCAGCCTATTTTAGTGACTCCCAATTGAGTCAAAGATTGTGATTATCGGCCGATACCGATCTGCGGTTGATCGATCGGAGCATCCCTAGTAACATATCATATCACAACATATGGTAATGCAAACATATGATTCATTTTTGGGTGTCATCCTCTGTTTTTGTTACAGTTACAGATATCAAAACCAGATGGCATAGTAGTTTTCACTGACAATATGACTGTAACCTTTTATTATTATTTAACACCGTCGACGGAATCCAAAGAAGAGAGCCGTGTCATGGATCACTGCTAAAGCCACTGACATTGCTCAAGGGCATTACCTGATGTGTATTTAGCTTTGGACTTTGAGTCTTTTCTCTTAGCGTCCTCCTCCTCCACTAGCTCATCAAGAGTAACAAACTCATCCATGTTCTCAGGAAAGTCAGTTTCAGTTTGACCCTCC
This sequence comes from Gila orcuttii, assembly GCA_026230005.1. Taxonomy (NCBI): domain Eukaryota; kingdom Metazoa; phylum Chordata; class Actinopteri; order Cypriniformes; family Leuciscidae; genus Gila; species Gila orcuttii. The sequence goes on along the minus strand of JAPDVR010000016.1, from coordinate 26,757,931 downwards.
TAGAAGCGGATACAGATAGTCAAAAGACCTACAGGTCAAAATAGTGAACATGTAATTTACAGTTGTAATCAAAATGATTCAACCCCCATTGCAAATCAGGTTAATTAGCTAAATTTACAGTCGTTCAGCTGGTTGTAATGAACAAATCAAACAAAATTAATTAGCTCAACAAAACAAACAAAATTAATTAGCTCAACAAAACTAATGTTTCAAGTGGTTTTCCTAAATTCAACTAAAACACAACCTTTAATGACTTCTGCAGTCTCAAAATTATTCAACCCTCTGAATAGAATCCCTCACAACAGCACAAATGTGCTAAACAGGTGTTGTCTCAAGCACACCTGATGCAACTAATCCAAGGGCTTCATTAGTTGCACCAGGTGTGCTTGAGCTAGAACACACAAAATATCTGAACTGGCTAGGTTTGTTGAGTGACACGTTTGACTGCATGTTAGAAATATGGATTAGTCAAAAGAATGGTCCAAAAAGTTAAGAGAAGATATCACTTCCCTTCACAAATAAGGAACATGATACAAAAGGATAGTAAAGGCACTAAAAGTTCCCAGAGACACCATTGGAAGTTCAAAGTTAAAGGAACAGTGGTTACACTACCTGGACGGGGCAGAAAAGGAAGCTATCAATGGAGGCAAACTGATTTCTGAGAAGGCGGGTTCAGAAAAACCCTTGAGTGACTGCAAAAGACCTGAAGCAAGACACTAAGGTTTCAGTTTGCACAGTAAGGCACGTACTAAACGTATGCCAGAACTCCAAAACGTACACCACTACTAACCCAAAAGCACAAGAAAAGTCAGTTTGCTCTAATTTGCTCAAAATCAAATAAATTACCCACATAAGTTTTGGGATTATGTTCTGTGGAGTGATGAAACAAAACTTTTTGAAAAGAACACTGTCTACAGTTAAGCATGGTGGGCTCAGTGATGCTCTGGGGCTGCTTTGAATGCTCTGGCACTGGAAACCTGCAGCGTGTGGAAGGCAAGATGGATTAATTGAAGTATCAGGAAATCCTATGAGAAAAGAATTATGCTGTCAATGAGGAAGCTGAAGCTTGGAAATCATTGGACCTTCCAACAGGACAATGATCCCAAGAATACCTCAAATTCCACCAAGACTTGGTTGCAGAAGAAGTCCTGGAAGATTCTACAGTGGCTATCACAATCACCCGACATGAACCCCATAGAAGATTAATCTTGTGGGATTTAAAGAAGGTGGTTGCAGCACACAAACCCAAAAATATAACTGAACTGGAGGCCATTGCTCATGAGTAATGGGCTAAGACTCCTCAGAAACGCTGCCAGAAGCTTGTGTCTGGTTATACATCTTGTTTGCAGTAGATCATAACAGCAAACGGGTGTTCTACTAAGTAACAAAGATTATTGTCATGACTTTGACTTACTTAAATCATCCCGTGCTGTTGGGCACATGGGGTCTCTCCACCTTTACAAGTTCTCTGCCAGCACTTCAGCTTTGTCCAGAATACGCTGGCAAGCTTGAGAATATTGATATAGGTTTAATGCCAGGTGGTGCAGGGTCAACCCTGGCCACGCTTGGCCTCAGGGGGGCACCAGTTTATTGCCATCCGGGGAATGTGATGTCATTGCATTCGTAGAATATGCCATGGCTAGCCTGAGTCGTCCTTGCGTGATTGTGACCTGAAGGCTGTTGGTATTTCCGTGCCGCAATACTTCTTCGTTGGTGATACGATCGATGTACCGGATCTTGAGAATCCGCCAGAGACATCGTTGGCAGAATGTATTTATCCTCCGGACAGTGTTCACCGTTAGCTTCCACGTTTTGTATGCGTAGATTACAGTCGGGATGACAAGACAGGTGTATAGTAGTAACTTGATCTTGAGGGAGATTGAAGTTTAAGTCCAGATGTGCTGGAGGCGACGGAACACGGCTGAAGCTTTTCCAATTTGGCACCGGACATTGGTCTCGGCGTCACCATTGTGACAAACGATGCTCCCCAAGTAGGTGAATTCTTTTCGCTGTCTCAAGTCGTGTCGCTTCAACAATGTTGTTAGCTGGCACACCTGCAGGTCCGGTCTTCATGATCTTCGATTTTTCTATACTGATACGCAGGCCGATTTTACTGGCTTTGTGGCTAAGTCTCTCAGTTGAGTTTTGGAGCCAAGTTTTATCTTCAGCAAACAGCGCAATGTCATTGGCAAAATCTAGATCTGTCAGGCGATCTTGGTCCGTCCAAGGGATGCCTGCTCCAATATGTGCAGTTGCCTTCTTCATGACAAAGTAAAAAATTGGTTGAAATACCATGAAGGGGTTAAATAATTGAGACTGCAGAATTCATTAAAAGTTGAATTTTCAGTTGGATTTGGGGATGAAACTTGAAACATTTGTTGTGTTGAGCCATTTCAATTACTTTTGTTTGATTTGTTCATTGCAAACAGCTGAAAGTGTGTCAATTTTGCCAATAAACCTGATTTGCAATGTGGGACTGTATATTAAAGCTCTATAAAGGGCAAAACAGCACCAGAAAAGTAGTCTATGAGATTGTACATCTTGGATTAAAGCGGCTTATGAAATATAAAAAATGTTACATAAAATTATATAAAATGGTAAAAATTCTACAGCAAAAAAACTGTTAATTGGTTAATTCCAAGTTACCGTACCACGAACAGTGGAAAAACCTTACATTTACATATATTCTATTAGCAGATGCTTTTATCCAAAGTGAATCACAATTGAGGAATATGACAAGCGATGTATCTAAAGAGGCAATAAACACGAGAAGTGCTATTAACAAAAAGTTGTATGCTTTCATAGTGTGGAAAAGATCTGTATGCACATTCTTCAAAATATCTCCTCCTGTGTTCATATGTAAATGTTAACAGAATATACTTTTTTTTTTTTTGAACTATTCCTTTAAGAAAGGATTGCTCAGTGGCATTTCAGATTTTGTGCTAATGTTCAAAAGATCCTACCTGCTCTGCATTGTCCTCTTCAGCACCCTCATCTTCAGTTTGATCACCATTCTGTTCCTCAAGGTCTTTAGGAGGCTCATCTGTGTTCTCCTGCTCAGCCTCAGATGTCACAGGTTCCTCCAGTGGAGTCTCTTCCTGTTTTTCACCAGAGTCTTTTTGGTTTTCTATGGTCTCATCGCTGGAAGCATTTCTGGTTTGCTGCGCTTCAGGGTCCTCCTCATCCTCTAGGTTGGTTTCATCAATATCTGATGCTTGTTCACTGGTTTGCTTTGGATCACATGATAGGTCGACATCATCTGCAGAGGGATCTTCATCACACCCTTCTTCGTCTTCGTCACAAGCTTCCATAACATCAGCTTCATCTCCTGCCCCGTCTCTCAGGGCGTCTACTTCCTCAGGCTTTGGTTCCTCTTCTTTCTCATCAGAGCGCTCTTTTTTATCAGAGCGCTCTTTTTTATCAGAGCGCTCTTTTTTATCAGAACTCTCTTTTTTATCAGAACTCTCTTTTTTATCAGAACGCTCTTTTTTATCAGAACGCTCTTTTTTATCAGAACGCTCTTTTTTATCAGAACGCTCTTTTTTATCAGAACGTTCTTTTTTATCAGAACGTTCTTTTTTATCAGAACGCTCTTTTTTATCAGAACGCTCTTTTTTATCAGAGCGCTCTTTTTTATCAGAGCGCTCTTTGGCTTTGGAAGTAGAGGACCTTTGATTCTTTGATGAAGGTTTATCACCAGTTCTGCTGGTGGCACTGCTGCTACCGCTGCTCTTATGGGCTGGTTCTTCCCTTCCTTGGTCATCCTTTCCTGGTGGGACCCTGGAACAACAACATGTATAGCACATTTGGTTTTGTTTTCTTTCTAAATATATCATTGGTTTCTCTGGATAGAAAGGACAACTTACGTTAGAGTCTTATACTTTGTGCAGATGTTCAGTCGAATAGATCTTCCATTGATAGTCAAAGGATTGACAGTGTAGTACTTCACCAACATCTCTGCATCCTCAGAATTGCCCATTTGAACATATGCCTGTTTTTTTTTTTTTTTTAAAAAGAGAAGAAATATGAGCTGTCAAATATCTGCAATATATTTGAGTCGCCTATAGTCTGGGTTATTTGATTAGTTTCACAATCCCTCCATTTTCAGCAATTTTGAAGTATTTAGATTGTTATAGCATCCCCTTTTGAAACTTCACGAGTTTGTAAGCTTGATTAATTTCTATATATCAGCTTAAAGTTTCAATTAATCATTTCAACATTCTGATTTGTTAGCATCATTACAGCCATCTATTATAATACACTGTTATATTGGCACATTAATACATTATTATTATTTAAATAGTATTCCTTCTCTTCACCAAACAAAGAGCAGTGAACAAAACAGCATGGAAATGCCTGGATTATTTTAACTAGATATTTACTGTATTTTACATGATTCCTGTAGCTCAAACAGTATAGTGAGGCCGTAAAATTATGGTTCCTTAGATATAAAAAGTGTAAATATATATATATTATATATATATATATATATATATATATATATATATATATATATATATATATGACACCACAATGAGCCGTTCAAACCGGCATTCAGAGACATTACTGTCTTTGCTTTTGTTTGACGTCTGCAGTGATTCAGTGGAAAAAAAATAAATAATAATAATAATAATAATTCACCCTTTAGACTATTGAAGATTTTTTTTTTTTTTTGAGATAATAAAATAATAAAAAGAGATCCATGAAACAGAAAATTGCTGCATATGTAACTTACCCCTTTATCTACAAAGAAATGTTTCTTAACAGTGCCAAATCTACGAGCTATTTTGAGGAGCTCCATTTTCTTGTCACTTTCCCGTGGCAAATGATAGAAAAACACCACCTGGCTGACATCTTTCTTCTCTCTGGTTCTAGTGTCTTTGACCGGCCTTCCACTTTTCTGTATTGATAAAGCAAATAAGCTTAATTGATCTGATTGCTTGATTTGCTTAACTTTTTTTCAACACTTAAACAAAAGGGGGTGAGACTATTAATCTTACCTTAATTGCAATCAGTTCCTTTGACAAATAAACTTGTATCTCTTTCCCATTCAAAATGGCTGGTTTTCGCTGGTAATAACTAGCCATGGCCAAAGCCTCCTCATGAGTCTGCAGCTCCAGGAAAGCCTTTGAAAAAATTAAACAAATAATGAATAAATAAAACAGACTTAAATGGCATGATTTACTCAAAATATACCAATTATGGGCATTCTTATTCCAAATTGCAAATGGCTCCTCATACATGTACAGGCAATACCTTGTTCATGTTCTTCAGTACTAGATGCTTACAGATGGTGCCAAAGGGTTTTGCCAAGTCAAACAGGCTGTTTGTTAACTTCGGTTTCCTTTCATATTTTAACACGATCACCCTACTTTTTATCTAAAAAAACAAACAAACACCAAGATATAGCCATCCACTCAAACAAAAGATCATATAATGAAAAGGACATCCTGATTATATAAAATTAAAATAATATTTTAATTGAGGGTGCATTTTCAATGCAACAGAACTGATGGGCCATTTACAACAAAAACAGATAACTTTCAGTGCATTATTACCTTGGGTGCCGTTGAATATGATGTCATTTTACTTGTCATTCCCACACTGGAATCAGACCCTATAAAAGTTGTTTGAAATTTGTGTGACTGATTTAAATTAGCCAATGCGTCAAGTCAAGTGAATCACATTTATTTATATAGCGTTATACAACAGATTGTTGGAAAGCAGCTTCTCAGTAAGAAACTGAAAAATAACAGCGTTAATGTTGCGAAGTTGTTCATTATGAAACTAATACAATTTAAAAGACTGTACTGTCATTATACAGATCAATTTAGTTGAATGCTGATTCAATTTAGGTTAATAACACTGTCAATGTTGCAAAGTCACAGAAAAAGTGTTTATCATCTTCAAGTTACCTGTACAAGTTCTTTGTTAACACCGTGCACCTTTAAAGAAACTTATTAGGATACTCAAGTGACTGGAATCTTCATATTTAAAAAAATATATATTTGACTATTATTTATTGATTTCGGGGTTCAACTTTCACAGAAGAAATATTTTACTTAGTGCAACTTTAGCCAAAGAATTGACCAAACCACTAGTGAAACCCACAGGAAGATAAATGCATTCCACACTGCTCTAAACAAGACAGAGTTCAGCTGTTCCATGAAAGTGGATTACTGCTTCAACAAAAAGATCAACTTGTAGAAAGATAGCAAACCAGACTACATCCTCTCACAGATGTATTACCCCAGCTGGAGCTCATCCCTGTTCTCTGTAGACCACCACCAATTGGAGCTGGTCCCAGCAATCCATCCGAACGACTCTTTGTGTCCGTGGAAAGGGATGTCGACCTGAGAGGAGTGCATTTTTTAATGTGCTTTTTTATAAGACACTTGTAAAAAGTAGGATGTATCATACTTATAAAAGTAGTATTTAAAAAAAACAAAAAAACAACTAGTAACATACATGTGACTAGAGGGCATTTGAGGATCCCAGTCCGGGTACCTATAAAAAAACAGGAATGAGTTTTAACATGTTTTTAAATTACAGAAATGTAAATGTTAAACACTTGCACAACAAATTCATTTTTCAAAGACCGCAAAAGCTTCTTTATTTTTGCTTTTCAACTGAACCTTCATGTTAGAAATAGGTTAAAGACTGTTTAAACTATTTAGAACACCTAAAAGGTTCATAAAATAATAGATTCATTAGCTTTATGGACCCTTTTCATATTTCTGGGGTTTCAGAAGCAGAAGTTGTCATATTTGGGTAAACTTCTCTAGTGGTGAAAGGGAGATGACAGCAATCAAAATTATGAATTCCTATTTGCTCCAACAGCAAAAAATAAAATAAAATCCATCATAGCATTTTGACGACTTTTCAAAAATGAGATATTGATTACGTAATATGACAAGATACAAGATGTCAAATTTGCTGTCAATCCTTCAGCCGTTGTATTAGAAACATTGTAGCCATTAAATGTTTAATGTTTAAATGTTTAATGTAGCCATAAAATGTTTAATGTAGCCATAAAATTTAATTGCATTGTAGCAATTACATTTTTTGCCATTTTCTGCCAACATAATTTAACACAAAGTATTCCGTTAAATGTGCATTAATAAAAAAAAAAGATAAACTTTACTAAATTTGCAATATTGATAACTATGAAAACTGGAAACACATCATCGCAGTCTGTGAAAAGGGTCCATTAAACCACTATGAATTCCACTTTGAATGTTTCATGGTGATAATCTGGATTTCTTCATACTTTCTTTTAACTAAAAAGTATTTTTTTTATAAATATTATTTATAAAATTCTGTCATCATTTTGATAGTGGAATGCTGTCACTCCAATAAAAGTGATTATGCAGAAAAACAAATTCGTTTTACAAGAATTCTTCTCACACAGCTATTATGCAGCATAAGAAGGCATCAAATATAGTGCACAAGTCATATAGGCCAATTAATTATGCTGCTTTTTATAGCTAGACAGCAGTAGTAAATGCTTCTGCTTATCACCACGAACTAAGCAGATCCACTGGATGATCCCAAAGATCCATAGTGGAACTGCTCCTACTGTAGGCCAAGTTTAGGCTTGTTTCTATATGACTATCAGCAATGTTGCCTTGGTTTTGCTAGATCTTAGCTCAGCATTTGATACAATTGATCTTTTAATCTTGGTTGAACGTTTAAGACAGTATGTGGGAATTCAAGGAACTGCTCTAAGCTGGTTTGCCTCTTATCTTCGAAATAGAACCTTTTCTGTTAAAATTGGAAACTTTTCCTCAATAGCTTCGATCACATGTGGGGTCCCTCAAGGTTCCATTCTGGGACCAGTGCTATTTTCATTGTATATGCTTCCTCTTGGTTCTATTTTTAAGAAATATAGCATTTCGTATCATTTTTATGCTGATAACACCCAGATATATCTGTCCATAAAGTCTGGAGATGATAAATCCGTTAATTCACTTTTTGAGTTTCTAAAAGATGTAAAATGCTGGATGAATAATAACTTTTTCCAGTTAAATAAAGAAAAAACAGAAATTATTATATTTGGCCCTAATAGCTGTGCAAATAATATAGCTGGAAACCTAGGTCCTCTGTCATCCAATCTGAATACACATGTTAAGAATCTGGGTTTTATCTTTGACACAGAATTAAAGTTTGATAGACAGATCAATTCAGTGGTGAAGAATAGTTTCTCTCAATTGTGAAATATCGCTAAACTTAAATCTGTCCTATCTTTCAGTGATCTTTCTGTATCTGGGTGTAAGTCAGTCTTCAGAGAGTACAAAATGCGTCAGCAAGGTTGCTGACAAACACAAAAAAGAGGGATCATATATCCCCTATTCTGGCCTAGTTACACTGGCTACCAGTTCGTTTTAGAATAAAGTACAAAGTACTTTTGTATACTTTTAAAGCTCTGCATAGACTGGCACCAAAATATGTTTCTGAGCTTATACATTTTAGTTGCTCACAGTGAGATCCTAAAATCAGCTGCTCCTGGAAATTCCTCGGTCACGCTTAAAAAGTAAAGGAGATCGTGTTTTCTCAGTCGCTGCTCCTAAGTTGTGAGTTGTTTATAGTTGTGATCCTCTACCTCTGTAAACATGTTTAAAAATCATCTTAAGACATATTTGTTTGATGGGGCTTTTACTACTTTGAAAGGACCTTTAGGCTTTGATTTGATGTTTATATTAGTATTATTATTTTTTTTTTATATATATTATATTTTTTTTTTCTTGTATTTTACTGTTTCATCTAATCCGTTTGAAATTGTACAGCACTTTGGTACACACTGTGTTTTTTAAGGTGCTTTATAAATAAACTTTGATTTGATTTGATTTGATCAGAGGGTTTTCAGCATCTGAACAAACAGTTCACACAAAGCAGTCTACTTACATTTGCAAAAGGAGTTGGCGGTTTTCGGAGTGACGAATCCCAGTCGTGTGTTGAGTCCATTCCTTTACAAACACAGGGAAGGTTGAAAAATATCCTTAATAATAATAATAATAATAAAATAAAAACATTTTAAAAAAACATCCTGTATGTTACAGTGAAATCTAAACCAATTCAAAGCCTTGATATATTGGATCAGAGCTAACTTGACAAGCTACCCATCCTGGCTATGAATGCAATCTACAAATGAGTACTGTAATGGATCTAAAATTAGTTCTTGGTACTAACTGGAACCAAGCATAAAGAACAAGTCAGAAATACAGCTAACAACGGTGTATACTATAAGCGTCCAATGAGATTTTGGGCCATTTTATCTTTTAGGTCCATTTTATCAAATTTAATACTATGCACACTAAGAGGTGTTGATTTAAATGCAAAAAAGGTTCTTCTTCAACGAGCAGGATTCAAGAAGAGGAAGTGAAGTGTGTGTACAGGAAGCAACCAGCTTGAATTACTCACCATGACAGAGTGCACATCAAAATCACAAAGAGAGCACACATGGGGAAACATGAGGGGCATGACTCCCAAGAAATCCTGCTCTTTTCTCTGAGACGGGGAGCCCATTCTTCTCTGCATTATCATGTCGTCAGATGGCGATGACGCTGACATGCCAAGGCTGCGATAGGAGTCACGGGAAAGCTCAGAATATTGGCGGTCTCTGCCGCTACCGCTCCTGTAATCTAACATGTCGTACCCTCGACCAGATGTTTCTTGCATGGAAGTATAACCGAAGTCACCTTGTGAGAGGCTTTGTGCCTGCCCACTGGAACAGTCCAATCTTCCGCCCTGGATGTCGCCCCAGCTGGCTTCCATCTTGCGGTTCTTAAGCAGCATGAGAAGATGGGGCAAGGTCTCCATGCATAAGTTCTCCTCTGGAACCTGTGCCAGTGCATCCAGATCAGTCGATGACAGACCTAGGCTGGCGAACAGTTGAACGTTATTGATGTGGCTGCCCGCTCGGCGGTGCAGCGGAGAGTCATGGTCTTTTCCCTCACCTCCAACCAGACCAGACCGGGACCGGGATCGGGACCGGGACGACGAGCTGTAGGGGTCTGAGTGCATCTCACCCATACTAAAGTTCAAAGTCTCAGCACCAGCCAAAAGCCCACGGCTAACAGCAAAGCCTTTCTGAGCATTAGCACCAGTCCGTTTGTGGGACATGGCCTTGAAATGGTGGCGCTCTGAGCGAGTGGAAAAAGAGAGGAACAAAGCGAATCAAAAAGTCCCCAAAAAGACAATCCGTCAATTTAAGCCTGGATCGAGAAAAAAAAGCTCCTCCAGAATGAAACAGCTCTGCAGAAACACAATGGAGCAATGATTTCTAGCATGCTCACAAAATGGTTAGCAGTGGCATAGGAAAGCAAGACAGTGAGCTCCACAAATCCATACAATACAAGTAACAGAATAAAAATTATTTACAATGACAGAGGTACAAATGGAAAGTTTGGTACACAAGACCAAATAGACCATAAAATTCAGATTTACAAATACTATGGAGAGAAATAAGTATATTTAAATGGGAAAGTTTAATAGAACTTTGAAGGGAAATGAAAGAGTCTGAATCAATTTTATATATATATATATATATATATATATATATACAGTGATGTGAATAAGTTAGGACACCCATGCTAAAGTTGCCTAAAAAGAGGAATAAAAAATCATCTTTTGGAAATTGATCTTAATGCCTTAATTAAAAAAATGAGGAAAAAACCAACCTTTAATGACACCAATTTTCTTTGTGAATGAATAATGTATCATGAATAAATAAATGTTCTTCCTTAAAATACAGGGTGCATAAGTCAGGACACCCCTATGAAAAATTCCCATAGAGTCAGGCAGATTTTTATTTTTAAAGGCCAGTTATTTCATGGATCCAGGATAATATGCATCCTGATAAAGTTCCCTTGGCCTTTGGAATTAAAATATCCCCACATCATCACATACCCTTCACCATACCTAGAGATTGGCATGGTTTTATTTCAGTTAGCCTAATAGCTGGTTTGATTTGCATTGAAAGATGATCTTATGGAAAGTACCCCATGCCAATCTCTAGGTATGGTGAAGGGTGTGTGATGATGTGGGGATATTTTAATTCCAAAGGCCAAGGGAACTTTATCAGGATGCATATTATCCTGGATCCATGAAATAACTGGCCTTTAAAAATAAAAATCTGCCTGACTCTATGGGAATTTAACATAGGGGTGTCCTGACTTATGCACTCTGTATTTTAAGGAAGAACATTTATTTATTTATGATACATTATTCATACACAAAGAAAATTGGTGTCATTAAAGGTTGGATTTTTCCTCATTTTTCCAATTAAGGCATTAAGATCAATACCGTAAGATCACGGTTTTGCCGTCACGTGGCATTTGTTTCCAGGCAGACTGTTAAAGAACGCAACACACGCGTCTCCTGGACATCCTGTAGAATTCAACCAATCAGATCGCGACTTCAAAACTCCTGAAGTGTTTCCAGAAAAGTGAGCCATATGCATCAGACGTTAAGCCTATACGGTCGGTGGGCGTGACGTCTGACACTGAGACTACCCTACAACTGACCTTAACCAGTGAAATAGACTGCATGGCAGTTAATAAGATTATGCGATATGAGATCGCCGAGCAGATCCGTAACTCCCCAACCGGACAATGGGACCTTTTTAGTTGCACTCAGGGTCACTACCCCCTCCCTTCCCTGCGAATCTCGAGCACCCCCGTTGCTTAGAACACAACTTTCCCATGTGCTGCGCTGAGGCGGCTCATGGGAAGTAAACTCCAGTCTGAAGGCCACTGGCCATTAAATCAATTGACTGAAGCCAGAGCCAATGGTGAAAGCCTCTGCGTGTGGAGACCCTGCCCCATTCTGGAGGTTCTGCTCACTTTTGGAGTTCACGCCCCATTTTGGAGATCTCCGGTCTGCAGTTATACCTAATTGGAATCTAGTGTTAATTTCGTCAGACGAGACGAGACTAAATATGTTCGTCAACGACCTTTTTTTCCATGACTAAGACGAGACGATGACGAAACTGCACCAATGGCCAAAAACGATGACTTAGACTAAATTAACATGCATTATTGTTGACGAAAAAAGACGAGACTAAAATGTTTTGCAGAAAATAAAAACTAAGATAAAATCTCTCTTCATTTTCGTCTACAATCGTCTTTTTCATCATGAGATAGAATATTCAGCGGTTACTAGGGATGAGTCAGGATTTTCGAATATTCCATTAGTTGATTTTATTATAGAATATCGAATAGGTTGTGCAATTGTCGTCTATAAAAAATCCCCATGTTTTCGGTTCTGATGCGGTGACACGTTCATGTAACCAGAGGGTGGCGATGCCAATAATGCATCTAAAAGCTGTCAATCAACTCTCAGACAACAGAAGAAGATACACATTGTCTCACACCAGAGCATGTGAGCGGAGTGGTAATATTTACCCTAGAGCGGAGAGCGCATTTCTGAAGATTACGCGCCGCTCGCTCAGAACGCCCACAGTGGCGCACAAAAAAACGTCAAAAGTAATGATGCATTAAACATTTGATTTGTTTATTAATAAACTAGTGTTTTATGTCAGTGTTGGCTGCAAAGATAAAGTTGACGATGCTGACTCGCCATCTTCGCAGTAGTGAACGCGCCTATAGAGAGAAATGCACACTTCATACGGATTAGCCTACATAAACAGAGAGCAGCCCATTTCTTTTCGTTTTGAATTGTTTTGTTTAAAAGTACACATTTCAGTCTTTCTATAGATATTCTTCTCAGGTCTGTGAGGCAAGTATCTTATAAGCGGAGTTTTAGTTCATTTATGAGACGCGCTCCAGTTCACGCGCCCGCGCCTTCGTGTCCGGATTATATTGTGTACTATTTGCTTCTTGTTTATTAATCCAGGCAATTTGTTGATGAAACATTGATTAAAATGAAGATACAATTTATACAAAACGAAATTCACTTTAAAGAAAGGCTTTCTACAAAACAAAACTTAAGTGGTCAAAATCTTGTGTCATTATAACTGACGGGAAGCACTGCGGACAAAAAATATCGGGGGAAAACATCTACGCTGTAAATCAACCAGTTACCTAGCAGAAATATTAATTGTTAAGCCTTGCAAAATCTAATTAGTTTGTTATTTCTCAAGACCAACCTAGAATGTAAATAGGTTGTATTTTAGGCCTACAGTTGGCCTATTCTTTTCAGTTTTTCTGGGTATATACTTATTTTATTTCTGCTCTGAACAGAAAAATTAAACACAAGGCAACCAAAAACAGTTTTAAAAACCTTTGTAACTTGTCAATAGGAGTCTGTTGGGCCCCAGCTTTTGAATTGTGTTAGTTCAAAATAACATACTTTTCAGAACAACTTTAGAAAACCAGACACGTTTAACAAAGTTGCATTCAACAAAAATCCTTAAACAAGTGTATTTTGTCAGGTAATTATGACATTTAACCAATATTTGAGAAGCGTGAAACACTATTTGACTGAAATGGTTATCAGAAATAATCTCAGAAATTATTTGTCATTTAAAAAAAAGACTAAAATGTTTTGACTAAAACTTGACTAAGATATATTGAGTTTTCTTTTGACTAAAACTAGACTAAAATGACTAGACTTTTAGTCGACTAAAACTTGACTAACAAAAAAAGATATGTGAATGACTAAATATGACTAAAACTAACAAGGACATTTGGCACAAGACTAAGACTAAATTAAAAATAGGTGACAAAATTAACACTATTGGAATCACAGGGGAAGGGGAACATGAACAATGTAACGAATCGACACACTCGACGCAAATCGACCAATTTTCGTAATCAATGACTTCGACGTGTTGTTCCAGCCCTACATACAAGCATTACTATTTCTGCCATAAAAAGATAGTAAAATTAGTACGAGCAGTATACTAACATGCGTTTCCCAATTCAGCATTTCACTTCCGTTTATTCAGTTTTTTCTTTGACTACTTTGTGACCTGGGGCACTGTTGCCACCTTGTGAAACAAATTAGTGCAAAAAAATTCAATGTGACCTTTAAAAAAAGTGATTTAATTTAATTAATTGATAGTATATGCTGCATTATCTACAGATTTTTCTAAAAATAGTGTTTAATTCCTGATGAAAAACTACATTTCTTTGCAGAATTATGGGTAATCTTCACCAATCAGAGAATCTGATGACTTAACAGTCAAGTCTCCCTAAGCTTTCAAACTAATACTGGTGTGTGTAGTAAAATAAACATCCCTTTACTTTAGTCCTTAAGACACTAGCTAATCGTTACTACAGTCCTTAAGACACTAACCGTTTACAGGCGGTACACAATTAAGGTCACAGTTGAGACCTTTCACCTGTGTGAACATGCCATAGACCTGCTGCAGAGAGGCATAATGATTGCAGATGTGGCCAGAGCAATAAACGGCAATATCCATAATGCAAGACACCTAAAACAGTGGTATAGGGAGACAGGAAGGACAGCTGATGATCCTTTCAGTGCCAAACCATGTGTAATCATATATCCCCCCGTGTTCCTATGTGTTCGAGAACTTCTAGGTGCCTTGGTGGAAGAGTGGAGTAACATCTCACAGCGAGAACTGGCAAATCTGCTGTAGTCGATGAGGATAAGATCCAAGTCTAGTCCTTAATGGGATAGTTCACCCAAAAAGGAAAATTGTGTCATCATTTATTCACCCTCAGGTGATTTATTTTTCTTCGTTTTTCTTTTTTCCATTTCTTTCTTCGGCTGAACACAAAATATTTTCAAACAGAAAATTCTAATTTTTGGGTGAACTATATCTTTAAAGCAGCTGGTGGCCACAAAAAATACTAACTAACTGCTCCTTTTGACACTGACCCCCATTTGTTCACAGACCCATTGTTTCATTTTAGTTCATCAAATGTCTGTGAAATTTGTTTAGTTTATGTTTGTCAATGACTGATACAGAAAGTGGATGATCGGTGGGCCACACTTTTACATTAAAGAATGTAAGATTTTTGATGTTAAAATACATTATCTTAACCCAGTTTATTGTTCACTGAGTACTATTATTAGTCAAGTCAAGTCATATATATTCATATAGCGCTTTTCACAATACAGATTGTATCAAAGCTGCTTCACAGTATCAATCAAAACAACTTAATGTTTGTTTATTACTGGAAAAAAAGACATCCAAGTTTGGTAGAGCTGATCAATGGTATGATAGGTTAATTAATTTGAATATACCCAACTGAGCAAGCCAAAGGCAACAGTGGCAAGGAACCGAAAAACTCCATCCAGTGACCTAATGGTGTCCTAACACCCCATCAGATGACCCAATGGAGAAAAAAAAAACCTTGGGAGAACCCAGGCTCAGTCGGGGGCCAGTTCTCCTCTGGCGTTTATGAACTAGAGGCCGAATTTACAGTAACTGTAAGATAAAAAATGTATATGTCCATATAGTATTAGTATGTCATTCATAAGTTTATCTCCCCCAAAAGTGTAAACATTGAGCCTCCTAGGCACTATAAATGCATTGAAAGCAGTTCGTTCAGGTCTATCTATTTCCAGCTAAGCACAGTCTATAGCAAGAGTTTGAGGCGTGGCTACAGTGGTGGGTGGAGCCAGAGTGTGTTTCGCCAGTGTGAGACCATGACTGTTGCGCTACATGAAAAAAGACATTCGGCTTTGTTTACAGAAGTGCAAGCCAACATTCGCTGCTTTTAAACCAATGGTTAAACAGGTCATGATCATTTCACAGCAAATGGGGTGTTGCGATGCACCGCGCTACAATGAACGCTTCAATACAACATCATCATCATGCACCCGTTCAGAAAAACAAATAAGAGTAATGTTTTCTGTGATGGGTCCCAGTGTGAACAGCCTCAAACAGTTGTGGCGAATGTCATGTCAAAATATGCGCCGGTGCACATCCGTTCAATGGGTTTATTAAAAGCAAGACGCTCACGTTCGCTGTGTCAGTTGCTAACTTATGGCAACACAGCTAAAAGTAAACCTTTCATTGAAAAGTAGTCTATTTTTACCCGATGAGACATGCCTTCACAAGCACTTGTAAGAGCTGTGCTTGTGATGTTTGAGTTGGGGGAGCGTTTGCAAGGTTGCTTTATTTTTTTAATTCCGCTACCTGACGCTAGTGTCGCAAAAATCATACTTTACCTTTAAGAACTAAAACATCTGCTCTGATTGTGCAGTGCGATCAACTGTGAGGGTCCGACACGTGAAAAAATTAAAACAAAACAGGAGAGGACAGACAAATATAAAACCCGAGTCCTGACAACCACTTGCCTATATCACAACCTCAGAGCCCAGAAAGTCACCTGAGGAAAAAAAAGCCCCCCAAATCCGTGGCCACAGTTTTACAATTCATTCCCTCAGTTAATAAACCGTACTCACAGATATTCTTAAATTGTTCCCTCGGTTTAACAAATCATTCCCACTGATTAATAAACTGGTCCACAAATTTCCAATCCATGCGCTCAGATTTGTAAACAGTACCTTTGGTTTTTCAATTTGTACCCACAAATTCATAAACCATGCCCACGCATTCAGACTTGCTTAAAGGGTTAGTTCACCCAAAAATTAAAATGATTCCATGATTTACACACCCTCAAGCCATCCTAGGTGTATATGACTATCTTCTTTCAGCCAAACACAATAGGAATTATATAAAAAAATATCCTGGCTCTTCCAAGCTTTAAAATGGGAGTGAATAGTACCAATTTTTTTGAAGCCCGAAAAAGTGCATCCACCCATCAAAAAAGTAATCTATAAGGTTCCAGAGTAAAGGCCTTCCGAAGCAATGCGATGTGTTTTTGTAAGAAAAAAAATCCATATTTATAACTTTAGAAACTATATATTTACTGGCTTCCAGTAATGGCCGTACGCAAGTCTAGTTCCGGCCGAAGAGTGATCTCTGACCCGACGCATGATGTATTGACTAATGTGGAAGCGCAGTAGATAGAGCAGAGCAAAACAAAACAGCTGTCAAGAATTAGAAATTTAAAACAAGAATTTTTAAAGAGAAATGTCGGAGAAGCTTGAGTTTGTTGCCCAGCCCTATTTGTTTGAACCACGAGAGGCGTCGACTCTCACCTAAGCTTACGCTACTCCTACATCATACGTCATGCATCAGGTCAGAGGTCACTCTTCCGCCGGAACTTGACTCTCATAATGGATGGAGGGCCGTTACCGGAAGCTAGTATTTACAGTTTAAAGTTATAATTATGGATATTTTTTCTTACAAAAACATATCGCTTCAGAAGGCACTTTTTAACCCCCTAAAGCTGTATAGATTACTTTTATGATGGATGCGCTTTTTTGGGCTTCAAAAATTGGTACCATTGATTCACTGCTATTATAAAGCTTGGAAGAGCCATGATATTTTTAAATAGGCTATAAATCTGATTGCATTTGTCTGAAAGAAGAATGTCATGTACACCTAGGATGGCTTGAGGGTAAGTAAATCATGGGATAAATTTCCATTTTTGGGTGAACTATCCCTTTAGAGAACTGAAGAGATGAACTGGCATATTCTAATGCATTACATTTAAAGTAATCATTGGAGAAGAATTGTTAAATGTTAAGAGAATTGCATTACAAAAAAATATATGTTAGCAAGTTTCACCTTTGCAGAGTTTATATATAATATATACATATTTTTAATGTAATTTATTTTTGTGATCTTAATCTTTAATCAAATTAACGTCCACTCTTTTTTTTATTTTTTTTATTAAACATTTACTTACAACATACAAAAGTAAATTAACTTCCACTCCCTCTAGCAATCTCATCTCTGATGACGCGTTTACTGGCGCTGTCACTCACACGACATCACAGCAACAACAAACTACAACCATTGCCCAGCGACAAAACCCCCCCAAACAAACAAGTTCACCCTACACTTTTTCTTGCTACAGAAGCCGTTTCAATCGGATCTACGTCACAATAGGGAAGAAAACACTATCGCAACTTCCGTTTTGGAGCATTCTGTGCAGTAATTAAATGCAAACTAATGACAACCAGAAAGGATGGTGAAAGGATATAATGCAGAAAAAAATACTGGAAAGGAACCTTCCAAATGCTTAAGAAATATCCCACATCACATAAACAAGAAGTTTTTACAGGCTTAAAGAATGTAACGTTAAGTGTCCGCTGAGCGTGAATCCGAGGTTAACTGATACGATAACATTCATCTCACCTAGGTACAATCAGATTACATTAATCGCAAATTGCTGTAACTTTACTTAGATGAACATTTATAAAGCACGTTCTTAAATCTAAGAAAACAAGACACGTTAAACGCAACACATGGACAAATATTGATGATAAAAACTAAGAAAAAGAAGGCAAGCCACGGGCCTAAATGTGAACGACAATGCTCGGGTTTATTATAGTTTGTACTTAAAACACAAGTGATATAATTGTATATATTATTCTAATGCAGTGTGTTGTTGCTTACATTTTCTTCTTTTTCTCCTTCCCGATCCAAAACTTCGGGTTGAAGTCCTTTACGTCGCACGAAATGAAACGCTCAGTCAAAACAGCTCACGTAAAGGTGGAAACGACTACGAAACAGAATTTTACTTCCGACTCCGAGATGAATTTCAAAATAAAAGCACTAATAATAATCCAGTGCTGTGTCCTAAAGTCGTTCCATATTCCCTTAAATAGGGCATTATTTGAGAGGACAGCCATTGGTATTGGTGTCTGAAACCATACTATATAGTGGACTTTATCAAGTGCACTTATTCAATCCCATAATGTACAGCAATAACGAGTGTACAACCGATGTAACGTTACAGTCAAAAGCAACCGGCAGTTTGCATCACACCGGTTCCCTCGACAAAAACCCAATACGATTTTTCCATAGGCTTTGGATTAGCGCAACAACAAAAAACAAACAAAACAAAAAAAGCTCTGTGGTCAACAAAAGTTTATGATACTTACACGTTTTGTCCATCAAGATCATTTTCACAGACGAACATAACAAGCTGTTAAAGCAGACTGACTCCGAGTTTACCTGTTCGGCGTGATGACGTTTAATCTCCTCGACAACTACAAAAAACCACTTGATAGCAACCGACCCCTCACGGTGAACTTAATTAGGTTTGGTGTTTGTCTGGAAAACAAAGAGTTTGATTTTGTAATTCACTTATTGTTATGTTTTGGAAAGTTTTTCATTCATACATGCAGATGGTTTAAATCTAAACCCAAGTACCCAACTTTAATCAGTGGATGAATGAGGTTATAAACTCTTGTGCAAATCTTTAAAATTTGTTAAAAACAAAGTGAATAACTGAACATCATTAATTTGTTTTATATAACTGAAATATTTGGACGTTTAACACTTAATTTAACACAAAATTACATTAAAGATGATTGAGAATATATGTAGGGTAAATGCGAATTTTTGTATAAACTAAGCTACCAGGCAATCGCTTATCTGTTTGCTATGCTAGTATATAAGCTAACTAATACAGATATTATAACGTAGATGAAACACCATTTATCATAAGTAATCAGGCACTAAGTGGTGTCCGCAAAATAATATAGAATTCATAGACAATTGGAAAAGGTTTTGGGGCAGACCTGACCTGTTGAAAAGAGATGGTATTCATCCCACCTGGGATGGTGCTGCTCTTCACTCTAGTAATATGGCACATAGTCTTAGAGCTCAAACATGACAATCTGGGGCTCAGGTCAGGAAGCAGACAAACTGGGTAAACCGACCATCTGCTAGCTGTCTCACGTCACTGAGGTCAGATAAATCCCATCACATAGAGACTCTTTCACCTAGATATCATCATATAGAGACTGTGTCTGTTCCCCGAAATACAAATTCCTGTATTAGGAAATACAAAAAACTTCCAAACCCATCTAAGGGTAAAAATTTAATTGTTGTTCAACAAATAAAAAACAGATAAAATACAAATGAACAAATGATAAACTTGGGTTGCTGAATATTCAATCCCTTACTTTAAAAGCACTTATTGTTAATGATATGATTACAGACTATAACCTAGATGTGCTGTGTTTGACAGAAACCTGGCTAAAACAGAACAATTACATTACTTTAAATTAGTGCACCCCACAAGATTGCTGTTATAAACATGACCCTCGTATGAAAGGCAAAGGGGGAGGTGTTGCTGTAATTTATAGTAATATTTTCAGAATTACTAAGAAGTCTAGTTTCAAATATAATTCTTTTGAAGTGTTGGTGCTTAATGTAACAAAATCTAGTGTAAATGATAAATCACATTTGAGATTTGTGCTGGCTACTGTATATAGGCCACCAGGGCACCATATAGACTTTATCAAAGAATTTGAATCTGATTTTCTATCAGAGTTAGTACTGGCTGCAGATAAAGTTGTAATTGTTGGTGATTTTAATATACATGTAGATAACGAAATAGATGCATTTGGAATGGCATTTAAAGTAACACTATGTAGTTTTTCAACCTCCATAATATATTTCCAAGACCCTTGTGATGGTACATAGACTTACAATAGGTTAAATGACACGTCTGGCATAGCCTGACGTGGTCTGTATCGCTTTTACTGGCACTATGTAACTTCGGGTTTCGGGTAGTAACCGGAGCACAAAAAGAACTACAAAATTCGACTGCTTTACGGCATACATAGTCTTTCTTCGTTTGTGATGTCTTTCATAAAATCATGAATCATACTCTACCTTGTCTGTGGCCATTGTTGATTCCAAAGTCGGTGCTGGATAAACAGCGAGCATGTGCGTGCGACAGTAGGCTGCGGTAGGCTAAATTATTTACGACAGCGGTAATGGACAATTCCGCTTCCAACCTGTAGGGCGACCGCAGAGGAAAAGTTCCTTGGTGTTGCTTTAAAGACATTCTTAACTCTATTGGAGTAAGACAACGTGTCAGGACCTACTCATTGTCATAATCATACTCTAGATCTAATATTATCACATGGAATCAATGTTGATGCTAAACTTCATTTAGCCAAGGCTGCAAAGCCAACTCCGTGTTACAAATATGTTAGACCTATCACTTCTGCCACTAAAGATTGCTTTATAAATAATCTTCCTGATAAGTTTCATCATCTCAGCATCCCAGATAGCTTAGAAGAACTCGATATTGCAACAGAAACTTTTAACTCTCTCTTTTCCAGCACTTTAGACACAGTTACTCCTTTGCGCTTAAAGAAGATTAAAGAAAATAGTCCAACGCCATGGTACAATGAGCACACTCAGGCCCTTAAGAGAGCAGCCAGAATAATGGAGCGCAACTGGAAGAAAACAAAACTAGAGGTATTTCGCATTTCATGGTAAGAGTTCATACTGAGAGGCCTTAAAAGCTGCTAGATCTGCTTATTTTTCAACCCTATTAGAAGAAAATTAACAAAACACTAGGTATTTATTTGAAACAGTGGCTAAACTAACAAAAAATAAAGCTTCAAGCCCAGACGTTTCCAAGCAGCACAGCAGTAATGACTTTATGAACTTCTTTACTTACAAGATTGATAATATCAGGGAGAAATTTTTAACTATGCAACCGTCTACTACAGTATCCTATCAGACAGTGCATTGTAGTCTCCCTGACGAAAAATTTGATTCATTCATTGGTATAGGATAGGGTGAATTTTATAAACTCGTTAAATCATCTAAATTGACAACATGTATGTTAGACCCTATACTGACTAAGCTATTGAAAGAGATGCTTTCAGAGGTCATAGATCCTCTTGTTAATATAATTAATTCATCTTTGTCATTAGGATACACACCAAAAACTTTCAAGCTGGCTATGATTAAACCGCTTGTTAAAAAAACGCAACTTGATCCTACAGAATTAGTCAATTACATGCCGATCTCTAATCTACATTTTCTGTCAAAGATACTAGAAAAGGCAGTATCTTCACAACTATGTTCCTTTTTAGAAAGAAATGGTATCTGCGAGGATTTTCAATCAGGATTTAGACCATATCATAGTACTGAGACAGCTCTCATTAGAGGTTCTCTATTAGTGTTACTCGATCTTTGTGCTGCATTTGTCTTTGATACCAATCTTTCATTTGAAAGTCACGTGTCTAGTATCTGTAAAACCGCATTTTTTCATCTTAAAAATATATCTAAATTACGTCATATGCTCTCAATTAAAAATGCAGAACAATTAGTTCATGCGTTCATGACATCAAGGCTAGATTATTGTAATGCTCTACTGGGTGGTTGCCCTGCACGTTTAATAAATAAACAACAGCTGGCAGACATCCCAAGTCTCCCGGAAGTTCCAGGAGTCTCCCACATATTGATAGTGGGTCCCTGATGGAAGTATGACCATATTAGCCCGGTTCTGTCAACACTCCATTGGCTCCCTATTAAACATCGTATACATTTTAAAATATTGCTGATTACAAAGCACTAGTTGGTTTAGCTCCACAGTGCTTGAGCGAGCTCTTAACGCATTATAGTCCGTCACGTCTATTGCGATCTCAGAATTCTGGCCAGTTGATAATACCTAGAATATCAAAATCGACTGCTGGCGGTAGATCCTTTTCCTATTTAGCACCAAAACTTCCTAACATTTAGCTGGTGAAGATTCAGTCTTTTTTTGACTACTTTTACCTGTACGTCTTTTACAAAGACCATTGGTGTAGTATGTATTTGTTCTTATTTTTTGTTGTCTTTTTGTTTTGTATTTTTAATACAATAATTGTAAATATTGGTTATAAAGGTTATAAATATTGGTTATAATTATAAATATTGGTCTTTTCTGTAAAGACAGAAAAATTGTGATTTCGAGACCTACTCTGCTTCTCTTTTAAATGAGACATTGCGGGAGTTTTATGCCTCTGTTCTACCGCTGGACGCGAATACAGTGTTACAAGTTTGATGCGTCTCAGAGCAGGTATAAACCGTCACATTACAAAATACAACATTATAAGTGATAAAGACTTCAAGTCAAGCAATGCCATCTTTAAATCAGTTTTAAAGACACCAGCGTTCATCATCCGCGTATTACTGAGTATGACTTGGAGAAAATTAGAAATGCACCTGCACTCTCCCCTTTCACACCCACAGGACTTGTAAGAAACATTATAGACTTCAATAATTCAATGTTAGGCTGCATAGTTTAGATCAGCCGGAACCGGGAACACTTCCCATAAATCCTGATGTACTTGGTACATCATAAGAAGGATGGCGTCTACGCTAATATTAGTCTTTTGGTTAATCCCAAAGTTTACCGCAGTCCGCCCGATCCAGGCCATATCCAGATCTGATGAAGGACCATCGCATGGACACGACCACAACGCATCACTGAAGTGCCAGCTTCATCAGCCCTGTGAAGGCCTCATGGACACCTCAACAAACTCGTCTCCATACCGGCGTGATGACTCCAACCAGATGGAACTGGATAAATATTGTGAAAGTTCTGATCCAATCTGTCTTCTGACCTATAATGCTGCCTGAATCATAATCATACACTGTTTGTTCGTTGGCCAGAGGAGAACTGGCCCCCCCTGACTGAGCCTGGGTTCTCCCAAGGTTTTTTTCTCCATTCTGTCACCTGATGGAGTTTTGGTTCCTTGCCACTGTCGCATTTTTCGCCTTTCTTCGCCATTGGCTTTTGGCTTGCTTAATTGGGGACATTTAATTTTATATTTAACAATATTATTACAACATTATTTTCCTTTTATCTCTGTAAAGCTGCTTTGAAACAATCTGTATTGCAAAAAGCGCTATATAAATAAAGGTGACTTGACTTGACTTGACTAAAGAGAGTATTTTGAACCAATGGGATAGACATCCTAAAGAAGACCCGATTTCAGGGGGGATCCAATTTGTCACTACACCGGAAGTGCTAAATTGCTAAATCGTTTTCTTGTTTTGGCCATGGTTTTGGCCTACAAAGTGATGTCATACATGCCCCACTCTATACCCATAATGCACTGCGAGGTTCATGTCGAACCCATGTCTTGCCAGAAGATGGTGCCCGCAGCTAAATCATCAATCCAGTCATTTTCTAAACCGTTGATCTGGCTACAGTGTAATATCATAGAGGTGTAAGTTCATTTTTAATTGATTATTAAATTGTTTAATTAAGGTTTATACATAGTTTCCATGACAGAGTTAAAGATAAATTTTTTCATCTTACCACTGGAGCTGTCAGTTTGTCTAGTTTCACGATTATTAAACAGCAACCACACACTATGCAAACATAGCAGCCCTTTGGCGCACTTATTGTCTGAATTCACTCACTCATTTACATTCACTCATTCAAGTGAACTATAGGCCTAATTGTGGACTAAAGTAGCCTAGGTTTTTGTCAATGCTCTTGTGTGATGCAAACAGTCTTGACCTGCCCCTGAATAAAACATGCTCGTATGTATATGGTCCATACTTGCAAATAATACAATTCTACAAAACTGGGAAAATAAATCCCAATACAAAAACCCATATATGTTGCAGTTGGAACAACTGATATGCTTAAACAAATATCTTGTCCCTTGATGTGGGGAGGATTTTTTTTTCAGCCATGGCTTTACATTTTAGCCTTTTATTTATGCATGTTATTTATTAGGGTTTAATTTATATTGCTATAATTTATGATATTATGGTACTAAAATCACCCTAAATTGTTTTGATGTTGAGGAATGAAACTGACCTGTGATGATATCATCAGAATTTTACAATATTTTGAGCAAAGCTGTCGATACAATAACCAACAGGTCTCGTGGATATGGTTGTGTAACCTTTGAACACTGTGATACAGAAAATGTCCTGGCCTAGAGGCTCTGAAAGGCTCCAATGACAGATATGTTGAAGAAATAGACTGGACCAAACTAATTGAGCAATCACAGGGAAGAAGGCTTGCAAATACTAGTACAATACTTAGTCACTTTAATTTATTGAATTATAAACAAATGAAAACAAGGCTGTTACACAGTCCATTCAATGGGTCATACTGTCTTAAAAGCTGATATCTAATTTTCACAGTTTTATTTTAACACCACTAATCTGTGATACATTTTTTCTTGTTCTAAAATCATGCTCGGTTTCCATGCTTCAGTTTATTGATCATCACCATCTACATCATTAACCCATTCATATATCCCATCCTCGTCTACACAAGACTCATGGTAGCAGGCCTTACAGTTGCTGCATCGGATCCATGCTTCAGAAGCTTTAGGATCATCATCTGCGCCGTGTTTTATGAGGCAGCCCCTGCAGGAAGTAGTTTTAAATGGTTTTTGTTTTAAATGTTCATTATAAAGAATGTGTTTTGTGTCTCTGTGGAAATGTGGTATTGTCTTGGCTCCGGGTGTCTTTGTACCCCTGCTAAATTTTTGTATGATCACAAAGTCTTTGAATGATGTCACTTCAACAGCTGAAGGCTCACCAGAGCCGCTTTCTGTGCTGCAATGTGCAGCGTCTTCAGTGGGCGGCGTGTTATTTTCCAAATGGGACAGGTTGGCAGGATGAGGTTCATGCTCAATGAAGGCCAACTCATTCAATGGGAACATCCCCGTTGTCCTGAACGCATCCTTGGCTCTTTCCACAGTTGCAGTTGTCTTCCACGCTTCCGTGAAAACAGAACAATAATGTGGTCTGGGCAACTTCATGCCTGCACATTGCTGATTCCACTTGTGACTCACTTCACACCAGTTGTGTTTGAGACTCCTAAACAAAGCTCTGTTTTCCAGTTGCAGTGCAGGATAGCATATGACTTCCACGTTGTTCTGGTTCATTAGATTGAAAAAGCCAAGGTTGAATACGTGGCTGCTTTGGCCATCGAGGAGCAGAAGGTGGGGTCTGGCGTCATCTTTTGGAAGCTGTGCCACAAACATTTCGCCCCACTCAACAAACAGCTTTGCTGTTATACAGCCATTATTCAATGCTCTAATGCAAACGTTTTCCATGGATTCATTCAGCCGCTCATTTCTCACCCCATTTTCTTTTAAAATGATAAGCGGAGGAGCAAATGTACCACTGGCATTGAATGCTGCTAGTATCGTGGTCGGAGTTTCCTCTTCCTCATCAGCTCTGATCTGAAAGCAAGGCTCTTCTCCTTCCCCGACATATTGCTGAGAGGAGAAGTTGTCTTGTAGTTCTGATAAATCACACTTCCAAATATGTGAGGGGACGTCTTTAATTCCCAAGGCATCAAGGGTGATTTCGTACATTTTAAACCATTTCCCCAGCTCTTCTTCATTCATCCTTGTCGCTGGTGAGATGGCCCCTGGTTTCTTTATTTTCAGCCCTGGGTTTCGCTTTATAAAGCCCTCGTACCAGGAATAGCCCGCCTTTTGCTTCTCTTCTGAAAACCCTCGGATGCCATTTATCTTGGCAAACTCAAATGCAAGAGACTGAACATCAGTCCTCCTCATAGGGAAGCCTCTCTGTGAAAGCAAGGTGAGAAGACGCACTAACTCCTGCTCAGATTCAACAGGGATGAATGGCTTTCTTCCAGACGCATGCTCCGATCCCTCAACAAGCCCTTTCACGCGTCTTTGAAGGGTTGTTTTTGGCACGCTCCACTTCCTTGCAAGCAATCGCAGCACAGGCCTCCCTGACTCGACCTGCTCTTTATATTCCTCTATTGCAGCTTTCATTTGGTCCTCTCTCCACTGATTCATCTTCAGCCCTTTTCTTCCTGTATGCTCTCCTTCATCTTGCTGTTTTCTCTGCAGTTTTCCTGACTTCTTTGGGTTAGGTGCCATTTTTCTATAAAAAACAAATTAAATTAGTTTTAATATTCTGGCCCGACTACTCCAATTAAATTATTCATTAGTATATAAAGTATATATATATATATATATATATATATATATATATATATATATATATACTAGGGCTGTCAACGTTAACGCACTAACGCAGTGGTCTTCACTATTTTTTTCATGAGAGCCGCACTGATAGGACAAAGTCAGTTGGAGAGCCATTTTTACAGGAAAGTATAAAAAGTTACATCCAGTCATAAATACCATGTCTGTTTATTAATGTCACCCCTGAACATTCAATATGCAATGCAATAAATATATATATTTTTAATTATTTACCAGTCAAATTTGTAACTGAGACAAGATGATTTCCCTTAATGACAAAAAAAAAAAAAAGAGCAGGATTTCCAGAATAGATTCATCCCAGAATAACATTAAGTTATTTTTTTCTACATTAGCCCCTCATGCATCTAATCATCCAAGAGCACATGTGGCGTTAAGAGCTGGAAATACCGCCATAACTGGCAACTCCGCAGGGACTGGATATGTTTACATGCACAACTTTTGTTTCAATCGGTCTGAATTCATTCTGATTGATTAATCTGAATGTATTGTAGTTTACATGAATGCTTAACATCGTGATATGATGCATGATCGGGGTGATGTGCACGTTTATAAGTCAAAAGATTCAAATTGGGAATAGGTTTTTTGACATTCGCACACTGTACAAATATACAAAGTTTCCCGCTGTTGTCGCGTAATAACCATTTTCCTACATTGGTTCTTTATTTGTTTTAAACAGCAGACTTTATATCAAATTCTGGTCATAATTTGGAGACTATGATGAACCGTTATGCCGTGCTGTTTGTATTGATCACGCAGTAAAAATGCCCAAAATCAGTCGTCTGTGGATGAGAATCTGAAACAAGGACTGGTGAGCCGTTGTCCTGCTTCACTTCACAGATACTGAGTGAAAGGAGAATTATAGAACGACGGGACACTCGTTTATACGACACTTTATTCATCAGAAGAACAGCGCGTTCAGCGCGACGGACGGCGTCCTTTCAGTTTCAGTTTTCAATCGATCAAGTGAACATGTTCTCTCGATAAACCACCCCTTTCAATCCGATCGAAATTATTTGAAAATAGAGCTGACACTTTGAGTTTTTAATGGGTTATGTTATAGTCCTACTTCTTTTTAAATGTTTTTAGGAAATATCTGTAGTGACTGCTTGATCATATCACTGTAGTATTTACAGAGCCGGACAGTAACAGAGTACATTTACAATTTTGAGGGATCTGTACTTTACTCGAGTATCATTTTTGGGGATTACTCATGACTTTACTCAAGTACATTTGAGAGGCAAATATTGTACTCTTTACTCATCTACATTTCTATCCATAACCATGAGTACCCGTTACTTCTAAAAAAAAAAAAAAAAAAAAAATTCTCGGAAACCCTCAATTTGTTGTTTCCCTCTCAAACGTGATTGGATTGTGCAGGCGCCACTGATTGGGACAGCTTATCAGCAAATCACCTTCACCTTCAGCTCTGAACTGACGACAAAGTAAACTCCATGGTCAGATTTATGTGGGTTCAAATGTGGGTGCAAAAAATCCATTAAAACTCTAGCAGAGGTTTGTCAGAGCGTTGCCATTGTGCATTGCCTTGTGGGCAAGTGAGAAATGTTAAATAAAGCAACATGGTAAAAAGATGAAAATGACTTGAATTAACTTTCAATTCCTTTTAGATTATCAAAGGTATTAACATTAACATTTTTCATAACTCCATGTAGGACGTTTCTGTACATAAATGTAAGCACGGTTCGCGTACCTACCCCGAAGTGATAAAATCAAATTCTGTATCAAATTTATAGGCAAAGACAAGTAGTTTGTTTAGGCATGGTTTGTAGGGAATTACAAACCTGCACACATATATTCGAACACACATAACTATAGAATCAATTCTTAATGCGCATGTGAACGCCATCAGCGTTTATCACAGGTTCAGTTTAAAGTCTGTTTAGAGAGAACGGTGTCGTCTTAGCGGCCCCTAATTTAATAACAAATGATCATTTCGACAGAAGTGAATCAATCAAAACTAACTTTAGCTGGAAAATAAAATTATTCAAGAAGCGCTATAAAACCAAACCAATCTCTGTTACCTTAAATTATATGTTTATCTCTGAAAAGCCGCTTTGAAACAATCTACATTGTTAAAAGCGCTATATAAATGAAGATGACTTGACACTGTGGCAGTAGTAATGCAATATTTAGAAAATTTACTCTTGTACTCTTGATACTCAAGTACTTTTAAAAACAAGTACTTTTACTTAAGTAGACATCTGACTGTAGTACTTTTACTTGTACTTGAGTCAAATTTAGCAGGGGGTATCTGTACTTTTACTCAAGTAACGAAGCTGTGTACTCTGTACGCCTCTGATTATTTACCGCCATGCGAGCCACAAATGAACGCTTGGCGAGCCGCATGAGGCTCGCGAGCCGCGCAATGAGTAACACTGCACTAACGCATGCGATTCATTTTTGTGATTAATCGAGTTAATTTTTTTAATCGATTGACAGCACTAATATATATATATATATATATATATATATACTTTTGCACAGTACTGTATTATATATATATATATATATATATATATACACACACACAGTACTGTGCAAAAGTCTTAGGCACATTAGTATTTTCACCCCCCAATTTTTTTAAGCCAGTTCTGTATATCTTTTGCTGTAGTGTATCAGTAGGAAATATCAGTTTACATTTCCAAACATTAATTTAGCCATTAATGGTAATAATCCAGTGAGATTTTTGTATGCACAAGAAGTCTGACAACAGCCGGTATGCTCCACACGGAGATCTGATCTCACCATCATCGAGTCAATCTGGGATTACATGAAGAAACAGAAAGTCTGAGTCTGACTCCTTGTGCTATGATGTGTGTTGCTTTTTAAAATGCACGGTATAAGCGACTCAAACTCGCAGTGCTTTCGGATGGAGCAGTATTTACTACTGCTCACTGAGCCGTAAAAAATTAAAAATAATTGCAGCCTTTGCGATTTCAGAATCACAATAAGCCAAATCGGTTTAAGCGGGATTTTTGGTTAATTGCAATTAATCGTGCAGCCCTACTCTACAGAACAGAATCCCAAAACTTCTGTGGCTTATTTATATGATTTTGAGCAAATTGGAGCGGACTTTTCTTGTGCTTTTTGGTCAGTAGTGGTGTACTTCTTGGAGTTCTGGCATGAGTTTAGTACGTGCCTTACTGTGCAAGCTGAAACCTCAGTGTCTGTTGCCACCAAGTATTGCTTCAGGTCTTTTGCAGTCACTCAAGGGTTTTTCTGAACCTGCCTTCTCAGAAATCTGTTTGCAGCCATTGGCTAGCTTTCTTTTTCTGCCCAGTCCATGTAGTGTAACCACTGTTCCTTTAACTTTGAACTTGCGAACTATGCTTCCAACGGTGTCTCTAGGAACATTAAGTGCCTTCGCTATTTTTTTGTATCCTGTGCCTTGTTTGTGAAGGGCGATTATATCTTCTCTTAAATTTTTGGACCCACGGTACATACTGCGGCACTCTCATGGCGTACCGAGCCTAAATTTAAATTCTCTAAATTACAAGCCAATGTGACATATGAATGTATTTAATATACGTATATATCAATGAGACAAGGATGATTTCTTACGTTTTAAACCATTTCCCCAGCTCTTCTTTATTCATCCTTGTCGCTGGTGAGATGGCTCCTGGTTTTTTTATTTTCAGCCCTGGGTTTCGCTTTATAAAGCCCTCGTACCAGGAATAGCCCGCCTTTTGCTTCTCTTCTGAAAACCCTCGGATGCCATTTATCTTGGCAAACTCAAAAGCAAGAGACTGAACATCAGTCCTCCTCATCGAGAAGCCTCTCTGTGAAAGCAAGGTGAGAAGACGCACTAACTCCTGCTCAGATTCAACAGGGATGAATGGCTTTCTTCCAGACGCATGCTCCGATCCCTCAACAAGCCCTTTCACGCGTCTTTGAAGGGTTGTTTTTGGCACGTTCCACTTCCTTGCGAGCAATCGCAGCACAGGCCTCCCTGACTCGACCTGCTCTTTATATTCCTCTATTGCAGCTTTCATTTGGTCCTCTCTCCACTGATTCATCTTCAGCCCTTTTCTTCCTTTATGCTCTCCTTCATCTTGCTGTTTTCTCTGCAGTTTTCCTGACTTCTTTGGGTTAGGTGCCATTTTTCTATAAAAAGTTAAAAGTCAGAATGTTGTTGAATAAGGTCTAATATTCTGGCTTGACAACTCCAATTAAATTATTCATTAGCACATATAGTATATATACAGTATCTATCTAGTATATAGTATCTATCTATCTATCTATCTTTATATATGCTGTATATACACAGTGTATTGTGTGTTTTCTAAACAATTCTTACTCTAGTTTAGAAGGTAAGAATATGTGTTAGTGCTATTTTGATGGTTTTACTGGCACAGTATACTGACACATTCACTATAATGACAACAATAAATCATGTAAAGATCTCAATCAGACATGTTAATGAAAAATATATTTATATATTATATAATATATAAAAATATATATTTCCTTATATATTTTAGACACTTAAAAGTCATACATTTAGTATTTTATATCAAAACAATTGTTATAATAATTGCCCCAATATAAGACTGTTTCCAGATAAAACTGAAATTTATAAGCTCAAATTCAAACTTCAACAACCAGGGGTAAGAGAAACATTAGATATCATTAGCATCTGGTTTCACCTAGCATTGGTACAGTGGGACTATTAGAAAACATCGGGCTTGTTTCATAATTGGTAATGTAGGATGATGAACGATCGTATTTTATTAGAATAGCTCTGAAGTGTCCCACATTAATAGATAGCTACTGTCCCACTTTACCTAACACCTTAAGCTAAGCTAAATGGGTCACTACTCTAAACATCCTTACAAATAATATTATGCGACTTTTTTTAAATAGTCCATTAAATCATTATTTGGAAAGAAAAGTACACAATGCAATATTTTATGAATTATTGCTATTTTCATGAAAATGATTTTAGGCAGAGCATTTGTCTTACCATGTGTGCTTGTTGCGATCGGTTGTGTTGAAGCTTGACCACGCCCACCACACAGTGATGTCAGGCCAACGAAAACCGCACATGCATTGCACATTTGGGGGGAAAGAAATTTGTGGGATACCAATCAAAGATAATACCACATACCTTGGGATAATGGTATGTAAAGATTTGAATCAAAGAAGCCGGCTGAATTTTGAACCTATTATTGAGAAAATTAAAAACAGATTCAATATGTGGCTTATGAGAGATCTTTCCCTAAATGGTCGTATTCTACTTTCAAAAGCAGAAGGGATCTCAAGGTTTGTTTATATATCTATGTCAGAAGATGTTCCAAATAATGTTCTCAAGGAATTAGATAAGAATCTTTATGATTTTATTTGGAGGAAGAAAATACACTATTTACGGAAAGATATTCTAAATAATAATAGAGACTTTGGTGGCCTTGAGGTTTTAAATTTTACAGATCTAAATAATGTGTTTAAAATAAAATGGATAATCGAATTTATTAAAAATAAAGATAGTGTATGGAATGGTTTCCCAAATTACATATTTAACTCTTTGGGTGGCATTAATTTTCTTTTAAAGTGTAATTTCTCAGTAGATAAAATCCCTGTTAAACTGGCAAACTTTCATAAGCAGGCACTGCTGGCTTGGCAATTAATATACAAACACAACTTTTCACCGCATCGATGCTTTATATGGAATAACAAAGATATCTTGTACAAAAAAAAGTCCATCTTTAACCAGACATGGTACGACAATGGAATTCTTAATGTTAACCAGTTGCTTAATGAACAAGGTTTACTTTTAACATATCCTGAATTTCTCAATAAGTTTAAGATTCCTGTGAGGCCAAAAGAGTATGCTATTGTTTTAGATGCTATCCCGGGCAGAGTAGTTTCACTATTACGAAATCCTGGATTATGCCCTATGAATGTTGATCGTCAAATCAGTTTTTGTTGTGACACAATATTTATTGGGGATATTAATATATTAATAGATAAATGCAGTAACAAATATATTAGAAATACTTTAAAAACCAATTTTTTGCCTTGTTCAACAGGTTTTTGGTCATCTAAATTTGAAAATATTAATTGGAAAAGAGTATGGTCTATAACAAATAAGTTTTGCATTAATAATAAAATTAGAGAGGTTTCCTATAAAATTGTACACAGAATTTACCCTGTCAAGGAGTTACTTTCTGAACGTTTCCGTTTGAATATTGAAAATTTGTGCGAATTTTGTGGCAATGCCAAAGAATCTGTAACTCATCTCTTTTTTAATTGTATTTATTCCAAAATGTTTTGGTTGGATGTTTCAAATTTCATTTCTAAGTTGTTTGAAACATGTCTACGAATTGAACTGTTTGATGTTGTTTTTTTTTTTGTGCAAGACAATATTGATTCCAAAAGTACCATGTGCTTCCTTATACAACTTTTCATATTACTTGGAAAATATCACATTCATGTGAAAAAATGGGCTAAAGCTAAGCCATGCTTTGAACACTTTATAAAGGAGATTAAACAATATGGGAATTCATTAGATAAAATTAAGAACAAAAAAGCAAGAAAGACCTATGAAGCTTTTTGTAACTTTAAACTATTGTAACTTTACCCCTGGCATGTTTTTTTTTTTATTTTTTTTTTTTATTATTTTCTATTTGTTGTGAGTTGTATTATCATGTACATCTTATTGTATATTCTCTGTTGCAATAAAAAAAAAAAAAAAAAAAAAAAAAATTGCACATTTGGGGTAATTATTCATGGTTGTTAAAATATGATTGGCTCCTGATATTTAAAGAGCACTCCAGTGTGAAATGTATTGGACCCACTTTACCTGATGGCTATCTGCAAATGCAAAGATTTGGTTTTCTGCAGTCACTACACAACTTTTGTTTTGATTGTTTTGTTTTTTTGCAGTCACTACAAACGAGGATGGAAAGGCCATAGGCTACAAAAGGTTTCTAAATGGCACAACCAATTTACAGGCCTTAGCTCTTAGTTACATACTATTTACCAGACACTTTTTATTCAAAGTATCTCATACTGTATCTCAAGTGCATGAACAATCCCATTAGAACAACCTGGGGTAAGTGCATTATTACACGAATAATGATGTAAAAAAGACGAAAGCCTACTTCAATCTAAGGAACAATGCAGTTTGCTAAATCTAAAATTAATAGTAGGCCTATATAAATAATAGTAAAATAACAATGGATTAGGAGGATTAACATTCATTAATCATTAAAATACAATATGAAACATTATAAGTGTTAAATTCCATACACTAAATCATAGACAGTTTAAAAAATATTGCTTTATGTTCCTTGAACTTTGCCTGCATGTGCTTGTTTAAAATGACACATTTCACTCTAATGCTGACCTTTTACTCTACTTTGAACTTTGTATACTCTGCTGACCTTTTACATCATTGACCTAAACTTCTAAGGACAAATAAATTGCCACAATATCAGACATACAATGTCTAAAGTAAAAGCCAATGCGACATCTATTAAGATGATTATTGATGTGTGAGACAAGGAAAATTCTGCACAGCACTATTTTATATTTTATTGATCCATGTGTAAAATAAATAGAGCAGTTTCACTCCCAATATGTTTATTATTAGGGGTTAGAAAGCAAATCCTGTCATCTTGAGATCATCCAAGATGTAAAAATGTCAGTAATTTGAACTGAAAAGAAAAAGTAAAAACCTGTTAATTGGTTAACCATAAGTTACCTTATCAAACACAATAAAAATATATTATTTGCATGTTTGTTTATTTGTAATGATGTTTTATATTGGTAATGTCTGTCACGTTTCTTGTAAAGCCTCTGTTACTGAACTTGAAGTCATCATGTAGGCTGAACCAGCAGAGGGCAGTGTAACACTTTATAATATAGCGGTCAGATGATGACATATTACGTATAAAGTTCGGTTAGTTTTTGAGAATACTTTTAAATTGGCCACTCTTTGTTAAGGTGATGATACACAGGGCAACTTTTTGAATAATGTTGCTGGCAGTTACCGACCGTCAACGGGCAATCAGATTAGACACAGGGCCCACGACCGATGATCCAGATAGAAATGTATTGCCCATTTTCAATGGGAAAGTGCCAAAGCAACAATCACTCAAAAAGTTGCCCTGTGTATCATCACCTTTAAGATATATGCAGCTCTGCACACTTTCTCATTGGCTTGCCCAGCCTATAAGGTCCGTCCTGTGATGCTTTTAAACAGTAGGCTATTGAAGGGGTTCACTTAAATTCTGGAAGGTAGAAAGGTTTCAGAAAGTACAGTAAAGTCTACATAAAACATCTAATGGTACAAAATGTAAACAAACATTTGACATGCAAGTAGTTCTTCTCATCAGCACTTTTGTGGAAAAAATCAGGTGAAGAGGGCTAAACGGGTCTATCCTTCATCATCGGTAACACTTTACAATGAGGTTCATTAGTTAACATTTGTTAATGTATTAGCTATCATGAACTAATAATGAGGAATACATTTGTTACAGTATTTATTAATCTTTGTTAATGTTAGTTAATAAAAAATACAGCTGTTCATAGTTTGTTCATGTTAGTTCACAGTGCAATAACTAATGTTAACAAATACAACTTTTTATTTTAATAATGTAGCCTATTAGTAAATGTTGAAATTAAGATTAACTAAGATTAATGCTATTGTTCATTCTTAGTTCATATTAACTATGTAATTAACTAATGTTAACTAATAAACTTTATTGTAAAGTGTAACCCCTTCATCCCATCTCTTTCTGCAGATCTGGGACATGCATCATCTCTCTGTCTTCTTTATAAATGAATTTTGTTTATCTGATTTTTAATGTTTATATGCATATTCATGGATAATCTAAATTCATTCATTATACATAATGACTGATTATGCCGCCTAGGAGTTCATCCCAGGTTTCCACTTCAATGCAGTCAACTTTAAGCTATATTTATGATGGTGATTACTGACTTGTTCTCTCAACTAAAAAGTGACTGAAAAGAAAGATAATGAATATTCAAAATAGACCATGAGGCAGTGGGACTGAATAGGTAAAAAAAAATTGACCCAACCTTGCAAATGACAGAGCACTTACAAGCATAACAGTTAGTACAGCAATTCAATATCTTTATATCAAGTTCAATATCACATTATATCCATTATAATGAGCCTTTTACATTCCTCCCCTCAAAAAGAAAAGCATAAATCCAGACTCCTGTACGCCATATTTAGAAAAGCGGTCCATCAATATGTGCGTCTCTATGATTATTAAATTCTTAGATTTGTTCCCTCCAGTCTTGAACATTCGGTTACATCCCTGCTTTGATCTTTATTACCCAGCAGCCTGAAGGACTCATCCGCTGTAAGTTACTTAAGTCTCTCTCATGTAAAATCAATGAAATAAATAAATACTGTGCATTAGGTTAGAAATCAGCGTGAGAACAGCTTTGAAAGCCACTTCCCATGAGAAGGCCACTTTATTTGCAAAATTTATGGTTTGCATTCCACATTTCCAGAGATATTTCGGGACAAATGTGAAGCTTTTTCACTTTTTCTCTCCCCTTTTCATTCTCACGATTTGCTTATTGCTGCTTATGCACACGTTTAAGATGTACACATGTTTGTGAACAGGTTTCCAGCACCGAAAGTGTGCTGTATGAACTGATGTGGCCTGGGCAGACAGAAAAGAAAAGCACCATTAGATGTATCAAAAAGCAGCCCCATGAAAAAAAAAAAAGACAAAAGCGAGATATGAAGAAAAACTGCTGTGTCTCACAGAATCTGAAAGCATTTCAAGCTCAGGTCAAAGTTATAAACCTTTGAGAGGATAACAACCACCTATTCAGTTTCCATTGCCTGCGTGCCTTGCTGCGTAAGTCTTATACTCCTACAGGGAAAATACCACTTTTATCCAAAAGGACTGAAAAGCATGCAATACTCATGAAAAGTCCTTTAAGTCCGCCTGACTCATTACAAGTCGAGAACTAAGGGCGAACGGCATGTAGTTTGTCTAAACAAGGCTAACCGTCGACATTCCTTTGTAAATCATCTCATTACAGGACTTCTCAACACACCTCAGTCTACCTCCGGTGACTTTTTCAACTCTTCAGTCAGTGCAAGACGTCAGATTTAAAACTCGAGCTTAAGGCCTAAATTTCTCCACATGTTTAAAGGTTAAGATTCATTATTAGCATCCCACGAGGGACATGAATGCTTCAAATATGCAAAAAGGCCAACACGAATTAGCAGAGGTCCCACAAGCACATTAAGCGGGAGGAAAATAAGCAAAATAACCTCATAGCTAAGTTGCATTAAAAATTGAAGAGCTGAAAAGCAAACGGAGAGCTTCACACGGAATTGCTAGGCTGTGTGTTTGAGTGCTAATTGCTATGTTCGATTTCCCACAGGCCGGTTGGCCGGTGCTCCGCTTAGACTTTGATTAAGCCAGAGCTCACCAAGCACAAAGGCCATTATCACACTTGACATTTGAGTTGTGTAGATTAAGCATTTTGAGAATTTCACCAAAAAAACCGGCAAAGTCTGTTCTCCAAGGCTGATGAGGGAGCACTTAACTCAGCAAGTCACTCCAAAATGCAATCAGGGGAAAAGACATTCCTCAGCCCTTCAGATAACTCCCTCAGTATGGCTCCCGTGATCAACCGCAAAGCCGAAATGGGGTCTCGGGTCACACGGATTTTGTGATGATGGCCGCGATGATGTTTTTAAGACCATGCTTGAGTTATCGACCCGACTGCGTCACTATTACTTTGTCAAAGTCTGAGAAAAGTTCTACAAGTCAGAAAGCTTCTTGCACCCAATTTAAATTTGACAGCACACCGGCTTGGAAACGGTGACGCATGCTCTTAAAAATACCCATAGACGCCATAATGCTAAGGTGAAAGTTCAATAAATGAGACTCAGGAGAGCATGGGGAGAGCTTTTAAAGCAGTTTATGGTCCATCAAATTGGTAAAGAGAAATGAGCTCTGGCATGGGTAAAGGTGAGTGTGGAGCTGTAACGCTCTGCTGGGAGTAAACCTGGCAGTCTGCACCTCATTACTGCCAGTCTGTTGTTTTTCACATTGATGAATTATTAAATGCTGGGCTTCCATCTCTCAACAAGAAAGATGGAGAATGTAAGCATCTTAATGTACATTAAGGGGTATGATAGACAGAGATAATGGGGATATTCGAGAAAACACAAAACAGAGGATTAATAACATCTCGTATTAATTATAATTTTATTTAGAGCTGTCACATAGCAACAGAAAAAGTAATACACATAGCTCCCTGAAAGAGAAGCCTTACATGAAAATATCAATCTTAAATCCACCAAAATAAATACTGAGTTTACAAAAGTTCTACAACTTCTTGGGAGATTTACAACACATTCATGCTCAGCACTTCTGCCTTCAGGGCTCTGAGGTGTTCGATTACGCTTTATATGTGAGGTTGCCGGCCAGGGAATTATTTCCGATGAAATCCTGATGGGAATGACAACCCTGAAGGTCCATGAAGGTTCGGGGAGAAGCTTCTGAATGTTATTTATGTCATATCTGACGCGCATCCTTTGGCCCGCTCTTTTAGAAGCAATAACTCATGGCTCATATAGTAGTGTTTTTGGTTCTGTCATGGTTATGGACTGTCATCATTTTCTCAAATCCTTACATATCCATCGGTGCTCCTTTTCATAACTCAAGGGTAATCTATTTCAGCTCACAGGCATGGTTCCTAAGCTTCAAACATTACCAAATCTCCATCTTTAAACAACATAATGACATCCAAAGAAAGGAAATTGTGCAAGCTGTTCACCGCTGTCACCAAAAAACAAAAAAACAAAAAAAAAAGCTTATTGTTAAATAAGCTTTCAATCAAAGGGTGCTACATAATTGAAAGTGTAATGAAATGAAATCAATAATTTGGACTTTATAACTCATCAAAGCCCTGCAGTTGGCTGGGTTGCTGGGGAAATCCTTTGATTGTACATTATAACCTCTTACAAAGGAATATTTTCAACCACAACCAGCATTTATTGGTGTTCACTTGCACAGTTTCACTGCAAATCACAATGCTCTGTACATCCTGTGAAGGCACGACCATGTACATATTTGATTGTAAAAAAAACAAAACAAGTAGCCTAGCATACAGCTTACTTGGACATTGCTTCGAATGACACTGTAGATTCATGGTCAGCATTTGCAGATACACCAGACTGGAAGAAGAAACGCATTTGACTAAAGCATTTAAAAGGAACACACGGACCACTGTCAAATCTTTTGCATAAAAATATACTCCTATGTACAATAAAATCAAACTAAACTCTACCTTTAGAAATTAAATATCGCTTGATAAAAACATGAGAAGATGAAAAAGAAAGCCATTCCCTCAAGCTAGGTAATGTAGCTCTGTTCGCATTCAAACAAATAAAGCCATAATAGACTTCCACTGGTTGACCGAATCTTAGTGTGTCTTACTTGTTCCTTCATCACGTCACCACGCCGCGTTTATGAAAACTGATCACGAAAGTCAAATTCATTCATCGACTTTCAACATATTAGTGACCAGAATACTGAATGACTTGTGGATGAATAATCTTCATATTATAAAAGTGCTACAAGTGCTTTATTTGCAGGAGAGGTCATCATTTTAAAATAATCAGGACACTAATTCATGAGGACAGTGCTGAGCTGTACATGTTTGATATTTTTAGTTTTGCACATGTTACACTGCCTGTTCATCCCTGCAAATTAGCAAATAAAACCAAACCTGCTTTTCTGATGAAACTGGCTGACACATAAATGTAATTATTTAAAAATATTTACATCTTTAAGATCAATTCAAACAAGTGGTGTTCCCAAAGGTAATTAATTTTAGGTAGAGGCACGGTTCAGCAGCCTGGCAAATGCTGAAATGAGGGACGGAAATTGTTCTGGGTCACTTCTGCTATATCGAGGCTCTCCTAGGAGCAAGTTTGATGTTTATTGGGGTCCTCAGCTCTGGAAAAGAGCTTTATTATGGCACATCACTGCTTTGGGAGGTTTTAGTTATAAATGTCAAGGAACAAAAATGCATATTTTTTTCCCCATGAAATTTGCATTAAAAAGAAGAAGAAGAAGAAGAAGAAGCAGAAGCTGTATTTCCTCTCCTGATGCCAAGGAAGCATTCACATGACATACTCTTAAAAGGATAGTTCTGTCATCATTTAGTCAACATCATGTCGCTCCAAACCTGTATTGGCTATATGAAACTTCGCTGATTTTCAACTCGCTTTATATTGTTGCCAGTAGTACATGTAAATTAATAATGTTTACTCATTCTCTGTGTTACCTGGACTGAGAAATTCACATTTATTTGTCAGCAAAAGTTGGTCAGATGATGAGACTTTTGTATATACTTGTGCATTTTTGTATCCCCGCCCACGGACAGTTGGATTGACAGAGGGTTATTAACAAAACAGTTATTGTATACATACAATACTGTATATAAACAGTGTATATATAGTACCTGTATACGTGACAGCATTTTTCTTCGGGGGGTTGCGGAACTGACAGAATGGCATCCGACTACAAACAGAGTTTTTTCAGATTTTCCATTGCGCCATTTGCTCCGTATTTACGATTCTTTACAGCCTTTAGCCACTGCCTACTAGCATTGAATCCTTCACTTGAAACCGAAAGTAACTCACTCGCGCTAAACGCTTACTCTTTCAATTCTTTCACCTGGGAACAATACAAGTCAACACTATTATAACTAAAAGTTTGCTAAGAAGTATTTACTACTAAAGCAAGATGGTATTAGACTCTGGTAAGCGTATCCACAGCATACTGGTGTAAGTAACTTTGGATGGTAACATGCCCAGTGCATTATGGGTGTTGAAGTTTTCCTACCTATTAGGCAAAAGGGAAGACAACAGCCCTTTTTTCTCTGTTTTCTCTAGTCAAGTTGCACTGATTTAAATTGTTCGCCTTTCTACTGTATAGGCATCCAAATTTTATTGAAAACCCATTTTGCCAGCAGTAAATTACTTTTATTTCTTCCGTGGAACATGAATAGAGAATGTCCTCTTATTTCCAAAAACATATTTCCACTAGAGAAATTTTGGCTAAATATTTCAGGCAAAAAAGCAAGTCTATTGTCAATATTGTAGAGATGTATGAAGCACAACTCACACAGAAGTCCCTTTCAAACCAAGTACCAAATTTCAACGCAGTGAATTTGCGACTGTTGTGAAATCTGGGTAGGGAATTCTCGTTGATTTCACATTGATTTCTATAGAAATTACTGGAAAATTAGCTGAACATCGGTAAATGTGACTGCACCTTAAGTTGTTATTCCCTTTGAATTACTGCCGTTTTGCATCATTGACATCCTTTTTTTTTTTACATCCACAAAAAAACCCTGAAGCCTGTATGGTTTGAAATAACTTGAGGGTGAATAAATTACTATAAAGAAAAACACTTTTTGGGCGAACTATCCCTTTAAGTACTTTTGGAAGAACAACTTCAGGCTATTTCATTTCCTAAAACCATTTTAGCCTTGCAGAAACCGATTGTCATCTTCGGCTAAGACTAAAACAGTTTAAGACATGGTATCTGGGAGAACTGGCCCTGGTTACTGTCACCAAAGGTTTTATTTGGAGTGGCCTGACACATTCTCAGTAACAGGCAGAGTCAGCAGGCATCATATAATTTTAACACTCTCAGAAAATCACTGCGCTGTTTATGCCGGTGAATCACGTCAGAGGAAATCCTCGTAACGGAAATCGTTGTGGAAATGGAAGCATTTATGCGAAGCACAGAGCTGACCTGACTGAGAACTGTCACCCGTGGATCTGAGCTCAGAGCACAACTTTGTGACCAGTACATCTCATTCTCCAAAGAGCTTTAGAAGTCTTAAGTACATAAATGAGATTTCAGTTCACAATATGAAAATGATCCCAACAATGAGATAGTCTGTTTTCTTCAAACCAATTTAAAGGCTGGAAGAAAAAGAAAATTTCCTGTCAAATCATTTTGAGGAATTTTATGCTGTACCTTTGAAATAGACCGTATTCACTGAAAGATATATATATATATATATATATATATATATATATATATATATATATATATATATATAAAAGAATAAAACGATATACTGTATATATCGTTTAATCACGATTAATTGCATCTGACATAAAAGTTTGTGTTTATATAATATGTGTATATATATTATGTACATAGACATATATTATATAAACACAAACTTTTGTCAGATGCGATATATATAAAATTTTGCAGGGAAAAATTGAGATATCGTTCCTGCAGTGCTCCCAGCTCTACCTCTTAATACTGTGATGTGATTTTTTTTTTTTACTCTTAACTATTTTTCTATTTATAGAACAAAAATAATTCTTTATTTAGCGTTTGTGCCGTACCTTTCTTGAAGTGTTATCCTGACTCTAAAGCTAATTAAAGCCTCTCTGGATAAAGCTTGAAAGATGTATTTTTGGTTTGGAAATAATATTCCCAGGAGAACCAAAAAGGAAATAAACATATTTGGGGGAAAAAAAACGTACCAATATTCCTTTGCAAAGGAAATTCATATCCTAAAATATAGACTTTTGGCAACATTGTTCTTTCCTTCATTGTTCAGCAGCTCTTTGAGCAAACAGTTCAGTCCAGCTCCCAGTACTCAAGTCCTGAAATGCTCCGGTGGCGTCTGAGCTGCAGGCAGGGCGGTAAGAAATGGCACCTTCCAGTGATGGTCCTCATGAGAGTGTGGCCTGTGTCAGAAACATGACTCCTGGGACTCTGTGTCGTTCTGTATTGACAGTTTCTCCTGTTCAATGTGGTTTCCATTGTGAAGAACTGAATACCTGAAAGAAAAAAAAAGAAAACAGGACACCGTTTCAATTACAGTGACACATGTAAAAGCACCTCAGAATCTCATATTCGTCTCTCTACAAGCTTTTAGAAGAATTTTCAAGCAATGTGGAGAAATATAAACCACCTCACCTCATTTGACAGAAGAGCTATTGTTGGCCTTTTCACTAATATGAAAAAAGGTTCTTTACCTTCACCTACTACGGCTAATGGTGAGGGCCAAAAACAGCACAGGTTTATATATGATAGCAAAATGTGGCTTTTATAGCTTTGAGGCCAACTATATGACAGAATTATCTTTTAGCAGATTTGCACAATTACAATCTTGCTTACATGACTTTTGATCTTTTTCATTTCATTTATTTATAAAGTACTTTTAAACTACTCAGTAGACCCAAGTGATGCACATAAAAGGATACAATACACAATAAAACAATACCATGCAGGTTAAAAGACCAGAGAAAACAATTAAGTCTTTAACCAACCTTTAAAAACAGTAAAAGAAGTAGAAGCTCGGACCAAAAATATTTTTGTCCAATCAAATATTTTCTAGAATGAGAATAAGGTCCCTTCCCTCATTACTGAACAGCAATGGCAAGTAGAAAATATATATTTTTTAATTGTTTAAATATGGAGACATGGCATTCAACAGCTCGTTTTCCTGTATCTCAATCAGTAGAGGGTTAGATTCCCAGGGAATGCAAGAATGGACAAAATGTATACCTTGAATGCAATGTAAGACTGGCAAATGCATTAAAATGCATGAACAGGAAGGTTACTGATACTGATGGAAGGTTACTGTTTTTGCATACCGTAGTTAAATCAGATATAAATTAAGTTCTTCAGCAAAGAAATCCTCTTAAAATCTTATAGATTTCAGGATCTTCAAAGGAATTGTAACCCTCCAATCATTTTTCAATGATTTAATAAAGATTATTGGAGTGTTTTACAAGAAAATACGATTTCAGGCTTTAAAAACATTTACACTTAATTAAATGTTACTTGCCTTTTCTTTGTAACTATTTGTAATATTTACTAGCAATTTCTGAGTGAAAATTGTTTCAAATGAAATCATAAATCAAATTGATTTTTAGTGTAGCCAGAAAAAAAACCTACACATACATTCGTGCATCTAGACCTCCGCTCCGTTTCTTGTTTTGTTAAATTACTGAGACAGAAAACATTGCCCCATGCGATTGCTCCTTTTCTGTGTCTGTACCCGCACCGGCCATGAACCTCATTTTCTTCTAGAAAAAAAAAAAAATCATTACAACCTCTATTTATAAACAAACAAACTAAAGGCAATTCCTGCAGAGCAACTGGACATGAAATTTACCTGAACAAAAGGAAACCGCACGAAAGAAAAACCTCAACAATGTTCCGGGATTTTGAAAGGAAACATGCGTCAGCTTTTCAATTAAGCAGAACCCAAAATTACTGCCACATTGCCACTTTCTAATTATACTGTTCACTGAGAGACAGCTCTGCACAGCCCGAGCACAGCCTGAGACATCTGTCAAATTAACATGATCTACTGCAAACATACAATACTCCCCAATACACTTCAGTAATAATGTCTTGATCATGCTGGTACATCCAATGTAGACATTAGCTGGCCGGATTAGAGGCAGAGCTCCTTAATTTACATGAGCTTTGGGTCTCTCTCACACACACACACACACACACACACACACACACACACACACACACACACACATACACACACACACACACACACACACACACACACACACACACACACCACACACACACCACACACACACACACACACACACACACACACACACACACACACACACACACAGGAAGGATCTACATCATTCTGACAACTTCATTCTTAATTATGTGTGTCCAGGCATCAGGGAAATGCACTAAACAGAGCCCCGAAAACTGCTGGGAGAGAAGGCAGTGGCGTAGGGCTTGATTTAACCCTATTTTACTACATACACTCCGAAATGTATTCATTACAACAATTTTTAACAGGAACTTATTTACAGTAAATCTAGAGAGATAAAAGCTCCAGTTTATTTTTGACATAAGCTGAAACTATAGGTCATGTTGGAGGGCTG
The DNA here is from genome assembly GCA_026230005.1 of Gila orcuttii. Classification (NCBI taxonomy): domain Eukaryota; kingdom Metazoa; phylum Chordata; class Actinopteri; order Cypriniformes; family Leuciscidae; genus Gila; species Gila orcuttii. The sequence continues at coordinate 26,713,218 of JAPDVR010000016.1, read as the reverse complement.
GTGTGAAATAAACACAATGAAGTTTCAGCCTTCTCCTGGGAAATCATTTAGAAACGTAAAGGCAACTGCAGTAGAAATATGCATTGTCGGTGTAATCTTTCTGAGAAGGCAAACAAACATCATTATGAGAATAAACATTACAAATATTTTAGTAATCCTTTCATGTATATTCATTCACAATGCCATTCAAAAGTGGCATCCCGATAGTGTTAAGAATAGCAAATGTGACATAAAAACTCAATCGTAACCATGCCATTTTAGCTTGTTTTTTAACTCTTGTTTTTGAGCTCTGTCTATAGTTACTCTTCCACCATAAATCGATGCGTACAGTCGTCTGCTAGTTATTATAGTCGATAAGGTTATAAATATGGATATTTTTCTTACACCAACGCATCTCTTCGCTTCAGAAGGCCTTTATTACCCCCCCCCCGGAGCCGTGTAGATTACTTTTATCATGGATAGATGCACTTTGATGGACTTCCAAACATAAACGGCCATTCACTGCCATTATAAAGCTTGGAAGAGCAAGGACATTTTTTAATATAATTACGTACATCCAATTGTAATTGTCTGAAAGAAGACTGTCATGAACACCTATGGCTTGAGGGTGAGTAAATCATGGGGTAATTTTTGATTGAACTATCCCTTTAAGTGATGAAAACTCCAAAATATATTCGTTTACAAATCATGCACTATGGTAAAAAGTGTTTTGAGGTCATAACATAATTGTGCAAGGAGCTCGGTGAAAACAAATCTTTTTTAATTCATAATCTGCCCCGTAATCATAATTGTGTATGAAAACGATTAAAAGTGCTTGATGTTTTACTGCCTCTAGTGTTCATTTTGGTTGGAAACTGCAGTGATATGTACGTATTGGTACGTATTTAGCATTTTGCAAAAATGTTTTTTCAATGAGTTTTTTTCAAATAAGAAAAATTCCATGTTTGGCAGGGAAAGAGTTCATTTTCGATACTAGCATGCACTTGAAATATAATTTCATAGCTGTTAAAATCACTCCATTACAACAAACCACATGTTTCTTTGTTTGTGCCATCTGCAAATGCTGCTTTGATGGTCTTGCCGTACTTTATAGAGCAATGAATTATCTAATAAATATATGTATGCTGTTTCCATTATTTTAAATAACTTTTTTTAATTAAAGCATTATTTGTATATTAAATAGGAAACACAAAGTTCTCAGTCACCGAGCCATGGGGTTTGCACCTAGACTCTGGATCAGGATTTTCAATGTGATCACCAAACGTAACAGACAACTCACAGGTCCAGGCAGTCTAGCTACAGTGATGACGTTCCAGGCATCTGCGTTTCTCCACACTCACTGACGTATGAAATTGGCAGCAGCTTACCTAAAATGCCTACAAATTCAGATCTGAGCTGGAGCATAACTCAGTCACGGAGAGCAGAGAAACCGGAGTAACCACAGCAACCAGAGCAAAGAAATGACCAACCACCAACAGTGGCAAAATATGTTCAAGTTCATCACAAATACAGGATTTTTTGACATTGATATGGGAACGATCCCACCACTGTTTCCTGTAAGCTGCACGCGTGAAGGGTCACACGCTTCTGATGGTGCTGCAGCCCAGACAGAAAATGCTAGACTCTAGATTGTGTGAAAAAACACCAATTAATTTCCTGAACGAATGGATGCGGCATTTCAACTGAAGTCCATTTCCATGTCCATTGATTTTCAGTACTGAAGCTGTCAGAAATGTTGTACATGGAAATATGCAGCTCTGAATAATTTGCAAGATAAGTGTCGCATCCTAGAACAGAAGTTCGTTGCGCCAATAAAACAGAACAGCCCAATGATAAATAGCAAAATAAATAAGAAACTGCTCCACATTAGATGAATTTTCTATTTCTAAAAAGTAGGATTGGGCTAATCAATCTTGAAATATCAATACTTCTGAAACTTATGTATATAAGCAGGATGTGATTTTATAACGATTTCAATGTAACATTAATGCATACGATACCACTCAAAAGTTTGGGGTCAGTGTTTTTTTGTACAGAAATTAACAATTTTATTCATCAAGGACACCAAAAATTGACAATAAAGATGTATAATGTTACAAAATATTTCTATTTCAAATAAATGCTGTTCTTTTTAACTTCATCAGAGAATCCTGAAAAAAATGCATCACGGAACCTTATATTAAGTAGCACAACCGTTTTCAACTTTGAAAATAATAATAAGAAATGAGCAGCAAATCATCATATTAGAATGATTTCTGAAGGATCATGTGACACTGAATACTGGAGGAATGATGCTGAAAATTCAGCTTTGCATCACAGGAATAAATTACATTTTAAAACCAATCAAATAGAACTTGTCATATTAAATGGCAATAATATTTCACAATATTATTGTTTTTACTGTACTTTTAAGCTTTTTGTACTTTTGGTGAGCATAAGAGACTCCTTTCAAAAACATTTCTTCCCCAAACTTTTCAAAGGTAGTAGATTTAAAAGTGAAAACTCTGACTTCAATTTGTTGCAAAGGAGTAGAATCTCTCCTTTTGCTCACCTGAACATCATCAGAAATACTGAAAAGATCAAGCAGTCAGTCAGTTATTGTCAGTATTTTTGCCTTGATAGTACTTGGTAACAGATCAAAATGAAGTGTTATGTACGGTGGCCGAGAGGTGCAAAACAAATCACAATTATAAAAACAAAATAACAAGTCAGAAAACACAACAACAATTCAGAAAACAAAATAACAGTTCAGAAAACACAATGACAAATCTGAAAACAAATTAACAAATCAGAAAACACAAAAACAAATCTGAAAACAAATTAACAAGTCAGAAAACACAACAACAAATCTGAAAACAAATTAACAAGTCAGAAAACACAACGACAATTCAGAAAACAAAATAACAGTTCAGAAAACACAATGACAAATCTGAAAACAAATTAACAAATCAGAAAACACAAAAACAAATCTGAAAACAAATGAACAAGTCAGAAAACACAACGACAAATCTGAAAACAAATTAACAAGTCAGAAAACACAACGACAAGTCGGACAAAACGGAAAAGGTATATAGGTATATGTGGCGAATGGAATACTGATCGCTGATTGGACGAGACATCTGTCAATCAAGACATGCAGATAATACAGGCAGAAGAAAGATCGATTCGCGTGTGCATGTGTAAATATTAGCTGTATCGTCTACGATAATTTTTTAATTATGTGCGAGGCTGTGAGCTGACATTATCGAATAGGTCCCTCACTTTGCAAAAAACAAACATAAACACTATTAGAATGCAGTTATAATGCCCTAAAAAATCCAAATATAGGGGCAATGCCCCTGCATGAGCTTTTGTTTTTTCTACATGTGGTTTTATACAGATCAATAAACAAGAAGTTAATATTGTGAATTACAATTTGTCGCTCGAGGGAGACTCGAACTCAGGTCGTTCGCGTCAAAAGCTAAATCTGCTGTTCTTCCAATACGCCACTCTCCCACTTAACCAGATCGAGATCTATTATAATTCTGTCTGACCAAACCCGATAGTGGTAGGAAGATTTTAATTTAATTTTAATTTAAATAGACAGCTCTAATATTTACACATGCACACGCGAATCGATCTTTCTTCTGCCGCAGTCTGCTGTACTTTCTGCATGTCTTGATTGACAGATGTCTCGTCCAATCAGCGATCAGTATTACATTCGCCACATATACCTACCTTTTCCGTTTTGTCCGACTTGTCGTTGTGTTTTCTGACTTGTTCATTTGTTTTCAGATTTGTTGTTGTGTTTTCTGACTTGTTAATTTGTTTTCAGATTTGTTGTTGTGTTTTCTGACTTGTTAATTTGTTTTCAGATTTGTTGTTGTGTTTTCTGACTTGTTAATTTGTTTTCAGATTTGTTTTTGTGTTTTCTGATTTGTTAATTTGTTTTCAGATTTGTCGTTGTGTTTTCTGAATTGTTATTTTGTTTTCTGAATTGGCCTTGTGTTTTCTGACTTGTTTTTATAATTGTGATTTGTTTTGCACCTCTCGGCCACCGTAGTTTTATTACGGTCAGTATTAGGACAGACACATCTACTGATTTATTTAGTACCAAGGGATAATTCAATGTTTATGCTTCTGTTTATTCCTACATTAGTCTGTCATTTTGTGTCTGGCGCCATACTGAAGGGAGGGGTTGTGTCGAGCACTTAGATCGTTTTGTTTCTATCATTACTGTGAAAAAAATAGAAAAAAATTATTTGGCATTATCATAAGTTGCATTTTTAAAGGCATGTGATAGGTGACTAATGCTAGATATTTTGGTCTGAAATCAAAGCTGAAATCTGAGTGCAAATATTGGCACAAAACCCAGAAACATGAAAGTTTAATTTGTCTGCTGATAAAATAGGTTAAAATCCACTATTGTCAGTATCTTAACAGTTCAACAGTGCACCGAATAAAATAAATGCTTCCAATAAATCACAGGCCTGAATCGCCACAATATCATTATAAGCAGAGAGCTGAAAGACAAACTATTCTTCCATTTAAAACACATACATCTCATGCAGCTGCTGATAACAGAAGACTCTAAACAGCCCTAAAGCCTGTTTATTAAGCCCTCTTATCTGATAAAATGACCTCTTAGTGATGTAGTTTGTGACATGCTCACTATCATTTGAGTTTGAGAGAGGAGGCAAACCAGGAAAATCTCTCCTAGCTGAACTGTTTAGGATTAACCAGTAAAGGCAGGGCAAGATAACTTTCTTTGGTGTCTGATACCATCTGCAATTCCAGGCCACTTCACAAGAAGAGTGGCTAGGCAATATATTACGAACTTATCTATTCAGACATATTCCAGTTCGCGTCAGGTCAGACAAGGCACTGCAAAATGAGTCCAATCTCATCTCAGTGCCTGATGCATTGCAGCTCTCATTCAGTGTCAGACTAACAGGCCTTGACAGTCCTCAGAAAATCCCTGCGAAACACTACTCACTAGTACTTTTATGACTTCTTGATGTGAACTGGAAGCATGTTACCATTCTTTTATCATTTATTTACACTACCATTTTGGGGGCAGCAAGAAATTAATACTTTTATTCAGCAAGGATGCATTAAACTAATCTAAAGTGACAGTAAAGACATTTATAATGTTACATAATATTTCTATTTCAAATAAATGTTGTTCTTTTGAACTTTCTAAAGTATCCTGAAACAAAAGTTGCCATCACAGGAATGAATGAAAGAATGAATGAATGAATGAATGAATCTATCTATCTATCTATCTATCTATCTATCTATCTATCTATCTATCTATCTATCTATCTATCTATCTATCTATCTATCTATCTATCTATCTTAAATACTGTGCATCATTCATAATCAAACTGTATTTGTTAAATTATTCCAAATTATGTGTAATTAGATGTATTTAGAATACATACAATTTGCGTGAAATTAGCTGATGTAATCGAGACAAAGAATACAACAGATGATTTTGGAAATTATATTGTGGTGGAAATATTTAGGACTGAATTTTCCAGAGGTGCAGGTATGTCCACAGGGCCAAGACACCCTTACATATGGTCTCTTTGAATAACATAACTAACTAACAAAAAACAACAACCTTAATCAAGCAAAAGGCATGATACTGTGTTTGCAATGATTACTCTATGAGTGTTAACTGAATGAATCTGCACGCAAGGCCATTGACTCAGACCACACACATACCCTGAGTAACTTCCACTGTTCAGGGAGCACAGCTACAATGAGCACTTTCAAAGAAAAAAATAGTCAATAGATTTGTCTAAAAGTCTGCAAATTATATTGATGACCACCAAGAAAAATAAGTGTGGTCAGTCAGGCGGCCCCTTCTGGTCTAAATGGGCATTTCTGTTATTTATGCCTGAAGTCAAACGTCTGGCTACGTGACTCTAGACCTTCACTGTCAGCCAGATGGTAATGTCAATCCACGGCAGATCATGCCATTTCCTCAGCTGGCACGTATATGTGTGTGTTTGACTTCCTAGAACTGTCTGAGGCTTTTCAAACACACGCTCACAGGTAGAAGACCTGATTATTGTAGAGTTGAGTGGCACCAGAACAGCACCATGACCTGATTGTTTTTTGAAAGAAATAAGACACAGATATGGTGTGGAGGAGGCTGGCGGCAGGATTGAGAATGAGACAGACAGAAAGTTATGAAAAAAAGAGAGGAAAACAAAGAAAAAAAAAAATCAAAAATCAAACTTGTGTGTTCGTCTGTCAGAACTTAGTGAATGAACCAAGACCAGAAGGGAATGCATATCCATTTAGTTTGATCCTAACATCCAATCCCAGCAGGCACTCTTTACTCTTTATACTCTTTACACAGGATTATCCATGAATAATGGAAATAGCTAGACTAGTCTTTTATCAGTGAGGAAAGCCCTGTAAGATAGCAGCTGGTGTGTACCTGTCAGTACCGTCTCAGGTAACAGCTTATTCTAAGCATTCATAATTCAAAATCAACAACACAAATGGGTAACACTTTATTTTGATGATCCCTCTCGAACATTCTGTTGACTATAAGTAACTTTGCAACTACATGTCAACTAACTCTCATTAGAGTATCAGTAGACTGTCTAATATCTGCTAACTCTATATCATGATGCTCCTCCAACAGACACTCTACTGACTATAAGCAACTTCGCAACTACATGTAAACTTATTCTAACCCTAACCCAACCAGTGAATACTCTCTAATGAGAGTTAGCAGACATGTAGGTGCAACGTTACGTCAACAGAATGTGTTAAAGGGACCATCAAAATAAAGTGAAACCCACAAATGTTTGTTTTACATTTGTAACAATTTTACCTATGAATCACTCAGTCTTCAAATGTTTACAAGGAATTTTCTTCTTCTTTTGTTCTTTATCCGATCTTTTATCCTGTGTTTATTCCATTTTTTGCATGACAGGTTTAATTATTTTATCACTCAGCCCTAAATGTTTCTTACGATTCATTCAAACAGTTCTTAAACAAATACTATGTAGATAATTTCAAGACCATCGCTATTGGAAAATAAATCACTAATGCGATCTCTTCAATACCTTTATTTTTCTCATAGACAGCAAGGACATTAAATGGAGCGAAAATTGAAAGTCTCCTGCTACTTGTATTTTTCTCTCCAGAAATAAATGTGAAATTCAGATGTCACAACAATGTCTGTGCTTAAATACATTTCATTCATACAGTTCTCATCAGTCGCTCCAAGATCTAGCTATGCTCTCTACATTAATTTACACCCGTGTTTGTCAGCCGCTGACACATTTTTTTCTACTTTATTCAGGCTCTTAAAATTGATGTATTAATCTATGTGCTTAATTACACGTGTTTAACATAGGTAAAAATAACAAAGCATTTATACCATTAGACATCATAACTGATTTATTCTGTTGTTCTGTGTGATTTATAAACATTGATCAGAACTATCACAGTGCAATATTTGTATATACAGTATCACTCATGAGTGAAACACTAGAAATACGAATGTGAACACCATCAGAAGACTGTAGTTTTACAAATATAAATTTTTCATTCCTGTCATTCCTCAGATGTAGCAAATACAAATTGTAATACAGAATATTACAAACATCATTATCATAATTCTTTAATGATAAAGAATACTTGGATTTAAGTTATATTCCTGGACTTACGATTTCAGTTCACAGCCTTTCTATTTATGTCCAGTTTAATCTTTCACAAAAAAGAAAATCTGAAAAAAAATTGGAGTGGCTCGTTTAAAAAAAAAAGAAGATCTTTACATGACCTGCTTCGTTTCTAGGAAGTGTTCATGTTCTAACCATCAGTCAAGGATCATTTAGATTCTGTATTGTATACGGTATTTCTTTCATCTGAATGCCAGTCTTCTTCTTACACAAAAGCCAGTGATGGAGATGACAAAATTGCTTGCCATTTTTTACAGTGATTTTCATTTATTTAAAAGCAGTATTACATGAAAGCAGCAAAAATAATCCCACAGTATAGGCCTATTCATAATTTGCTATAACGAGAATCAAAAGGCCTTTGTGCTTTATGACTGAATCAAGTAATAAGACGACCTTAAGACATTTCCCAGAGGATAGGCTTGGGAATTTGGAAGACATTTTAGACCATCACATCTATTGTATTTTCAGTAGAGTAGTTATTTGAAATGCATGCCTTCATAGATATCTCTTTAAGCTAAATTAATCTTAATGACTGTACAGTATTTTTGAAGCGCAATTTCAGCGGCATGTACTGGTCTAATAAATACCAGAGAAGACAGTATTAAATACAGCAATAAATATCTATTAAAAGAGAATCAATAAAGATTTTACTTCACATTTTTAGTCTTATCAAGGCCGTAACCATGTCTAAATTTTTTATAAAGCATAACTAAATAGAATAGTGAAGGAAATTCTAGGTCTAATTCTAGTTGGGAAATAATCATTTTGAACTATTTGCAATTATGTTTGCATTACAATATGAATACTAAAAGCATAAAACATTTCGTATCGTCACACTCAGTTAGAAATTACATGAATCATGTAAATTTTCAATTCAAAACGGACATATTTGAGGAAAAAAGTCAAGTCCCCTTTATTTATATAGTGCTTTATACAATACACACTGTTTCAAAGCAGCTTTACATTGATAACCGGAGAATGATTCAATGATGCAAACAGTTAATTTTGGCTGTAGAGCAGCTTTTAAAAGAAAATAGTGTCATTGTTCAGCTGAAGTCAGTTCAGAGTTGTAAAGATCTTAGCAGTTCTGCAGAAAAAAAGTTGAGTTTGCATCAATGAATTTTACTGTCAATCGTTTAACATTTCTATTGTAAAACAGTTGACAAGTAGTAATTGTTTCGTCATTTACAAATGACCTCACTCTATTTCAATGTAAAACTGACACTTTGTGCTGGAATTCACGCTCTGCTTAAACCCTGGTAAAAGGTAAACCCTGCCTACTTTGATTTGATTGGTCATCTCAATCATTTTGACATTGACAAGCGCTGTTGGACGCTGAGGCAGGCCAGACTTAGCCTGGTCCCACCAGACTCTCGTACATTTCATTTGTACATAGAGTCTGGCACCGCTCCATTGACAAGCGTTAACTTCCTTGTAGGCGGGTACTCTATTGAAGTCTAAAACTATTGGATCTGCCCAGAGTCACTCTGGATCTGCCATAACCAATCGCTAACGTTTGGTCGTGACGTATGCCTAGCGTTCGCCTTAGCCAACTCATTCCCCACTAACGGAGCGAGCTGGAAAATCAAACTTTTCCCAAACTCCGTGGGGAGGAGGGCCACAACATCATGGCCACCAACAAAACTAAGCAACGATTGTTCTTGCTCCAGCTTTAACTTCTTGATATTCGGCAGCGTTGCCACAACGGACCGAATGGCTTCGCTCGCATCTTTCTCCGCTGCCATTACAGAACTACAACTCAAAATAACGCACGACATCAACGTCATCGTTCTCAGCCACTCCCTCTGTTAGCTGATTGGCCCGGTAAAAAATTTATCGGAGAAAACCAAAGACTACAGCACAATCCCAGACCTAGTACTGAAGGAAAATGAAAATTGAGCGGAAGTACGTAGGAGGGCGGAGCCAGGCTAGGCCAGACTAAAACTGGTTGTCATCCTAACAACATTCAGAGTGCTGTGTAATGGAGTACAGCAGAGCAGTGCAAAACTTTCAAATATTGGGTGGGACAATTTTGCCATTTCTAATTATTGTCCCCCTCAATGTCTATGGTGATTATAATGAGTCTTATAATGATGTTTGCGGGATACATTGCTGGCAATGACTGCATCTGAAATGGAGTTAGTTAATAGAGCCCGACCGATATATCGGCGAGCCGATATTATCGGCCGATATTAGGCATTTTCATAACTATCGGTATCGGCATTTATAATGGCCGATAAATGAATATTAAAAAAATGCGGCGTGCGGTGATTCATGTAAGGGTGGCGCTGCCAATAAAGCACCTAAAAGCTGTCACAATGAACTGGCAAAAGCAATGATATGAATACATCAAATATAGCAAGGAGACATTTTAATTGTTTATCAATAACAAGTGTTTTCAGTCATTGTGGGCTGCAAAGATGAAGTTGAGGATGCGGACTCGCGATCTTTGAACGCGCCAGAGAGAAATGTACATTTCAGAAGGATTACATAAGCAGAGAGCAGTTTGTCTTTCGTTTTGATTTGTTCTGTTTAAAAGTAGACATTTGAATAGATATATTTCTTGGGTCTATACGCTGAGTTTCGGTTCATTTATGAGACGAGTTGCAGTTCACTCGCCGGCGCCTCCGTTTCGAGATGATCTATTGTCTGTTATATTTAATTCTTATTTATTAAATCCAGGCATTTGGTTGATGAAACATTGATTAAAATTAAGATATAATTAATACAAAACGAAATTGACTTTAATGAAAGGCTTTGTGCTTTCTGTTCGAGGTCTATGTGAAAGTTTTAAAGCACTTTAGTGCCGCTTTCGGAGCTTGTCACGTCCGTTTTTTCCTCATAAATGCGAACACGAAAAATAAAATAAAATGAATATTATATGTTCTGTTGAGAGCCAACCCTTCTTCATTCTGTGGGTAGTAGACTATTACTTTAGATTTGCGCAGTGTAATTCACTGAATTGATTTCTCTGCTGTCAGCCTCTGTCACGTATTGTGTGAGCTTGTGACTATTGCAAGCGCGCAGCTGAGAAGTCCTGATTATATTGTCTGCTATATTTACTTCTTATTTATTAAATCCAGGCAATTGATTGATTAAACATTGATTAAAATGCGTGGCGCGAGCAACAAATCTCCTACAGTAAACGGATGGCCCATTCTGCTCTGTAACAGGTGCTTTTCCGCGTCTCGGGTAAACAGCTTTTGCGACTCACGCGAGCAATAGCGGCCGCGTCCAGTGTGTAGACACAGTGTTAAAGCTCATTCTGCCTATAACGCTACGTTACAACATCAAGCAATATTCCAATAATTTATATAATTATAACACTTTATATAGGGCCATTTTGCATTAAGAGTAGCCTAGTTTCACGTTTAGTAGGTATATTTTGCATACTACTTATTTAAAATAGTATAAAAGTCTGTACATTATGTAATTAAAACGTTTTCATTATGATATTATAAATTTTACTTTAGTAAAAAGATCTGAGTTCTTCCTCCACTGGTAGAGATTAGTGGAATTAAGACTAAAAATAGAAGATAATGTCAGTGACACTTTTGATATATTTATTGATACAAGTTGTTTTATATAACGGGACTGAATTAAAAGACAAAGTCGTTAGTGAAGATTATGCAACAGTATTTAGAATATAATATAACATGCAATGCAAACTAGTTTGGTTACAGCTCAAATGTATCATTCTCATTCTATCATTCCCCCTGCCTCCATTACTTATCTTTGTCACACAAGTGTTTGATCACCACATTTGAGTGATCATTGCAAAACGTTTATATATTTATTCTGTTTAAATACTGTGTATTCTATATACAGTACCCATCAAAAGTTTGTACACACCAATAGGAAAGTGTGTCCAAACTTTTGACTGGTACTGTACTATAATACACATAAATAATATTGCTACTGTACACAAAAAATATCGGCCGATATATCGGTATCAGGCTTTTTTTTTATCGGTATCGGCATCGGCCCCCAAAAATCCATATCGGTCGGGCTCTATTTGTCACGACGCACACACAGGGAAACAGTAGATCCAGTAGCAGTATGTTTATTGGGTAATCCGTACACGTAATCCAGTCCAGGCAAGGGTCAAACACCGTATAAGCAATCCAAGAACAAAAACAACAGAAACGAGCAGAAACAAACCTCAGAAGTGTGGGGACATAAAACAACGACTCCGTGACAAACACTAAAACAGACAGGGTATATATACACACACACTGAACTAACAAGGTGATGGGAAACAGCTGTGTGCAATGAACAGATGAGTGGCAGAACAGAATGCTGGGAAATGTAGTCTATTGTGAATGACACCGTGAAAACGAGGACCTCTAGTGAACCCCAGGGAAACACAACCAGACACTGTGACAGAACCTCCCCTCTACGGAGCGGCTACCAGACGCTCCATGACAGAAAACAAGACAAAAGTCCAGGAGGGAGGTGGAACGGTGGAGGATCAGGGGGAGGGATGGGGGGCCAGGTCCATGTAAGGGAACAGAAACAGGGGGTGATGGTTTAGCCGGCGGCCAGGGCGAAGTAGACAGTCCATCGGGCGGCCAGGGCGAAGCAGACAGTCCATCGGGCGGCCAGGGCGAAGCAGACGACCCATCGGGCGGCCAGGGCGAAGCAGACGACCCATCGGGCGGCCAGGGCGAAGCAGACGACCCATCGGGCGGCCAGGGCGAAGCAGACGACCCATCGGGCGGCCATGGCGGTGAAGACCCCTCGGGCGGCCAGGGCGGTGAAGACCCCTCGGGCGGCCAGGGCGGTGAAGACCCCTCGGGCGGCCAGGGCGGTGAAGACCCCTCGGGCGGCCAGGGCGGTGAAGACCCCTCGGGCGGCCAGGGCGGTGAAGACCCCTCGGGCGGCCAGGGCGGTGAAGACCCTTCGGGTGGCCATGGCGGTGACGACCAGGGCGAAGACGACCACTCGGGCAACCACGGCATAGGAACAGAACCCGGCTCAGGAACAGCAACAGACACCAGCTCAGGAACCGACACCGGCTCAGCGACAGACAATGGCCCCGGCTCAGCAACAGACAATGGCCCCGGCTCAGCAACAGACAATGGCCCCGGCTCAGGAACAGACAATGGCCCCGGCTCAGGAACAGACAATGGCCCCGGCTCAGGAACAGACAATGGCCCCGGCTCAGGAACAGACAATGGCCCCGGCTCAGGAACAGACAATGGCCCCGGCTCAGGAACAGACAATGGCCCCGGCTCAGGAACAGACAATGGCCCCGGCTCAGGAACAGACACTGGCCCCGGCTCAGGAACAGACACTGGCCCCGGCTCAGGAACAGACACTGGCCCCGGCTCAGGAACAGACACTGGCCCCGGCTCAGGAACAGACACTGGCCCCGGCTCAGGAACAGACACTGGCCCCGGCTCAGGAACAGACACTGGCCCCGGCTCAGGAACAGACACTGGCCCCGGCTCAGGAACAGACACTGGCCCCGGCTCAGGAACAGACATTAGCTCAGGAACAGACACCGGCTCAGGAACAGACACCAAAACTGTAACAGTCACAAGAACAGACACAAACACAGAGACAAACATTGGTTCAGGAACAGCAGACACTGGCTCCGGCTCAGGAACAGCAGACACTGGCTCCGGCTCAGGAACAGCAGACACTGGCTCCGGCTCAGGAACAGCAGACACTGGCTCCGGCTCAGGAACAGCAGACACTGGCTCCGGCTCAGGAACAGCAGACACTGGCTCCGGCTCAGGAACAGCAGACACTGGCTCCGGCTCAGGAACAGCAGACACTGGCTCCGGCTCAACGGACACGAAAGGTCTGAAAGGCATCTCCAGGATTTGGGCTAGACGTTCTAAATAGTCGGTCAGTGCCCTCGTGGCCACGAGAATGGGAATCTCCTGATCCGTCTCCAACTGGGCAGACGTGGCCTGAACCGTTTCTGGATCGGCAGACGTGACTTGAACAGTCTCTGGATCGGCAGACGTGACTTGAACAGTCTCTGGATCGGCAGACGTGACTTGAACAGTCTCTGGATCGGCAGACGTGACTTGAACAGTCTCTGGATCGGCAGACGTGACTTGAACAGTCTCTGGATCGGCAGACGTGACTTGAACAGTCTCTGGATCGGCAGACGTGACTTGAACAGTCTCTGGATCGGCAGACGTGACTTGAACAGTCTCTGGATCGGCAGACGTGACTTGAACAGTCTCTGGATCGGCAGACGTGACTTGAACAGTCTCTGGATCGGCAGACGTGACGTGAACCGTCTCTGGATCGGCAGACGTGACGTGAACCGTCTCCGAATCAGCCTCCAGAAAAGCAGCGGGCTGCTGGGACACGGCCTCCGGGCCTTTGGAGAGGCTAAAGGTCTTCCTCCTCCGCCGTTTCCGCTGGTGAAGTGCGCGCTCTGGGCTGGATGGAAACAGCGCCGGATGAAACTCTGGACTGGATCGCACCAGCCCAGGGTCGAAGAGGGGCCTGAGTGGAAAATGGTGTTGGAATTCCTCTCGACCACCTCCTCCACTGCGACCTCCACGGGTCCCGCGAAACTTGACCAACCGGGTCCCCTCAAACAAATCCCTTCTCTCCCGCTCGGTGGCTGGGGAAGAGATATTAAAAAACATACCGCTGGATCTTGATGACGGAGTCGTTCTGTCACGACGCACACACAGGGAAACAGTAGATCCAGTAGCAGTATGTTTATTGGGTAATCCGTACACGTAATCCAGTCCAGGCAAGGGTCAAACACCGTATAAGCAATCCAAGAACAAAAACAACAGAAACGAGCAGAAACAAACCTCAGAAGTGTGGGGACATAAAACAACGACTCCGTGACAAACACTAAAACAGACAGGGTATATATACACACACACTGAACTAACAAGGTGATGGGAAACAGCTGTGTGCAATGAACAGATGAGTGGCAGAACAGAATGCTGGGAAATGTAGTCTATTGTGAATGACACCGTGAAAACGAGGACCTCTAGTGAACCCCAGGGAAACACAACCAGACACTGTGACACTATTAGTTAATACATAAAACTCAAAAAGAAACTCAACTAATAATTGAAGAAAAAGAAAACTGGTCATTTGCATAATTATACTACATGTTTATTCAATGTAACTTATTGGCTTTGAGTTGGATGTGTCATCAAATACAGATACCTTCTAAAGTTGCCAGCCACCACCAGAATTTTCTATCATTTTCAAAACATTTACATGTACCCCAGACTATTTTGTTGTATGAAAAAGCAACATTTTGAGCAAAAAGCTGAGAAAAAAAGCATTTTTGTCAAAGACTACGTCTGGATCGGATTCAAAATGATGATCAAAACATAGATGGAGTAGATCGAGTCCATCAACACCCCCAAAGCACCACAGTCCTATAGTTTATAGATTTATATATGCTGTATATAATATTGATGATCACGTTTGATGATCATGCTTACATATGCTATCGCGTGTTTCGGCTTCTTCTTCACATGTCTTTTGATCAGGAGATTTTGTACTCGTTCAGAAGGTGTGTCATAGCGCCCCCTACAGTATAACAGTGAAATCCATTTTATTCTAGCTTCATGCTTTCCTAATTTATCAATACTTGTATGTGGGTATACATGTAATAAAGCAACATTTTGAACAAAAAGCTGAGAAATCGAGTCTTTGTCAAATGCTACGTATAATAAGGTTCAGAATGATGATTAAAACATAGATTGAGTAGTTTGAGTCCATCACCACCCCAAAAGTTTGCACAGTCCTATACCTTGCCCTGGGCTGACATTTCATTCGGTAACATTAGGCAGTTTTGATTTATATGTTGTTGAATGTTTGATGATCATGTAAGCTGACACTGCTTCTTCTTCACTTGTTTTAGCACTCCCTACCATATAACAGTGACTTTACATTACATCTTTACATTTTACATCAGTGCCCAGAGGGTAAAATAAACTCAGAGAGTACTGTATGCAACATTTATATTTTAAAAAGTCCTCAGTCACTATAAACAGACCGTGAAGTTAAATGGCAGATGGCGTGATCACAAGAAATGCAATTAGAAGAAAAATAGTGGTTTACGAGAGCAATAGAGCAAAAGAGGAGACTAATGCACCTTTTGGAAAACAAACAATCACCAATATTAAAAGTTTGGCTGAAATTCCCTCAGCTGTGAAAAGCACTGGTGGAAGAAAACAAGGAATGCTGGGCATGGCTGGACTCAAAGTGCCCCATTATTATCAGTCAATGATTGCTGTTACATAACTTATAAGAGCTAATAATAGATTAAGGGGTCAGATTTACTAACAAGTTGTGCCAGCGCAAACCCTCTTCTGCCGTTAAAAACTACAGTCAGGATTTACTAAAGACACGCAGTGACAAATTGAAGTTTATTGTAAATGAAATGGTCACAGATAATAATTTCGATGTTCTGTGCCTTACTGAAACCTGGCTTAAACCAAATGATTATTTCGGTCTAAATGAGTCTACTCCGCCAGGATACTGTTATAAGCATGAGCCCTGTCTGATCGGTCGTGGCGGCGGTGTTGCAACAATCTACAGAGATATCCTTAATGTTACTCAGAAAACTCGTCATAGGTTTAATTCGTTTGAAGTACTTGTGCTAAATGTTACGTTCTTAGATAAATCCCTATTATCTCTAGCATTGGCTACCGTATATAGACCTCCAGGGCCTTACGCCAATTTCCTAAAGGAGTTTGCTGACTTTCTATCAGATCTTTTGGTCAACGTCGATAAAGCATTAATTGTTGGAGATTTTAACTTACACGTAGATAATTTAAATGATGCGTTAGGGGCTGCGTTTACAGATTTATTAAACTCCTTCGGGGTCAAGCAAAACGTCACCGGACCAACTCATCGTCTTAATCATACACTCGATTTAATTATATCATATGGAACCGATCCAACCGATATAGATATCATTCCACAAAGTGATAATGTCACTGACCATTACATGGTAACTTGCATATTACGGACTGCTGTAATATGTCATGCTGCGCCACGTTATCAACCAGGTAGAACAATTCGTCCATCCACCATAGATCATTTTTCAAATAGCTTATCTGATCTGTCTCAGCTGCTGCCTGAACCCAAACAAACAGATGAATTAGATGAACTAACTAGCACTATGAGCACCATTCTCTCTAGAACATTGGATATTGTTGCACCCATTAGATTAAAAAAGGTCAGAGAAAAAAGTATAGCACCATGGTACAATAATACTACGTATGTTTTAAAGAGAGAAACCCGTAATTTAGAGCGTAAATGGAAAAAAAAACTAATTTAGAGGTCTTTAGAATCGCGTGGAAAGACAGTATGTCACGTTATAAAAAGGCCCTTAAAACGGCCAGGGCTGAGCACCTCAGCAAATTAATAGAAAACAACCAAAATAATCCAAGGTTTTTATTTAATACCGTGGCTAGACTAACAAATAAACAGACGTCGTCGGAACAAAATACCTCGTTACAGTTTAATAGTAATGATTTCATGAACTTCTTCACCGAGAAAATTGAAAGCATTAGAATCAATATCGTAAACGTTCAATCTTTGCTCGAGCCTTATAATTCAGTTATAATTCAATTTCGCAATTATCACCCGGCAAGAACAATTACAATGCTTTACAACCATAGAACAACAAGAGTTAAATAAACTTATCACTTCATCTAAAACAACAACATGTTTATTAGATCCTATACCAACTGAACTACTGAAAGAAGTGTTACCTATGGTGGAAGAGCCTCTTCTCAATATTATTAACTCATCTTTATCATTAGGTCATGTTCCAAGAACGTTCAAGCTGGCAGTTATAAAACCTCTTATTAAGAAACCACAATTAGATCCAAATAACCTAGCAAATTACAGACCCATTTCGAATCTTCCATTTATGTCAAAAATATTAGAAAAAATTGTGTCCGCTCAACTCGGCTCTTTCTTGCAAGAAAACGACATCTATGAAAAGTTTCAGTCTGGATTCAGGCCACATCATAGCACTGAAACTGCGCTTGTTAGAATCACAAATGATTTACTTTTAGCTTCGGACCAAGGCTGTATCTCGGTACTAGTTTTACTTGATCTTAGTGCTGCGTTCGACACTATAGATCACACAATACTCTTAGATCGACTACAAAATTACACTGGTGTTCAAGAACAAGCATTAAGCTGGTTCAGGTCATACTTATCTGACCGCTACCATTTCGTCTACTTAAATGGAGAAAAATCGATCATAACTTCGGCAAACTATGGAGTGCCGCAGGGATCTGTGTTAGGCCCTTTATTATTCTCAATATATATGCTGCCACTTGGTAATATTCTAAGGAAACATGGAATTAGTTTCCATTGTTATGCTGATGACACTCAAATATATATTTCATCACGGCCAGATGAATACGCTATATTATCCAAATTGACAGATTGTGTTAAAGATATAAAAGATTGGATGACACGTAATTTTCTTTTATTAAATCCAGACAAGACAGAGGTAATACTTATCGGTTCTAAAAACCGTCCACAAAACCTTTCACAGCACGACTTTAACATAGTAGGATGCCCTGTTACTCTATCCGCTACAGTAAAAGACCTGGGTGTTACATTAGACTGTAACCTGTCTTTTGAAAAGCATATTTCATATGTTAAAAAACAGCCTTTTTCCACCTTAGAAACATTGCTAAACTACGTAATATGCTGTCAGTCTCATATGCAGAAAAGTTAGTTCATGCATTCATGACCTCGAGACTAGATTACTGTAATGCTTTATTAGCTGGTTGTCCTGCATCTTCAATAAACAAGCTACAGTTAGTCCAAAATGCAGCCGCTAGAGTTCTTACTAGATCAAGAAAATATGATCATATAACACCGATTTTATCATCACTTCATTGGTTACCTATAAAGTTCCGTATTAATTACAAGATATTGCTGTTGACTTATAATGCTCTAAATGTTTTAGCTCCAGTCTATTTAACGGATCTTTAATCGCCTTACAATCCATCGCGCTCTTTAAGATCACTAAATTCGAGGCTTCTGGTCATTCCTAGGATATCCAGATCCACCAAAGGAGGGAGAGCATTTTCACATTTAGCTCCGAAGCTCTGGAATAGCCTTCCTGATATTGTTCGTTGCTCAGACTCGCTCTCCCAGTTTAAAACTAGACTGAAGACGCATCTATTTAGCCAGGCATTCATATACATTTTTTATCTTACAGTTACTGTTGTCAGGATACAGGCAAGGAGACAGAGGTAAGTGAATCCAAACACAGCTTTATTAAATGTGACACAAGTGCAAGGGTGAGTATTCTCAGACTGCAGGTGCAGATACGAGGTGGATCACTACGTGCGGGGCAGATTACAGGTGAGCAGATCCTCTTCAGGTTACTTTATGTCAAGCGGTTGCAGATCTTTCATACGTGTCTTTTCTCTTTCAGATGTCGTCGTGGGAGAGATAACTCAGCGTGAACACCGGGACTCAGGAAGATCCAGGATTTAAGGGGACAGGGATCCAGATGGGGTTTCAGGAAGCAAGGACTCGGACAGGATGTCTGGAGGCAGTGGAACAGGAATGCAGAGGTTAGAAATTCACAGGTGAGTATACTTTACTTGGCTGGAACTGGACTTCTTTAGAGGCTTTGTAGGACAACGGGAAATGGTCTGTTCCTGTTGGAGGCTTGACGGTGAGTGAGGCTGTGGTGAGTGTTTTTATGCAGGGGTTGATGAGGCTTACTGATTGTGAACAGGTGCAGGTGATTAATATTCTGGGGAGAGTGATCGCTGTGTGGTGAAGGATGTGGTGTCTGATTGGTTCCTGACATTACCCCGCCCTCCAGGGTCCGCGCCAGCGGACCTTGGACCCCGACGTCGTGGTGGTCTACCTCTTGGCCGTGGTGCAGGTTTGTCTGGATATTGAGCGTGAAACTCTCGGAGCAGATTGGGATCAAGGACGTCGTTCCGGGGTACCCAACATCTTTCCTCTGGTCCATACCCCTCCCAATCTATGAGATATTCAATCTGACCACCTCGACGTCGGGAGTCCAAAATCTCATTAATCAAATAGATGGGCTCTGGTTCATTAGGTGGTATCGGGGGGTTATCCTCAGGGACCGGTTCTGTGGCTGAGTGGGGTACAGGTGGGTGGTGAGGTTTCAGGAGGGAGACGTGAAACGTGGGATGGATCCGATGTTCTGGAGGTAGGCGAAGTTGATAAGTGACTGGGTTTACTTGTCTTACGATGGGGAACGGTCCGATGTATCTGGGGTTGAGTTTGCGGCAAGGTTGGCGTAGACGGATGTCTTTAGTGGAGAGCCAGACTAACTGTCCGGGTTGGTATTCGGGAGTTTGACGGCGGTGAGCATCTGCAAAATGTCGTTGGCGATTTACTGCTTGCTGAAGATGATGATGAGTTTGGTTCCACACTCCCTCGCTCTCTTGAAACCACTTATTTACTGCTGGTACTTCTGAAGGTTCGCCGGACCATGGAAACAGTGGGGGTTGGTAACCCAGCATACACTGGAAAGGAGTCAGTTGAGTGGATGACTGTCTGAGGGAGTTTTGTGCGTACTCTGCCCAAATGAGGTAACGACTCCAGATGTTTTGGTTGGAGTGGCAGAAGGTACGCAGGAATCGCCCTAAATCTTAGATTTTACGTTCGGTTTGGCCATTTGTTTGTGGATGGTATCCTGATGACAAGCTTACGGTCACGTTCATGAGGGTGAAAAAGGCTCGCCAAACTCGGGAGATAAATTGGGGTCCCCTGTCAGACACGATGTCCTCTGGGATGCCGTAGTTCCGGAAGACGTGCTCCATCAGAAGTTCAGCAGTGACAAAAGCCGTGGGGAGCCCTTTCAGAGGAATCAACCTACATGCCTTGGAGAACCGATCAATGGCTACGAGGATACAGGTGTTACCGTCGGAGGCAGGCAGGTCCGTGACGAAATCCACTCCAATGTGGGACCAAGGTCTATGTGGAACTGGAAGCGGGACGAGTTTACCCACAGGGAGATTTCTGGGAACCTTGGACATGGCACAGGGGATACAACCTTGTATGAATGTCGTGATGTCATGCTGCATATTGGGCCACCAGTACTTGACTTGGAGAGTAGTGAACGTTTTATTTATTCCGGGATGACCTGTGCCTACGGAGGAGTGAGCTGAAGCAATGAGAGAGTTGCGGAAGTCCTCTGGGACGTAAATCTTCTCGGGGGGACACCCTGGGATTCGAGGTTGTTGTCGTGACAGTTCCAATAATTGCTCGTTGATCTCCCACTGGATGGGATTGACAAACAACTTTTTGGGCAAAATGGTCTCGGGTTCCTCCTTAGGGATTTCTGGGGCATGGATGCGAGAGAGGGCATCCGCTCTAGTATTCTTGGAGCCTGGACGATAAGAAATCTTGAAATGGAACCGGGTGAAGAACAACGCCCATCGCGCCTGACGTGGATTCAGTCTTTTCGCATCTCTTAAGTACTGGAGGTTCTTATGATCCGTAAGTACCAAAAATGGATGCTTCGCCCCCTCTAACCAATGCCTCCATTCCTCCAAGGCAAGTTTCACAGCTAAAAGCTCTCGGTTCCCAATGTCGTAGTTGATTTCCGCTGTGGATAATTTCTTGGAAAAGAATGCGCAAGGTACGGTCTTGGAGGATGAGCCTGAGTACTGGGACAGAATCCCTCCTACCCCGGTAGTGGAGGCATCTACTTCCACCACAAATACCTTCTCTGGATCTGGATGGTGGAGCAAGGGTGCAGTGGTGAAAGCGGCCTTGAGGGCGTTAAAGCCACGCTCAGCTTCTGGGGTCCAAAGCAACACTTTCGGTTTCCCCTTTAACAGGGAGGTAAGAGGAGCAGTCAAGAAACTGTACTGGTGTATGAACCGTCTGTAAAAATTAGCAAAGCCAAGGAACCTCTGGAGCTCTTTCACCGACTGTGGGGTTGGCCAGGACATGATGGTTTCGGTCTTCCGTTTGTCCATCTCCACACCTCTTTCACTGAGTTGGTATCCCAGGAATTCGACATCGGTCTGGTGAAACGTGCACTTCTCTGCCTTTAGAAAGAGGGTGAATTCCCTGAGTCGTTGGAGTACCAGGGCCACATGATGTTGATGTTCAACAGGGTTCTTGGAATAAATCAGAATATCATCAATATACACCAACACAAATTTCCCCAGGTAGTCTCGGAGTACTTCGTCCATGAAGCTCTGGAACACGGAAGGAGCGTTTACTAACCCATATGGCATGACCAAGTATTCATAGTGCCCTGCAGGCGTGATGAAAGCTGTTTTCCACTCATCCCCTTCTTTAATTCTGATCAGATTGTAGGCACTTCTCAGATCCAACTTGGTGAAGATCCTTGCTTCTCGGAGCTGTTCGAGGGCTGTTGGGATGAGAGGCAGCGGGTAACTGAATTTGACGGTGATTTGATTCAGGGCTCTGTAATCAATGCAAGGTCTTAATCCTCCATCCTTCTTGGCGACAAAAAAGAAACTAGCGGCAGCAGGGGATGTAGAGGGACGAATGTACCCCTGTTGTAATGCTTCCTCGATGTACTTCCGCATAGATTCTTGTTCAGGAATGGAGAGTGAGTAAATCTTACCCTTGGGAATCGAGGCATCGGGGACCAGGTCAATGGCACAATCCCAGGGTCTATGAGGTGGCAGGTTGGAAGCAGTAACCGGGTTGAATTTGTCAGAGAACGAGGAATAGCAAGAGGGAATGTTTGTAGACAGATTCTCCGTGGGGCTCTCGATGGAGGTGGAACTCACAGTGAGCATTTTTTCGGGTTCTGCAGCTGGTGGAGCAGAATGTGCGCATTGCTTAAGCGGACAATGACATCCCCAATTGGTTATCTTACCGGACTGCCAATTTATGGTAGGTTGGTGACGAATTAACCATGGACGGCCGAGAATGATGTCTGCTTGGCTATTCTGAAGAATGAAAGGTTCGAACATTTCGTGGTGAAGATTTTCAATACACAGTTGGATGGGTGTGATTTGCGAAGTAACATACCCCTTGTTAATGGGTTCGCCGGTCACTGCATGAATGGAATATGGCTTTGGGATGTCGACCTTTCTGAGGTTAAGTTTCTTGCAGAGTTGCCCTGATATGAAGTTCCCCGCTGATCCGGAATCGACAATGGCTGCTACAGATACATGGAAAGTTCGAATTTTCAGGATTACTGGAATTGTGAGTGGTGTCGATACGGCGTGGTGAGCCAGAACGGAGCTTACCGTCATCTGAGGTGGCCGAATGGGGCATGCAAGTCGAAAATGACCTTTCACACCACAGTACAGACATAACTTCATTTCTCTGCGACGAGAGCGTTCAGCCTGGGTGAGCCGGTAAGTATCAACTTGCATTTCTTCTGGGGCTTTTTCAGACTCACGATTCGTGAGGATGTGAGGGGATGTGGCGTGAGAAACTCGAGTATTTCGATAGCAGCTCTGGGACCGTTGATGAATACGGAGAGTTTGCTGTATGAATTTTTCGAGCCCCAGGTTGTCATCGTAGATCGCCATTTGGAGACGAAGTGCAGGATTGAGACCGCCGCGATAAACAGCCAGGAGAGCCGTTTCGTTCCAACCACTCACTGAAGCTAGAGTTCGGAATTCAATGGAATACTCTGAAACGGATCTCTTATCCTGTCGAAGATGCATTAGCTTATCACTGATGGTGGAATCACTGACTGGTTGGCCGAAAACCTCCTTGAAATGGTGAATGAAATTTTGTAGTGACCTGGTAACCTCAGTCTCTTGTACCCACAGCGACTCAGCCCATCTTAATGCTGTTCCAGATAACTGCTGAATGATGAAAGAGATTCGTGAACGGTCTGTGGGAAACAGATGAGGCTGCTGTTCAAAGGTGAGCGAACACTGCAACAGGAAGCCATTGCAATCTTCCGCCCGACCGTGGAGGAAGGGCGCTGGTCGGGACGTGGGGCTAGCAATGCATACCATCGTGGAAGTGAGGTTCGCGGAAGTGGAGGTGGGCTGTGGAAGCGAACTCGCCACATCGGTTGCTGGTTGCCCTGGAATGGCTGCGGTTGGCGGTTGTGTTGGATCCATAGCGGTAGTTGGTCAAGCCTTCTGTCAGGATACAGGCAAGGAGACAGAGGTAAGTGAATCCAAACACAGCTTTATTAAATGTGACACAAGTGCAAGGGTGAGTATTCTCAGAGTGCAGGTGCAGATACGAGGTGGATCACTACGTGCGGGGCAGATTACAGGTGAGCAGATCCTCTTCAGGTTACTTTATGTCAAGCGGTTGCAGATCTTTCATACGTGTCGTTTCTCTTTCAGATGTCGTTGTGGGAGAGATAACTCAGCGTGAACACCGGGACTCAGGAAGATCCAGGATTTAAGGGGACAGGGATCCAGATGGGGTTTCAGGAAGCAAGGACTCGGACAGGATGTCTGGAGGCAGTGGAACAGGAATGCAGAGGTTAGAAATTCACAGGTGAGTATACTTTACTTGGCTGGAACTGGACTTCTTTAGAGGCTTTGTAGGACAACGGGAAATGGTCTATTCCTGTTGGAGGCTTGACGTTGAGTGAGGCTGTGGTGAGTGTTTTTATGCAGGGGTTGATGAGGCTTACTGATTGTGAACAGGTGCAGGTGATTAATATTCTGGGGAGAGTGATCGCTGTGTGGTGAAGGATGTGGTGTCTGATTGGTTCCTGACAACTGTAAATTCAGCCTGGGTTCTCCCAAGGTTTTTTTTTTTTCTCCATTGGGTCATCTGATGGAGTTTTAGGACACCGTTAGGTCACTGGATGGAGTTTTTCGGTTCCTTGCCACTGTTGCCTTTGGCTTGCTCAGTTGGGGATATTCAAATTAATTAACCAATCATACCATTGATCAGCTCTACCAAACTTGGATGTCTTTTTTTTCCAGTAATAAACAAACATTGTTAAGTTGTTTTGATTGATACTGTGAAGCAGCTTTGATACAATCTGTATTGTGAAAAGCGCTATATAAATATATTTGACTTGACTTGACTTGACTTGACAAATTAGCACTGAAATGGCGTGGACAGGGTTATTTTTGTGGCTGACTTTATTGCATATGCATTTGCAGGAGTTTCCCTTTCACCAGTGGACATCCTGTAACAGTGCCTCAGCATGCTACAGTAAATGTTCAGCCTCTTTTAAAAGCCCACTTAGAAAGAAGTAACTATTTAGAGAGCACCAATTAAACTTTTGCATTTTCTGCAGAAAATGTGAGTGGCGCTCGCAAAACTCAGCCAGGGTATTGCTAATGTGTTCGGAGTGGCTGTTAGGCTGTTCTGAGGTAAGTGAGTTTACATTTGCACAAGGGCCTCTGAGAAATGTAACAATTGTATAGAGAAAAATCACAAATATGATTAAAAAGGGAAACAAACTAATTAAGAAACAAAGGTACACACAGATTAAGTACTTGAATGAAATAAACGACTTGCATGAAAATAGAGATACACAGGTGGAGCTGCTCACTGAGCGAGCGAGATGCTGATAGTTCAGTGCATATGGCAGTACCATTCAAAGAGCTATGATGACCATGATGCTTATAGCTCTGTAAATGGCGCTGCTATCTGCACCACACAAGTTCTTCCTGACCCTCTTCCTGTGGGTCTTTGCTGTCTCTTGGGTGCACAATAAATCTACTAACAGCCATGAAATTAAAAAACACAAATCAAATATGGTACACCAAGATTACATTAGGCTTTAAAGAGCAATGGTGTAACAATCAGCTCCTTTGAGCTGGACTATTCCAAGCCGTGGAAATGAAAAATTGCAATGCAGACAGAGTTATGAGCACTCTATCCCACTCAATGGCTCCCAAAATCCGCACTTTAATCCATCTGTTTACAGACGCAAAGGCACCGAGCCAAGTGACATAATTTTCTCAAGTAGAATAAAATTCCTGCCAGAAGCCATTCTCACTGAGCTTGTATTCAAATAAATGAAACATTAAATAATCAAATAATTTGAGCTCTCTTACCACTGTGTAAATATATATGTTCTATCAGGCAAATCCAATTATTTTAAAAGAAACCATCAAATACCACACACTGTTGAAAGTCATTGTGGAGCGGTGGTGAAGACATTTTCCCTGTTCAAACAAGCGTGACATGTTTCAAGATTAGTTAAACCAGGCTTAAACATATGAGTGTATCTCATGTAACATAGCAAAGCAAAATTAACACAAATAAGATCCTGTCATTTATGCTGATTTAAATTAAAAAAGAAATGGCCTCAGCTACTATGTACTTAACCATTTGATGTTGGTGCATTGTAATTACATTTAAAATAGGCTGTGCATTTAATTAACAATTACAGTTACACTGTTAACTTTACTCCTACTTGTAACTCAACACTTACCCCAAAACCTCTATAACCTCTAACCCCTTTAATCCTTATTAATCAAACTTATTAACAGTAAACATGGGAATTTTCTTTAAACAAAATATAATTTATTATTTTTGGAAAATGGAAAAGAAAAAATGCTTATATAAAGATTTCTCAAAAGAAGCTGCAGTGTTGTAATTGCAGTACTTATACTGCGTTTTGAACACTGGGTAAAATCCATGTGCTCTCAGTAATTTTTTTCTTGACCCTAAAGAAACATAGAGCTCTTGCTGCCTCCACTTGATTACTAGGGCACTTGATAAAAGCCACTGCTCTTATCTTATATCTTATATATCTTATCTTATATATATATATATTAGGGCTGGGCAAGTTAACGCGTTATTATCGCGTTAACGCATTTGTTAATTAATGCCGACAATTTTTTTATCGCACGTTAACGCAGTTTTTTTTTTTTATTATTATTTTGAAAGTCCGTTGCTCACTGGCTCTGAATACACATAGGCCTACAGTCAAACCATGATCACAGGAGGGGTGGGATGTTGGTCAACCAGCAAATAACCCACCCAAACAAGCAGTGGAGAGAGGCAGGTTCTCTCTGGTGAACAGTTAAAGGGTTGCGCTCCGCGAGTGAATGACAGTCGCTCTATGGATAGTACCTATAAAACCTATAGATAATAACTATTTAGATTCTGGAAACTCACTAACAGCGAGCCGAGGATCAGTCTCTCTTCTAATGATTTGTGCTGCGCGTCCTTTATAAAACGTTATAGACAATTCAACTTCGGCAACGAGCGGGCGCGGGCACGGGCGTGAGGCGAGCATGACCGCAACAGTTTCACAGGAACGCACCCGCTTGTCGCTGCACCTTGTGCTCGACCACTTCACCTCACTCTTGGCTGATTTATACTTCTGCGTCGGACTTACGCCGAAGACAATACGCTATAGACTACGCGTTGGTTTTCATTTATATCTCTGCTTCGTTGTCCGCGTTGACGCGCAATTACACATGCAGAGGGAGCATGTGAAACCCGGGGAGCGGTTCTAGCAATCACAGCGCTTGCGGTACGCGTAGAATTGACGTTACATTTTTGGAGAGGTGCACGTCAGGGTACGCCGAAGTGTACGCGCGCTACACAGCTGCGGCGTGAGTATAAAGTATAAATTGTTTTTTTACTCTGTTTAATGTAATCTTACGTGGGAAACCATGGCATGACCAAACCTAAGCTACTATAAGTAACGTTGGTCGACTTATATCTGTAGTAGTGATCATGACCTCTGACTACTACATAGACTGTTTCTGCTGCTCGCTGATAAAAGATACCTGTTGATACCTGTTCAGAAAAAAAAACAAGAAAACTGGACGCGTTTTAACAAACTAGATAAAAGGTAATGCCCTGGCAGTGGCAAATAGCTTTGTTTAAATATTTGATTTGATTACATTAATGTTTAAGTTGAGATTTGAGATTACTGTGTAAAGGGAATACTGCTGGTATAAAAGCACCTTATTTGTTTAAAGTTATTGCACTTTTGTGTATATAGCAGTACATTTAAATCAAAAGTGCGCAATACACTACTTTAGAAGTCATTATTCAATTTTGCGCATAACAATGCGATTAATCGCGATTAATCGCAAGAAAACCATGCGATTAATCGCGATTAAAAATTGTAATAGTTGCCCAGCACTAATATATATATATATATATATATATATATATATATATATATATATATTAAGATATATATATTAATATATATATATATATATATATATGTATATATATATATATACTCTTTTGCTGCTTAAGAAACTTTTTTTATTATTATCAAAGTTGAACACAGTTGTGCTGCTTAATATTTTTGTGGGAACCATGATACATCTCATGAGTCTTAGCAAAAACAAATAAGTTGTTTCAAAGAAAACCAAAAACATATAAATAGTTGTGTTTACCTGGTTACTACACAGATTATGAAGGTTATGACTGTATGGTGGTGTTTTTTTGTTTTTTTTTGGGAAACATTATGCCTGCCCTAGTGACAAAAAAATATTCCAAAATGTATTTGAATACATTTTATGCTAAGTATACTACAAATACATTTACATATTCATGTACTTAATATTAATACCCTGCAATTGTACTTTTGGTATACTAAATTGATATACTTAAAGTCGGAATTGGAAAAAAATTGGAACAACTAATTTTGTACTTAATGCACTTTAGTTAGGTCCAACTAAAGACATACTTAAGTATATTTGATTGTGCTAAAATTTAACTATTGCAAGTATGCTTTAGGTACACTTCAACTATCTTGCATTTAAAGACTGTTCATTAATATTAAGAAATGTGCATTGTACAATAAAGTACTCCAAATAAATTTTTATTTTAATATTTATTTCTGTAAGTCTCAAGTGATATGTCAGTAAATATGTTAATGGATTTGTAATATTCTTAGTATGAAATAAATGTATTTTAAATAAATTTTGGTATATTTTCACTAGAGTGAAAGCAGCATGTCATCAAAAAGCAGGAAAAGAGCCAAAGGTCTGATCTTTATGAATCTAACAGGACTTTATAACATTAGGACCAAAGCGAGAGAATGAAATCTGACTAAAAACGTTATTGTCAGTCCCATCCCGCTAACCTCACGTCCGTGGACACATCTGTCCTCGAATGACACAATACCTTGTGTCCACAACGTCCGTAATAAGCCATCTGGTCAGCCAAACGTCTTATTAGAAGCAATGGTCTCTCGGCTCTGGTTATGATCCTTTGTTTTCAATAACCTAGGCCGCTTGGCCATTGATTTGCTATAATAACAGTCAAATTACCAGAAGCTCAAGGCTGTGAACCTTTCATAGCTCTGGATACATCAGCCCAGACAATTAGAGGAATATTGATGTCTGATGTGGGTTCACTCACGGCCCTGCACGACGCTCCTCTGAGGTACGTTTGTGCATGTCACGTTGAACAAAGTCTGTTCCACCGGTGCAGGGAGATAATCATTCACTCTCAATGCTGAATAATAATGTTCTCTTATGCTAACACAGAAGTAGCTGCCACTGACTTCCTGTTTAAATGCCGTCTTCTCAATTTATCGCAGCTATTGATCTTTAGAAACTCGTGAACTGAGAAGAAAGCCTCAAAACTTTCAGAGGTGATGAGACATCAACACTGCAAGTAAACATGAGTGAAACTGCAATTATTGACAAAAGATAATTTAGCGAGACCTGTGCGTTCCTCACATGGTTCAACCACGAGCGTGTGCTCATTAGAAGGAAAGCGGGAGCCTGTCTCATGGAAACAAGCTATGAGGATGTATGGCACCTCAATCATGATACTTAGATCTGTTTTTTAATGCTTTGATATAGAGGTGGGCGATATGAGTAAAGCAAGACAAGGCTGTACATCATGATATAGTTATTTTTTGCTGGAAACTGAAGAAAAAATTGTTTGGTAACATTTTAACATTATGGCCCTAATTAGTTAACATCATGCAGTTAATGAATTAGGTATTATGAATTAAAACAATGAAACAACTATTTTAACAACATTATTAATCTAGGTTGAAGGTAATTAATACATATTTAATACATATACATTCTATTTATTGTTCATTGTTAATTCAATTAAAATGTATTGAAGTGTATAAATACGTAATACAACTAAATATGTATTGTTCAAGAGCTTTAAGTCCCATATCAGAAATGATACAGTCTGTTAAAAAACACAGTAAAAACTGTAATAATATTAAATATTATTACAATTTAAAATAACTTTTTTTCTATTTGAATACTGTATATTAAAATGCAATTTACTCATGTGATGCAACGCTGTATTTTCAGCATCATTACTCCAGTCTTCAGTGTCACATGATCCTTCAGAAATCATTCTAATATGCGGATTTGCTGCTCAAGAAACATTTATTATATATGTTGAAAACTGTTGTGCTGCTTAAAGGAGAACTCCGTTCAATTTTTAAGTTAATCTTGATCGTTACACCTTTGTGAGTAATGTCTATAGAAAAAAAAAACGAACCGGATTGGTGCTTGCAACACGGAGCTGTTCCCGCAAATGCCCAGAGCTCCCACTCAGCTAAAACGACAGTTATGGGGGCATATACATAAAGAGTGTCTTTGTGCCTCATAACAGACACGAAATGCAATTAAAATGTCTGTCCAACATGAACAGGCCCCTTACATGTGAACAAGATGCGTTTAGCAACTTAGCCATTGTTTAAATTCACCTAAATAGTGTTTTAGACGGCTAGCTGTAGTCTCGCGCTGAAGTCCCGTGGAAACTCAGTTGTAGCCGGAAAAAGTGTGCAGGTGGGAGTATATTATATATATAAATATAATTGAAGACATAGAAGCTAGTGAAATAATTAAAGTTTTGCAAATAAGACTACAAAAACATATTACTGCACATCTCTCCTCAAGCCGTGTGTGCCCAAATGGAAGGATAAATAAAGTTTACATTACCTCCACAGTGGTTGCACCCGTCTTCGTCCACGGAATGGCTTTTTTCTTCAACCGGCCCCGCTGTGTTGTGTCTGTGTAGTCATCCTTGCAACTTAGCAATTGTTTAAATTCACCTAAATAGTGTTTTAGACGGCTAGCTGTAGTCTCGCGCTGAAGTCCTGTGGGAACTCAGTTGTAGCCGGAAAAAAGTAAACAGTGTGCACGTGGGAGGAGCGTAGTGTGTGAAGAGTGATGATCGGAGTTGCTCACAAGTGAAGAAAAAATGGTTCGCGTTTGTGTCGTTCCGAATTGTGGCAACAGAATGCGAAAATACAAGAACTTACATTTTCATCGTCTTCCTTTCCATGACCTCGAGATTCTGCAGTTGTGGCTAGTTGTACTTCAACTTGATGTGCAAACTCCCATTCAAGTACTACGCGCTAAAGATTACGCATTTGCTGTGAACACTTTGACAAGGATGACTACACAGACACAACACAGCGGGGCCGGTTGAAGAAAAATCCATTCCGTGGACGAAGACGGGTGCAACCACTGTAGGTAATGTAAACTTTATTTATTCTTTCATTTGGGCACACACGGCTTGAGATGTGCAGTAATATGTTTTTGTAGTCTTATTTGCAAAACTTTAATTATTTCACTAGCTTCTATGTCTTCAATTATATTTATATATATAATATACTCCCACCTGCACACTGGTATTTACCTTTTTCCGGCTACAACTGAGTTCCCACGGGACTTCAGCGCGAGACTACAGCTAGCCGTCTAAAACACTATTTAGGTGAATTTAAACAATGGCTAAGTTGCTAAATGCATCTTGTTCACATGTAAGGGCCCTGTTCATGTTGGACAGACATTTTAATTGCATTTTGTGTCTGTTATAAGGCACAAAGACACTCTTTATGTATATGCCCCCATAACTGCCGTTTTAGCTGAGTGGGAGCTCTGGGCATTTGCGGGAACAGCTCCGTGCTGCAAGCACCAATCCGGTTAGTTTTTTTTTCTATAGACATTACTCACAAAGGTATAACGATCAAGATTAACTTAAAAATTGCCCGGAGTTCTCCTTTAATATAAAGTTCAAAAGAACAGCATTGACTTGAAATAGAAATCTATAGTAACATTATAAAATGTCTGTCATTTGATCCTTGAATTAAAAAGTATTAATTTCTTTAAAATATATATTATTAATAAATTCTGTAAAAGTATTGAGCATGGTTTTTTCATGATATCTAAAGCATTAAGTTATGTTAACAAATTGAACCTTATTGTAAAGTTCTATTAAATCTTTACAGATTTTCTTTTTTTGAAAATCCAGTGAATTGAATATTTACAAATAAATGGTACTTCATCTCATTTGATTATTTAGTCTTTATATTTGAATTAAAACAATTATTTACAATCGGTTATTCATAGTGGCTTACATAGAAACAGTGCAGAAACTTAAATTTTTCTGAAGCAATTTTTCATACAATTTGTTTTTCAGTTGAATTATTGAATTGTTTAATACAATTTGAGCTAACTGTGATTTGTATATGTACATTTCTGAAATACATAACTTAGACAGTTACCTCTGATACCAGATCACTCGAAATTGTAATGTGGACTCATGCATTTTTTGTAAAGTTGCTTTGAAACGATGTGTATTGTGAAAAGCGCTATACAAACAAATGTGATATGAATTGAATTGAATTAAATTAGTTGAAATCCTTTAGTTTGTTTGTTTTCAGGTTTAAATTAGACTTTGAAGAACATATTTACAATGAACAAATTCATGAAGTCTGGCATCCGTGCAAAAACAACTCCACATGATGTAACATACTCGGTTACTAACGTAAACTCGGTTCTCTCTAGAAGAGGGAACGAGTACTGCGTAATATCTTACGCTATGGGGAAAACCTCTTTTCCACGAGATATTGAAGCCAAAAATTATCCTTAATTTTGAATCAATGTAAAACGCGTTGCAGCAGCATGCAGACATAGGCAAGATGGCTCGCGCGCCTATTGGCTGACCTGCGGCAACAGCAGCAGCCTATCGAGTGAGGCCCTGCGTGACGCCATATCCAAAGGGGGCGCTTCGCGCCCACTACGTCACGTCCCGCCGAAATAGGCGTGGCCTTGACCTATAAATATAGCTCGACAGGCTGATACAAACTGGTTTTCATCGCCGAAGCGAACCAGAGCATGTTGTAAGCACGGCAAGATACGCAGTACTCATTCCCTCTTCTAGAGAGAACCGAGGTTACGTTAGTAACCCAGTACGTTCTCTTACGAGAGGTTCTCTCATACTGCGTAATATCTTACGCTATGGGGAACACAGTGTAACACGCCGTGCGTACTGGGATCCGACACCACAGTCCCAAGGGCAGTAGCCCGGGGCTCATATAGTGCATAATCACCATGGACTCACAGAGAGTCAGGGAAGAAAGGCTAGAAGCGTCATTCCCTATAAATGGCATCCCACGGGAGCTAACCATATTAACAGTGCACCATGCAGTCAGGGTGAAAAGCGTTCAGCCTGAACTGGGTAGCAGTACGGGTCTTTCAATACCCATGGAGTTGTTCTATCGATCAGTGAGCGATGCACTTTCGAGTATGACTTTTTGAGTATGACTTTCGAGTCATTAGGTCCGAATTCCATACACGTCGTGCTTACCGAAAGCGCTTGTAAATCCCCAATGCGCTTCACTGAAGCGAGAGACATAAAAAACACTGTTTTGAAAGACAAATGTTTCATGTCTGACAAATGGATTGGCTCGAATGGGGCACCTTTCATGGCTTCCAAAACCGTAGAAAGGTCCCACGCAGGGACTGAGGGGGGTCTGGGAGGATTCAGCCTCCTAGCTCCCTTGAGGAATCGCACGACCAGGTCATTCTTCCCCAGTGACTGGCCAAATGCCGATTTAGTAAACGCCGCTATGGCCGCCACATAAACTTTGAGTGTGGATGGGGTTCTGCCCTTATCCAGTAGCTCTTGAAGGAAGGAGAGAACTTCTGCAACCCCGCAGTCTAGGGGTGAAAATCCCTGAGCTTGACACCAGCCAGAGAACACAGACCATTTTGAGGAATAGAGCCGTCTAGTAGACGGGGCCCTAGCCTGCGTGATCGTGTTTAACACTCCCTCCGGGAGGTTAGCGGGTACGGGCGAGGATGCCAAATCGAGCCCTTGGCCTGAGAGAGGAGGTCTTTCCTCATCGGTATTGGCCACGGGACAGTTCTGGTCAGCTGCTTAAGGACTGGTTCGTCCAGAGCGGAGCCACAAGTAGCACTGAGCATCCGTTTTCCCTGATTCGTTCCAACACCTGAGGCAGGAGCGTGACGGGGGAAAGGCATAGAGAGGGCAGTGGGGCCAGACGTGGGCCAGCGCATCCCTGCTTTTGGAGAAAAACTTTGGACAGTGAGCGTTTTCTTGGGACGCGAACAGGTCCACCTGCGCTCTGCCGAATGTCTCCCACAGCAGTCGGATCGTCTCCGGGTGCAGCGACCATTCTCCTGCTGGAACATTGTTTCTGGACAGTCTGTCCGGTCCCAGATTCAGGTGACCAGGAACATGCGCTGCTTTCAGTGAAAGCAGGTTGTGCTGAGCCCAGACCAGGAGGCGTTCCGTCAGCCTGTAAAGGTTTCGGGACCTGATGCCACCCTGGTGATTTATGTATGCCACCACTGACATGTTGTCCGACCGGACCAAGACGTGGTGACCTTTTATCTGACCACTGGCCAAAGAACGGTCTGCCCTCGAGCGGCGCTCCCCATTCCGAGGTGGAGGCATCCGTGGACACCACCTTCACACTCGAGAAAGTCCCCAAGCTCACACCTGACTGATACCAGTCGGTTGCTTTCCAAGGTTCCAGAGCTGAGACACATTTCAGATCGACCTTGAAGCGAAACAGACCGGAGGTCCATGCCCGGGGTGGAACTCGCGCTTTCAGCCATAACTGCAGTGGGAGTACCAAAGATGCTGAGGCTATGAGGCCCAGCATTTTCTGAAACCTTTTGAGCGGGACTATAGTGCCGCGGCGGAAGGATTTCGCGGCGCGCTAAATGTCCAGTCCGCGCTCCGGCGACAGATGTGCTGTCATAGACAGCGAGTCCAGTACTGTGCCCAGAAAAGACATTTTCTGACTGGGAGACAGTAAACTTTTCGCCCAATTGACTGTGAGACCCAGATTCTCGAGATGCTCGAGCTAGAATCAGCCAATCGTCCAAGTAGTTCAAAACTCGCATGCCCCGACGTCTCAGGGGTGCGAGAGCCGCGTCCATGCACATCGTAAATGTACGGGGTGCCAGGGACAGGCCGAACAGCAGGACTGTGTATTGATATGCCTGGCCCTCGAAGGCGAACCTCAAGAATCGCCTGTGACGTGACGCTATTTGTATTTGGAAATAAGCGTCTTTCAGATCTATTGACATAAACCAGTCCTCTTGGCAAACTTGTGCGAGGATTTTCCTTGTTGTAAGCATTCTGAACTGGCGTTTCACAAGCACTCTGTTCAGCTGTCGCAGATCTAGAATGGGTCTGAGACCCCCGTCTTTTTTCGGTACCAGAAGATATCTGCTGTATGGACCCCCTTCGCTCTGAGCCTGAGATAAAGGTTCTATGGCCCCTTTGCTCAGTAGTTTCGCTATTTTGGCTCGAAGTCGATGAGCTACCTCGTTCTTTACCGTAGTTTCGACTCGCGCCGTGTAACGGCGGGGATGTTGAGCGAACTGCAGCAAATAGTCTCTTTTTATAGTGTTCAGCACCCATTCTGACACCCCAGGAAGCTTTGCCCACGTATTTGCATGAATAGCTAGAGGTAGAATGAAATCTGGGCTCTGGCCGCAACGTAGTGGCGACCGGAAAGCTCTGGTTCGCTGTAAAGTGAACACTGTGCTTGCAGCATCCGAGGCGGGGAGCACGCTGATCACAGCGGGCGGTCTGGCCGCGCTCGATTTCTCTATGGCAGTTTGCAAAGAGGAAATGAGTGTGGTGAAAACCGTGGGTTTTAACATGTCTGTGAGTGAATGTGGGCGCGTGACAGCGGGCACATTTACTACACTCAAAACACCGTCTGCCTGAGCTGACTGAATGTGTGTTGGTTCCGTTTTTACAGAAACCGCGGGACATGCATAGTGTAGTGTTTGTGGGCACTGGGTTGTGGGCACATTCACTACATGTAATGCACAATCGACATGAGTCGCTGGCCGCGCTCGATTTCTCTAAGGCAGTTTGCGGAGAGAGAGCGAGCGGGACAAAACCCCGTGGGGTTCAACATGTCTGTGAGATAATGTGGGCGCGGGACAGCGGGCACATTTACTGCACTGAAAACACCGTTGGCCTGAGCTGACTGAATGTGTGTGTTGGTTTCGTTTTCACAGAAAACGTGGGATATGCATTATGTAGTGTTTGTGGGCACTGAGATGTAGGCACATACACTACATGTAATGCACAATTGACACCATCGGCCGTGGCCGGAATACAGAAAATACACTTCATGTGATTTATCTGGGTCGCCGTGAAAACAGCTTTCCCTTTCGTTGTCACTCCGAGTTACGTCGGATGACGACGAATGGGGTTTCGCTTAGAAAGCCTATCAGCTTCGAGTATTACAAAACGAGCCTATGGCAAAGAAATGCCATGGGTCTGCGGAATTTGCATGACGTAACTCCGCCCCACCTCGTGGGTATAAAAGGAGGAAGTCCGCAACAGCAGTTTATGTTTTCGCTTCGGAGCCAAGTGTATTCTTCTCTCCACAAGCCATCTCTGAATTGTCAGCTTTACAAATGAGTACCTCGAGTGTTGGTGTGACCGCGATCTACGGCGAGCGCGTGCTTCCTGCTGATCTGTTGCAGTGGTCTGCCAGTCGGTGCGTGTCTCCCCGGGTGCTTCAACACTTGAGTTTTCTCTCACTAAAAGAGCTTGCACGCGGCACTCTTTTTAAAGACGGCTCGCCCGTGCATTTCAAAAAAAAAAAAAAAAAAACGAATGGTGCGGCAGCTTGGTATCGGACTCGGATGGGCACGAGCGTTGTCTAGTATGTTTGGGCTTGATCATGCTAGAGCAGCGCTCGTGGATGACTCATGTTTTCTCCATGGAAACATGATCATCGTGTCATTAAGGTCGAGACTCGGTGAACTCACATGAGTGAGAGT
Source organism: Gila orcuttii (assembly GCA_026230005.1). NCBI lineage: Eukaryota > Metazoa > Chordata > Actinopteri > Cypriniformes > Leuciscidae > Gila > Gila orcuttii. Next base: position 26,676,596 of record JAPDVR010000016.1, on the reverse strand, counting down.
CCCCTCATCCACCCCCCGATCTTCGGCTGGTGGCCAGGGTGACCTGAGGGTTTCGGTCTGGAACACGGCGCCGACTATGTGTCCGCGACCCCAGCCCCCCTCTTCAATGACGGTGCCCGCTAGTGAACAGGTGATTCCCACGGGTCTACCCTCTGGTGGCCCGTGTGTTTCATTTGAAGCTACAGAAGATGATATTATGTTTGTAGCAGCTTCACTAGGTGGGTTTGATTTTCCTGGAAGTGACGACTCGTCGAGTCTTATCCGGAGATGACGGCCATGCTTTCCCGGGACGATTGGTTTTTGGGTGAGGCCGCCGACCCTCGTCCACGGCAAACCCCAATACCGTTCTTCCCGGACGTGCATGATGAGATCGATGGTCATTCTGCTGGTCTACCTGACCCAGATGCTCATGGACCTGCACGAGGGCGGGACTGACCCAGGGCTCTTCACTGAGCTGCGCGCCGCCACTAACCTTGCTCTCTGAGCGACGAAAGTGGCCGTACGCTCCCTGGGTCAGGTGATGCTCACCATTCGGTGGCCGTACCTGTTGGATGTGCTGGATGTCGCGCGGACCCGTCTGTCCGACATTCCCATATCCCAGGTCGGCCTCTTCGGCGGTGCGGTTGAGGGCTGGCCCAACAGCTCTCAGCCGTCCATGAGCAGACTGACGTTGATTCTGTCCCGACGGCCCCGCCGTCCGCTCAGATCCCTCGGTCTGCCCACCGCCAAGGGCGCCCTTCTGCGGCTCCCACCCTGCCCGTTCACCCGGGCCGGCTCTGGGGGCCGCGGGCGGATGCCACAGCCCTCTCTAGCCCCGCCCCCCGCTACACATCGGGTTAAGCGGCGCTCCTGAGACGGGCTCCTCGGGGATGGAGCAGGTTGAGGTCGACTCTGTCCCGACGGCCCCGCCGTCCGCTCAGGTCCCTCGGTCTGCCCACCGCCGAGGGCGCCCCCCGCGGCTCCCACCCCGCCCGTTCACCCGGGCCGGCTCTGGAGGCCGCGGCCGGACGCCACAGCCCTCTCCAGCCCCGCCCCCCGCTACGCGCCGGGTTAGGTGGCGCTCTTGAGAGGGGCTCCTCAGAGATGGGACTCAGTTCTTTCCAGGAGTTGGGAGCAGGACCACTCCTTTCCCCGGTGGAGGGCCGGGGAAGAATCCTTATTCGCAAAGAACTGACTCTCCCGTCTCTGAGCACACAGAGTTCTCGGACGACACAGAGCGCCGCCCTCTAGCCGTGCTCTCCTCGTCCCCCTCTGTCCGAGAGGTGGTTGACAAGGGCGTGCCTTCCACGGACCGCTTCGCCCCTGTCCCCCTCTGTCGCCAGACCCCTGGCAGAGCAGGCCCCCGCGGGACGACCAGCCTGGTCCTCCCCTGGCCCCCTCTGCCAGGGCGCGGTTGCTAACTGTGCCCCCACACCGGGCCGCTATGCCGTCCACGTCTGGGCCAGTTACTCCGCTTCGCTGCCCCTCCGGGGGGACGCCTGTCATCGCGTGATCCCGCCGGTTCAGTTCCTGGGAGCCTGGCTAGAGCTTCCCCGTCTGTCCCGCTGGATCGCGCGTTCCGTCAGGCTCGGCTTGCGATTCAGTTCGCACGGTCTCCTCCCCACTTCAGGGGAGTCCGCTCCTCTTTGGTCGGTGGCAATGCCCCCGTCATGAGAGCAGAGATTGCCACCCTGCTGGCGAAGGGTGCAATCGAGACTGTCCCTCCAGCCGAGATGAGGTCCGGGTTCTACAGCCCCTACTTCATTGTCCCCAAGAAAACCGGTGGGTTACGGCCAATCCTGGACTTGCGCGTGCTGAACCGCTCCCTTCACAGGCTGCCGTTCAAGATGCTCACCGCCAATCGCGTTCTCGAATGCGTGCGGCCCCAGGATTGGTTTGCAGCGATCGACCTGAAGGACGCCTACTTTCATGTCTCCATTCTTCCTCGACACAGACCGTTCCTACGGTTTGCTTTCGAGGGGCAGGCATACCAGTACGCGGTTCTCCCTTTCGGGCTAGCCCTGTCTCCTCGCACCTTCACGAAGGTCGTCGAGGCTGCCCTTGTTCCCCTTCAGGAACACGGGGTTCGCATCCTGAGTTATATCGACGACTGGCTGATCCTAGCTCACTCTCAAGATCAGGTTTGCAAACACAGGGACCTAGTGCTCCGGCACCTAGCTCGTCTGGGCCTTCGGGTCAACTGGGAGAAGAGCAAACTTTGCCCCGTGCAGAGGATCTCTCTTCTCGGTATGGACATCGACTCGGTCGCCATGTCCGCGCAGCTTACGAGCGAGCGCGCGCGCGCAGTCACTGCTGACTTGCCTGAGACATCTCAGGAGCAAGAATGCGGTTCCACTGAAACATTTTTAGAGGCTCCTGGGGCATATGGCATCTGCAGCCGCGGTCACGCCGCTCGGATTGCTTCATATGAGACCGCTTCAGCTTTGGCTTCGCGACCGAGTCCTGAGGTGGGCATGGCATCAAGGCACGCTCCGGGTACCAGTTACTCCGACCTGCCGTCAGTTCCTCACCCCGTGGTCGAACCTCAGTTTTCTCAGGGCGGGTGTCCCCCTGGAACGAGCTTCCCGGCATGTTGTGGTCTCCACGGATGCCTCCACCACGGGCTGGGGCGCCATGTGCAATGGACATGCTGCTGCGGGCTCCTGGACAGGACCCCAGCGGCTATGGCATGTCAATTGCCTTGAGTTGTTGGCAGTACGCCTTGCCCTGCACCGCTTCCGGGCGTTGCTCAGGGGTCAACACGTACTAGTCCGCTCAGACAATACCGCTACTGTAGCGTACATCAACCATCAAGGTGGTCTACGCTCCCGCCGTATGTCACAACTCGCCCGCCACCTCCTTCTATGGAGTCAGAAGCATCTGAGGTCGCTTCGAGCCATTTTCATTCCCGGAGCCCTGAACTGTGCAGCCGACGAGCTCTCACGGCTTCAGCCCCTCCCTGGAGAATGGCGAGTCCATCCCCAGTCGGTTCAGCTGATTTGGGACCAGTTCGGGGACGCACAGATAGATCTGTTTGCCTCTCACGACTCGACCCATTGCGCCCTGTATTTTTCCCTGACCGAGGGCACGCTCTGCACGGATGCACTGGCGCACAGCTGGCCGCCGGGCCGCAAATATGCGTTTCCCCCAGTGAGCCTTCTTGCGCAGACCTTGCGCAAGGTCAGGGAGGACGAGGAGCAGGTCATTTTGGTCGCGCCGTATTGGCCCGGCCGGACCTGGTTCCCCGAACTTGCACTCCTCACGACAGCACCTCCCTGGCCCATTCCTCTGAGGAAGGACCTTCTTTCTCAGGGACGGGGCACCCTGTGGCACCCTCGCCCCGATCTCTGGAGCCTCCACGTGTGGCTCCTGGACGGCTCGAGGTAGGTTTGAGTACCCTTCCACCAGCGGTGGCTACCATCACTATGCTAGAGCGTCGTCCACGAGACACGTCTATGCGTTGAAGTGGAACCTCTTCGTCGACTGGTGCTCTTCTCACCGAGAAGACCCCCGGAGTTGCTCGATCAGCGTTGTGCTTTCCTTCCTTCAGCAAGGGTTGGAGCGAAGGCTGTCTCCCTCCACCCTTAAGGTCTATGTTGCCGCCATTGCCGCACACCATGACCTAGTCGAAGGTAAGTCGGTAGGGAAGCACGACCTGGTCATCAGGTTCCTGAGAGGAGCGAGGAGACTAAATCCTCCTCGCCCTCCTCTCGTTCCCTCTTGGGACCTCTCAGTGGTTCTAACTGCCTGAAGAGTGCTCCCTTTGAGCCCCTGCAGTCAGTCGAGCTTAAGTTCCTGTCAATGAAGACAGCGCTCCTGGTTGCACTGGCCTCCATCAAGAGGGTAGGGGACCTGCACGCATTCTCCGTCGACGAAGCGTGCCTGGAATTCGGACTGACTTTCTCTCATGTGATCCTGAGACCCCGGCCCGGATATGTGCCCAAGGTTCCTACCACTCCCTTTCGGGACCAGGTGGTGAACCTGCAAGCGCTGCCCCCGGAGGAGGCAGACCCAGCCTTGGCACTGCTCTGTCCAGTACGCGCTCTTCGCGCCTATGTAGACAGGACGCGGTGTTTCAGGACCTCAGACCAGCTCTTTGTCTGTTATGGTGGGAAGCTGAAGGGAAAGGCTCTCTCCAAGCAAAGGTTGTCTCACTGGATAGTGGACGCCATTGCCTTGGCTTACCAGCAGCAAGGTCGACCGTGCCCCCTTGGTGTGACGGCCCACTCCACCCGGAGTGTGGCATCCTCTTGGGCCCTAGCGCATGGCGCCTCGCTAACAGACATCTGCAGAGCTGCAGGCTGGGCGACACCTAACACATTCGCCAGATTCTATAATCTCCGAGTGGAGCCAGTGTCCTCTCATGTACTCGCTTCAACTAGCTAGTACCGGACCCACTCAGGTGTCTTCGCTTGCTCGCCATTCCACTCCACGGACTGGATACGTGCGATATTCTCCTCAGGTGAGCTTCCCCGAAAGCCCTGAGTTCCTCCAGCACTCCTGACGTCGGCGCCAGTGTCTCTTGCCTGCGCGTCGGCTAGGTGCCTCCCGTGTGCATGGTCCCTCCCCTGAGCGACCCCCACATGTGTATTTCCACTGTAAGCCTCTCTGAGCATGTGTCTTTCCCTTGGCAAGCCACCTTGCCACCCCTGGGGTTGAAATATTCCACCTGCGGCTGGACACCCCAGTGTTCTCCATATGTTTCCTTCGGGTCATATGTGTATTCTCTAAGTCCCCCCCCCTCTGGGTTGGCATTAATTGCATACTTCCCCTAGCTTGGGATATGCTTCCCAGTGTACCTTGGTATTCCTGTGTTAAATGGAGTCCTTCGTCCAGTCTATGACAGGGATCTCGATTTACGCAGGGCACTGGAAGACAGCTGAGAAGGTGGCGTGATTAGACTGGTAACCCCATTCGTCGTCATCCGACGTAACTCGGAGTGACAACGAAAGGGAACGTCTCGGTTACGTATGTAACAAAATTAACTCGGTTACTCCGTTAACAAAAATCTCTGTTAACGGAGACGTTATGTCTGCCTGCCACTTTCCGCTGTACCGCGGGGATCGCCTGAGCTCAGTCTTGGCTCCTCAGCGAAGAAACATAAACTGCTGTTGCGGACTTCCTCCTTTTATACCCACGAGGTGGGGCGGAGTTACGTCATGCAAATTCCGCAGACCCATGGCATTTCTTTGCCATAGGCTCGTTTTGTAATACTCGAAGCTGATAGGCTTTCTAAGCGAAACCCCATTCGTCGTCATCCGACGTAACGTCTCCGTTCCCTACTCAGGGAACGAGGGTTACATACGTAACCGAGACGTTTGTGTGCAGGCAAGCGGGCCATGGTACCGGCTTGTTTACTGCAGAATACACAGGAACAGTCGCATTTTCTGGAACTGAACGAGCGAAAATTTTTCGGTCCATTTTTTTTTATTATACTCATAACACCATCGGCCATGGCCGGGATACCAGAAATTAAATTCTTCATGTTATTTATCTGGGTCGCCGTAAAACGCTTTTGTGTGCAGGCAAGCGGGCCGTGGTACCGGCTTGTTTACTGCAGAATACACTGGAACAGTCACATTTTCTGGAACTGAACGAGCGAACATTTACGGTGTGAGTCTGGCAGCGGCGAGACTTAAACACTGTTGCTTACCTAGGAGGGCTAGGAAGACTTTGAGGCCTCAGGCTTTATCTCAGTCTTCGGCCGGGGCCCACGCGGAGGGGGGAGGCGTCTGGCAGAGCGAGAGCGGGCTGCGCGGGCGCCTTCCACTCAAGGCCGAGGCTCGCCGCGGCCTGTGAGAGCAGATGTATCAGCTCGGATTCGATGCTGGCCCGTTTCACTGACGACTCGCGGGCAGAGGGGGGAGGTCCACAGAGCTCGCCCAATCCTTACTGTCCGACGCCAGGATAGAGCAGCTGTCCTCCTCCACAGAAGCAGCTATCTCGTCATCACCAATGGCGGAAGCGGTGTCGGCCGGTGGCCGCTGTCTGTCGGTGAGTGACTTGAGTGAAGCTAGCGAAGCTGGCGGGCGAACCGGCGAGCTTTCGCAGGCTGGAGAAGGCTCGGGGACCCGTTGAGTACGGCTCTTTATATTGCTCTTTTAGATAAGAGAGAGAGAGTGTGAGTCGCGGCGGCGAACACACACTCTCAGCAGAGGTAAAAGGATATAGGCGCCGGAAAGCGTAGCAGGTACGGCGACTGAAGGCGGCGAGGTGAAGGCCAGAGGCTTCAGATTCGGAGGCTCCTCCCGCAGAAGGCTTATTCTCAACGGCGCGGCTTCTCACTCTGGATCCAGCGATACGTGAGCTTCGCTGAAGAGATGAAAATCAGTTTGTATCAGCCTGTCGTGCTATATTTATAGGTCAAGGCCACGCCTATTTCGGCGGGACGTGACGTAGTGGGCGCGAAGCGCCCCATTGGATATGGCGTCACGCAGGGCCTCTCTCGATAGGCTGCTGCTGTTGCCGCAGGTCAGCCAATAGGCATGCGAGCCATCTTGCCTATGTCTGCATGCTGCTGCAACGCGTTTTACATTGATTCAAAATTAAGGATAATTTTTGGCTTCAATATCTCGTGGAAAAGAGGTTTTCCCCATAGCGTAAGATATTACGCAGTACGAGAGAACCTCTCGTAAGAGAACATATGAGTTAAAAACAAAAGTCTAATAAACTGGATAGTGCTTTCTCCGAAATCTGATAAAAACTGCATATCATCTGAATTTTATAGTAATTCAGCCAGTTGTGATGTTGCTTCTTCATCACACTCACATGTAAATTGCATAAAGGAGACTTACACTGAAAGCAATAGCATGTTTACTGCACTATAAACATGCTTAGCACAATCTGAGGTATCATTCAAGGTCTCATGTCATTTGAGGTGTAATAAGGAGTTTGTTCAAACCCCTAAACCTCACAGTGAATATCAGAAGTGATGTTTACCTTTAGTAATTAATAGAGACTTTTTAAAAGAACACAATATTTCAGCCTTTTGAAAGTATCATAAAGAACATGATAATTGGATTGCACGATTAGAGACTATGATCCACCTGTGCAGGAATACTGAATGAATGAACCTCCGTTCACAGCGGCAGCGGTAAACAAAAAAGCTGGATAATGAAAGCGTCATTATTGGCTCACTAAAGCACGAAGAAGTATCTAGCGCAGAATAAATCTGCATTTACAAATACATAAAGGACACACACAAATACATGCACGCATTACAAACCATTAAGCCTTTTAAATGGAGATGACAGATGTCATGCTAAAAGAATATGAGGCGAAGTCAATCTCTGAAAGAAACCTTGAAGTGATGGGAAAGAAAAGAGTGTGTGAGTGTGAAAAGGACTCACTTGAGAGCTCCCCACACAGCACTAGACAGGAACAGGCCTAGTGTTGCAGAACCAGAGGAGCAGTTTGGAGGCAGAGGAGCAGCCGCTGGAGGAGAGGAGGACAGGGGGCAGCAGAGGGCAGCAGGACACATGAAGGACAGAGAGGAAGAAACAGGAGGAAAGAACAGGAAACGCAGGTTATTTCCATCCGGATTGATTCATTACATACTTTCAGACAACAAAAAATGCTATTGGAGGGAGAATTTAAACTGCAAATAGAAGGTTTGAGGATTATATTGGCCATACAGACATTGATGCTTGTCTGTGTTAACTTTCTGACATTTTGATTGGGAAAACATGAACAGCTGAGTGAGAATTTGAAAAGTCTGTCAAAGTACAGTAAGTCTAAAATGCAGAGGGGCCGTTCACACAGGACACATTCTCACATCAGTGTGCGCGGGTTTTCTATGTAAATACACACAAATGGACGTCTTTGACCATTACACAAAGAGTCTTTTGCCATGGTTTCCACATTTTTGAGATCATGTTAAATTAAAAACAGTCATGAATTGCTCTTAATTGCCCCTGTATTTTTGTCTGTTCTATTGCCCCAGTCTACCTATTATCACAAGCGTTGTTGTGTGTGAATTACCCTTAAATCAGAACAGACCGAAGGTCTTCGTTCAGTTGGGTGGATGTACACTACCACTCACATGTTTGTGGTCGGTAAGTTTATTTATTTATACATATTTTTTAAAGAAATTAAAACTTTCATTAAGCAAGGATGCATTCAATTGTTCAAAATTGACAGTAAAGACTTTAACATTGTTACAAAATATTTATATTTCAAATAAGAAAAATGGCTTACACTTTATTTTGATGGTCCCCTTTACACATTCTGTTGACTATAAGTAACGTTGCATCTACTTGTCTACTAACTCTCATTAAAGTATTAGTAGAGTATTAGGAGTAGAGGTAGGGTTAGTTGAATAAGGGTTAATATGATATGCACTTGAAAAGTTACTTATAGTCAGTAGAGTGTCTGTTGGGGATCATCAAAATAAAGATTTAGCAGATATTAAGCAGAAAGTCTACTAATATTATGCTAAAACTCTAATGAGAGTTAGTAGATATGTAGGTGCAATGTTACTTATAGTCAACAGAATGTGTTAAAGGGACCATGAAAATAAAGTTTTACCAAAATGTTTTTTTCAATAAAATATTAAGCAGCTCAACTGGTTTCAACATTGATAATAATACATGTTTCTTGAGCAGCAAATCAGCATCTGAAGACTGGAGTAATGATGCTGAAAATACAGCTTTGCATCACAGGAACAAATTACATTTAAAAAAAATATTAAAATAGAAACCAGTTATTTTAAATTGTAATAATATTTCACAACATTACTGTTTTACTGTATTTTTGTTCAAATAAATGCAGCTTTGGTGAGAATAAGAGACTTCTTAAAAAACTTCTAAAAAACTTGAATGCTATAGAACAAGTTACAAAGTAAATATTGGTATTGGGTAAGGGATTTAAAAAGTCCTAACCCCAAGTTTATACAAGAGTATGAGCTTACAAAAACAAGAATGAAAGATATTGAAAGAAAACACGGAGAAAGAGAGAGAAATATATTATACTTAGAAAAAAATCTGTTTCACTGTAACAAAATAAAGTTTTATTCTTTGGGGTGTTGTAAATGATGCTGTATTCTAAGTTTATTAGCTGAGAAAGTGAAAGGTTATTTTAATAAATGAAGTTTATAAAGAAACAGGCTATAAACAAACAACTAAAACACATGCAAGGCAATGTAGGTTGAGCATGACGGTGAACAAATTAGGACAGCTTTGATACGTCACTACTAGCTACTCATGAAAAACAACTCAATGAGGTCAACACTAGACCTTGTATCAACACACACACACACACACACACACACACACACACACACACACACACACACACACACACACACACACACACACACACACACAAAAATGAGCGCTACTATATTCCTCAATAACATGAAAAACTTTAGCATAAAGTTTATCCCACTTGATGCAAAGTAAACACCTCTCAATGAATGAGAACTTGACAGATTGCCATGGCTTTTATGTACCATGTAAACACAGCTCTTTTCCAGGTTTTAAGTAGGTGGCACTTAAAATACACAGTATCTATGGTTTCTCTTGGTTGGCTTCATAATAGGCCCATAACATAAATTACTCAAACACAGATGCTCACAAGGGACCCACGAATAATTGCATTACTCACTGTGCTGCCTCTCATAAAGGTTACGGATCAACATTCAATCTCCAAGCTGATGATAAGGACGCCATTCATATATGTGCGCTTTAAAGCAAACAGTGCTGACGCGTAGACTTATAGACCTCTGTAATGAAATCCTAACTCCTGTCTTTAAAAAGTCTGGCATCAATAAATAGTGCAAGTTCACTCTCCCTGCAGAAACCTTAAGCCAAGTGTAATAAAAAGTGATGCACACCGGCAGTATGAATATAAGAACTCTGAAGGTGCACTTGTAAATTCCTTCATCTCAGACGTCACATCTTCAGTAAAAACAAAACCAGTTTCAATACACTGTCTTTGCACTGTAAAGGTGGCTATATGGTAGAGATGCAAGACAGAAAAGGCCAATCACAATTTAGTATGCAAATATTGCGCTTACACCTCCTTTTCTGTTAATAATGAATAACTACACAGGAACAAATGAGTAATACTATTAAGAAGGTATGGTAGATCTATATGTAGATCTTCATTTATGGTCTCACAAAGCCTGTCGAGAGCATGTCTGAGTCTTACTTCACCCTAAAACTGCATGAAATAAAGAAATGGTAACACTTTACAATAAGGTTCATTAGTTAACATTAGTTAATGTATTATCTAACATGAACTAACCATGAGCAATACATTTGTTACTGTATTTGTTAATCTCTGTTAATGGTAGTTAATAAAAATACAGCTGTTCATTGTTTGTTAATGTTATTTCACAGTGAATTAACTTATGATAACAATATTTTAATAAAGTATTATTAAATGTTGAAATTAACATGAACAAAGATGAATAAATGCTGTATAAGTGCAGTTCATTATTAGTTCATTCTACTGTAACTAATGTAGTTGACTAATGTTAACTAATGAACCTTATTGTAAAGTGTTACCAAATAAATTATATAAAAATAATTATTAAATAATATATTAAAAATAAGGCCAATATTTAAAACTAATATTGAATGTATTGTGGGGTTATTTTCATGACAATTAAGCACAATTAATTTCTTTCATTAATTTCAAATGTTCACTAAATGAATGTGTAAACTGTTAAGGATACAACTATTTTTTAAATATTTAATTGTTAATTGAATTATTGTATATAATACAAATAGCACCATAGTGAAACATTATTGAAACAATTCTAAGAATAATGAAACATTACTGAGAATAACGTGTGTGTGTGTGTGTGTGGGGTGGGGGGGGGGGGCTTGATAGGAAAATGCTGGGACTCATTATGGTAATGAGAATTTGATGGGCTTAATTGTGATGCAAATAAAGTCACAATGCATAAAAATGGTCCTAAAACAGGCTGATATTTTTTTCCTTGGTTGTCTTTTTGGAGGAAATGTGACCACGGTCAAGGTATTTTCCTAAATCATTTTGATTAATAAATCAGAATCCATAAAATGTATTTACCAAATTTCAGTGAGAGCACAACCCTAGTTTCATAACCACATGGTATAATCATTTACTATAAAAGCCATAGGAGGATGTGGTTAAGTGTGCGCACATTTAATCTCATTTCTTGCACAGCACCAAACAGAAAAAATACTCAGTAAAAATGACAGATATTGCTTCATTCTCACTGGGCATTTTGTTTGATCTGGCTGTCAGTCCTTGTTTCATTTCGAGGAAGTTTATTTTCAAAAAGTAAAGCACTCGAGGCATGCTGCTCGTCTACGTCCGAACATTGGTAAGAGCTGACATATGTGTTGTGTAGTTTCAGTCTGAGGTTTGTTGAAGAAAACATCCTGTCCCGAGTGAGAGATCGCTCATCCAAGATAACATACGCTTATCATCAAAATCCAGACCCAAGAGCGGGAAAATACTTAATCAAATGCAAAACCAATACGATGGCCTCATTTACGCCGGCCCCTTTGTAACTTGTACGACATGTATGAACGATAACGACGTTATCGTTAACGACATAACGACAATGATATTGTTGAAATCACTTTCAGAATGATTTTTTCCAGCTTTTTTAATCAGAATCCATCTGGCTTTAAAGAGCTTGATAATTTAAAGCGGCAGACGACATAACAGTAGTTTGCACTTATAACAGTTTAAACAGAGCGTTACCATATCGTCGCTGTCGGGCGGAAACCTCGTATGTCCAAATTTGGTCAATTTCATATTTTTTCACAAATCGATGCTATTGGTCAGTCTCCACGTGGGTCTGTTATTTTTACAAATTATTGACCAATCGAAAGTGTTGAAAATAGCTTGTGAGCAAACCTGTTAACTCCATTGGACACTTCAACTGTCTGAGAAACCTCGTAACTCCACCCCTTCCTAACTTGGCACGCCGCGCCGGGAGCTTCGCGGCATTTTTTTCTCTTCAGGATTGGAAGTCGCAATCCTCGTCGAGCAACACTTCCTCTGAGGTAAATGTCCTTATTCATGATTCAGTTATATAAATCATATAATAACAGTTTACATATTATATATAACAGTTTTATCTCGATCGAAGTAATGGTAGTGCTAGTGTATTGTAATGTATCGTTTCTGAGGATGCTAGATTTTTCTTTCTGCTAGGTCTTGCATTGGACGGTAAGTTAGCTAAGTTAACTTATCTTGTTGATTGAAATCTTCCATGGTTTTGTTTCTGACGAAACAAAACGGCCTGTCGTTGACTTAGTTAGCCGCTATGTATTGGTTTTGTCGTCATGTTAGGTGAGATAGCTAACGTGATTTTCGTGGGGCTTAAAGAAAAAATCTCTTGACCCTTGCTAACGCTAGTTCTGGCACTCGTCTGAGGAACAACATAATAATTTAATGTACTATGTCACGATTGTAGCTTACAATGTCAAGGCATTCCGTCATGTTCAACAAGTAGCTACCTTTTACGTCATGTTCATCACTTTAAGCAAGCTAGCTGGCTTCTTGCCTTGTTATCATATGTAAACATGCCGTATAACTTAGTGAAACGATCATTTGACCTTTATTTATTTTATTTTTTGCAGCAACCATGTCTGTGTCCTTAGAGGAACTCTGTCAAATGGTCAATGTGCCATATGATCAGGCAAGGGCCCTAATAGACAGTGAGAACTCTGATGGAGAGAGTGTAACGTTAGAGAGAGAGGAAGCAACAGAGGTGGAGGATACAGTGGTGCATGCTGGTAGAGTGAATTTCTGAGAGATAATCATGATTTCACATGCCAAAATTAATGAGTTTTAATGCAGATGGATTTCACAACAATAGAAATAAAAAATTCACACTAATTGTACCATGTGTCTGAAAAGATTTCTCTGGTGGTCTGGAGGAAGAGGAGGCCTCACTGCTGGCTCCAGAGCAGGTGCAGTTTGACACGGGTAGGTTTGATGCTTTTCTACATTTTCTCATTAAATTGGATAAGGTCCTTCAACTATAGCCCTCACTGTTGACAGTTTATAAAGATGTAACTCATTCATGCACGTTTGGTTTGTGTATGTATTTTGAAGTTTTCCATGGTGATGAGGACTCGGATGCAGAGCATTCATGCTCAGATGCTGAGGAAGACGCACCTCCAAGGAAAAGAGGCTTCCAGTGTGACCAGACTTATTACTTATATAATAAGTAAAAAGAAATCGCTAGTTAATACCACTAACAAGGGTCAAATAGCCCCACACTAATACGGTAGCATAATGAGGGTCCAAACCGAAGCACTGAGAACTTTGTAAGTGTGTACGGCTTTGGTTTGTATGCAGGGACCCTCATTAAGCTACTGTGTTAGTGTGGGGCTATTTTGAGCCTTGTTAGTGGTATTAACTAGCGATTTCTTTTTACTTATTATATGCCCCCATATACTAGCGTTATAAGCTAAACTAAAATCTTTACACTCGATTATCATAAAAACAAATCCCAGAGAACAGTCGACTCGGTACCAATGTGTTATTACACCCCAGGTTCATTTTGCGAGTTCTCCTTTAATACAGTCAGTATGATGGCAATGTAACAACACACACAGAGCCTCACAGATACATGCACACAGACAAGGGCTAACCATACTCACAAACACAAATACACAAGCCTTAACTGTGATTTTATTATATTATAAATATTATTTTATATTAATATGATATATTTTATTTTATTGTTAAACTATGATATCAGTTATTGATGTATTTTAAATGTCTACTTATTATAGGCTTATTATAAATGTGCATTGAAGTTTTAAAATGTATATAATATAATAATTGAATTGAATGTTTTGGATACCAGCATTAAATTATTGTTTTTATTATTATTTTACTGACTCGAAGTTCCCTTTCTTGGCACTGTGCATGTAAAATACCAAAAAACGGCTGTCTACTGGCGTCAAGTAAGCCTATCTTTGGATAACTCTGTCTGTTCTTTAGGCAATAACAAGTGAAAATAGTTAGGTTAGATACATTTGAGTAAGCCTGTTTTGTTAAAAATCGAAAGCTGTAATGCTTAGGTGCAGAAGGAAGCCCGTGAGCCACAAAGGTAAGTTTGCATGCAGATTAGGCTAATTTCCGCCTATTAGACAGCCTAGTCAGCTCGTTTTTTTTGTATTGCATCACTTATAGCTCATAAACTTTTAAAATAGAGTTTAGGAAGATATATGTAACTACAATCATAAGCTTTGATTAGCTGTTAAAGCCTTGTCTCGTCAAAAGGCTCAACGCGACCGTGGACTTTAATGAACACTGCTGGCAGCAGCGAAGTCTGCGTCCGTTCCATTCTTATCAATGACAGCGTAAACTCGTATCTCAATGCTCCCAAGTCATAAACCTTGTATCTCCGATTAAACATGATTTTGGGGAAATGTTGTGTTAATGTTGGTACACAACAGTATATAATAGCAATATAAGGTATAATACCAACTTTAACGATACAATGTTTAATAACTCAAAAAATATGCAGTTTTTTTTATTTCCTGAAAAATAATGGTTTTGGAGATACGAGGATTCCGCCCGACAGCGACGATATGCTGGTGTGGACCATAGACTGTAAAAAAAAAAAATGGACGTAGTGTCTGTTACGTCACCCATAGGTTTCTGAATAGCATTTTTAAAGCCCAAAGTGGGCGGAGGCGGCCAGTGCCATATTGGCAGTGCGTCACCGGGCGTTACTCTTGGATAAATGAAAATGGGCAAAGAGGCGGGATTGCTGAGGTGACGTGACGGCTAACAGACCACAGACAAACGACTAGTAGTGACAGCAGCGGCAATCCACCTGTCACTCAAGTGGCCACACCCTTAATTATGCAGAACTTTAAGACTTAATATAATTTAAACGGATGAGTTATAAAAAAATTCACCCCCCTCACATTTGTCATGAACGACAAAATTTGCTATAGAGACCAAAATCATTTTTTTTTTTACCAGGCTGTAAACATATTTTTTTCTACTGTAAAGTTGAGCATATTAACATGGGGGTCTATGGAATTGACTCTCTTTTGAAGCCTGTCTCTAGCGGCCAGTATATGAATTGCAGTTTAAGTCACTTCCGTGTTGGCTTCAAGAGAGAGACAGGAAGGTTGCCGTTTGGTGTGGACGCTAATTTAGTTATTAGGGGTGTAATGGTACATGTACTCCTTCCAAACCATGTCACATTTCGGTGCATACAGTCAGACGACGAATACAACATGGGTTCATATGGCAGTAGCCTACACGCAGAGGTTCGCTTCATTTATGTGACGCACTCCACAAACTTCACAGAAAGGGACCCAGGATGGCAGAAAGCGGCATACTGTTTGTTTTCTTTATTTTACAAAAGCACAATGTTTTATTTTTATTGTGAGTGTACACAAATAAAAATATTTTACAGTTTTGAATTATGTCTTACTCTTATTAGTATGCTTTAAGTTGTTAAGTTGTTAAACTAGGTAAAAAAGTTTTATTTTTCATTATTTTATTTATTTTGTACTTTTATAACACAAGATGTGCTTTTCAGTTTTGTAGCTGATTGTGACCAAATACCAAATACTCTTTTTCAAGAGTGCATTCTGTTTACTGCTTAGTGCTTAATACACTAAAGGAGGCTGTACTGCACCAACTACCTCTAGGGGGTCTAAATGCCTCTAGTTGAAACAAATTGTAATTTGCACTACTGTCTATTCAAAATAAAAAAAAAATAAACCTAGCATTGGGGATTTTTTTTTTTTTTTGTACCAAACTCCTATCGAACCGTGACCCCAATTCCAAGGTACATACCGCACGTGACTTCTGCGTACCGCTATACCCCTAATAGTTATCATTACAGTTTTCTTTATAAAGTTCTTGGTGTGAAAGAACCTTTGCGTAGTCCATGGCTAAAGTCATCAAAAACATCTTTAACAGTATCCCGTCATAAACTCCATGGGTCATACATCAATATTAATGTTACAGGCAAAAACACTGCAAACTGGATGGTTTTATAGGTGTTGGAGACAATAATTATACCTTTAAAATATGAGGCATGAGTTTGAACTGGCATCAGTGGAAGTGTAATGCTCTATTAGACTGAGTTTTGAGTTTGCTTCTGAACGGCTGATGACGTCCACAAAAGCCAACTGTCATCGGAATTGGCTGTGTGTTGTGCCGTGAAACACACCTCCATCATTGCAGGCAGGACTCACTCGCACAGACATGCATGTAATCTGTCTCTCACTGAAACTCATATATTACTGCAGCTCAAGCGCAGCTAACGCATAAAACTGCTGTTGGTTTTAGTAGCACCACCAGGGTGTTATGTAGCTAAACTTTGCTTCGCACGCACACTGTGTGCTAAAGTTTGCTAAAGCTTCTCACAACCAAAACCTAATTAGCTGCCTTAATGGTTAAGATTTAGAGCATTGCTCCCTGAAGCGCATGGGAGATTCAGCTGATACCAATTGAGTTTAACATTAGCATAATGCTAAGCTAACAACTCTACAATTATGCAACCCACCTTTCTACAGTATGATGATTTAAAAGGCTGTCTAGATAGGAAGAGCACAAGGTTTTAGTGTAATCTACAAGCAACACTTCTGTTAAAATCAATGCATCACAAACTTGTAGTGTAAACAGCTCTGTTGTTTTAGATTGGTCTAGTTTTGTTATCTAGATGGGGTGTCAGGGTGAGGAAAGGACTAATCTTTCAGGAAGAAGACGGCTTTTAAACAGACTGTCACTGAAATGTGCTGACTGTTTCATTGTGATGTGCCCTATGAGACGTTTGAACGATTGATATCTCAAGTGAATACCAGCAGACTGTGCAGAGGCTCGTGTGTAATATGTAGGTTTCATGCCTCCCCAGACCTCATTTCAGATACAGCTCAATGCCCTCATCTCTCACAAACCACTAATGTGTTCAGTGCATAATGAGTTTATGGGTCAATGACAAATAAGGATGTCTAGGATGCTGGGAAGGTGAAATCCTTGAAAAATCTCCCTAGTGTGTGCTAGGTTATTAGGAATTAAATCCTTTTTTTAATATTAATTTCATTGGTACATTTTTCAAAAGCATCTGTATCATTTTCAAATAAAACAAAACATATACTGTATTTATTTACTGACCACTACACAATATATATATATTCGAAATGTAAAACTTAATACATTAGATAATACATATATAGTAAATATTATAAATCATTAAAAAAGATTAATTCATAATTAATCCATCGGACTAAATAATCCCATAGAAAGTAAAAAAAAATCTAAAATTAAACCACACTGACTATGATTTGGCAGACAATCACAGTCAATCATCTTTGATTATTTATATATAATATTGATATATAGATAAATCATATTAATATATAGATTTAATATTAATTATTAATGTAATATTTGAAGAAAAAAACTGCTTCAATTCATATTTTTAAAGAAGTAATAATGCTATCATGGCAAACTACTAATGGCAAAAAAATTTTTTCAGGAATTTCAGTATTTTATGAGATTTTTTTTTACATCACCTAGACATTTTTAAGTTTTAAGGCCATTTGCAAATAAGGCCATATTAAGGCATGTAACCCATTGTTGGTGACTGTAATGTTTTATGTTTCAAGTTTAGTTCATGTTATTTCAAGTAAAGTCAAGCCAATTCACGCTTTGTCAAGTCTTCTGCTGATTTTGTATCTGTTAACGTTTTCAATAAAACTGCACATGGGTTCAATTCAACTCACCTTCAGTGGACTGTGTTACACATACTTTAATTCAGAAATTGAAAATATGCTCATCATAAAAGATGACTGTATTCAAGCCACTGTCTGTATGAATTTCATTGAATAATCCAGACGAAAACAAAATGATTGTCGCCTCATTGACTCATATATAATAGCTCTGCAAGTTTATTTTAGGGATGGATTTTGATGCAGTCTGTCAGAAATGATTGGGCTTCCTCATTAAGCCAACCATAACTTTCACATATAATTCTTAATAGGGGTGATTTTTGACATGCTGTACGAGCCAGAGACCTCAGCCCAACACAAACAAACCTCTCAGAGCAGCAGACATCACATTTACTTCTCCGCCTGGCCTCCATTAAATCACCCACACAGAAGTTGCCATTTATTTTGAATCAGGTGTATGTGCTCTTGTCCTGAGAGAGTCATACTGAAAGAACAATTAAGAATCCACTAGATCAAAAAATAGTGCTGATGTTAGATCAGGACCCTGGAGAATTTCTAGGCATTCATGACTCTGCATTTTTACTAAATCAAGTTTCTAAAGCAAGTGCTGCTAACTCAGTGAATATTTCTTCTTTGCATGTGCTTCAGTTAAACAACCGAATCAAATTTAAGGTGAATAACACAACAGGCAAAAATGTTTTGTTGAAAACTGAGATCTTTTCACGACAATTTGAAGTGAATAGCTGATCTGTGCGTTTGGGATCCTTTACAATTGTAGTGTGTACTCTCTGCACCAAAGCTAAACATGAAAAATAATAATATATATTAGGATTTACAAACGAAACCCTGCTATTATTCTATAACAGCTCAAGGGACAAGCATTAAACAGCGGTCATTAATGCCTGAACTACATCGCTACTGATTATTAATTAAAGTAATGCAGCTGATGCCAGTAATAAGACGGATGCATTAAACACTCCACAAAACAAAATAGAGTCTTAATGTATGCATACATACAGTATATATAATACGGATGTTTTACATCTTCACAGAGTAAGTAATATACAATATAGAGTCTTAATGTATGCATACATACAGTATACATAATAAATACAGATGTTTTACATCTTCACAGGGGAAGTAATATGCAATACACTATACAGACAATTATTGTTTTTTGTCTAGTACACTGCAAAAACATTCAGTGCCTTTTAGATTATAATCAATAATAACACACACACACGCACGCACGCACGCACGCACGCACGCACGCACGCACACACACACACACACACACACACACACACACACACACACACACACACACACACACACACACACACACAAACACACACACACACAAACACACACACACAGACAGCATGGATTTTTAAACCAAATTTCTTGGATACATAATTTCATATGTAAGTCTTAAAGTCAAATAATCAGATATTACAGCACACTTTAATTTGGTGGACAAATGTTTAATAGTAATAATAGGTCTGCTGTAATCTCGGGGCTGTAATAAAATATATAAAAATATTTTAAAACATAAATTAAAACTGCTGATTTTAAGATGTAGACGAGATGTTTTAAAAGTCACAGTCTGTATTACTTTTTTATGCATTTTAAATAAATGAATAGATCAAGGCGAAACAAAAATTACGTAATTGACCCATTTACCTTAAAGTGCTGATCTTTATCAGCAATAATTTCCTGACAAGACCTGAATCCACGCTTGCCACTGCTAATTTGAACCTCTAAGACATTCAGACAGAACCCAGAGGAGTCTTCATTGCCCAGATGAGTTTAAGATCTCCATGTTGAGCTGCGGGTGAATTACTAAATAATTAAGATGGAGGACAGCAGGCCTGTGTTTAGATCTGTGTCGTCTGTGTTAATCTGCCTGGATCCCTAAACTCATTTGCCTGTCCCACAGCTCCTGCCTCCAGCGTCTCCGGCAGAGCCCCTGAGATCCCAACATACTTCACTCCAATGTTTATCAGCCAGATTAACATGCTGACAGCCCCACCATTTGGAAACAGTTCCACGATTTATGTCCCGGGCAGGTTTCCAAAGGGCTGTGAAAAACAAAGAGCGGTAGGACATACTAAAGAGCCGTTACAGTCATTTGCACAGCCCGATCTGGACCCGTTTTCAGTGGGACATGTTTAGACAACAACTTCTGTGGTGGAGAGGCCTTTGAAGACTTTCAAACATCTGTGGGTTCGTTGTTCAAGCTGGGTGAACAGCCAGTGTCTCTGATCTTGTGTGTTTGTATATACTGTGGAGGTCTGGAAGGCTATATTAATATCTTGGGTTTTAACATTGATAGTGAACAAGGAAACGGTCCTGCTATCTGTATTAGTTAAGTATGAAAAAATTGCTCTGTCACAGCAGTTGATAAAAGTTGGACAGCTTTAATTGTTTAGTTAAAAGTGCACTATTGATTTCTGTATATAACCATAATAGATGACGTTTGGACTCGTTTGGGAAAGAATAAAAGCTGTTAAGTTCACACGTCTTCACCAGTTAAAGCAAACATCCTGTTTGCATTGTTTGTAGCTGATGAAGCAACTGAAGCAAAGCTGCTTATACATGAAGATGGATTTGATGAACAAGTAATCCAAATATATGTATTCTACCTCAAAAATGTATTTTTGATTCATTTTTAGTTTAATAACAGCATAAAGAAATATGGTGAATCATTTTAATAATATTATGTAATAACATGTATTTATTTAAGTGCTTGCACCTTTAATTTATCGAAGCTGAGAATGCAAAAAAAATAACAATAAAAAAATAAAAAAATAAGTCAAGACAAGGAGAAAAGAATAGTAGTAAATTGGGACATAAGGCCTGTGACATGGAAATGACAGTGACATGCCACTCTGTAATTACTGTCCCTATAAGGCCCACACTGTTAACAGCGCAGTGTCTCATTCCCATGAATCATTTGGTTTGAGTGGTCACTGAGAGACCTGAAGCAGAAAGGACATTGGACACTGCCAAAACACATTATTCTGACCATGTCCAACTAGGTGTCACAGATAAGGGAAATAGCAAATGGCTTTTGTAAACCTGAACGATGAAATTAACCAAATGAAATGAGTTTATTTCAATCAAATATTGTATCACTCAAATATCACTCACTGTACTTTATAGAAAGATAAGGGAACTCAATTACTGATTATATTAAGCTGAACCTAAACAGTAAACTTGGAGTTTATTAACTTAAAAAACTGATTGACTCAACTTTTTTGAGTTCTGCCAACTTATAAGGGTTTACAGTTTACATATTGGAAAAAAATATTCTGCAAGAAAACTAAGGCTGTTTTAGAACCATTAAGATTCAAGACAATAAAGCAAATTTACCCCAAAATAATTATCATCAGAGAGAGAGAGAGAGAGAGAGAGAGAGAGAGAGAGAGAGAGAGAGAGAGAGAGAGAGAGAGAGAGAGAGAGAAATCTCATGATAAAATCAGCATTTAAATGCAGTACAACAAATAAAACTGTAATGTGCATTTGTACTGATTAAAAGTTTGGGGTGATCGTGTAAGATATTGTTTTGAAAGAAATACTTTTATTCAGCAAGGACACAGCAAGGATAAAATATTATTTTTCAAATAATTGCTCTTCTTTTGAACTTTACATTCATTACATATGTACTAACATGTAGTTAAGGTTGCCTTTATTCGTGCATGAATCCATCTATGACTCTGGTCATATTTAAGGTTAGCTCTTCATTCATTCTTGATAAGTTCATGTGTTCACTTATCATTAGTTCATGTTAAAGTAAGTATTAATCAAGGCATTAGTAAATGCTTATTCATGCAAAGTGTTACCATTATCATTATCTTTTTATACATTAGAGTTGGCTAATACAAATTACACACAGAAATGCACTTAATTGTAATGAAAATAGTCAAATACAAATAAAAACTTAAAAGAGCTTCATTAATTTAAATGAAATATGAACCATGTATCTTGTCAGTTTTTGGATTAATCCGTGTGGAGTGTTACATCTGCTGACTACATTCTATTTTTGTCTAGGAACAACTTCCATTTCACTCGTCCTCTTTACAATGCAGAAACTAAATGATAGATTAACAAATGCATTACGGCTGCCTCCCTATGCCAAAGTATAGTGTGAGATGGCCAAACACAAAGACATTGTCTAAATGGAGGTAATCCATTGGAGTCTCCATGGAAACAAAATCCACAGATCTCTTTTGATGAAGTGATTTAAAAGACTTGCAACATATGATTAGAATGAGAAGAGACAGGACACCAGTATTCACAGTGTGCTCATTATTACCACGACTGCAAGAAACGGTCAGAACTGTAAGGAGAAGGCAAAGCTGAAACAGCTTCAAATTAAACTTTGCCCCTGCGGACTTGGACATTCTTTTATTTTTTATTATCATTTTTTCTAAAACTGTGACAAAAACTCACAGTAGACATTGAAGTTTTTTTTTAATGACCACTCTGTTTCATAATTTGCAGAAAATTAAATATAAGAGAATCTGTAGCAGTGTGTAACAAACATGGCAAACAGAGCAGCACTGATCTATATATAAAGCTGTTGACAGAGTATCAGAATATTTTCATTTGGCCTCTTCCCAGCAGGCCTACCACTAAATGTCACCAACAAACAGTGCATAAAAGCACTCAAAAATGCCAAACTCTAACTATAAATTATTGAAAAAATAAATCATTCATCTATTATTGATTACAGTATTGCTTTTGCTTTCTTTTCACTGCTTTGAATTGTGACTTAGTCAAATGGAAGCTTGTTTCCGCCACGGAATAAAAAAAAATAAATAAAAAAAAATGTTCTCGCAATCGCGAGTTTGCATCTCGCATTTCTGACTTTTATTCCCTTTAAGTGTGTGATATAAACTCGCGAGTAAAAAAGTCAGAATTGCGAGTTATGAAGTCAGAATTGCAAAATATAAACGCGCAATTGCGAGAAAAAAAGTCAGAATTGTGAAATAAAAAGTTGCAATAATCTTTATAATTTTGTTTTATTCTGTGGTGGAAACAAACTTACATATAATAAGGTTCAAGTGCTGCGTTGCAAAATTCAGATCCAGGTGGTCTATTTAAATCATCTGATAAATCTTTGTGAGCATTTAAATACATGTAAATGAATGTGATCATCACATTGTAACCAGGAAGTTCATATTCTATAGAGCACATGCAGGTGAACATGATTTCACCAAGTACAACAGTTTCCTGGATTAATATCCCTGTTTATCCGGGAACAACATTCCAATCAACCAATCCTATCATTTGAGGGACAAGTTTACAGTTTATGTCAAGCTTAGGCTTACAACCAGGGTTAGGTGGTTCTACATCAGTGTTATTCACCTATCATTTCCCTCTGATTTTAGAGATAGGTTATGGGTAGGATTAGGTTTAAGGATAAGGATATGGTTTGGCCAACATTTCCAGACAGGAATGTTACTTGGCAAAATCACAGTGACACAATATGCAAGATAGTCATATGTCAAGCTGTACATCAAAAAAAGATGGTCTGCTGTAAAATATGAGCTTTACCCATAGGAAAAAATGAATATTTGAAATGAAAAATGGTCAGTTGCTCCCACACTGCCACTATGTATGCTCCTCAACAACACAATAAGTTACATCATATTAATGTATTTTATTTTATGGCCTTCATTCAGCATATTGTACATCTTTCTTTCATGTCTGGTTGCATTAATAACAAGTTACATCCTTGCATTCTAGATTTCCCTTGAGGGATTTGACCAGCTGTCTTAAATCTTTAATCTTTGCTGTATCAAAAATAGCATGCTACATTGTGGTTAGAGCCAGAGGGAGATCCCTCCACAGACCCCTCACAGCGAAGAGCATCTTTCGCTCCTCTCATCCTCTGATCTACACATCATCTCTATCAGAGAAGTCACCACCAACATGCCACCGACATTGTAACCTACATTACTACAGGAAAGTTTCAAGGGTCAAATCATGACAGATCAAATAGTCCTTGACCTTTTGAGATAAAACAGTTTGTTGAATTATGAAAACATAATGTAAGCAACTAAATGAGCTTCTACTTCAGAGTAGGGTCTAAACCAGTGCTATAGGAACTACCAGTGACGTTAGTGTACGCTGATTAGCCGAATGCATGCAAAACACCAGCACCCGGCATTTAAAAAAAAAAGCTATGTACACACACATACTATAGCCTATATATTTACTCCTCAAACTAACTCTGCGAACATGGAAAACAGTGATAAATAGACCTCTCAACCTTTAAGCTAAGAAGAAACTTTAATGCAACGCGACTTTGGACCAAGCAAAGCATGATAATGTATTTCTGCTCAGCTAGCGACATAGGGCATCAACCACACGGCAAACGCTAACAATTTTTCATATACTGTCTACTTTCTCTGTATAACAGTTCTATCTAATAATGTATTAGACAGGACTGTTAAACAGGTCGTAAACTAATGAAGACAGAGAATGGGAGCACTGTGAGCTCAGGATCTGGCGTTCTCAGCGCCGTCAAAATAAATGTCTGTCGCACCGTCAAAATAAAAGTTACAACAACAAGCACGGCTTACGTCACTTCAGACTTCCTACTGGTGGTGCGAATGCAACCAGGAAAACGTTCCTTGGGGAACTATTAGTTCTCGGGGAACCACCCTGGTGGCTAGTTCCTAGAACTACCCAGTGCAAAAGCCACTACTAATACCTTTTGAAAGGCTACTGACCCAGTGACAACTTTTGTACCTTTTCTTTTCTGAGAGTGTGTTTTATTTTTATAAAGTGCCAGTTCCCACACTAAGATTAAAAAGCAACCCTCGTTAAAATGACTGACCAAATTTACACATCATTCCTGCCAAGTAAAACCCAATAGCATAAATATTATTACAACAGCAGAAGCATTTATTAATTCATTAAAAGCACAGCAGAAGCAACAGTCAGTGAGAGAAAATAGTCATATAAACTGTTCTTTGGTTCCAAAAAATGTCAGAAATGGACCTCTGCAAAATATAAATATTTTTTAAATAATATACAACTCCTTTAAGACATATTGGATAACTTTATAAAACAGCAAAGGTTTTTATGAGACAAGACAAAGTTTTGTGATAAAGTATATGGATGAACAACACTTATAGTGGGATAGACAATCTTTCTTAGTTTTACACCAAAATATTGCAGGACAGAAAAGCTCTTTTTTAGTGAAACAATAACCCTTCTCTGTCACAATGTTTCTGAGAATAGTTTAAAAATAAAGCAGATGTGGAGCAAGAGTTTTAAGAGTTCTAGCAGACGTGCAGTCTAACTGAGATGACCAAAGCTCGGGTTTATGTTCCCATGACAGATAACAGCAGAAGATACAATATACAGATGTTCATGCTGTGCTGTTTTCTGAGTAAATGTTGTTAGGTCAAGAGGTGAGCAAACTAGAAATGCCTGATGAAGTAGTAGAAAACTATACCTGACAGTGTATGTGAAAGGTGTACACAGCAAGACATGGACTTATTCTTTTCTGCCTGTTGCTCCAAGAACGTCTACAAATGACCACCAGAACGCAAATACAAGCCAATACACCAAGCATAATCTTTCCTTTTTCCAAGTGTACATGTTACTAGAGCCACCTTAGAAAAGAGAGAACAAGGGAAATATATTTCTTGTCTCACTTACTTCAGGACGTGTGTGGAGCCGTTGATCTGCGTGGCCGTGCAGGTCGTTCCAGGGCCTAGGATAGAAGGTCTGCGGTAGCGCTTGTGTCCGCAGCAGAGAATGATGAGGAAGGCACGACGGAAGGATTTGTTGAGGAAGGCGTAGAGGATGGGGTTGAGCATGGAGTTGATGTAGCCCAGCCAGAGGCAGGCCGCCCACAGCTGCTCAGGAACACTGTAATCTATGAAGGGGTCCACCACGTTCGTGATGAAGAAAGGGGCCCAGCACAGGCAGAAGCAGCCCATGATGATACACAGAGTCTTGGCCGCCTTGGTCTCGGTACGCATGCGGTGGTTGCGTTGGTGGGCTGCGCTGTCTGCGTTCCCTGCTCCTCCGGCCCGCTGCAGCATACTGATCTGTCGGGCGTGTGCCCGCGCCGTGACGTAGATGCGTTGGTACGCCAACACCATTAGGATGAGCGGTACGTAGAAGGCCACGACTGAGCAGGTCAGAGCGTATGGCTTGTTCACCATGAACACACACACCGTGGAGTTGCCGGAGAACTTCCGCTTCTCTATCTGTCAAGAAGATGTTAACACATTCAGCTTACGCAAACACAAAAGAATGTACACTCTAAAAAATTACAGGTTCCAAAAGGGTGTTTTCAATGTGATGCCATAGAATAACCATTTTTCTTTTCTGAAGAACCTTTAAAAAAATAAAAACTTTTTTCCACTATGAAGTAGACACCTTCTTTGCAATGGAATGTTAAAGATTCTTTATGGAACTATAGATGCCAATGAAGAAGCTTTATTTTTAAATGCTACTTGACACTGCACCGTCAGACACGGATCAACATTGACAGTCACCAGCTCACAATACATAATTTCTCAGACATTTCAAGACCAATTCCAATTCAATGTTCAATCAGTGAAAACAAGCATCAACCAATGCCAACAGATGCTGTCAAGGGTAACACACTGATTGACAAAACCTGACAAACGTGTCTGTTGGTGCAGTGTGAATTGGCCTTAAGAGTTAAGGAAATTATTTTACTAGGTTTCTAGCGCTCCCTCTGTGTCCGTTCATTATTTACCATTACCATTAGGTTGGGCCCTGTATGTCTTTGGCTTCAGGGAACAGTCATTTGAGGAGACCTTTTAAGAGCAGAGGTGGCTACTTACAATACTTCTTCAGGTAAAACACAAGGACCTCTAGATGTGGAAGAGAACTTAGCTAGAGGGCATGAGTCTATAAATATCTTGCTCCCCAAATACACTATTTAGAGACTCTCACCTCTTCATATTAATAAAACATGCTTGACATTCAAATACTATGATGTACAGCACTTTATCAGGTATATTAAGTTTGTAACTGGTAAATTAATTACACTCCCCTGGAATTAAATTCACGCTCTGATGCATGGTGTCCTTTGGAGTGGAAAGATTTTTAAAAGTGATGTGATGATTTAAATCATGATTCAAAAAACATTCAAATCATAATGAATGATGACTTTTGACCCTTAGCCATAATTATATTTGAATTTCATCTTTATGGCCAAATGTAAGTGAAAACTATGGCGATTTGGCATTAGTATTAGTAAATATTGGCATTAGACGATAAGTTTTTCTGTTTGACCGATATGTAGGAGGCGGGACTTTTATTTTGTCACTGGGCATGCATGTTTGACAAACTTTAAATCCTTGATTTCAACCTATGCTGTGCTATATCCAGTGTGCCGCTATATCATATTCATTTCATATTCACTGTGTGCTGTATGTAAAATTAGCACTACCATGTCTTCAAAATGAAGAATCATGTAAAAATATGATTACAAGTGTGCACAGATTTACCAGATTACCGAGTGCACTGTTGGTTACAGTGTTTAGTTCCTTATCTATCTCTAAATTAAATAGTGTGAAACCATAACTATCGGCAACCCTGCTCTCTAAGATATTGGCTGTAAAATAATGTATATTGTTAGACCATTACCTACATTGCAGCTACAGTTGTCAGCTACAGCAGCCCATAATATATGCCTAATCATGTTATTTGGTTATTTTTGGGAGTGACATTAACCTCATTAAATCCATTCAGGTTGTCACTGCAGTGACGTCACTCTCTTTTGGACCCTGACAGCTTGTCTAAGGTGCTAAAGATAAAAATCAAAGAGACAAGTGTCTTTAAGTCTGTCTCTCTCTTCCATATACAGTAGCTGCTCCTATCAGCTCTGCTGTCTTGCAGTTATCCATTCTGTACAGTGCGAATCATAAAGAGGACACTGCCACACCTGTGGCCCTCTCCACAAATTTAACTTTTTCACACACCCACTTTTTCACAAATAGGGGTGTGGGTACTGGTTCATCTCCACGGAATGGAATTTTAATTCTTTACCATCTCTGTGTGACACTAGTTCATTTGAATCGCATGTAATAACTATCACCATCCCTATTAAAATCCATTTTGTAGTTGTTTATTTTCCCCCAGGTCAGCAAGGCAATTTCTTGGAGGAGTTGAATGTGTTACTCTCATCCTTCCCTGAGGATGGTACTCCTCTGGTAGTTCTTGGAGACTTTAACATCCACCTAGACAAACCTCAGGCTGTTGATTTCCACACTCTGCTTGCCTTGTTTTTCCTCAAGCGAGTATCTACTGAGGCTACTCGCAAATCAGGTAAACAACTGGACCTTATTTACATGCGCTACTGCACCACTGACCATATGCTGGTCACTCGACTGCACACTTCAGATTACTTCCTCCTCACTCTTAACCTCAACCTGGCTCAGAAACCAACACACACTCCTCCACAGGCCACCTTTCGGCAAAACCTACGCTCACTCTCACCCTCCTGCCTATCCTCTTTGGTCTCATCCACACTTCCTCCCCCTAATCAGCTCTCATCACTTGATACTAACAGTGCAACTGATACTCTTTTCTCCACTCTAACATTGACAACTTCTGCCCCCTTTCCTCCAGGCCAGCCTGCCTCACACCCTCTGCCCCCTGGTTATCTGTTGTTCTCCGCGAACATAGTTGTAAACTTAGGGCTGTAGAGAGGAGTGGCGCAAATCAAAGATCCCGCTGACCCTGGTTTGTATCAATCCCTCCACTCTTCCTTATCTGCCAATGTCTCTACTGCTAAAATGACTTACTACCACAACAAAATTAACAATTCTTCTGACTCTGACTTTTCAAAACCTTCTCTTCTCTTCTCAACCCTCCCCGTCCCCCCCTTCATCAACCCTAAAATCTGATGACTTCGCTACATTCTTCATAAAAAAAACAAAAAAACAACAACCATCAGCATCCAATTTTCCACACCACAATTCGACATGCACATCTTAACAGCTGACACACACATTCTCCCCTCCTTCTCTCCACTCTCGGAGGCAGAAGTCTCCAAAATCCTCAAAATCACCCTACTACCTCTCCGCTTGATCCTATACCTACTTATCTCCTTCAAGCCATTTCTCGTTCAGTGTGGCTTATACCCACTTCATCAACACCTCTCTTCACACTGGTACCTTTCCCACATTATTTAAGCAGGCGCGGTTAACCCCACTGCTTAAGAAACCCACACTAAATCCAGCACATCTAGAAAAAAATAACTTTTTTTCAACCTCCTGGACAACAACCAGTCTGCAGCCACTCAACTGAGACTGCCCTGCTCTTGGTTATTGAAGCTCTAAGACTGGCAAGAGCAGCTTCCAAATCATCAATTCTCATCTTGCTGGATCTGTCTGCTGCTTGACAAAGATGAAGGGAATCTCAGGAACCGCACTCCAATTGTCCAAGTCTTAGCTCTCAAGTAGGTCCATGGAGGGGCGAGGTGACTAAGTCACAACATCTAGCTACAGGTGTGCCTCAGGGCTCAGTGTTTGGACCTCTTCTCCATCTGCATGTCATTACTAGGATCTGTCACTCAGAAACATGTATTTTTCTATC
Source organism: Gila orcuttii (assembly GCA_026230005.1). NCBI lineage: Eukaryota > Metazoa > Chordata > Actinopteri > Cypriniformes > Leuciscidae > Gila > Gila orcuttii. The sequence goes on along the minus strand of JAPDVR010000016.1, from coordinate 26,647,353 downwards.
TGCTACGCTGATGTCACACAACTCTACCTCTCATTCCAATTAGATTATCCGACAGTAGTTGCTCACATCTCAGCCTGCCTGATAGACATTTCTTGCTGGATGAAAGACCACCACCTTCACTTGAAACACAACCAGCAAAACTTCTCCATTCAGCTAGGTCCGTCAACCATAACTCCAGGGCAGCCAGGAACATTTGAGTTGTGATTGATGATCAGTTGAACTTCACAGACCACATTGCTAGTTCTGCAGATATGCCTTATTATACTAGGAAGAAGACTAGGAAGATCAGGCCTTTCCTATCGGAGCATGCTACAACACTTCTTGTCCAAGCTCTTGTTCTATCCAGACAAAAAAAAAAAAAAAAAAACATTGCTACCTGTACTGTGCTGGACTAACTGAGACTGGACACGGCACTTGTTTATTGTTGCCGGTTTAATTGCTGCTATTGCTCTCCTCATTTGTAATATTAATTTGGATAAAAAATGTCTGCTAAATGATTAAATGTAATGTAAATGTAAATGTATAAAGAGTGTGCTGTTTAAAAAGCTGCAGCTTGTGCCAATTTGTTTATTTTATGACAGTAATTTAGCAAAAGTTTGGGGTAAGAAATCAATACTTTTATTAAGCAAGGATGCAATAAATTGATCAAAAGTGAAAGTAAAGACATTTATAATATTAAAACAATTTTTTTTAAATAAATGCTGTTCTTTCGAACTTTCTATTTATCAAAGCATCCTGAAAAACATGCATCTTTATTTCCACACAATATCAATCAGCACAATTGTTTTCAACATTGATAATAACAAGAAATATTTCTTAAGCACCAAATCAGCATATTAAAAATGATTTCTGAAGGATCATGTGACACTGAAGACTGAAGGAATTATGATGAAAATGTAGCTTTTCCATCACAGTTAAATCACATCATAGTTAGTTTAAAATTACATTTTAAAATATATTCAAATAGAAGCCAGTTATTTTAAATTGTAATAATATTTTACAATATTACTGTTTTAATGTATTTTTGATCAAATAAATGCAGCCTTGGTGAGCATAACAGACTCATTTCAAAAACATAAAAATAAATATATATATATATTATTCACCACAAACTTTTGAACGGTAGAATATATACAAACATATTTCCTGTTTGTTGGTCATATAAGCCCTTTAAAAATCACAGAAAACCATTTCAGATTTTATGAAGCCATGTTCCAATTAGAAATGTTATTGTTTTTAAGTAAAGTGCAATTAGTAACATACATTAGAAACATGCTTAACCCCACAATTAACATCAACAACAACTAAGATTAAAAGGCTAGATACTGTAAGTGAAGAGAGCTTGATGAGAGTAATTAACAGATTTTTTCAAATCTGATCTAGATCTGTGAGAACCATGAAGTATACACATGCATACAGATATATACTGTTTACAAACAGACTGTTATTGATTTGATCCACAGAAGGAAGTGTTATGATGAGAAACATTAATCACTGTTCATCTGAGCCTCTCTCCTGCCTGCTCCTCACATAACTCTGAGCCCTCCAAACCATAAACCCAACACCAACCCTATCATTAATAACGAGAAGCTCTCATAAACTGCAAACAAATTTCACATCAGTGTCAGACTGCTTTTTTCTTTTTCAGAATAAGTTGGACTTTGGCCCGTGCTATCATTGATATTCAATATCAAACCGCTAATTAGTTCCTTTGAGAAGAGCTTTTGGCGGAACGGGAAGCTTCTATGAAAATGTGAAGTATAGGTAGCTATTAATGTAATGCCTGTGGAATAACCCAATATATTCCAGACGTTGTTTACTTTAAAGTGTTTACTTTGAAGAGAAAGCATTCATTCATTCTTTTAGATTTTTTTTTCTCATTAAAAATGCAGTTTGAAGGAGGCTAAAATGATTACACAAATATTATCCTATAAATATGGGCAGAGAAAACCACTCAGCTGTTTCCAAAGACCGAAAATGACAAAGTAAAACAGAAATGGTGTCACATGAATCTCATGAAACATTACATTTACAACATGCAGATGGAAACCAGAGAGAAATACTTTCCGCATGACATTTCCTTTCTCTAGCATGAATTTAATTATGGTGCATCTCCTAGGGACGTTTTTGTTTGTTTACTGGAAAGTAATGAATTAAGTTCCCTACCTGAGACTGTGGCAATTCATTTTCTCCTCAATCATCCCAACCCTCAAAGCTGATCTTTATGAGAGCCCCTACATACTTCAATTGATTTCCTAGAAACATTGACATTGGCTTGGGTTCTATGCATGGATGGATAATTGCCTTTTGAAAACTGCTGGATTTAAATAATCACTCCCTGGATTTGTTATAAAGCATTTTTATAATCCACAATTGATTGCAAGGTGAGAGAGAATTAAAGAAACAGCATTACAAGAATCAAAGTCAGACTGCCTTCACAAACCTTATCAGCACAAACAGTCTACCATCGGACGGTTGTGACTCACCAAATCATTTATTCCAATACTGTTCCAGCCTTGCATTATGGGTAAGAAGGAAATAACGGTTGGGATTATCCAGCATCCTCCGATCATTAAAGTCACTCTGAGTGGTGTCATCTTATTCCTGTAGACCAGTGGCTGGCAACAGATGGCATAGTACCTGTAAGGAAGGGTAAAATAAACAGTATATGTTGAATATTCTTCATTTGGCCACCCATAAAGTGTATACAAAACAATTAAGAAAAAATAATTGTATATGAATATGTTGTTGAAAAGTATTATGATGTGCAGGTGAAATACAACAACCTTGAAAAACCTGAAGGATGATGACCTGCAGTGCCCCTGACTGACAAAATGTCAACCTATCAAGCATCTGGAAAACAGATTCCGTCAACCTGCTATAGCTTCTTAACCTTTCTGATCTGCCAGTCTACCCAGCTCAAGGTTGTTGGTTAAATGACAATGTTGACATTACATTTAGAGTCCTAAAATGATATCAACACAGCCAGACCGGTACAGAATTAAATTTGGCCCTAACAACAACACCACAGTGAAACAGTTGTAAACTGATATTTCTAGATATTTAAAGTAGGGCTGGGCAAGTTAACGCGTTATTATCGCGTTAACGCATTTATTAATTAATGCCGACAATTTTTTTATCGCACGTTAACGCAGTTTTTTTTATTATTATTATTTTGAAAGTCCGTTGCTCACTGGCTCTGAATACACATAGGCCTACAGTCAAACCATGATCACAGGAGGGGTGGGATGTTGGTCAGCCAGCAAATAACCCACCCAAACAAGCAGTGGAGAGAGGCAGGTTCTCTCTGGTGAACAGTTAAAGGGTTGCGCTCCGCGAGTGAATGACAGGCGCTCTATGGATAGTACCTATAAAACCTATAGATAATAACTATTTAGATTCTGGAAACTCACTAACAGCGAGCCGAGGATCAGTCTCTCTTCTAATGATTTGTGCTGCGCGTCCTTTATAAAAAGTTATAGACAATTCAACTTCGGCAACGAGCAGGCGCGGGCGCGTGCTTGAGGCGAGCATGACCGCAACAGTTTCACAGGAACGCACCCGCTTGTCGCTGCACCTTGTGCTCGACCACTTCACCTCACTCTTGGCTGATTTATACTTCTGCGTCGGACTTACGCCGAAGACAATACGCTATAGACTACGCGTTGGTTTTCATTTATATCTCTGCGTCGTTGTCTGCGTTGACGTGCAATTACACATGCAGAGGGAGCATGTGAAACCCGGGGAGCGGTTGTAGCAATCACAGCGCTTGCGGTACGCGTAGAATTGACGTTACATTTTTGGAGAGGTGCACGTCAGGGTACGCCGAAGTGTACGCGCGCTACACAGCAACAGCGTGAGTATAAAGTATAAATTGTTTTTTTTACTCTGTTTAATGTAATCTTACGTGGGAAACCATGGCATGACCAAACCTAAGCTACTATAAGTAACGTTGGTCGACTTATATAGTAGTGATCATGACCTCTGACTACTACATAGACTGTTTCTGCTGCTCCCTGATAAAAGATACCTGTTGATACCTGTTCAGAAAAAAAACAAGAAAACTGGACTCGTTTTAACAAACTAGATAAAAGGTAATGCCTTGGCAGTGGCAAATAGCTTTGTTTAAATATTTGATTTGATTACATTAATGTTTAAGTTGAGATTTGAGATTACTGTGTAAAGGGAATACTGCTGGTATAAAAGCACCTTATTTGTTTAAAGTTATTGCACTTTTGTGTATATAGCAGTACATTTAAATCAAAAGTGCGCAATACACTACTTTAGAAGTCATTATTCAATTTTGCGCATAACAATGCGATTAATCGCGATTAATCGCAAGAAAACCATGCGATTAATCGCGATTAAAATTTTCAATCGTTGCCCAGCACTAATTTAAAGACAAACTACCGTTCAAAATTTTAGGTTCGGTAAGATTTTTAAAATGTTTTTGAAAGACATCTCTTGGAGAAGGCTGCATTTAATAAAAAATACAGTAAAACTGTAATATTGTAAAATATTTTTACAATTTAAAATAACTGTTTTCTATCTTAATATATTTTGAAATGTAATGTATTCCTCTGATGCAAATCTGAATTATCAGCATCATTACTCCAGTCTTCAGTGTCACACGATCCTTCAGAAAACATTCTAATATGCTTATTTGCTGCTCAAGAAACATTTCTTATTATTATCAATGTTGAAAACTGTTGCTGCTTATTGTTTTTCTGAAAATATATTTGAAATAGAAATATTTTGTAACATTAATGTCTTTATTGTCACTTTTTTAATTGATTTAATGTGTCCTTGATGAATTAAAAGTATTATTTTTAAGTAGTGTATGGTGTATATCACATGGAATATTATTGAAAATTCATTCACAAAGGTCTATAACCATTTTGTTTCCCCAAGCAATACTGTAGGTCATGAAGAGAAAAACCAGACTGACATGCAGCAGATGTCAATCTGAGCATTCAATTCAATAATAAATCACTTGGGAAAAAAGAAAACTCTTGACTTTTAAATCAATGACTTCTCAGTTTGAGAGAGGAAAAAATATGTAAAAGGTAAATTAATCCTTGACCTTCAAATAGGTATAACTTGCGAGACAGAATGACCTTGCAAAGCTGTCACTGTGAATAAAAAAAATATATATAATAGAAGTGTAACTGCACAATACAAGCCCTCAAAGTATCTACCAGGTACTGATATAAATGGTTATCAACTAACACAAAAAGCTCAAAAGGTAAACTATTTATGTTTGATTGAAACAACCTATGACTTTTCGAAAAACTGAAGATTTAAGGACCATGTCCCTAAAGGTCTTTACCCCTTGCCCAACCTTTCACCCTTCACTTCCCATTACATTCTAGGTCTCATACTTTGCCATCTACTGCACATTGTGAGATGAACCTCGGATGAATTTTTTGTGCCTTGTGGCTGTCAAGGGTGTATGGTTGGATAGGTCTGGTATCTCAAATAGTGAGAGAAAGGATTGAGGAAAAGCCATAGAGGACAGACTTTACGCACAATCCCTTTGACTTAATGGGACAGGTCTCTCTTTTTTCTCTCTCTTTAACCCAGATGTGTCAATACTTCAGTCTGCATGTGTCGAGGTTCCTGTTTATATCCATTTCTCTGACCATGTGTTCACCACAGCATGTTTCAAGCTCTGCTTTACCCCACTGGAAGTGCAATCTGCCAATGTGGCCTCTGCCCCTACATGTCAAGAGTTTGGGTTTTATTGGACTTATATTGCCACCAATGCATGTACAAATTCTAGAATCTTGTTTTTGCAATTCCATTTGGCATTGCTGGTGGTGCAAAAATTATAGATTTCACATGGCAAGAAACATAACAGGTGTTCTGAGTCAACTGTTCTATCTAATTGACAACATAACATAAAATGCCTGCGTTAGGTCCCCAAATAACATCCCGGTGGAGTTTATTGACTCTTTATATGGGGCGTTTGAATAAGACTCACATATTTATTTTGGAAATTTCTTTGGAAAAGATGGGCCATAGGAGATTTGCAGCAGCGAAGGGAAGTATTTGTTAATGAGTCAGCAGAAGCCCTGACCAAACATTACTTACAGTCTTAAATCATTCCCAGCTAGTGTCAGATAACTCTCTGCTGCAATCGAACACTGGACTCTTTCTAAATTGGAGTTAAAAGTCATTTTCTAGAGTGTTGGATGGGTCAGTTTTCTATGTTATATTTAAAAATATTATTTATTACTGTGATGGCAAGCGCCAAATTTTAAGCATCATTACTCCATACTAGGGATGCATGATATATCGGCCACCATATCGGTATCGGACAGTTTATGTTCACTTTTATTATTATTGTTATCAGCCCGATAAGAAAATTTGGCCGATTTATTAAAGCCGATTTATTAAATGACAACATTATAATTGTGTGCTTGGGACATATCTTTTAATGGTGAGACTTTTGTTTTTGTAATCAGGCTCTCAAAAATTATATAAAAATTTAGATTTAAATTGATCGGCTAATATATCGGTTATCGGCTTTCAAATATAAAGAATTATCGGTTATCGTATTGGCCAAAATTTTGATTTATGCGCATCCTTGCTCCAGTCCTTTAGAAATCATTCTAATATTCTGATTTGGTGATCAAAAAAACATTTCTCATCATCAATGTTGAAAACTGGTGTACTGAACGATTCTTTACTGTCATTTTGATCAATTTAATGCTTTTCTGAATACAAGAATTAATTTCTTCCAAACCTTACTGACCCCAAAATTTTAATGGTAGTGTAGTTCAAATTTCTTGGGACTTTACCCAGGACGTCTGACTTTGAAGGCAGTACACATTAGCTTTTTTTTTTTCAGTTATATTGTGCCTGTTTTGAATTGAATCAATTTGGCCCATAATAAAAGTCATACACTATCTTAGAGTATTCCCATTTCTCTAAACAGCTGCACTGAGACAATATAAATAAGGCTAATGGGCTTAATGTTCTCTCATTGTTCTGGCTGCATTTACTCCAGCCAATGTTAATAAAACTAAACATAATTAAAATGAGGTGACACAATTACAGCAATTGCTTTATTGCATAAAACACAATATGTAAGATGCTCATAAAAATCATCAAATGTCCAAAATGTCCTTAGGGATTTGGACCTTATATTTTCATTTGCGTGTACCACCAAATTACTAGTACCACCGTTCGGCCTTTCACAGTTACATCCTATAGTCTACTGTGCAATACTGTGAAGAAATTCTGTCTGGAAGACTTGTGATGCTTGGGCTGACTGTCAGAACATGTATCTAAAGGGATGAAAGCAACCACTGTAGAAAAAAGAAGGCAGGCTTGAGACAACATTACAGTTCCAATGAACAGTAGCGGCCCTGACTCACATGGTGCCCGAGGCAAGGGATGAGCTACCTTTATTTAATAGAATAAATAATCAACTACAAAGTAAGATTCAAAGATATGATCAAATGTAATACAACACAGCTAAGGCAATCCAGGGTAGGGTTGTACCAGCCATTTGTAAGTTTTTTCTTAAATTGGAATGTGAAGTCCACACTAGAGACTTAGTAACTACTAGCTAGTTTGTAACTAACTCTGTACTTTATGCGGTTGCACCATTTGTTCTTAAGGCAGAACGTAGCTAGTAGTTCGTAAGCTCTCCGTAAAGTAATGCGTAGTCACATAATATGACATTTACCCTCAATGATTCATGCAGTCTTCAAATACGTGAGCAGAAGTTGTGTTGAAATGCCGTGAATTTCAGTTTATCCTTCATTCTAACTTCTTCTGCCTCATGTACGTTTCCATTCAATACGATACTTAATCATGAATAACATAATACGGGTCAGATTTACTAAACAGGGCAAATTAGTGTGAGAGCGTAATTCCAAAAGAGCGCAGATGGGAGTGGAAAGTTCAGCGCGTGATCTCCTGACGACGCGCAAATTAAAGAACAAAGATGCAGTCGGATCATTTCCATAATGACCATCAAAATCTACCAGTTAGCGTCTAGTTTAAGACATGCTTTTTTTGTTGGGTTTTATCTGATACCAGTACCTACTCAGTATTTTTTAAACGGTTCCGGTGCTTAAACGGTTCTTGAACCGGTACTTAAGAAAACAAACCGCACACACTGTTAAAAAATAATACCCTTTTTTTTACAGGGCCAAACTGGACACAATATTAACTTAAATATTTAAACAATGTTGTTGCGGCGAACGCCCCTCTCTCATCAGCGGTCAGGCGGAACGAAATTTCACTCACCTGTGAGCACTCTAGCAGAAAAGGATGCGCGCACTTCCGATTCAACGTGTTAGCTAGGACCGCCAATAACGCCAGTACAGCATAAGGAAGGGAAGCGGCATTCTCATCAAACTTTCCTGAAGCTGTGCGGAATCTGGCACCAATTCAAAAGACTGAACGGACAGCCGGTAAGATCGCCACGGAAATCATACTTTGATGCGAGTGTCATTTGTTGATTATTGCACGCTGATTAGGCATTGAGGTGCGGGCGGGAGAAGACACTTGTGTTTGTGCGCTGTAGTATCTGTGTTGGAAATATTCACGTGGTAGTTGGCGAAATGCATTGTGCAAATATTGGTTGGTCAATTTCATTGCAGTTTGCTTAATTTAGTAATTTAATTTTAATATGTGTTCTGGTATGTGGGATACTGTTGTATTGAATTGGTTGCTTGTAAAGATATGGTCTAAAAGTATGCATGGTCCTAGTTTTCCTATAACATTTATCTGAAAAGGAAAATTGTAAATCAATGGGAGCGAAGATGTATTGTGAATATTTATATGGGTAAAAAATGTGTTAAACTCACTGCTTGACTATTCAATTGTTGAGCGATTCATTGTGTTTGGTTGTAATTCATTGTGCCTCCCGTAAGTTTAAATTGTAATTCAATATCTGTGATAAATTCAAACTAAAATAATTCATTTAGAAATCGGTTTATTTATATATATACATATGTGCCTAGAGTTAGGTTCTGATAATTAATCATTTTTTGAGCCCTGTGTGCCTGTTTTTATAAAAAATTTGCAAATTGGTAAATGGTGTGTGTTTTCTGGTTTTAATTTTTTTTCACCTGTAAATATCTGGGCCGCAAAAAGTGAAGACAAATAAAAAGACAAAGATGAAACAGAGGCCTGGTTATTGAGTTAAACCCAGTTAAATGTTCATGGTTGGTGCCTCCCTATCAAGTGAGGGTTAAGCACAGCTAAGAAGAAAAACACTTGACAAATATAAATACAAGTAACATATGGTAATAATAAATAAACCAACATAAAATAAAAATTCACATAATGTCAAATAAAACAATATTGTATCAAACAATTTAATAATACTGGAGATTAATAGAGATTACTACCAGGGTAATCTAATCTCGACATGGCTCCAGGTTCCCATGTTTTGTCTGCTTGAACCAGTCATGTAAGTTATTTGGTTGTTGTAGTTACGGCAGCGCTTAGCGAGTTTGGTATTTCGTTCCCACTGCGTCTTAGCTACGCAGCGTTGAGTGAACCTATGAAAGAGAACGTCTCTGGTTACTGGTGTAACCTATGTTCTCTGAATAGGGAACGAGACGCTGCGTTCGCTGCGAAGCTCCTCGCGCTGCTGACAAGCTCCTCGCACTGCCGACAAGCTTCCTTTTTCGGCAGATAAATCTGATGAGCAGATGGTGCGCGAGCCAATATAATATGACGACGTAAGAGCATCGAGGCGGTGCCTGCGCAATCAGCCAATGAATTGGCGTGATTCTATATGGGCTTCAGACAATCGGCACACCCAGAGGGCGTTCTGACGCGTAATTTTACACGTGAAATGCAGCCAAACCTTGGAGCGTTTTGCCTTCGGCATCTTCATTAGAGAGGTGGTAGATGGGAGAGGGAGGCTGGGTGGGAGTTCAGGAACCGTCTCAGGTTCTGGAACAGATTCCGGCTTGGGAACAGGCTCAGGAACAGACTCAGGCTCAGGCTCGGGAGCAGACTCAGGAACAGATTCAGGCTCGGGAACAGATTCAGATAGGGAACCGATTCAGATACAGGCTCGGGAACAGATCCAGATACAGGCTCGTGTACAGTAGACTCAGGAAGGGCGGTCTTGGCGGGGCGAGATTCAGGATGGGCGGTCTCGGCGGGACGAGACTCTGGACGGGCGGTCTCGGCAGGACGAGACTCTGGAAAAGGGACTGGAACAGGTCTGGGAATATGGACAGTCCTTGGGGCAGGAACAGGTCTAAGGAAAGGAACAGGTCTGGAAACATGGACAGTCCTTGGGGCAGGAACAGGTCTATGAAAAAAACGGGGAACGGCCATCCTGGCTGAGGGCTCATGCGGTGAGGCGGCGGCCATCTTGGCTGAGGGCTCAGGCGGCGAGGCGGCGGCCATCTTGGCTGTGGGCTCAAGCGGTGAGGCAGCGGCCATCTCAGGCTGGGCTGTCTCCAGACACCGGATGACGGTCTCCCGCCAGTCCAGTCCGGTGGTGTCAGGGAGGTCGATAGGATGGTTAAACGTGGCCCCGATCCAGAACAAGGTCCTCAGGCTCTCGTCGTCGAGGGTGCTGGTAACGGCAAGGCAGCAAAAGTCCTTTGTAAAGGAAAAAAGTTTTTGCTCTCCTGAGCCATGACGATAATTTTTACCCTATCGTCCATTTTGGGCGGTCCGATCTTCTGTCATAGTGTGGTGGAGGCAGAAGAACACGAGGGAGAATAAAAAGTTCCAATGCAAACTTTTACTAACTAATTCAAATAGGTACAGACAGGCTTTCTCACTTAGTAGAATGGAGATCGGACCATGAACAAGGTAACACACAGAGCTTAAATACATAGGGAAACAGATCAGGGAAACGAGACACAGCTGTCAAGACTAACAAGGTAACAGATGAGACAGATGAACTGAAGTGGTGGGAAAACAGAACAAAGGAAGACATGAGACTAATAAAAATATAAACAAACACTGACACGTGACAGTCCTATTTCTCCCCCTTTCTTTTTTAAAGGATGATCTTTTAATATATTTTTGTCATTGATTGATTGAATAAAATAAATTGACTCAATTGCTGGAAAGGTGTAATTTTATATTTTAAAAGGTTTTCACTAAATTTTGAAATGGTCAGGAATTTGTTGATGCACCATTGAAACCTAGAGAAATATTAATGTTGTTTCAACATTAACTTGGTACATCAGATGGCAACATAGTTTGACATTCCTTTTCAGTTGTATTTTCAGTGTTTCAAGAAAATGTATTTACAATCAACATCACTTTGTAACATTGATGAAACCATATTACCAAAGATTATTTTTGTTAATTTCAGTGTTAATTCAACAGCAGTGATATAGATTCAATATCATAGTGTAACGTTGATTCAACAATATTACCATTGATTATTTTTGTTAATTTCAGAGCTGATTCAACAGCAGTGATGTAGATTCAACATCATTGTGTAACGTTGATTCAACAATATTACCATTGATTATTTTTGTTAATTACAGTGTTGATTTAGCTTTGGTGATGTAGAATCAATTATAGTGTAATGTTGATTCAATAACATTACCATTGTTTTTTTGTTCCAACATTTTTTCAACATTAACCGAGGGTGCAAGTATATCAACTATTACCGTTTATTTTTGGTTGAAATCTCAAAATTGCTTCACCATTAACTGAGGGTGCATGAGTGATACTAAATAGGGCTGCACGATATTGGGAAAAAATCACAATGCGATATTTTTATTTTTCTGCGATATGAAAACAATTTCACCAGATGACTTTATTAGCTCTCTTTGGAAAGAATGAATCATCTGAATGACTGGGGTGATTTTGTAATGGAGTAAATCTGCATAGCAACTATTATAGTTAACTAATGTAGTTAACTAGAGTTTAATAAATGGAACCTTATTGTAAAGTGTTACCGATTTGTTATGTTCTCGTGAGTTCAGTGTTGGACAGGTCAGTTGTTTTAACCATTCATTAAAGTGAATCCAGGGCTCTCAAGTCTCACGCATTGGGCGTGAGACACACGCATTTCAACCCGTTCACACGCTCACACGCCACACCTTGTATTTCTCACGCTGAGGAGTAAGGGAACTTGTCCCGCTATACAATTAATGGACGAGGCGCAGGCAAACGGAGGGAAGTTCTCTGCCGAGTTCATAGCATCTGTCTCGAGTTATACAGAGTTAAATGCTAGCTACCAGCCAATCAGAAATTAGAATTAGTTGTTTCCGGGTAAATTATGTGTTCCCGCTGCAAGCACGTTCGTTACTAGACAACACGCGCACACACGGAGTGGAAGTTGAAAGAGCACGATCTGATGAATGCGGTTTGCGGACATCTTAATTTTTTTTTATTATTTATTTTATTTTTTTTAGTATTTTGATTTTACGATTCCTGGCCGATATCTCTTGCCTGTGATCAAAGACAGTGAGAGCTGATGTTGAGGAGTATAGTCAAATTCGTGCTAAATTATTTTTGATGCATTCAAAAACTCTCCAACTGCTTTTAAAGGGGTCATCGGATGCAAAATACACTTTTATATGGTACTTGCAAATAAATGTTTCTTTGCAGTGTGTGGACACAATCACCATGCAATTAAAAAAATCCATTCACTTTTTTTTAATCCTCAAAAAGCCAAAAAGTTGTTGCTCATTATCATTTAAAGAGACATGCACCCGAAAAGGGTCACTGTGAACAGAGCTGTTTTTGAAGAGGTAAAAAGGGTGTTGTTTTACACAACCATTGAGAAATTTTAACCAAAGTATGTTACAAACTTTACATGAAGACCCAAAAGAATCATACCAACTTGTGGAAAATTGGCATCCGATGACCCCTGTAAAGGTGACCGGTTTGGGTCTTGACATACATGCTCAGATCAAGTTGTTATGACACAATGTTATGTACATTGAGCACTGATGTTCAGTTGGCTTGTTTGGGGTCAAATTTATTTTTATTTTTCAATAAATTTGTATTTTTTAAATATAACTATTTATTTTATTTGGATGAATTTGTCTTTTTATCAGATTTAACAATTGTTATAATTTCCATTTGTGCTGGTCAATTATGAACAATAGGCAAAATTGAACTGCTAGCAAAAATTTAAGCGAATTTGGTTGGGTCGAGGGACCGCTGCTGCAAATATTTGGTTGGCTCCTCCCCTAAATCGCACTCTAAATTTTGGATAAAACTTGAGAGCCCTGTGAATCGGTTCAAAGGAGTCATTAGTTCGCGAATTGGAGGTGTAATTAACGGACCACGGAAGACGTTGTGTGATTATCCCGGCAGTTTAGGACATCGCACAAGATTGTTCTCAACACAGAAAACATTTCATCACTGGATAGATTTTTTTTTGTTTTGTTTATGTGGTTTATCTGAATGTGTGGAACGCTTTTCAGAGAATATTTTTTTAGCACAATTCACAACCAGTAGTTCAGGAAAAAAATATATCCGAATGCTTCACGTGAAACTTCGTTCTTCCAACCTTTTACCATTGTGTATTCTCAAAGATATTCCGTCAACTCAATTCATTAAAATGCGTGAGGGAGGGAGAGAGAGCAAGACAGTTTGAAAACGGTGAGAGTGCGCGCGCGCGACCGGGGCTCTCTCTCTCTGCTCGTTCTCTCAGTTTAACAAGCGCAGTCAGTCAGTCCACTCACCGGTCAAATGAGGCTTTGGCGGGACATAAATACGCTTTGGCGGCCGCCAAAAAATGTTCAATGCAGAAAGGGCATTCTGACTTTATTTTGAATTCTCATGTTCGTTCAAGCCCAGAAATAAGAGAAAGACCACTGATCTTTGTGTCTGCCCGGCTCACAGAAAACAACGCGCAAGTTCCAGTCTTTTTACGCTTGATGTTTAAAAAGGACTTAAAAACACATGCAAATGATAAACTTTCACTATATTATGGTTAAACTTTGCAATTAATCCGCGAATCGCAAATGTTACGGGCCGGGGAGCTGCTGGCCCGTACTGATCATGAATCACGAATCAACTACGATCCCTAAGGCTTACATCGCAACATCCTGCGATGTGACTATTGTGGATGTGCACATCGCGATATCGATGTTAAAACGACACATCGTGCAGCCCTAATACTAAAGCAACATCACTTTGTAATGTTAATTCAATGCAATTAGCGTTGACGCATCAACACTGAGTCAACATTGTTTCATTGATTAGCCTACATGCTATCTGGGATAGGTTAGTTGTCACAACGAGCGAGAAATGTTGACAAGGAGCACGCTAAATCTCAAATCTTTGGGGAATCACTCTTTGGAGATGACGAGAACTGCGGGATTTTAAATTTTGTAAAAGCAACATGGAGATGGCGTTTTTATTACTAGTTAGTAAGGTATTTTATTGAACAGATAAACTGTCATATGTAGCTCTTTAACAGAGTTCATTGTAAAGCATTATCTATTGGGAAGAGTCATTTAATTTTAGTTGTAGCACTGTGCTGGAATTTATTTTCAAGGAAGTACTGTGTCTATTAAGAAGTATAGCTACAATAACGTCTTCAGCTAGTCAGCTTGAGATCCTTTCCATCAAAACTGGTTATTTATCTTATGCCAAGTAGTGAATGTTTTACAAGCAGTAAAAGTCATTCGCAGTCAAGTAGATCCGAAGCACAACCAAAACAATGTTCTTCCGCAAAATGCATGCAGTTTTTTGTTTTTTTAACCGCTAGAGGGCGGTTAAAAGTTATATAGTGTACCTTTCAATATAAAAAAACATGACACCATGAATCATCGACCCTTCTGTAGCAAGCTGCCCATCAGGGAAATGCATGGCTTTCCTCTGAGTAGTCAAATTGAATTTCAAGATACACTGAACTACTGTCCTTATGGTGCCCATTGGCTTTACATTGGATCAGTCAGACAAATCAAATCCATGATCAGAATCAACACTATGCAGTTCCCAAAGCATGCATGAACGCTCAGTCAAACGTGTTTCCCTGAGGGTCGGGCACGTGGGGAAATAGTATCGTGAAAGTCTACGTAAAAATCCAATTCCAAGCTTGGCTGGCATTAGACAAGCTGTGATGTGGAGAAATGAACCTCTAGTCAAATAAAAAGCAAACGTCTGGGCTGAATGGGCAGTCACCCAGTTCTAATGACTATAAGCTCATAAGTTAGATCCACCTATATCTCTGTTTTCATAGGCCAATGTCTCTGCTGACTATTTCCTGCTCTCTATGGCTTTTCAAGTGACGCTTCATTCACAAATGGAATGATATGAATGCAGAGCTGTTTAAGAGAATTGCAGCTATTTTTTAGGGGGTTTATAAAGTGGCTCATACAAACACTCACTCTCAAGATAGTTCTAGAGATCTAGTAGTCTGGATAGAAAGCCCATGTGATGTCCGTTAGGGATGCACCGATCCGATACTCAGTATCGGTATCAGCTCCGATACTGCCATTCTTGGCCAGATCGGGTATCGGTTAGACGAGGCCGATCCAAATCCGATATTGTACGTATACTATTCTGTGTTATTGTTAAGCCTCACAAAAGCATTATAAAGCACCATAAAGTTTTCGTGCCCTATATTATAAGTGTTCTGAAGCCATTCTATAGAATAATGTGAATTCTCGTAAACTCTTCCCTCATCTGCGGTTGTCAGTCATTCTCCATTCAGCATTCAAACAGCGCGTCGTGTTCAGTTATGGCAGTCAGCGATGAAATCAACTCTGCAAGATGATTCAATGTTACTATTATTATACTTGATCTGAAGATAAAGTTCTATGGTTTCGCATAAAATGACTATCTCGCTGGACTGTATTGCTGTACCTTAATCATGTTCCTTTCTACGGTGTGTCTGTTAGATCACAACACAGGAGAGCACTATAATTGTTCTTCACGCGCACAGTAACTGAAATTTAAAACTGTTAAAAGAAAAGGCTGAATAAATTGCATAGATAGATATTGTATAATACACTATGCATCTATGTCTCTCCTGTCACGGAAACATTTCCTGAACAAACATAAGAGGGTAACGAGGCAGGCAGTTGGGGGAAGTTAAACAATAACGAGATAACAAGATGGGCGGGGTTTAGACAATTGACAGGAGAGCACAAGGAAATAACATGACAGCCATGTGCTCACAACTGACCAGACTAAACACAAAACACATGACAAACCGGGAGTTTCACAGCTCTGTCACTAAACCAAGAGAAAACCCAGACAAGGGTGACAGAACTGTGACATTTCATTTGTGCTTTGAACTTTTCAATGCGAACTCGAAGAGCTGCGCGCTGTGAATCGCTTCGAAAGCATCATTCTGCGCTCGGGATGCGCATAAGCGCTGTGTGCCGCACTGTATTGGAGTCTTTCATAATCATATCATAATCATATCATAGTATTTTTGCGCAATGAAAGATTATTAATAGCCTTTCTTGTTCTGTCCTATCTATCATATGTTGCTGCCTCATTAAACAGCTGTGCTATACATTTAAAAAATATATTGATCTTTTTGATTTTTGTTATCTTGTTTTTCATGAATGTATTTTACAACAATACAAAGAGCAATGTGTAACGTTTTAGCAGATTTAGTGCTTATTGTCTCTTATTTGTTCCCCACTAAATAATTTTTTTTTCTCTAAATGCTCAGATTTTATACAATTATTGTGCACTTGTGATTTATCTAGACTAAATATTATTGCTGAATTATCCACTAATCTAGTTTATGATAGAATTTTTGTCAGATTATGATCATGTATTTTTTTTAATTGTTGTTTTTCTTTATAATGAAGTTGTCTGTATGAAGTAGACTGTGTTTAACACAAAAGAGTGATCATCAGTTCAACACAGAGTTATAGAAATTCTACTTGATTTAAAAAAAAAACTGCGCTGGTATCGGATCGGTATTGGAAGTTACTCAGAATCTCTGGAATCGGATCGGATTGGTTCAGAAAAAATGGGGTGCATCCCTAATGTCCATTTAGATTAAAAAAACCTCGATAGATTCTGATCAGGCATGCTTGGAGAACACACTTTTTATTGTTGTCAAATATGCTATATATTACCACTGCAAATCAGTATCAGAGCAGTGCAAAGTTCTTCAGATTAAAATTGGAAGCTGAGATACAAGGGGAAAGTATCACACTCATGCTGCTTTGCCAATAAAAATGACATACTGAAGTGTGCATTTTTATTTAAATGATTACCTCAAAATAAATCTTACAAGAATGCATCAGCTTAATGAGGAATAACACTGCAGTCACATTGCGCAAGAGTTTACAACATTTTGTAACCGCCGCAGAAAGACCTCCAGACAGCTCCCCTGTTGCTCTTTTGTTCCCTGTGTTGAGGCTGATCAGGTGCAGCACTCCACATTTCATTTCTGTAGTGCCATCTGGGTCTCTTTCTTGCATGCTGCTGAGGTGTGCAAACAGTTGTGACAACAAAAGCTCCTAGATCAGTTTACAACTTACAGACGTTTTCTTGCCAGGTCAAAGGCTCTGTGTCAAGCTCTGAGTATTTTTTCTGCTTAATGCAATGTTGTCAGTGTACTATACTCCAGAACCATTATTTTATATGGAAATAAATCCTATTTTCAAACTTATTTTTGTCTTGTTTTTCAGTATAAAATAACTAAACATCCCTAAAGGCAGTAGATACTATGACTTGTTGTGCATGTATCCTTAACTAAGTCAACATGAACAGCGTTTGCAAGCCATTTTACTTATGTAATGTATGACGTTTCCACGTGAAACTATATGTTTAACTAGAATTTCCTTTTTATCTTTTGAGAATTGATTGATTCATGTAAACTGGGTGTCCATATCAAAATAGAGCCAGACCTCTATAGAAATTTGGAGTCAGCGTGGAGTAGCAAAAACTTTGCAGGAGGGTTTTAAACCAGGATTAGGAGGGCAGAAGGTCAAGTTCACCCTGAAGACGGATGGTAACAGTTCGTCTTCAAAATATCAATATAATTTATTGCTTTAATCTTCATAACATAATTGCCGTTACATTTCTGGCTCTGTTACTGTGCAATTTGGGCAGCATTCCTAATTGGTTAATGTTAATTACTGCACTAACTACTGACACTTTTTTAAAATGGTTCAGTTATCAGGAGTCATTAACAAATATCTAAATAGCTATTGTCTAAATAGACGTATGTTTAAATAGATTATACCATGGTCTGTATGAATGTCTTTATTTTACTTCAAAATTCGAAATCTAATGACCTGTAGACAGGGCTTAAAATTAACACTCGCCAAGCACCAAATGCGAATAAAAATTGGTGTCAGTAAGAATATGAAACTGTGCCCAGTGGGTCTGTAAAATCACAATAAAGATATAGCAGATATTAGACAGTCTACAGATACTCTAATGAGAGTTAGTTGACAAGAAGTTGCAAAGTTAGTTACAGTCAACAGAATGTTCAAAAGGGACCATCAAAATAACGTGTTACAAGTATCAGTCTATTGGATCCATTCATTAGGTCTTAAAGAGACAGCAGACTAATATTTCTGTTGCTGTCTGTGTTTTTAATATTAATCAAACAACAAAGGACAAAGAAAAAATCATTCACTGCTCTTGACTGAATAACTTTTGTAACTTTAAATAAGGATTACTCTGTTTAATTTATACACTGAAGACTATGCAGTGTTATTTTACATTTAATTGCTTTATTCAATATCTCTACAAGAATACGTCTCGGTTTCATATGGTAATGTATGTCATGACCGACGAATAGGAATCTCGCTAGAGAGGCCAATCTACTTAGAGTGAAACTAAACAAGACAATGCACATTGGCGTGCAATTATTTGCATCAGCTGCTCAGCCTTGCAGCGAGGGTATATAATGAGCAGCAGGTGCGATTACACTTCAGTTTTTTGCTGAGGAGCCAAGCCTGATAAGCTGGCGGCCTCGGCGGGCAGCAGCAGATGTGGCGTCTCCGTTCCCTCCTTCAGGGAACGAGGGTTACCACATGTAACCGAGACGTTCCTCTTCAGTCGGTCAGTCGACGCCACGTCAAGACCGACAAATAGGAATCCCAAAGGGCCACAGCTGCTGCACCCCATCCAGCGCCCTGTGCAAGCCTCTACCCCGTCTTTCCTCAAAGGCATAAGGAGGCCTACACAGAGTGAATCTGTCACTGTTGTTCTGTGATAACCCATACAGTGAGATATAGAATAACACCAGGAAAGCGTGCCATTTCTGTTACGAAGGAGAACGCTGCAGAAGCCACTTTCTTCAAGGAGTTATGTGGGAAATACATATGGACTAGCCCGAAGGTTGTACTACATATGAATACTGGGTGACTTAGCCAAAGGGAAAGACACAGGCTTCCGTTAGGAGCAGCTGTGGAGAAAATATACATATATGGGATACCCATAGGGCCACACATATGGGACCCAGCCTAGACCCAGTTTTCAAGGATTCAGCGGATAAAGGCCTGGCGCCGGATGCTCCCCCACATCCTGGCCGAGGGTGTTGGAGGGCTCAACAGGTTTTTCACTCTGGAGTAATAAGGGTGCACAGTAGGGTGCAGCAAGCCGACAGAGCCACACCTCTCTGTGCTTATACCCGTTTAGGGTGAGAACACGGGAGGAGACCGGCTCTACACGTAGGCTATAATATGTAGCGAAAGTGTTAGGTGTCGTCCAGCCCGCAGCTCTACAGATATCTGTTAGCGAGGAGCCACGTGCCAGCGCCCAGGAGGATGCAACGCCTCTCGTGGAGTGAGCATGCAACCTGAGCGGGAAGGGCACGCCTTGTGCTTGGTAAGCCAAGGTGATGGCATCCAATATCCAGTGGGCCATCCTTTGCTTGGAGCCAACCTTTCCCTTCTGCTGGCCTCCATAACAGACAAAGAGCTGGTCTTAGGTCCTGAGACTTACTGACTTCTGTCCACATACAGACGCAGAGCAAAGCCAGGGCTGGGTCTGCCTCTTCCAGGGGTAGAGATTGTAGGTTGACTACCTGGTCCCCGAAGGGAGCGGTAGGAACCTTGGGCACATAGCCAGGCCGGGGTCTCAGTACAACGTGGTCGTCACCCGACCCGAACTCTAGGCATGATTCGTCGACCGAAAATGCCTGCAGGTCCCCTACCCTCTTGACAGAGGACTCAAAGGAAGCATCCTGTAGTGCTGGAAGAACCAGGAAAAGGTCCCAAGAGGGTATAGAGGGGGGTTGAGGAGGATTTAATCGTCTTGCCCCCCTAAGGTAACATTACGACCAGGTCGTGCTTTCCTACTATTTTGCCATCTTTGTGGTCGTGATATGCTGAAATAGCGGCAGCATGTACTTTGAGGGTGGAGGGAGACAGCCTTTGCTCAAACCCTTGCTGCAAGAAGGAAAGCATGGACCCTATCGAACATCTTCGAGGGTCTTCTCGGCAAGAAGAACACCATTCGAGGTGTTCCACTTCAGGTTCCACTTCAAGGCATACACACGTCCTGTGGACGGCACCCGTGCAGAAGTGATGGTGTTAAGTACCTGTGGGGGTAAGTCACCTAGAACCTCTGCGTCCTGTCCAGGGACCAGACATTGAGTTTGGACACGGAGTTTGCCATAGGGTGCCCCGTCTCTGAGTCAGAAGATCCTTCCTCAGAGGAATGGGCCAGGGAGGGACTATGACGAGGAGCATGAGTTCTGGGAACCAAGTCCAGATGGGCCAGTAGGGAGCCATCAGAAGGACCTGCTCCTCATCCTCCCAGACTTTACGCAGAGTCAGTGCAAGTAGGCTCACTGGGGGAAACGCATATTTGCGGAGGCCCCGGGGCCAGCTGTGGCCCAGTGCGTCCGTGCCAAGTGTTCCCTCGGTCAGGGAGTAAAACCGCTGGCAGTGGGAGGTCTCTAAGGAGGCAAACAGGTCTACCTGAGCCTCCACGAACTCTCTCCAGATCAGCTGAACTGCCTGGGGGTGGAGTTGCCATTCTCGCGGGGGCACAGCTCGTGATAGCTCATGGGCCACGCTAGGGATGGCGAAAACTAATAATTTTCTTGACCGACCACCGAGCCTCATTAGCCGGTTGAAACCGGTTAACCGATTAGTTTAAAATATGCCACGCTATTTGAAATAACAGCCATTTCGAGCCGCGCCTGCAATTTAGCAACTCTGTCGCATCTCTCTCTGCCTCCCGACCCGCTCACACACACACACACTGGCGCCGTGCTTCCACTCACGTCACTTTTTTTAAATCCCATACAGCGCGATACATGAGTCCCGCAAACGCGGCGCCGAGGAGCTTGTATGTAATCGGAGGACAAATGGCTCCTTAGTTTTGAAATGGTTTGGGTACAAGGTGATCGCGTTGAAAATAAAGGCGTTAGTCTAGCGTTAGAAGCTCATTTGAAACATTGCCGCGGCTCATTTAAGAAAATGACAGCTCTGAAGAGACGCCGCTTTAGTTTGAGGTAGTGCTAACAATAATAAAGAAAGATGATGATGATCATCATCACCTTATCTGTTACCACTGAAATGTAGATGTAATGTATTTCTACAGTATTACTACTGTATTTAAGCACTGTATCACACAAGTTGCAACTTACTGTGTCATTCATTTTGGTGAAATGGTCCCACACACTACGTTTCTTTGCACACTTCATCCTGTCGTCTGCGCTGGCTCTAACCTCCAGTGTTTTAGCCTGTAGCCTTTACTTTTCGCAAACCTTGTGAGCGCGTGAACCCAAACTCTGTGACCTTGCGCCAAATGTTTTTATTAGTTTATTAAGTACAAACAGGCGAGTTATGAAAAATTGAGTGTGAGGGATTTGTTCACTTCACACAAAAATATCTTGGAATGAGATGGCTTACTGTAGTAGCGTTTAGTCCACTGTCTATAATAGCCTAATTTAGAGATAACTTTTTTTTTTAACCGACTACCGACAACTTTGATCGGTTAACGTTGAGACGGTCAACCATCGGTCAAACGGTCATCGGTTAGCATCCCTAGGCCACACGGCTCGAAGCGACCTCAGATGCTTCTGACTCCAAAGGAAGAGATGGTGAGCAAAGTGCGACATGCGACGGGAGCGTAGTCCACCTTGTCGGTTGATGTACGCAACGGTACCCTGCATTTTAGCGGCCTTTTCAAGCGGCTCAGAGCGAGATGTACTGCTAGAAACTCGAGGCAGTTGATGTGCCAATGCAGTGTGGGGTCCGTCCACACCCCTGACACTGCATGCCTATTGTACGTGGTACCGCAGCCGGTGGCAGATGCATCTGTGAATACCACAGAATGCCTGGATACCTGTTCCAAGGGGACTCCTGCCCGCAGGAACGAGGGGTCTGACCACGGGCTGAAGGTCTGGTGGCACGCTGGTGTGATTTCCACCCGGTGAGTGCCGTGATGCCATGCCCATCTTGGGACTCGGCCGTGAAGCCAGTGCTGAAGCGGTCTAATTTGAACATTTACATTTACATTTATTCATTTAGCTGACGCTTTTATCCAAAGCGACTTACAATTGCTATATATGTCAGAGGTCGCACGCCTCTGGAGCAACTAGGGGTTAAGTGTCTTGCTCAGGGACACATTGGTGTCTCACAGTGGATTCGAACCCGGGTCTCTCACACCAAAGGCATGTGTCTTATCCACTGCGCCATCACCACCCCGGTCTAATTTGAAGCAGGCCGAGCAGGGTTACCGCTGCCATATGCCCCAGGAGCCTCTGAAAGAATTTCAGTGGGACCGCCGTCCTGCCTTTGAACGTGTTAAAGCAGTTCAGCACCAACTGAACGCGTTCCTCTGTGAGTCGTGCTGTCTGTTGGATCGAGGTTGGATCGAGGCAGAGGCACGGTGACTCCGCCCCTTTGCAGGAACGAGAGACTTGACCGTAGCTCCGAGATGGTCATCTTCCCACAATGGGTGCATGATTTATCCACAAACGCTGCCTCAGCGTGTTCGAGGCCCAGACACACGAAGCAGCGATCGTGACCATCCCGTGACCCCAGGTAACGACTGCATCCAGAAACACACAGATAGAAATTCATCTTGAAAAAGACGTGATCTATCTGTGTAAGCACTTTTAGGGACTGCTCTCACTGGTGCTGAAGCATGCAAGGGAACGGTCACCGCGAACACAGACAGGAATATGCACCTGTCTGTGCGCTGTCTCTCTCTCTCTCACTGGCAGGTCTTACCAGCTGTAAAAAAAAGATCTTGAGCGCTCTCACTGGCGTACCTTACTAGCTGTTAACCAGCCTTTTTTTTTGCTCAAAAAACTGAGAGAGAGAGAGAGAGAGAGAGAGAGAGAGAGAGAGAGACGCTCGCGCTGGTGTGCAGTCTTGATAGAAGGCAGTGAAGTGCTTGGCTCCGAAGCAAAATGCTGAAGTGCAATCGCACCTGCTGCTCATTATATACCCGCGCTGCGAGGATGAACAGCTGATGCAAATGACTGCATGCAAATGTGCCTTGGCTCGTTTAGTTTCACTCAAAGTAGATTGGCCTCTCTAGCGAGATTCCTATTCAACGGTCACAACATATGTAGAGAGTGACCGACTGATAGGGAACCACTGTCACTTGTCTTTATTAATGTTTTAAATGCATATTAGTTAGGGTAGTAGTTTTAGCTGTGGTATTGCAATTGGAATATAGAATTGTGAATTTTCATTGGTATCTACATTTTTGGTGTCATAACTGCCTCTTTTTGCAAAAATAGTTTCATGGTTGGTAAAAAAATATATTTATGGCTGGTACATTTCCCTAGCCACCAGCCATTGGCAGACATGGCAAAAAGTTAGTTTCAGGCCCTGCCTCTAGATAAAATGTCTCAGCTTACTATTGTAACCATAGTTCCCTGAGAACAGGGAACGAGACGATGCGTCGATCGACGCCATGGGAACGCCCCCAGCGTGACTGCGTCTGAAGCATCTATGTCAACTAGTCCAATGGAAAGAATGAGCGTCACGGGCGGGTGACGTCATGACCAGGAAATGATAAAAGCACATCCGGTGCAAACCGGCATTAGCTTCGAAAATTGCCGAAGCAAGCCGATCACAGGGATGCAGGAAGTATGGCAGGGTGACGCATCGTCTCGTTCCCTGTTCTCAGGGAACTATGGTTACAATAGTAACCTGAGACGTTCCCTTACGAAGGGAACTCAACGATGCGTCGATTGACGCCATGGGAACGAGAATACCCAAAGCGCCAGAATTCCAAGTACCTGAGTGTTAGTCTGTTGTAACTAAGCACTAAGCACCTGAGAACCTGGGGCAGCATCCAGGTCCAGGCAGTAAAACCTAATGAATGTGAGCGGTGAGGACCAGCCTGCCGCATCACACACATCTTGAAGAGAAACTCCAAGTAATAAGGCTTTAGAGGCCGCCATACCCCTCGTAGAGTGAGCTCTGACCGCCAAAGGACACGGCTGGTCAGAGTACTCGTATGCAAGTGAAATAGCCTC
Organism: Gila orcuttii; assembly: GCA_026230005.1. Taxonomy (NCBI): domain Eukaryota; kingdom Metazoa; phylum Chordata; class Actinopteri; order Cypriniformes; family Leuciscidae; genus Gila; species Gila orcuttii. The sequence goes on along the minus strand of JAPDVR010000016.1, from coordinate 26,623,004 downwards.
AACTATCCACTTACTAACCGTCTGTTTAGAAGCAGGAAGACCCTTCTCAGGTGATCCAAGCAAATAAATAACTGGTCGGACTTCCTCATTGAAGATGTCCGATAAACATAAGTATCCAGTGCTCGCACTGGACACAAGAGGTTCAGCCTTTCCTGGTCCGCAGTGTGCCACGAAGGAAACGTGAAATCAGGGGGTCTCGACCCAACGATGTACCCCCCACAGGGCGTGGTAAGCCGCAATGGCCGCCACGTAGACCTAAAGCGTGGAAGGACATAGACCTGACGTAAAGCGCTCCTGCAGGAACTCGAGTACTGTGTTCACAGAACAGTTAACCGGATCCCACTGATGTCGGTGACACCATACAGAAAAAACTTTCCATTTAAGCGCATGTAGTTTCCTAGTAGCTGGAGCTCTGGAGCTTAGAATGGTCTCAACAACCTCAGTTGAGAGACCACTCTCTATGAGTTGGGCCCCCTCAGAGGCCAAACCCACAGGTTCCAAATCTCCGGTCGGGGGTTTTGAAATATTGTGCCCCCGGCCTGAGACAGAAGGTCTCTCCTGATCGGGATTTCTCCAAGGGAGGACCGTCTAAGAGATGGATCAGGTCCGCAAACCAGATCCGACTCGGCCAGCGTGGTGCTACTAGCAGTAGGCTTATTCCGTACTGGCGAACTCGCTCCAGAACTCCTGGGTGCAGAGCAACAGGGGGAAATGCGTACAGACGTAGCCTCGGCCACGTCTGCACCATAGCATCCAGCCCGGGGGGCTGGGTGAGTAAGGGAGAACCAAAGTGGACAGTGCGTCGTATGCTGAGACGCAAACAGATCCCCCTCTGCTTGGCCGTAAAACTCCCAAATAATCCCCTGGCCTCAGCTCCTGCCTCGACAGGATGTCTGCTCCAATATTTTGGTCCCCAGGAATATACACTGCCCTCAGGGAGAGTACCTTCCCCAGAGACCACAGGAGGATCCTCAGACCCCCCTGACGGTTCAGATAAGAGACCACCGATGTGTTGTCTGTACGGACGAGCACATGATGACCCCTCAGGTCTGGGAGGAATTGCTTCAACGCATTGAAGACAGCCATCATCTCCAGGCAATTTATGTGCCACGAGAGATGATGACTCTTCCACAGACCCTGAACCGAGCGGCCTTCCATTATCGCTCCCCAGCCGGTGAGGGAAGCATCTGTCGAGATAGTAACTCGATGGCAAAGAGCTCCAAACACCGGACCCTGAGTTAAGAACCAGTGCTTCCTCCATATAACTAAGGCACGAAGGCAACGCCGCGTGACCTTGATCATACGAAGTGGGTTTCCCCTCGGGGAGAACCCTCTAGTCCTGAGCCACCACTGTAAAGGCCTCATGTACAGCAGGCCAAAAGGTATCCCGTTGGACGCTGCTGCCAAAAGACCCAACAGTCTCCCGAACTGTTTTACAGTGTGTGACTGGCCTAGCTTCAGCTCTTTTGTGGCTGACAGGATAGCAGCTACACGAACGGGCGATAGGGTGGCCCGCATCGTCACTGAATCCCATACCACACCAAGGAAAGTGGTTCTCTGTACTGGAGAAAGCACACTCTTCTTGGTATTGAGCCTCAACCCCAACATCTGCATATGAGCGAGAACGACACCTCGGTGCCGAACCGCCAACTGCTCTGATTCCGCTAGAATCAGCCAGTCGTCGATGTAGCTCAGAATACGTATGCCCTGCAGCCTGAGCGGGGCTAGAGCTGCATCTACGCATTTCGTGAACGTGCGGGGTGATAGAGCTAGACCGAAAGGAAGTACCCAATACTGGTATTCTTTGCCCCCGAAAGAAAACCTTAGGAACCTCCTGTGCTGAGGGAGGATGGAGACATGGAAGTAAGCGTCCTTCAGATCTATCGTGACAAACCAGTCCTCGGATCTGATTTGAGTCACGATCTGTTTGAGTGTCAGCATCTAGAACTTGAGTTCCTGTACTGAACGATTTAACAGACGAAGATCTAAAATGGGACGCAACTCTCCATCCTTTTTTGGAACAAAGTACCCCTGTTCTATAGCTTCTTTCGCTAACAGGGCCTTTACCTCTTGCTTCATTACCAGAGCCTGCTCGGGATGCACCACTGTGGGCAACACCCCGCTGTAACGAGGAGGACGTGAACCAAACAGGATTCTGTATCCTTTCTCTACAATCTGCAGGACCCAACGAGAAATATTCGGCAGAAGCTTCCACGCTGCCAGAAAATTTACTAAGGGAACCAGTCTCTCGAGGCTGGTCTCTGGTGTTAACGAGACAGCCAGTCCCGGAGCCTGAAACATAATGGCAGGAACTACCTGAACTGGCTGCTCTAAAACCCCCCTCAGAGGGCGCGAAACCGATGCAGTGCCGCAGCATAGCATCAGCGACTCGCCGAAGCACCAAGGGTGACGGGGTTGGCAGAACGGTCCCGTGAGGACCCCGAAGTGGAACGGGCACCGTATTCTGAGGTGTACACCGCTCCACTTCGGTCGGGGCTGTCCTCACAGGTCTGACGCCAGTGACGTCAGGACCTCTTTTTTTTTTTTTTTTTTGAGCCGAAGTCTTCTTCGCCTGAAGAACGGTCCTCAGATCCGGCTTCGACTTAGAAGACTTCGACTGAGAGTGTTGCGCCTGTTTCCATTGTTTATGTGGAGGTGCACGAGACAAAACACTCTCTTTCTGTTGCACATGATATGATGAGCTCGACGGCTGGGGCTGCTCACGCCCAGCAGCCCCAGGGGGCTGGACACGGCGAGGGATAAACTTTTTAAAAGCGTCAGCTTGCTTCTTAGACTCCTGAAATCGCTCGACGACCGCGTGGACTGCGTCGCCAAAGAGACCAGAAGGTTCAAGCGGAGCATCTAATAAAAAAGCTCGATCTTTTTCTTTAATCTCTGACAGATTTAACCATAAGTGTCTCTCAGTAGCTACCAAGGCTGCCATAGACCGCCCAATTGCTCTGGCGGTCTCCTTAGTAGCCCTGAGAGAAAGATCGGTAGCACGACGAAGTTCTCGAATATCGTCATGAGTAATTCCCTCACTACTATCCAGATCCCCCAGCAGGTCAGCTTGATACGCCTGTAGCACTGCCATTGTATGCAGACATGCTCCAGCTTGACCTGCTGCCGTATAAGCTTTGCCCACTAAAACCGAGGTGGCTTTAAGCGGTCTAGTGGGCAAAGCCGAGGCTTTCAGGGACGATGCGGGTTACCAGGCGTCGCCTCATAACCATACTCTTTTAGCCCTCTTATTCTCGAATAAGTGTTAACTTGAGGGCTAAAAAGTCGTGAAGAGTAAGGTTTATTCCACGATTTCGATATTTCATTGTGAAGATCAGGAAAAAAAGGGAAGCTCTCGTGGTGGAGATAATGTAGTGGATGATAAAAAGCGCTCATCTAATTTACTTTTAGGACGAGCGCCTTTATTCTCAGATGGCCATACAATATTTAATTTTTTTACAGCCCGTGACATAACATCCACCAGCTCATCATATGCTGGGGAAATAAATTGTGAATCTTTTTCCCCCCTGTGTGTGCTTTCACTCTCCATACTCATAACATCGACCTCCTCGGAGGAAGAGCATTGAAGTAATGGAGGGCTCTCTCCCCGGGCGGAAGAAACCGCAGAGCGTGCTTCCGACACCGGGGGGAGAGCGCTGGATCTTCCGGGTAAGGAAGGAGAAAAGGCCAAGGGACCCGTCTCCAACCCCTCCGAAAGATCCTTCTGCGATCCCCAGGAATGCATTCTCCGCGCCGCCTCGGCAGACGCGGGTCCTGATCCCTGAGGATCGCGAGCCTGCCCACTCTTTACATCAAAGAGTGACAGGCGAGAGCGGAGCATGCGGAGCGGTAGCATTTCACAGTGTTGACACTCAGCCTCCTCGAAGGCTGAGACCGCATGCTCCACTCCCAAACAAATGACACAAAGCTCGTGTGTGTCCCCACCCGTTAAATAACGCGGGCAGGGAGGAACACACTGCTTGTACACTTGTTTCGCCATAACGTTTCCAAATAAATTGCAACAGACAACAATAAATAGACAGAGACAGTATAACACAGATCGCTTGCTGAGGCAACAGAAGCTAATGCCGGTTTGCACCGGATGTGCTTTTATCATTTCCTGGTCATGATGTCACCCGCCCGTGACGCTCATTCTTTCCATTGGACTAGTTGACATTGATGCTTCAGACGCAGTCACGCTGGGGGCGTTCCCATGGCGTCGATCGACGCATCGTTGAGTTCCCTTCGTAAGGGAACTTAAACGTATTGTTATTTTTATCCATCCAATCAAATTTTGTATTGTAAACAACAATGACAGTTTTAACTTGTCCATGAGACAATCAACGACTAGGTGTGCATTCACATTGGGTGGTTCTTTTATCTTCATGTTGTGCATTACAATCATTTAAAGTCATGTGAAAATCATTAAAATAAGAGTGAACAATACAGGCAATATTAAATATGCATTCTGTGAAAAGAACTCTTAAAGGTATAGGTCACCCAGAAATGAAAATTCTGTCATCAGAACATACATTTATATATATTTCAAAATCAATAAGAAGACATGTTTCTATTGTTGGACATCTTATTCAGTTATGCTTCTCAGGGAACTTTATACTTGTTTTATACTTTATATGATGTCACAAGGCAAAGATTATATTAATGACAACAATAATTTTTGTGCTATGATTAGAATGTGTCATCAGTTAAAAAAACACATTTTCTCAATGAAAGCATAATGAAAGCACAAAAACTACTTTGGGACAGTTTTGTGCATGTTGTATTCTCTAAGTGTACCTATTTATAGTGCCATAAAGTATATGACCTTGCTTATCGTGGATATTTCACCAAGAAGACAATTCTCACCTGCTGATATACACAGCGATTATCAAGAAGAACTAAAGAAGTTTCGAAAACATATGTAAGTGGCAGCTTGTGACGCACTAATAACACAGCTAATGAGCACATACAATTAGTATTCAACCGGAATGAGCCAGATGAGTGGAGGCATAATAGAGAGCACTAAATTAAGCAGTAAATCAACACTGAGACTGCAAATCATCTGAAAAGACTCACGCGGTATCGCAGACTCTAAACACATGCTGCTAGGTGAGTGAGGTTTTTGTGAGAAATGAGAAGAGACTGCTACTAACCCAAAGGCCGAAGAAGAATTACATTGGAGAAAGCAGCTTTTAAAAACAAGGCGGAGCGCATTTCACACAGTCTAAATTGAGATGACATGGCTATTATTGCTGTATGTGCTAAGTGAGTGCCTGAAGGACACCCGGCCAGCCTCATTGTCAAAACTCAGAGAGGCAAATGACTTGTGAAATAGCCAGAATGGGTGCCGTTTCCTTTCCACAAGACCCATGATTGTCATAAGTGCCGCCTGTAGCCGAGCTGACTGGAACCTCTTCATTCCTTCGTACTCAGGAAAACATTACTGTCTTGATGAAAATCACAGAAGCAGGCCCCAGTGGAGCGTAAATGCAAGGTGCGATACATAGTGATAGTAACGGGAAAAGATTAACGGAAAAAATATAGATAATGAACTGACTGCCATAAAAGTCTCTCTAAAAGTCATATAAAAAACATCTGCCACATTGCTATTAACATTTAAGGCTATTAGTGGGTTAGAGGAAAGATATTTTCCATTTAATGAAACTGTTTCAGAACAAGTTTCACCATCTTTAACATGCAGTATTTAATATAATAATATACTGTAGTTCTTTACAGTATATTATTTCCATGAAGTATTCTTTTTAAAAGTATGCTTAAGTGTACTCATTCACAAGTAAACATCATAAATTGATTGCTATGGTTTTTTTTTTTTTCATTTGCATTTAAATTATGGCTGTTGCATCAAAAGCAACTCATGATGACATAAAGATGAATCAATTATTTACTTCATATGTTCTCAAAACTAGAAGTAAGTCTATAGTATGCATAGACTGCAATGCTGCATGTTTGTTTATAGGCAGGGAATGTCCTGTAGCAACGTAGATAGTTACATCATTATTTGACTCTCAATTCAGTGGAACCGTGGGCCAGAATAAAGAAAGAGAGAGAGGTACACACGTCAAATGGAGAAAGAGGTACATTTCGTAACAAACCAAATATTATAAGTCCCCCTCCTCTCAGTGTGCCCTTCATGCCCCCTTTAACAAGCGAGGCATTGGAAGGCGGTCTGTGTGACTACAGGGGCCGAATGACGCAAACTAGGGAAGCAGCTGAGCACTCAAAGCTCATCCTGAATATCAGTCCTCTGGTCTAATGCATCACTCTGGGGTAAAGGACTGGAGCTGAAAGGGTGGTTCACATCGGAGGGAAGTGCATACTAAGGCTTACGGCTTTATTGAACTTCTAAGTGGAGTAGCTTTACAATGTGCCAGTGTCACACAAGACGTTTCAGATACTAAACCATGTTCGAGTACCTCTTATTTTCTCCTTTTATTATTCACGATGGAGCATTTGCTGCCGACAGGAACAAGGCCAGAAACTAAATAGAATGTCAAAGCATAAAATGTATTACAGCTGAATGCCCATTCACAGAGTTTAGACGAATTGTCCATTATAGTTATGCGCAGAAAAAAAAAGAGGATAAGATCAGGCTGGGGCAAACATGATGGTGTACATGAAGCCAAGTAGATGGAAGCAGAACAAAATTACAGCTACTTCAACAAACAACCTTAACATTTCGCAAAGAGCAACAATCTTTTATGAAACCTTCTGTGTTTATGGATCATAAATCATAAACGTGTGCCAAAGAGAACATAAGAACTGTTTATTCATATTTATTTGTCACCACTGTGCCTTTGAGCAAGGCACTTAACTTTGGGTTGCTACAAAATGATTTTTTTTTTCTCAATAACTGGTCTACTGTAAGTTACGTTGCATAAAAGCATCAGCTACATATGAGGTTTTCAAACTTTCTGATGTCAAGCACTATCAAATATGATGATCCCCTGCAGCGGACCCATTTCTTAAAATATAAAGGTATATATTTGTAAATGTTGTAAAAATATATTGATCATTGTCAGTTCATGTTAGTTAATACATTAACTAATGCTAATAAATTACACCTTATTGTAAAGTGTTACCAAATAATGCATCACGGTTTATTTAAAAAAATATACATAAAAAAATATTTATACAATTATTTTTTTCTCTATCAAATGTTCCCTGAAACCATTAGCACCTCTTTGTGCTTCCCTGGTGTGAAAAGCCCCATCTAACACGACTATTTGCTTATTGCTTATTCACTGTCCAGCAACAATATGTTTCTCTTTGTAAAGGTTTGCCTGTTGCTCGACTTTAAGAGTTTGTTAGGTTCATAATCACATGTGATCACTGCAGTTGGTGAACGATTTACTTGGCAAGGGACTTTGTGTGGCCACACATAGATCACCATGGAAACAACATCACTACACAGTCCGCAGAACTAAACTCTCAAGTGCTTGTCCTCGCTGGCGAAACAATTTATGGCTGCCATGACAACAGCAACTGCAGTCATGTGTCAAGACTATACGTTTATGGAATTTAAATTAATAGCACGTGATTTATATACAACCAAGATGCCCCGTGAGCATCCTGAACTGAAAGGGCAAGGTCTTTTTTCTTGTTTTTTACCTGTCAAGGGATATGCAGCACAGGTGTAGGATGGAGGCGGTGGTCAGCAGAACGTCCAGAGAGGTGCGGACCAGGCAGAAGGTCTCTCCGTAGATCCAGTTCTGATGGATCAGTTCTATGGCACCAAACGGCATCACCAGCACTGACACCAGCAGGTCAGCAAACGCCAGCGAGACGATGAAGTAGTTGGTTTTGATTTTTCTGCAGCAGAAACAAAGACATATTACTTTTGGTAACACTTTAGTTTAGAGTCCAATTCTAACTAGTTGCTTATTAGCATGCATATTATATGATATTGGCTGTTTATTAGTACTTAAAAAGCACATATTAATGCCTTATTCTGCATGACCATATTCTACATCCCTTAATCCTACATAATACCTAAACTTAACAACTACCTTACTAACTATTAATAAGCAATAATTAGGAGTTTATTTTGGTAAAAGTCATAGTTAATAGTTAGTTAAAGGGTTAGTTCACCCAAAAATTAAAATTAAGTCATTAATTACTCACCCCCATGCTGTACCAACCCCGTAAGACCTTCGTTCATCTTCGGAACACAAATGAAGATATTTTTGATTAAATCTGAGAGGTGCATCACTGCTACATAGGCTGCCTAAGGGAATGAAACTTGACGGCCCAGAAAGTCATTGAAGAAAATGTTTAAATATTCCATGTGCCTACAGTGGCTCAACTATAAGTTTATCAAGCGACGAGAATACTTTTTGTGCGGGGAAAAAAACAACATAAATAACGACTTTATTCAACTATTCCTTTTCTTCCTTGTGGGCCTGAGACGAGAGTTCAAGAGATTTTCACGACGCATGCGCGAGAACTGAGAAGAGACCGTTCTTCTTCTAATACTTCTTGTTCAGTTCTCGCGCATGCTTCGTGGAAATCGAAAAACAAGGAAGAAAAGGAATAGTCGAATAAAGTCGTTATTTATGTCTCGTCGCTTGATAAACTTATAGTTGAGCCACTGTAGGCACATGGAATATTTAAACATTTTCTTTAATGACTTTCTGGGCCGTCAAGTTTCATTCCCATAGGCAGCCTATGTAGCAGTGATGCACCTCTCAGATTTAATCAAAAATATCTTCATTTGTGTTCCGAAGATGAACGAAGGTCTTACGGGGTTGGTACAGCATGGGGGTGAGTAATTAATGACTTGATTTTCATTTTTGGGTGAACTAACCCTTTAATAGTGAGAACTGGATCCTAATCTAAAGTGTGACCTCACTTTCTTCTCTTTTAGCTTTTTTAAAAAAATTCAGATAAATACAATTGTAAATGTTTATTTTCTGTTTTTAAAGATTTTTAGGTGAAAACAATTAGTAAACAAGCATGGACACAAAATAATTTTTTCAAAGTTGCAATTAAAACAAATAATTATAATTAATAAAATCAATAATTATTGAAGTGTTTTCAAGAAAATACTTCAGTCTTTCTACTGCAAAATTTCATGTTTAACTGAATTGCTGTTTCTTTGTAATTATTTGTGAAATTTACTAGCAATGTCTGAGTGAAAAAGTGTTTCAAATCCTACTACACCAATAGTTGATTCAGTGTATTATAAATATCGTCCATGCGACTTGTGTGCAAATTAAATTTTCCTTTTTGAGTGAATTATCCCTTTAAATTCAATAATAAATGTAATCACAGCAGCTTGACAAGATGTGTCCCTTCATGATTAGAAGTTAATATTCACTATTAAATCATTTGGAGAAAACAGTAACAAGATATCTACTGAACGTGTCTGCGTGTGTCTGTGCTATGTGTGTGGTACGTTGCTGATAGGTTGTCATAATGTTCGCTCCCCTTGATAATGTCCAGAGCTCTGCGCACCCAATTAATGAGTAATAAAACTCTTGCTTGACCATCTGAAAACAGATATCTATATAGAGCTCACTGAGAAGCATTAATAGGCTCAAATCATTCTGTCACGTAACCATAACATGGCATAAAATCCGCATACCAGCTGCCTGTGAACAATATACATCTTTGAAAGAATGCAGAGAGGGGCACTGATTGGCTTTCATGAACATTTGACAGCAATTCTGAAGAATGAAAAGCAACATGCACCCAATAATTACACCATTAGATAGTGTGTCAGTATTTACAAATCCCTTTTGGATGCATCATTAAAGCAAAATGGCACCAGATGTTCCATTTGACCCTAGCAGCCTCTTTTAAAGACATTTGTCATTACTATCACAACATAACATTTGGCACGTGATTCAAATGGTAACATTGAGATTATTTTTAGATTATTTTTTCCCCGGACTTTTAATATCAGAAAAGCATTACACAGGTGGTAGAGTGGAAACATGACCTTTGAGTGAAAGAATCTGGGTGGTATGGGACAGGATAAGCAATATATAAATCAGAAGGAAGTATAGTATGTGAAATAGAGGAAGGAATGTATGAAGTGATGTTTGAGGAGATAAGAAGCCTAGCGCTGCCTCCCGGCTTTAGACACAAAAGAAACCAACAGCTTTTTTAGTACAGAGCTCCCTAAACTGTTTCTTCTCTCCTTCACAAGCGTTCATAAGACAAAAAACATGAAGGCAACAGTTTTCAAGTGTGTATATATATATATAAACAATCCATTTTCAAGGGGCGGCTCCTTTAAGGCTTGTCAGTAAATGGCCACTGTTATGATTTGCTAACGTCATTGCATAGGAAACAGTATCAACATCCACTCACTATTGTATGCAACTAAGTGTTTTGAAACCTTATCCACTGTGCCTCGTTTACAAAACAATCTGTAGTCAAATGCTCCGAACAAACAAAATCCTCAGACGTAATTCAGGACGCCACTAAAATAAACCATCCCCTTCTTTCCGATGCTGGAATCCTTCTGAAGTCTCTAGAGAGAGATGCAAACGAGCTGTTTAAACTGTACGCGTCAAAGCGATCATTCGTTCACTCTTCTATTTCTCCTGTTGTCGACAGTCTTAAGTGTGTGGAGTATGTCAGAAACTGAACCAATATCTACTATGTCCAGTGTAGACAGCATCAGTGATTAAAATGGGTTCTATTTTCTTTTTTATGCGACACTAGGGCTGGGTATCGAGTTCAATACTTTTTAGGCACTGACCGAATTGCCTCAATACCATCGAGTATAAAAAAAAAAACATCTTGTTGTTTGGTACCAAATTTCGATACCTAAGGGGTTAATCTCATCAACGCCAGTGAGCCAATAAGCATGCAGCATAATTGGCTGTGGCGAGGCATCACGGAAAAACACTAGTTTACACTGGTTATGTCCAGAGACGTGGCTCACACGTGAGGGTGTAGTGTGTAAGCGTCCCAACCCCCATAGATTTAAGAGATGTGAAAAAGATCAAGTAAAAGATGTGGAAAAGATCAAAAGTGTGGCTACATTTCAACAGTGCGCGATGCAATATTTGCGACAAAATAATGGCTACCAAGACTGGCAACAAAACAAATCTGATGAAGCATTTCACAGTGCACGGAATAAACTTAAGAGCATTAAGTTGCTCTGTCTTCGACTGCAAAAAGAACTGGAGTGCGTCACAAATGAACCGAAACTCTGCGTATAGGCTACTTGCCTCACATACATGAGAAACAGGCATATAGAAAGCTTGAAATGTCTACTTTTAAACTAACCAATTTGAATCGAAAACAAATATTCTCTGTTTATGCAATCCAAATGAAGGGTGCATTTCTCTCTATAGGCGCGCACGTTCACTATACTGCAGAGATGACGAGTCAGCAACGTCAACTTCATCTTTGCAGTCAACACTGACTCAGAAAACAGTAGTTTATTAATAATGTTTATTAACAATTAAAATGTCTCCTTTCTATTTTTTCCCTAACACATTCATTATCATTAGGCTACTTTTGCCAGTGCTTTGCGGCAAGCTTTATGCGTGCTAAGGCCGAGGCATATATTCCGCCCCCCAGTGGTCTCTTTGAGTCCGAAACTGAACAAACTGAAAAAAATCAAACCAACGTTTTTTGAGGTAATATTTAATGTAATTAAAACAGACTTCATAAAATTGGCATCGAAAAAGTATCATTCAGGAACCGGTATCAGAGTCAAGGTATCGGTATCGGTATCGAAAATTATTGAACAATACCCAGCCCTACGCAACACTCACAACCAGTGTAGGCAAATGTCAGCCGTTAAACTATTTTCCGATGTCTTGCTCTGGGGAAAATCAACAACAACTGTAAATTAAACGGGTAAATGGTCAAACAATGCAACCATATTATTTATTCATGCTCTAGTGCATGCTGGGAATTCCAGCAGTCTGAGTAACCTGTATCTGTGCTGCTAGTTAGCACCTAAAAAAAAAAAAACTTATAAAATGTATAATAGAAAAGCTGCTTTGACATGCATTACTTCCATACTTCAGTTTGTAAAAGTAAACAACAATAGAAACAACAAAAGAAAAACCCAAGAATAATTGGTTATTTTGTCAGCGTTGAAGGGAGAGTGGAAGACAAAAGGAGGTATTGTCTCAGTGTTTTGTCCATACAATGTACGAATTGAGAAATTGAACTGAGAAATGTCTTAGTGTTTTTTTGTCCATACAATGTTAGTAACCAACATGCTTGAAAATATCTTCTTTTATGTGCCACAAAACATGAGAGTGAGTAAATAATTTAAGAATTTATAAATAATTTTAAGAAACAATAAAAGAATTTTTGGACAGACATTTTTTGGGTGAATTAAGAACCTAAGAATCGTTTTACAGATTCAGAAGGTCCATATCAGCAGCTTCATTAGAATTTCACATTCGTGATGGTGTTGACACTTTCTAGACAGTCTGAAATGATGGTAATTACAGTAAGATATGGTACAGTGTGGGTGGGGATCTGGAGCTTAAGCAAACAACCACGTTTATTTCCTGTCAGACTTGGACTATTTCTGTTAAAAAAGGACTCAGAGCTCCATTCAGCCAGTGGCTTTCATTGATATAAAAACAATAGCAGCATAGTTTTCCAAGAACCCAGCAGGACTCCAAAGGAGTAATTAACAAGCTGCTAATTAATTACCAACTGAAATGAAACCCAAAGAGGCTATGTAGAAGTGTTTATGAGCTGGTGAACTGCTTAACTAAAACAAAAACCATTAAACTGAAACTGAGTGTTCGGACGGCCTATTTTAAGGATATTTATCACTATCATCATGACATAACTTTTAGTGCATGACACTTCAAAGAGTTTCTTGGTAACCTTGATGAATGTAGATAATTGACATGCTTCAGAGATTTCATGACAAAAACATGGTGCCTACAGGCTTGAGAGACAAAAGAAACCTACAATGTTGTTTTAATTACTGTTTTTACTGGGTGAGCATAAGACACTTAAAAAAACAGATCACTAACTTTTGATTGATACTGTGTCTTACTATTTTGGATAAAATATTAATATTGCAATTCATCATATAAGTCATATTGTATCATATTGCTTTTTTATCACAGTTTAGTGGATAAATATTCAAGAAATTCCCAGTTTTTGTTCACTTTTTTTTTCTAATCAAAATGTGTGTTTTCTCAACAGAACATGTTTTCTTGGGAATACGGTTTTAATTGGTAAATGTATGTTTTCCCCCAGCAAGGTCTATGATTTCACTTTTCATTCTATTAGCCTTTGTAAAATCCAAACACATCCTCCACCAGGAAGTGAAATCACTTTCTGTTGGAAAACGTCTCAGGTTACTATTGTAACCATAGTTCCCTGAGAACAGGGAACGAGACGATGCGTCGATCGACGCCATGGGAACGCCCCCAGCGTGACTGCGTCTGAAGCATCTATGTCAACTAGTCCAATGGAAAGAATGAGCGTCACGGGCGGGTGACGTCATGACCAGGAAATGATAAAAGCACATCCGGTGCAAACCGGCATTAGCTTCGAAAATTGCCGAAGCAAGCCGATCACAGGGATGCAGGAAGTATGGCAGGGTGACGCATCGTCTCGTTCCCTGTTCTCAGGGAACTATGGTTACAATAGTAACCTGAGACGTTCCCTTACGAAGGGAACTCAACGATGCGTCGATCGACGCCATGGGAACGAGAATACCCAAAGCGCCAGAATTCCAAGTACCTGAGTGTTAGTCTGTTGTAACTAAGCACTAAGCACCTGAGAACCTGGGGCAGCATCCAGGTCTAAACTGTAAAATTTAACGAATGTGAGCGGAGAGGACCAGCCCGCCGCATCACAGACGTCCCGAAGAGAAACCCCATATAGTAAGGCTTTAGAAGCCGCCATACTCCTAGTAGAGTGAGCTCGGACCACCAAAGGACATGGCTGGTCCGAGTACTCGTATGCAAGTGAAATAGCCTCAACTATCCACCTACTGACCGTCTGTTTAGAAGCAGGAAGACCCTTCTTAGGTGATCCGAAGCAAATCAGTAATTGGTCGGACTTCCTAAATGAAGAAGTCCGATGCACATAAGTGTCCAGTGCTCGCACTGGACACAAGAGGTTCAGTCTTTCCTGGTCTGCAGATGCAAAAGGAGGAGGACAGAAAGCCTGCAGCACAATAGGCCTCGGAGTCAAGGTCGGCACCTTAGGGACGTACCCCTGTTTTGGATATAAGAATGCCTTGACCATCCCCGGTGCAAACTCAAGGCAAGTGGGGGAAACCGAAAGGGCCTGAAGGTCTCCAACTCTCTTAAGGGACGAAATAGCTAGCAGAAAGATAGTCTTAAAGGTAAGAAACTTATCTGAAACCGAATCTAAGGGCTCAAATGGAGCCCTAGAAAGGCCTTCTAGTACTATAGCAAGATCCCAAGCTGGCACCCTAGTGCGAGTTGCAGGCCTCAGCCTTAAAGTGCCACGAAGGAAACGTGTAACCAGGGGGTCTCGACCCAACGATGTACCCCCCACCAGGGCGTGGTAAGCCGCAATGGCCGCCACGTAGACTTTGAGCGTGGAAGGACATAGGCCTGACGTAAAGCGCTCCTGCAGGAACTCGAGTACTGTGTTCACAGAACAGTTAACTGGATCCCACTGATGTTGGTAACACCATAAAGAGAAAACTCTCCATTTAAGCGCATATAGTTTCCTAGTAGCTGGGGCTCTGGAGCTTAGAATGGTCTCAGCAGCCTCGGCTGAAAGACCACTCTCTATGAGTTGGGCCCCCTCAGAGGCCAAACCCACAGGTTCCAAATCTCTGGTCGAGGGTGAAATATTGTGCCCCCGGCCTGAGACAGAAGGTCTCTCCTGATCGGGATCTCGAAGGGAGGACCATCTAGGAGATGGATCAGGTCCGAAAACCAGATCCGACTTGGCCAGCGTGGTGCTACTAGCAGTAGGCTTATTCCATACCGGCGGACTCGCTCCAGAACTCCTGGGAGCAGAGCAACAGGGGGAAAGGCGTACAGACGTAGCCTCGGCCACGTCTGCACCATAGCATCCAGCCCCAGAGGGGCTGGGTGAGTAAGGGAGAACCACAGAGGACAGTGCGTCGTATTCTGAGACGCAAACAGATCCACTTGTGCTTGGCCGTAAAACTCCCAGATTTTCTCCACCACCTCGGGGTGGAGTCTCCAGTCCCCTGGCCTCAGCTCCTGCCTCGACAGGATGTCTGCTCCTATATTCTGGACCCCAGGAATATACACTGCCCTCAGAGAGAGTACCTTCCCCAGAGACCACAGGAGGATCTGGTGCGCCAGTTTGCAAAGCAGACGCGAACGCAGGCCCCCCTGACGGTTCAGATAAGAGACCACTGATGTGTTGTCTGTTCGTACGAGCACATGATGGCCCCTCAGGTCTGGGAGGAACTGCCTCAACGCATTGAAGACAGCCATCATCTCCAGGCAATTTATGTGCCACGAGAGATGATGACTCTTCCACAGACCCTGAACCGAGCGGCCTTCCATTACCGCTCCCCAGCCGGTGAGGGAAGCATCTGTCGAGATAGTAACTCGATGGCAAAGAGCTCCCAACACCGGACCTTGGGTTAAGAACCAGTGCTTCCTCCATATAACTAAGGCACGAAGGCAACGCCGCGTGACCTTGATCATACGAAGTGGGTTTCCCCTCGGGGAGAACCCTCTGGTCCTGAGCCACCACTGTAAAGGCCTCATGTACAGCAGGCCAAAAGGTATCACGTTGGACGCTGCTGCCAAAAGACCCAACAGTTTCTCGAACTGTTTTACAGTGCGTGACTGGCCTAGCTTCAGCTCTTTTGTGGCTGACAGGATAGCAGCTACACGAACGGGCGATAGGATGGCCCGCATTGTCACTGAATCCCATACCACACCAAGGAAAGTGGTTCTCTGTACTGGAGAAAGCACACTCTTCTTGGCATTGAGCCTCAACCCCAACATCTGCATATGAGCGAGAACGACACCTCGGTGCCGAACCGCCAACTGCTCTGATTCCGCTAGAATCAGCCAGTCGTCGATGTAGTTCAGAATACGTATGCCCTGAAGCCTGAGAGGGGCTAATGCTGCATCCACGCATTTCGTGAACGTGCGGGGTGATAAAGCTAGACCGAACGGAAGAACCCGATATTGGTATTCTTTGCCCCCGAAAGAAAACCTTAGGAACTTCCTGTGCTGAGGGAGGATGGAGATATGGAAGTAGGCGTCCTTCAGATCTATCGTGACAAACCAGTCCTCGGATCTGATTTGAGTCACGATCTGTTTGAGTGTCAGCATTTTGAACTTTAGTTTCTGAACTGACCGATTTAACAAACGAAGATCTAAAATAGGACGCAACCCTCCATCCTTTTTTGGAACAATGAAATAACGGCTGTAAAAACCCGACTCTCGGTCGGGTGAGTACACCTGTTCTATAGCTTCTTTCGCTAACAGGGCCTTTACCTCTTGCTCCATTACCAGAGCCTGCTCGGGATGCACCACTGTGGGCAACACCCCGTTGTAACGAGGAGGACGAGAACCAAACTGGATTCTGTATCCTTTTTCTACAATCTGCAGGACCCAACGAGAAATATTCGGCAGAAGCTTCCACGCTGCCAGAAAATTTACTAAGGGAACCAGCCTCTCGAGGCTGGTCTCTGGTGTTACTGAGACAGCTAATTCTGGAGCCTGAAACATCATGGCAGGAACTACCTGAACTGGCTGCTCTAACGCCCCCCTCAGAGGGCGCGGAACCGATGCTGTGCCGCAGCATAGCATCAGCGACTCGCTGGAGACCGCTGCGCCCTGAAGCACCAAGGGTGGCAGGGTTGGCAGAACGGTCTCGTGAGGACCCCGAAATGGAACGGGCACCGTATAATGAGGTGTACACCGCTCTACTTCGGTCGGGGCTGTCCTCACAGGCCTGACGCATGAACATCAGGACCTTTTTTTTTTCTGAGCCGAAGTCTTCTTCGCCTGAAGAACGGTCCTCAGATCCGGCTTCGACTTAGAAGACTTCGGCTGAGAGGGTTGCGTCTGTCTCCAGTGTCTACGTGGAGGTGCACGAGACGCAACACTCTCTTTCTGTTGCACATGATATGATGAGCTCGATGGCTGGGGCTGCTCACGCCCAGCAGCCCCAGGGGGCTGGACACGGCGAGGGATAAACTTTTTAAAAGCGTCAGCTTGTTTCTTAGACTCCTGAAATCGCTCGACGACCGCGTGGACTGCGTCACCAAAGAGACCAGAAGGTTCAAGCGGAGCATCTAATAAAAAAGCTCGATCTTTTTCTTTAATCTCTGACAGATTTAACCATAAATGTCTCTCAGTAGCTACCAAGGCTGCCATAGACCGCCCAATTGCTCTGGCGGTCTCCTTAGTAGCCCTGAGAGAAAGATCGGTAGCACGACGAAGTTCTTGAATATCGTCATGAGAAATTCCCTCACTACTATCCAGATCCCCCAGCAGGTCAGCTTGATACGCCTGTAGCACTGCCATTGTATGCAGACATGCTCCAGCTTGACCTGCTGCCGTATAAGCTTTGCCCACTAAAACCGAGGTGGCTTTAAGCGGTCTAGTGGGCAAAGCCGAGGCTTTCAGGGACGATGCGGGACCAGGCGAAAGATAGCTAGCTAAATTCTGTTCCGCCTGGGGCATCGCCTCATAACCATACTCTTTTAGCCCTCTTATTCTCGAATAAGTTTTAACTTGAGGGCTAAAAAGTCGTGAAGAGTACGGTTTATTCCACGATTTTGATATTTCATTGTGGAGATCGGGAAAAAAGGGAAGCTCTCGTGGTGGAGATAATGTCGTGGACGATAAAAAGCGCTCATCTAATTTACTTTTAGGACGAGCGCTTTTATTCTCAGATGGCCATACAATATTTAATTTTTCTACAGCCCGTGACATAACATCCACCAGCTCATCATATGCTGGGGAAATAAATTGTGAATCTTTTTCCCCCATGTGTGTGCTTTCACTCTCCATACTCATAACATCGACCTCCTCGGAGGAAGAGCATTGAAGTAATGGAGTGCTCTCTCCCCGGGCGGAAGAAACCGCAGAGCGTGCTTCCGACACCGGGGGGAGAGCGCTGGATCTTCCGGGTAAGGAAGGAGAAAAGGCCAAGGGACCCGTCTCCAACCCCTCCGAAAGATCCTTCTGCGATCCCCAGGAATGCATTCTCCGCGCCGCCTCGGCAGACGCGGGTCCTGATCCCTGAGGATCGCGAGCCTGCCCACTCTTTACATCAAAGAGTGACAGGCGAGAGCGGAGCATGCGGAGCGGTAGCATTTCACAGTGTTGACACTCAGCCTCCTCGAAGGCTGAGACCGCATGCTCCACTCCCAAACAAATGACACAAAGCTCGTGTGTGTCCCCACCCGTTAAATAACGCGGGCAGGGAGGAACACACTGTTTGTACATTTGTTTCGCCATAACGTTTCCGAATAAATTGCAACAGACAACAATAAATAGACAGAGACAGTATAACACAGATCGCTTGCTGAGGCAACAGAAGCTAATGCCGGTTTGCACCGGATGTGCTTTTATCATTTCCTGGTCATGACGTCACCCGCCCGTGACGCTCATTCTTTCCATTGGACTAGTTGACATAGATGCTTCAGACGCAGTCACGCTGGGGGCGTTCCCATGGCGTCGATCGACGCATCGTTGAGTTCCCTTCGTAAGGGAACAACACCACAAACACTAGTAATTATTCATTAAATTAATTCTGTGATTTTTGTGGTATTTACTGGTTTAAAAACATCCCAATTAAAAAGCATTCCATCTGCTTGACAAAAAAAAATGTCCTCACTCATGTAGGTGAACCAAGCAATGAGTAATTTTAGCTCTTTATTTGTCATCCTGTAAAGTTATAATGAATAAAGATTAACTGTCTGAATTTGATCTAAATATTTCTGAAAGTCTGCTATATCCTTTAATAGAAATACATGAACTCTGTTATTTTAAAAATTGCAGAGTGAGACGAAACTACATAACAATGTCTGCCATTCAGATTTAAACCCTGCAAAACCTAAAAAGAACCATCCAGAAAGAATTACCTCAAACATGAGTCATGTCAGTTCACTTGAGCTGCACAAATGAAATGCTAAAAAGGGATGTTTTCCCCTGGTGTGTCAGATAAGTGGAGAGCAGTGGGCGGAGATGGGCAGTTTCTGACCTGAGCTGCCGGTCCTTGCAGACGGCCACCATAACCAGCAGGTTGCCCAGGACGCTCATGAGCATGACCAGTGACAGGAAGCTGATGAGAGCAACCGTCTTCACCAAGCTGTTGCTGTGGTAACAGAGAGAAGACACAAACTTATTGAAAATCAGTAGATTGCATTGAACGAAGAAAATACTGATAAGTGTCATAGTCTTGAAGGCGACTAACAATAGCACAAACATTTCAGGTCCAGAAGACACTACTGGTGCATACTTTTCAGTGAAGAAATGCTTTCTTTAAAATGCATTTAAAGTAAGTTTGATTAGCTAATTTTTAAATGTTGACATTTAAGAAAGGTTTTGCCACCTCAATTCCCATGGAAACAGCTGCGTAAGAGCGCTGCCCAGGAATAGAAAGCACATTGCCCACACAGTCAAGACAATTCCTCCTTGTGAAAAAGGTCATTTCTTTATGTTACTGATGACGTGAATCTTACCAAAGTGTAGCATTGTTTGTTTCTAATCAATAGTTATAATGATTAAAACATTTATATTTCTGTATGTGCATTCGTTTCCAGTTTTTATTTACATAAGATTTAGATTAGTGCAGTAAATCTGCATATTATTATGCTTTGTGAAGGATCATGTGACTGAAGACTGGAGTAATGATGCTGAAAATTCAGCTTTGGCATCACAGGAATAAATTACATTTCAAAATATATTAACATAGGAAATGGTTATTTTAAATGGATATCATATTTCACAATATTACTGTTTTTACTGTAATCAAAATGCAGTCTTGGTGAGAGACTTTCAAAAATATTTAAAAAAATCTTACCATCCCCAACACTGTAAAAATGTAATTTCTTAAATTACATTAAACTGACTTTAAAAAGATCTTTCTTTTTTTTTTTACAGTGAAACATCTGAATAATAGTGTATATCTTACTTTTTTGGATAAAATATTAATCTCACAATTCAACAAATTATTCATATTGTATCATATTACAATTCTTTTATCACAGTTTAGTGGACATAAAAGTATATTTTTAATATTTTCACATTAGTTCTGAGCAGATATTCTAACATAAAATTGAATAATGCTACAAAGATTTAGATGGTAAATCGCATTGTGAAAATCATTTTCTTGTATATTTTAGAGACAGATAGAAAAATTACCATAATGCCTCTTGTACAACCTATAAACTCAAAAGTAGCTCTTATCCGACACAATGTTTTCCCTCAAGATTGACACTGACTATGTAATTGTAGGCTAAAGCCTGTTATTTTGACTGCAGGCTTTAAGAAGAGATAACCCCCTACCGCACATTAGAGACAAATGAACGGCAGGGAATTTGAAAAAACAGATAGAGTCAGCTCAACCGCAGAATGTTTGACACTTCTTTTGTTCATGAGGTATAAAGCTCTACCTGTCTAAAGACATAGCAGAAATCTGTGTTGATCTTGCAGTGAATGTCATGTCTAACGTGAATTTGTTGTTTAAAGAAACAAATTAGAATAAATCAGAAAAAAACAAGACAGCATGAAATGCCCAGTGTGAATTTAATAACCTCGAATTAGACCCTTCACTTAGATTACTTGGATCTGCTACTTTCTATGACAATATATTGGTAATTTCAAGAGTTTATATAATCCTAGAGTGAGATACTGTACATTGAATTGGCATTATGAATCCATTATGGCAGGGCTAGAGTCTACTGGAGTAAAGAAAGAAATACAAAAAGACAGAGAATTTAATATTATAGGTGCTAAGACGTGAAGCAGGAGATCAGAATGAGGAGGGAGATGGAAGAAAAAGGATCTCTGGAGTGAGGTAAGCAGTTGCTTATATGTCCTTGAAATTTTACTGCCGGCCGGGATTAAATGAACACGCTCCCCTAGAATAAAACTTAATTTTATATCCATACCATTGAACATAAGTCTACAGTCCATAGAAAGTTTTTGCACTTTTGGAAGTTCCCTTTCGAGGGAACTCAACACTGCGTTGAGAATCGACACTTTGGGGACGCTCCCTTAGCGTGCACCTCTGAAGTAAGAATGAAACTAATCCAATCCTGATTGGTGTTGCGTCATGACGTAACATGTGACGGCACATAAAAGTGACGCCGGCACACACACACATTAGCTTTTCGCTCTTCAGCAAGCGCTCTCTGTGAAACTGTCTGTCTCATTTGATGTTATTTGTCTGTGCTAAGCTCTATATTAAGGCGAGTGAACAATACACTAAGTGTGTGCACCCCTGCCCAAGATTATATATATGCCACAGGTGGGGACACGCATCAGCTGTGTGTGTGTGTATTGTTTAGGGGCGCAGCACGCACTGTCAGCTCTTGAGAGGGCTGCCTGTGCACACTGTGAAGCACTTCCTATTAGAGTGCTGCGCTCCCGCTTGGCTATATTATTTCCTGATGATGGCCAGGCTCGCGATCCCCACGATTCGGGTCTTGAATCGACGGCTTAGATCGTGGATATCGCAGAAGGATCTCGCGGATGAGAACGAGACTGCTGAGGCACCTTTTCTCTCATCATCCGCAGATTCTATGACACTCGTTCACGACGCAGAAGCCCGCGATGCGGCTTCTTCTGGCCGTGACGAGTGCCCAGTGCTCGAGCTATCTGTTTATAAGGAAGTAGATGTGCTCAGCATTGGGAACGAGCAACATGAGTCACACTCGCCGGTTTATGTTTCTGCTTATGTAGAGCTCGTGGAGGTTGTGATGCGTGCTGTGGCCAGACTAAATAAATAAATAAATATATATATATATATATCAGCTGGCCACAAAATAAGCAGGATGATCCCCGTCAAAATGAACTAGACGAGAGATTCCTGCAGCACCGTTCACAACCTCAGAGCCGGGGCTTCCTGTTTTTCCCAGATCTTTATAAAAAAAAAAATATATATATATATATATATATATGTGTGTAGATCCTGGGAAAAACCCCACTCTTTACGGATCTCATTACATTCATTATATGTTTATTCAAATGTGGTGGGTGCGAGAGAGTCGGGTTATGGCAAGATGCCGCAGATGGAGGAAGCTTTAGAGAGCTATCTTTCTCCTGATCCGGCAGCTTCACTTTAAGCCCCGGCGCCTCCCAACAAACTGTGCAGGGACACCTCTGCACTGGTTGGCTGGGCTTATATGGTGCAGGAAATCGATGTTGCTCTTCGGCCGTAAAAAACGTTTCGGGACACATCGGTTTCCAGCGAACGCAGGCTGCACTGTCCGCCCCACATTTTTGCGGCCAGGCAGCATTCGCGTTCGCCAATCGAGAATCATTTTCGGTCCAGCCCTGCCGGAAACCCGCTTCAGGGGGTCGAGAATGAATCCCGATTAATACCCGAAGCCAGGCTCGAGAGCCTGGTTCCTTTGGTAAAATATTTAGAAAAGAAAAGGTCAGGCTGGTGCGTGCCTGCACTCTATGACGATTTTGCAGGCGTACCAGGCCGATCTTCTTAAAGATCTAAGTGAGGCAAATATTTCCTGTTGGCCGCTCCGCTATCTCCTTCTGGCCTGTGTTCCAACGCTGTCACTACAGTCATTGACAGGTTTCAGGAAGCAAAAAAAAAAAAAAAAAGAAAAAAAAAAGAGAAGCGTTGCCTCTAGAGCCCCTCCTGCGGGAGTTTGGCAACAGAGGAAGCACTCTCAACCGAAGTCCTCCAGCCAGTAGGGTGACCTGAGGGCCGTCCTTCAGACGAAGAGGTCCTAATGGTAGTGTAGGACCTCTGAGGGCTGCCAAACTGTGGAACAATCGAGGTTTTTCAAGCAGCAGGTGCCCTCGGGGAAGAAGATGTTGTCCCGCCGTCTTTGACGCTTCAGGCCACATCGATTTCCAGCGAATGCACACCGTGGCGTTCGCCCCAAAATCTTGCAACAGGGCACCGACTATGGTCACAAAATCTGTATCGACTTTTTTCCTGCCGGTTCTCCGCTTCAGGAAGTCGAGAATAGTGCTCGAAAAACACCCGAGGCCAGTCTCGAGGGGCTGGTTCCCTTAGTAGATTTTGTAGAAGAATGGCAACACCTTCCGAATATATCTATATGGGTCCTGTATATTATAAAATATTATAAAATATGGGTACAGATTGCAGTTCGGTCACCGACCTCCCTAGTTTGCTGGGGTGGTACCGACTGCAGTGGTTCCAGAACAGGCTCGGGTTATGGAACAAGAGGTACAGACTCTACTGGAATTAAGGGGCCATAGAATGTGTTCCCCTACCAGACAGGGAGTCCGGGTTTTACAGCCGGTACTTTATAGTTCCAAAGAAGGATGGCGGACTGAGGCCAATTTTAGATCTAGGGCTTTTGAATCGTTCTTTGAGGAGATTCAGGTTTGAAATGCTTACTATTCCCATTATCGTGGACCAAATCAGATCCGAGGACTGGTTTGTCACGATGGATCTAAAAGACGCTTGTTTCATGTCTCCATCCTTCCATGTCACAGGAGGTTCCTGAGGTTGCTTTCGGGGGCGAAGCATACCAATATCGGGTTCTTCCGTTCGGCCTAGCACTCTCTCCCCGCACGTTCACGAAGTGTATGGATGCGGCTCTGGCTCCACTGAGGCTTCAGGGCATCCGTATACTGAATTACATTACAATTACAGAAATGGCAGTTCGGCATTGAGATGTCGTCCTTGGCCACATTCAGAACCGGGGGTTGAGGCTCAACACTAAGAAAAATGTGTTGGAGCCAGCTCAGGAGACTACTCTTCTGGGCGTGGTATAGAATTCGGTTACGATGCGGGCACGTATGTCTCCCGCTCGTATCGAATCCATCCTGGCCATGGTGTCCGGGATAAAGCTAGGCCTGGCCATCACTGTAAAGCAATTTCAAAGACTGCTGGGCCTGATAACAGCGGCATCCAACATAATTCCTTTGGGCCTGCTTCACATGAGGCCCCTTCAGTGGTGGCTCAAAGCCAAGTGTTCCGTATAATAAAGGTTACGCGCAGATGCCTTCGTTTCCTATTAATATGGAAGAAACCTTGGTTCTTGTCCCAAGGGCTAGTGTTAGGGGCGTCATGTCGCCGGGGAACTGTTTCGACAGACGCTTCCCTCGCTGGCTGGGGCGCTGTCTCGGACGGCCGCTTTGCCAGGGGTCTGTGGCAGGACCATCTTTATTCTTGGCATATAAATTGCCTAGAGATGTTGGCTGTGTTCAGGGCTCTGAGGAGCTTCCTCACAGACATCAAAGGTTACCACGTCTAACAGTGGTAGCTTATCTAAACCGACAAAGGACACTCAGATCGCGCCCTCTATCCAGATTGGCGCATCAGATCATTTTATGGTCCCAAGGGAAAATATTATCTATAAGAGCAATATATGTCCCGGGGGTTCTGAATCAGGGAGCAGACATCCTGTCGAGGCAGGGGCTGAGGCCCGGGGAATGGAGACTCCATCCAGCGGTGGTGTTGATATGGCAGAGGTTTGGACCAGTGGAATTGGATCTATTTGCGTCTCGAGGGACGTCCGTCCCACTGTCCACTTTGGTTCTCCCTCACTCATCCAGCCCCGCTGGGGTTGGATGCCATGGTACAGGCCTGGCCGAGGCTTCGCCTGTACGCTTTTTCCCCGATCGCTCTGCTCCCGGGAGTCCTGGAGAGGGTCCGTCAGGAGGGCATCAATCTTCTTCTGATAGCCCTGCTTTGGCCAGCCCGAGTATGGTTTTCAGACTTAATTTCACTCCTGATAGCTCCGCCATGGCAGATTCCTCTGAGGAGTTTCCCGCCACTCCTTTGTTTCTATGGTTACTGTCATTATGAGTTAATTTGTCCCAGCTGTGTATGATTAATTATCTCGTTTCTGTTTGCTATTTACGATGCACCCTTGCTCATGGGCGTAGATTACGCGGGGGACGGGGGGATGTGTCCCCCCCACTTTTTATAAAATGTAAATTCGTCCCTGCACTTTTTCATAGGGCAAATGTTATGTGTCTATGACAAGCTGAGGTTTCCGCGGGTGTGCACAGCCTGCCCTACATCGAGATTTAAAATCCAAAGAGTCAAGGATAGTCTATCTACATACGTGACTTTCACGCTTCCATGGTAATCATCAGTCACTCGTGCATTAGCTTACGACACGCCCATGCTCGCACCCGCGCCGAATCTATCACTTTCATAGAGTTCAAAACGGCAAAAAAACTCTTCACTCCTTTTTCACGAAAAAGTCAAGCACTGTAAGTAAGTTGTCATGTGGTATCCGAATTGTGTTGCACAATGATGAATAACTCTGCCTATTTCTCTTGTTGAATAATTAACAAGTTTTGTTGTAAATTGAAAATATTCACTATACCCGCACAAACGTGCACTACTTTCAATATTTTTTTATTTGTTATTTTCACAGATATGTTATCAAAGCCCTTCAAATTAGAATAAACATGGTGATTGTTAATGCTGAATTTGTATGTTCATGCATTAACAGCCACGATCTACTTGAATCAGGCAATAACATGTGTAGACTATGATGTTTACCATAATTCGGTAACACTTTACAATTAGATAAAAAAGTTTGTAGACAAACTTTAAGTTCTCTTGAAAAAGCCTAACTAGAAAGTTTGAAGTATTTTTAAAAGTTTGACGTTTGAAGGTTTTCAATTGGAAAGTTTTAGTTTAGTAGGACAAACTTTAGGCTATTAAGGAAATGTTATTTTGCCAAAAGAAGAACTTTTATTTTAAGTAAATGTTATTTTTAAATCAGCCTACTTCAGTTTGATATTTAACCATATTATCATGCTTAACAGTAACACTTATAATTTGAATAATTGTAATGCGATGATCAGATATCTAAATCAGAGAATATCATATGTTTGGGCGGTTGACGGGTGGATTATTTATTTTTAACGGTGGATTCGGGGGACTCAAAGTGCACCAGATTAATGAATTTATCTTTAAAATGTACGAAATTTTCTTACGGGGGGGCATGCCCCCGGACCCCCCTAGAAGTACCGAGATCCACCTACAAAAATACTGTGGGAAACACAGTAGGCTAAATGATGGTCTACGAAAAAATAAATTTTTTATTATCTAATTAAAATACATGATCACGATTTTACCACCTCCGCCTCGTTTTAAGCCAGGAAAACCCCTGCGTGTGAAATATAAAGTACTGAACATCTGCATTTCTTTCTTTCTGTTATTTTGCTTTAAAAATAAATAGCATATTAAGCCAATTAACCTGTCAACAAAAGTCTGAAAAAAAAAAATTATATTACACTTGACATTCTGTCCCCCTCACTTTTGAAATGATGGCTACGCCCCTGCCCTTGCTTTTAGTCTTTGTCTTGTCTCTGTTGTGGTAATGTGTGTTTTCCCTGCCTGTCAGCTTGTTCCAGAGTATTATTATTAAAGTTTGAGTTTGCATCTTGAATCGGAGTCTTCAGTCTGTTCCTGAGATAACCACTGTGTGACAGAAGACTGGACCGTTAAAATGGATAAAGCAGCATAGTTCACTAGGGATGGGCAAATTAAGCCTCGTGAAGCACTAAGGCTTCTCCTGAATGTTTCGGGAAAAGATTCGAAGCATCATCTTGTAGCAGGTCAAATTTCTATTTATGAGCAGCTGAGAGCGCAGCACCGTTGTTTTATCCATGAAGCACAAATAAAAGCCTGACAACGTTAAATATTCAGTTTTCTGATAATATAATTCACATATTAAAGTGTGGCAATAAATTAAATGTAACAATTATATTAATACTAATTATAAAAATACCAACAGAGTTGCTTGATGCAAATAAATGTTGGTCTAAATATTTTTTGGTTTCTATGCTGTTTATGTGTCAGAATATATGATCATGTAACATAGGCTATAGGCTTATTTATATATATATATATATATATATATATATATATATATATATAAACATGTTAGTAAATGGACTTAAACTTCCAAAAACCTGTAGAGTAGTGGTCTGGGTTCAAACATTCCGACACGCAAAGTGAAGCATTCACATCGTGACTGGAAAGAAAGTGAGGCTTCGTTTTTCCTTGATCACATGTTTCTCTGAAAACAATATGCGCTCTGGCACAGAGCTTCATTAGAAATTGTGCTGCGTACTCGATACACACTTTGAAGCTTCAGTGTCAAATGTAACATCACTACAGTTCACTGCTTTGGCCCGGAAGGGTCTCAACTTTGTAGACTACTCCGTGGAGTTCTGCCGTCTTGCCATCCTCTCCCCCTATGATGAGGAGACCCTCAGAACACTATATTGGATGGGGGCCAACTACTACCACCCAGTTGAACTTCCAGACATCCGAGGACTTCCCTGAGAGGGACGCCATTCTCAAGTGTCTGGAAGACATGTACCCCCGATCCAGAAAACAGCCAGCTCCAGAGTTTCGTCCCAAGATGGCCACCTTTCCAGAGTCTCGTCCCGTCATCATCATGGCCGCCCTTCCAGAGTCTCGTCCCAAGATGGCTGCCCTTCCAGAGTCTCGTCCTGTCATCGTCATGGCAGCACTTCCAGAGTCTCGTCCCAAGATGGCCGCCCTTCCAGAGTCTCGTCCTGTCATCATCATGGCCACCCTTCCAGAGTCTCGTCCTGTCATCGTCATAGCTACCCTTCCAGAGTCTCATCCTGCCATCATCATGGCTGCCCTTCCAGAGTCTCGTCCCGTCATCATCATGGCTGCCCTTCCAGAGTCTCATCCCGTCATCATCATGGCTGCCCTTCCAGAGTCTCGTCCCGTCATCATCATGGCTGCCCTTCCAGAGTCTCGTCCCGTCATCATCATGGCAGCACTTCCAGAGTCTCGTCCCAAGATGGCCGCCCTTCCAGAGTCTCGTCCTGTCATCATCATGGCCACCCTTCCAGAGTCTCGTCCTGTCATCGTCATGGCTACCCTTCCAGAGTCTCATCCTGCCATCATCATGGCTGCCCTTCCAGAGTCTCGTCCCGTCATCATCATGGCTGCCCTTCCAGAGTTTCATCCCGTCATCATCATGGCTGCCCTTCCAGAGTCTGATCCCGTCATCATCATGGCTGCCCTTCCAGAGTCTCGTCCTGTCATCCTCATGGCTGCACTTCCAGATTCTCGTCCTGTCATCGTCATGGCCACCCTTCCAGAGTCTCGTCCTGTCATCATCATGGCCACCCTTCCAGAGTCTCGTCCCGTCATCATCATGGCTGCCCTTCCAGAGTCTCATCCCGTCATCATCATGGCTGCCCTTCCAGAGTCTCGTCCCGTCATCATCATGGCTGCCCTTCCAGAGTCTCGTCCTGTCATCCTCATGGCTGCCCTTCCAGAGTCTTGTCCCGTCATCATCATGGCTGCCCTTCCAGAGTCTCGTCCCGTCATCGTCATGGCTGCCCTTCCAGAATCTCGTCCTGTCATCCTCATGGCTGCCCTTCCAGATTCTCGTCCTGTCATCGTCATGGCCACCCTTCCAGAGTCTCGTCCTGTCATCATCATGGCCACCCTTCCAGAGTCTCCTCCTGTCATCGTCATGGCTACCCTTCCAGAGTCTCGTCCTGCCATCATCATGGCTGCCCTTCCAGAGTCTTGTCCAGTCATCATCATGGCTGCCCTTCCAGAGTCTCGTCCTGTCATCGTCATGGGCGCCCTTCCAGAGTCTCGTCCTGTCATCATCATGGCCACCAGCCAGAGTCTCGTCCCGTCATCATCATGGCCGCCCTTCCAGAGTCTCGTCCTGTCATCGTCATGGCTGCCCTTCCAGAGTCTCGTCCTGTCATCGTCATGGCTGCCCTTCCAGAGTCTCGTCCTGTCATCGTCATGGCCACCCTTCCAGAGTCTCGTCCCGTCATCATCATGGCTGCCCTTCCAGTGTCTCGTCCTGTCATCGTCATGGCCGCCCTTCCAGTGTCTCGTCCTGTCATCGTCATGGCCGCCCTTCCAGAGTCTCATCCCGTCATCATCATGGCCGCCCTTCCAGAGTCTCATCCCGTCATCATCATGGCCGCCCTTCCAGAGTCTCATCCCGTCATCGTCATGGTCGCCCTTCCAGAATCTCGTCCCGTCAGAGACTCTGGTCCGCCCTTCCAGAGTCTCGTCCCGTCATCATCATGGCCGCCCTTCCAGAGTCTCGTCCTGTCATCATCAGGGTCGCCCTTCCAGAGTCTCGTCCTGTCATCGTCATGGCCGCCCTTCAAGAGTCTCGTCTTGTCATTGTCAGGGTCGCCCTTCCAGAGGCTCGTCTCATCAGAGTGCCCTGGTCCCCTGAGCTGCCGGCACCACCCTGGTGGCTGTCTGTTAACCCTAAGCATAGGCCCATCCCAGTTTGTGGCGTAAGGACGCGCCTTTCGGGTAGGGGGGAGTATGTCACATTTCAGTTTGTGTGTGGACTTTCTGTTTGTAGTTTTGATCAGTTCCTGTGTTAATTTGTTCTGTTTCCCGCCACTCTTTTGTTTCTTTGCTTACTGTCATTATGAGTTAATTTGTCCCAACTGTGTCTGGTTATTTTTAAGATTTAAAATGCTATTTAAGATGCACCCTTGCTTTCAGTCTTTGTCCGGTCTCCGTTGCTCCCTTTTATATAGGTAAAATATCAAACCAAGTGTCAAACCAAGGGGGTGTTGTAACAGTCAGTTCTCCTTAAGTTCACGCAGGTGTCCGACTCCTAGCAGTTGTAGTTCTTCACATTGACTATGAAAATTATCCACTAACCATTTGGATCAGAAATTACAACTTTTTGACAATGTGTGCTATTTTCCTGTGGTAAAGTCTGTTTTTCAAATGCTGTGTAATGTTAAAATTGCCTTGATTAAGGAAATCGGCCAAAGAAAGACCAAAGTCAATGCCTGCAGATGGCCGCTCACTCGGCTGTGTTCACTGTGTGTAATGACTGGTGAAACCTTTGACCCCTAGAATGTAATTGAACTGAGGGTGCAATCAGAAAATAGCGGCTCAATCAAAGCACTCAGTGAGTCAACCCTAGGTCATTTGGTACACGCTGTCCCTTTGGTTAGCTTCCGCTGCAAAACACCACATTTCTAGACAGCATGTTCGAATGCTTTATAATTTCTCATTTAAACTAATTAGGACGGAGCTTTTGTGTCACAAGCGCATATTATATGAGTCTGAAAAGGGCATTAAATGAAGTAGACATCAGTGTTATTGTTAACTTAATCTAAAACTATTACAAATAATTATCTGTAATTTATATAAATCTGAAATAAAAATTTGATATAAATATTAGACACTAAACTTAAATGAAAATTATAAATGTTTTGGCAACAAACTGAAATTAGTACTAACATTTTTAGTGCTAAAACTGAAATAAAAAATGAATTAAAGCCAAATAGAAATACATATAAAAACGTATACTACAAAGGTCTTATTTATTTTTTGTGACATGGACTCTTGATTTTTCAAAAGCAGAACACAGACTCACATCTGCTGTGACTCAGTAGAGGGACTTTGACTTTGAGAAGTCTATCTGTAATATGATGTCATGTAATTAGGCCAAATGGTACTTAAGTCCTATATGTTTTCTTTTCGGTGTGAGAGCCGTGTCAAAAATCCCAGACTCCAGACTGAACTCTAACTGAAAACATGCTTTTCCATGAGAACAATGGCAAAAGATCAAGTTAAATTGAAGTCCTCCTCAATCTACTTATTATATAATAAACTATTTATTGTATAATTGTACTATTCATAAACACTACTATTTTAACAATTTATTACTTTCTCTGCTAAGAGAAAATGTCTAAAATATTGAGCCAGTCAAAAAGGGGGAAGTACGTTTTTTTTTGCTGCAATCTCTGTTTTATTTATTATATACAGAGACATTTAATGCCAAAAAAGTGAAGTTATGCAGCCCTGTGTAAAAAAAAAAACCACCAAAAATGGAACAAAGACAGCTGGTGAAAAAACACAGTACTCTGAAAGCCTAGCACTGCAGCGTGGCTGGTTTGAACATTCATGTTGTCTGCCACGTCACGTATTCAGCCCTACCTGTTGTTTTTCAATTTATAGTGATATGAAGGTAGAAGGAAATTTGTCCTCAATTGCTGGGAAACCGTCCAAGAGTGAAACCGCTGACAATCTAAACCTGAACTTAGGCCCTTCATTTTCATTAATTCTCAGTGCAAAATGGGCAACAACGTGTTCTGATTTCACAGCAACGCTCATGAAGGACAAATATGCTGATTAAAGGCACAAAGTGCACAGTGTGAATTTACCAAGATCAATGAACAATTGACCCTCACAAAAGCAGGCATTTGCAATTACAAATGTGCAGCAGTGAAGCAAATTCTCCATATAAACTTTAAAATGATCAGAATCTGTGAGTTTTTTAATTAACTAAACAAAGTTGTTGGATAATGAACAACATTAGAACATGCATGGGTTTTGATCATATGGCTTTAACATCAGAAACTGCTTCGTTTGAATGTGGTATAGAGTGAAGTGCAACAGTGCCTGTTTTCAACGGCTTTGGTTTCAGGAGTATTTTTCCCATACATCTTTCCCATAGGGATAAAAAAATATTTTTTTTTTAAAAAAGTATCCGTTTAAAAGTTAGAAGCCATAAACCAAACCAACAAGCTACAAGGTGATTCACAACATTATGTTAAACTTATTAAAGTTTATATGTATAAACTTAAAAAGTGATTTTTTTAATTGTCAAAAAGACAAAAGATACAAGACTGTGTACTTAATGGCTTTAATGATGAAACTAACAACAATTGCATTAAGCATTGTGA
The DNA here is from genome assembly GCA_026230005.1 of Gila orcuttii. NCBI lineage: Eukaryota > Metazoa > Chordata > Actinopteri > Cypriniformes > Leuciscidae > Gila > Gila orcuttii. The sequence continues at coordinate 26,591,181 of JAPDVR010000016.1, read as the reverse complement.
ATGACAATACAATTAAAAACAACAGAGAAATGTTATAAATATATAATATATATATATATATATATATATATATATATATATATATATATATATATATATATACACACACACGTTATATACTGTAGGCTATAGAAACAATATATTTTAAATTGATAGTATTGCAAATATACATAAAAATATAAGTAGTTTGAGAGCATAGGGAGACCGACTCGATTGCATCATTTGCAATGCTCAGACTCAATTGCATCATTCCCAATACTTTATGGGAGTGGGTGGGTGCTAAAGATGTCTTTTGCTGCAATGTGCTAATTTTTCGATTGGTCAGGTTGAGATTTATTTTGCAGAATCATGGATAAGGTATAGTTTTTTCACCATAATTATAAAAAAGATGGTTTGAAATAATGCAAGGTAATGGTTTCAACAAAAGCATATACCAAAATCATATGTCAAAAGCATATTTACGTAGTTTAAGGTTTATGAGTTATTGTTAAAATCAATTTCCCTATGGAAAACAATGAATGGGATTTTTACTTCTGGAACCCAACTGTTGGCCTCTATTTCAGTCCTCATGCTGCTTTCAGTCAAGCCATATCACTACTCTTTATCTACAGTGCAAAAAAGCTAAATTGTACAGTTAACAATGACAACTATATGGCCCATTCCAATTAAGTGTGCCACACAAGTCCTAAAAAGTGACGCCAAAATGGATCCAGTGTAGCTCATAAACCCCGCCCTCTCCATGTAATTTAATGGGACGTGAGACAAACAAAAACAATCAAATTACACTTCCACTACATTTTTTCCAAAGATGGTTTCTGCCATTTTAGGTAGTTTTTATCACGTTGATGTTCAAGTGTTTGTTTTTTTAAATAAGTTTGTTTTTATTTAGTTATTTGATGCTATAAAAACGGGAGTGTGAAGTCATGATTGAGAGCTTTGAATAACAGCTTCTCGGAGTCACTGATCCAGACCGTTTTTCTGCATTTTCGGGAGGAGATTGGAGATTCTGCGGGAGTGTGGGTGAGGCCTTGAAACCGCGGCTCCACTTCACGTTCACTACTGCGCAGACTCGGGTCCTGAATCAGCGCAAGATGTCAGCACCATATTGGCACATTGGCGGCTTCACTTTTCTACAATGGAAGAGAGTGAAGGTTCGTTGTCCATCTTTTTTTAAGGTCTATGATTCCAATTCACATTCTTCCACCATCATTTCTTTCATTGTCATGTTCCCAACTCAGAAAGCCAGGGACATTTTCCTTAACCATGCAAACTTTGCCCAAAGTAAACTTTGGAAAACATCTTGCAATTTATCCTGACATGCTGCCCCAATAAATCAGCTAGCCCTGGCCTTTGCTTATTTATTTTTTTTTTGTAATCTTTTCTTGACAAATGTGCCTTTGTTCTCCAAGACCAGTAAGTTGAGCAGACACCCTGCAGAATCATGAGACAAATCAGCAGTGACCATGCGAATGGATCTAGATATTCTCCATAGGTCAGTGAATATTAGACCTCATTCGGCTATAGATTCGTATACAAGGCCACACACAATGTACACGACATTCAGCACTGGGAGGGAGGGCAGATTGAAATACTCTTGACGTACAGTAAATCAGTATAGATTCTGTATAATGCATGTGTGGCGAGCAGGAGGTCGAGGGCTATGGGAAGACGGCGCGAGGCCGGTGGCGTGATAAGCGGCGCCTGTCCGACTCACCGGTCTCGTATCTCTCACGGAGGAGCGGAAGCATAAAAGGAGGAGCTACGACAGTGGAGATCAAGAGAGGCCAGGCCTGGATTTATGTTGTGTTTTGTTATATGTGACAGCAGTCGTCCGTGAGTGGCTGTTGTCTTTACTTTCATTTTGTATTTGTTTATTTTATTATTAAAGTTTTTAAATGTTCGCCGGTACCCGTCTCCTTCTTCCCATAACAACGAACTGTGTTACACTGATGCCGAAACCCGGGAAGGAAGAAGATTGGGCCCGCCGCCGTCCTCCCACAGCCCTCGACCCCATCCTGCTGCCACAGCATGTTATAATATAATAAATCTAACTGTTTTAAAGGGTATAAATTCAGTCCATTCAAGGCTGTTTATCACATGATATGCATCAGCCTGGTTTCACTGCAGCACTACTGCTGAATGCCTCAGGTGAAGTATTTCAAGAGAATGAGAAATTCACTTGCGACAAAGAGCACACTTTTAGAAGTGCAAATACAAGGCTTACTTTCCATACATTCAAGATGTCATATCATTTCCCCAATTCCCTTTGCAGATGAACACTTCGCATCCCTGAATGAATACGGCATCTCAATGGAACTTAACTCTCATCCAATAGGCGCGCATTGGGAAATGCGTTTCCTGACTATTATAAATCATCATTTATTTATTTTTTTCCATCCTGTTCTGCAGATTGACAGTAATTAAATGGGAAATCTGTTAATAACTTGCACCTGGGAATGGGTTGGGCTAAGTGTCAAGCATGACTTTTCTAAGGGCACATGTGACTCTTCCATCCTTGAGGACAAAAGAGTCTTTTGGGATGAATGTGAAAGAGTGTGGATCTCCAAAGGATGACTGGCATGGAATCAAATGTGGATCATTTAGGGCTTGTAAGCTTCATACTTCTGGGTAATTTACAGGCATTTTTAGATGTCATGTCATCAACGCTGAATGTATTTTGGGGGCTGTCAGAAACCTTTACCCTTGATGAGGAGTGTTTGAAAACATGTCAAAGCTCATATTTTCTCCCCATTTTGGCACGTCAGACTCATTTGAGAAAGTAAATGGGCATATGTGTGTGGGAGCCTATAGATTTATGTACTGCAATAGACATGTTAGGCCATTTGTCTTGTCATGCTGAGTAAAACGGCGTTCCATACCCTCACTGTTATCAGTGTTACACATAACATCATGATAAGAAATCTGTGTTTTCTGTTCCACTTTATGTTTCTGACAATGCTGTACATCTTCTAAATTTATTATGGAATCTGTATAATTTAAATTTAGCATTTCACACTGTTTACCCACAATAATAATCAGTGGTCTATTTGTAGGCAAGGATCAATATTACTATTGCTCTTACCTAATCCATTTAATCCCATGAGTTACATTTGTGACCAATATTCAGTAGACCATTATTTTAAAGTGATTTTTTTTTCACTTTAAAATAATGTTCCAGAGATCAATAGTAGTTCTTGAAGAGTGACTAGGTAATACTTCAGTAATTAGTTTAACATTTTATGACCACATTGAGAGTAAAAAAAAGACAACTGCTCACATCTCATACACGCTAATGTTGTGATTAGCAATTAATTAGTAATTCTTTATAATTCATAGGTACTGTAGTTATTAGTTCTTAATTAGGCCAATCTCATTCAGCAAATTTTGATTACCTTATTAAGGAACAATATTTGTCCTATATTTGATATTACTTACTGATTAGTAAATCTAGTTTCCAGTTACTTTCCAGTTAATAGTAGTAGCTGAAATGTTACTACTCATTTATGCATTACTTCCTGCTATTAATGATGGAACATTATTCTAAAGTTTTACCAGATGCATACCAAACCTGTCATTATACTTTTACAACTGCTACTTTTGACATGTGTTAGACTTAATAAAGTAAATAGATTAATTTGTGAAGTAGCCTATAGATTTGTGTACCGCATATGTTGGGCCAAAAAAAAGTAGTATGCCCAACCTGTCATAAAACATATTCAACGTCCACTGTAAAAGTATAAGGCTTAATCAGTCTATTATTCATTTATTAATAACATCTCTGGAGCTTAATAAATCTTGCTCACAGCACAATGTTTACAATGTATGTGGTCACAGTTGAGACCCATGGGAAAAAATAGAGCACAATTTTTGAATAAGTAACTGATTATGTTTTATTACATTCTAAAAATGATTTCAAAGTATTGTTACAAAGTTTTGTTAAGTATTGAATACATGCTAGGAAAAAAAGAGAAATATATATATATATATATATATATATATATGTATATGTAGAGAGAGAGAGAGAGAGAGAGAGAGAGAGAGAGAGAGAGAGAGAGAGAGAGAATAAATTACTTTATTGTTTGTAATATTCTACTGGGCAGTTTTGTCTTACAGGGCAATTTTGGACTCAAACATTTCCCACCAGATAAGACTGTGGCCAAGAATAAACCACATCCTTTCACTTGTATGAAAAGGCATGTAGTTTGTTTCATTGGTCAATCCGAAGGAGAACAAATTTATGAGGCTGGGAACAACAATTTAATATCAAATGGGTTCACAATAGTAATTTGAACAAACACCTATATATTTACAGTACATTAAAGGATAGATCTGAACCATAGTGATACTATATATATATACCCGAATATCATATATCTCTTAACCAGCTCTTTTATAATAAGCTAGAAAACAACTATATAGCGACAACCACAAACAACCAAGGAACCACTTAGCAAAGCCCTGGAAAGCACCCAAAACACCCTTGCATTGTGGGTGTAATTTTTGCAGGGCCAAACACCACACAAAACACAAACTATCATTTTAATAGAGAGGCCTCCATTAATCAACAAGTTGCTTAAGACTATAAAGTGTTCGAACAGTTTATCTTTGATCAACTAAACTAAATCATTCCTCCAGAAACAGCATCAAATGCTTGCTGTTTGCTTCTGATCGTGTTATCATTATTACAGCAGGAAATCTCCAGGGTGAGGTGGACTATGCACCCGGGTAGATTTATTGCAGCCGAGCAGATCCAGTGGATAATCCGAAAAAGCAGGGCTCCCGTTTGAGCAGCGCAGGTTTTCCCTGTCCCCAGAGGCCTCCCTCCGACTGCTCTGAGCCGCTGGAAAAGGGCCAGCAGCTCACACAGAGGTTTCTGGTCTTTCTGCCTGGCTAACACAGAACTGTACATAACACACAAGAGACCGTGCACCTTTAGTTACACAGATCGTATAAAAAGCAGGGCTATTCTTATGTAACAAAATGAAATTGTATCGTATGAAATGAGGTTTTACCTGCTATTTCAAACAAAGGACATAAAATGTGCATGACTTCTCTCAACTGCATCTCATTAAGAGAGAGCCAGGTCGTGTATAGATCCGTTGCCCCGCTCATACCAGCAGTTCACAGGTCAGTTCAATAGTAAAGTTCACAACAGCTAAGTAATTTGCAAGGTGAGTTACGGAGATCAAAAGGCAGTGACATCTCTAAAATAGCAAGCATGTCTGAACATGCTATCAACATGTTCAAGTAGAGAAAGGAACAGCATCCTTCTGTCTGTGTCCTTTGTTCTCATTTAATGTTCACTTTGAAGTTGTCTCTTCTATGGGCACTTTTGGGCTGTGTGGTCTTTTTAGAAAATCCATTTAAAAAAAGAAATATGTTTGTTTCACTAAAAATCAACCACTGGGAAATAAAAGTGCCCCAACCATGCTGAAACATTCATTAACTTAGACTCAGCTGAATCTTCCTGCATGCTGGGATTTACCTCTTATGATGATGCAGAGGACAGGCTCTAATTATAAAATGATGATCTTCAAATTTTATTCTGCAGTGGTACCATCATTCTTTCTTAATTCATGCGTGCTCTGATTAAAGTTACCCCACGATGATAGTCTCAAAACACTAGATCAAAGAATTCCTCATCTAAGCACGCCACACACCTGGAAAACCCTCGGCTGTCTTCTTCAGCATAAACTGCAGTCGCTTCCAAGACACTCTGGAGAGATTCTTCAAGAAGAGTGGTGATCCAAAATGTCATACACAGTGACAAAGGGATAAGGAGTTCGGCCTTCCCCAGAGAGAAGGACATTCTGCAGATAAACAACTGAAAGGAGGGAGATATTGCCATTTGGTTTGTTGTGAAATAGAGCACATGGTGGTATCGGCGATGTTAGCCGCTATGAACGAAAACGTTTGGAGAGACATCGCATTATCCCCGATGAAGTGTGACACTACGGGTGCAGTAATAATCACACACTCAGACAGCAGTGTTGTGTTTCCTCAATGGGGGATCTGACACTTTTGTTATAGAATTCTCAGAGGCTTGGATCGCTGACTAGCTTTACCATACTTTCATTTGAATTGTAAGAATGACATTGTACTTGAATTAATCTCCCTTTCTTTTTTCATTTTTCACATTCAGTAGTGGAATTTGAATTGACATAGTGGAGTTGACACTATGAAAAAAAATGTTCACCATCAACAGTATAACTTTTTTAGCCTGCTGAAATTCAATTAAACACATACTTCAGGATAATGTCCCATTTTTTCCCCCCACTTTACTACTTGTTTTCCCACTTTACAAAATGAATCACGTGTCATGCAATCGCTTAATCAGTGTTTCAACCACAGAAAGACATCAATAAAATAGCTTGTGAACAATGTCTCACTTAACGTTGCATTTGCCTCATGAAAGTTATCCAGTGTTCACAGTTTGTTAGTTAGCTATAAAGAAAAAGCTAGAGAGGAGCTTATTTACTGTTAATTATATATGTATGCACGAATAACGATATGTTTTTTATGAAAACTACCTTATGTGCAACCCAAGTTGCATACAAACATTTCACTTTTTATTTGAGTGTAATTATTATATCTGAAAATAAATACCAGTTAAATATATTAACTGTTCTTAATTTTAACCTCTATTATAGTAGTATACCAAATGAGAGGGTTCCCTGTACAGTTTGCAGCATTATTTTTGGAGAGGTTTTATTTCCCTTAAGAAACCCAAACTATCGATATCATTTTGAAAAATCGGCTATCTGCAGAGAAATGCATTATCGGTGAATCTCTTTTTATATATTTATGAATAAAAATGAGAATACATTTTTAACAATCCAAAAATCATGAACTATCATGAAAAATGTGTTGGTCAAAAGTCGGTCAAAATCAGCCGATTACAGTGACAAAATATTGCTTATCAGAACACCTTTAGTCAGCACTTTGAACATAAACAGCAACATAACATCTCACTGACAGCAGTGGACCTGACAACAACACAAATAAAAAAAGAACACACACATGCTATTTATAAGTGTCATTACTGTGTTGTTTAGTGGCTTGAGACTCCTGTGATGTTACAGGACACTGACGGTTTGTAAGTAGATACCGGAATGCAGAAAGCTAATACCAAGATAGAAAGACCGTATTTCATCTGTCCTGCTGAGCAAACAGGCCCACATCCTCTGGAGACCTTCAAGTCCCCCTGATGCTGTAGCTTCCCGAGAAGTCCAAGAGACATTGCATTCCTGTCATTTCTGAGAGAACCAGTGCATTTACAGCAATGACATTTCAAAAAAGGAGGTGAACATATGGTAGTATGTCAATGTTGCGCCAAGCGAGTGAATTCAAGCAAAGACCTCAGGCGGGGTTAAAACACTTTCATTGATTTATGCATGAACCAGGTCTATTTATAAGCCATCTTGGGGCTGAAGGTCGGCTAAAACAGTTAAAGGAAAAAACTGATAATGTTGGTGGTGCTCTAACCTCTCATTGGTATCTACTTCTTCCAACTCAGGCATCTGGCCGATGGAACTCAGATTCATGTTCCCGTAGATGCGGAGCGGCCCTGCGAAACGAGGAGAAACAAAGGTTACGTGATGGAGCGGTTAGGACACAGCATTTATTTTACCTCATAACCCATCAGTCTATTTTATGTAGGCTGTTGTGATGATTTGCTGTTGCTTTTTTCTCCGTACAGATAACAAAAAAATAGCTGCACAATGAAATTGGGTCAGACAAAAGGAGGGAAAATAGAGTATTTCAGTGGATGATGTGTGATATCTATTAACCCAGGGAACAATGTGAGAGACAGGCTGTAACGTGGCAGGAAAAAACTACAACTGTTGTTGAATGTCATGTCACAGAGGAGGGTAAAATGATCTCAGCAGCCAGTTTATATGAAAAAAAGAAAGGATATCTCAATATATAAGACCCAGACAAAGTTATCCATGACAGATCCAGTTCAATTACATAAGGATGTAAAAAAAATATTTTACAAAGAATGCACACAAAACACACACACACACACACACAAAGATCAAAAATTATATCCACTATAGAAATTTACATGATTTTTCAGGCCTGGAAATCATAACGGAAGAACTGGTGTTATATTGTATCTATGTGGGAACCCTGCTCATAGACCCTCAGTTTTTATTGGTTTAACTCATGTAACAAACACTGCTGATTGCAGGGGAGTGGAGAACATAAGAGTTAGTGAGTTAAAATTAACTTATTATGTCTGTTCTGTCTTCACCCCTAGTGCGCAAAACAATAAATTACATAATGCCCATAATTAAAACCAAGTTTTACTCTGCATGATCAAGGTAAATTATTTTACTTACTGTATTGTTTTGCACTTTTCGGTGATACATAATCTCTTTCAAATGAATGTAGCCTTTTTTCCTATATTCTAACCTGGCATAAGGAACAATATAATCTCATTTAAAAGGATTGTTCTGCCATCTATTCACCCTCATATTGTTCCAAACTTAAATATATTTGCATATTTGAATGTACATTGGGCCCTACGATTTCCACAAATCATAATGCAGAAAATGCAGACAGAAATGTGAAATTTTGCGCCAATTTCTGATGAAAAAATCTAAAGTAGGGCTGTACAATTAATCAAATTGTGAAATGGACTAGAATATTAAAATACCACTATTTAAATATAAATTCTGCATGTTCTTCTTGTTCATGACTTCATATTTTATGAATTCAATTGATTAGACATTTTGATTATTACAGTGCCATAATTATTCTATATTAAATGTTCCTAATTTTGTTTCTCCTAAAAATAGGTTTACATGCAATCAAACACGAGTCAAAAAATCGCAAGTCAAAAACATTTTAATTTCTATAATCACCTCTTTTCTCACATTGTCTGAGTGTTTCAATAAAAGATCTGGTCTCTCTAAACCCCTCCTTTCTAAGAGCCAACTCTGCTCTGATTGGTCAGATGGATCAGTCTGTTGTGATTGGTCTACCTCTTACAGCGCGTTTTAGAAATGAAATGTTCATTATCATATCTGATTTTCAGTTCCTATGTAGGTTTGTACAGGAAGTAAGACTGGAATTGCTGATGACTCGTTTTGGCATTTTAGAATCGATTCTTTCAAATATGACAATACATTTTTTTGTAGTGCACAACATTTACAAAACAGTTATATTACACTGCATGAAAGATATATTTGAAAAAGCATTATAGAGGCACTTTAAAATTTAATTAAACAATTAAAATGGAATCTAGATTAATTAAAAAAGTAAACACAGAACTTGGGAAAAAATAAAAGAGATTTCATACGACATAGCATTTTTTGTTTGTTAAACGTTTAATAAATTGTTGTTAAATTGTATACATTTTATGACTTCAATTAATTAGACATGCTTTTTGACTACTAAAATTACTAACCATTAAATTGGAATCCAGGTGGAAGAATTTGGGAAAAAATAAAACATATTTCATAGGACACTATGTAAACTGTGACGATGTTCGGCTAGATTGCCCTCGAGTTCCACGAGAGGGCGCTCCACTCCTGCACTGCCTTCCTTTGGACTGTTCACACACACACACACCCTGAACTGATTACGCACTCACCTGTTTCCACTGATCACTCTCACACCTGCATCTAGTTCCACACGCAGCTCCACACACATTAAAACCCCACTCACACTATTACCCTTTGCTAAGTCTTGTTTCACTGTTGTGTACATTTCTGACCCATCGCCTGTTTCCTGGATTCCGTCTCGTCTGCTGCCTGCCTCTGACTTCCCGCCTGGTTATTGGACTCTGAGTATCGCCTTGTCTCTTATACTGTGTTTGCTGTTTGTGACCATTGCCTGTCTGACTACCCTGTGAATAAACCCACGCTGCGTTTGGATCTACCTGTGTCTGGTTGTTCATGACAGAAGACTTAGCCTTCACCAGATCCAGCAGCATGTCAGCCTGGTATGCCTCTCAGTCAACTAATGCGGACCGGAGCACCGTACACCGGGATCAACTGCACCAACTCACCATGTCGTTGGAGAGGTTGGCCAAGATGGTTCGCGGTCTCCATATTTCCACACCGGGACCATCGCAGACTCAACCCACCTCCACAGTTGTTTGCCCAGAACCTATCCCGATGTCACGCCAAGCTCTCCAGGTAAAATTCAACAGCGAGACATCACGACGAGCTCACACAGCGATTCCGAGCACGGATACGGGGGCTGAGATAATGCGACTTCGTCAGGAGGATCGTTCTCTCGAGTGGTATGTGGCGGAGTTTTATGAACTTTCTCATCATACGTGTATGAACAACGTTTTCCTAACGAACCTGTTCCGCGGAGGGTTGTCTGAACCGCTTCGCTCATTGATGCCCAACCCAGAGCCTCACAGCACCTTAAGGCGGTATATTGACACGGCTCTTGTATTGAGTGGTTCGGCTCTCACTGTGGGTGAGTTAGAGGAGGAGCTTGCGCCGCTGGTTCCGTCCAGCCCAGTGCCTTCACCGCTGGTCCTGTCCAGCCCTGCCGAACCTGCGCTCCATGTCAGCCACGACGAACTCGAGTTTCACGTCTGCCCAGCCGAGCCCGTGCCAGCCGAGTCAAGTGAACCGAATCCTGAGTCAAGTGAACCGAATCCTGAGTCAAGTGAACCGAATCCTGAGTCAAGTGAACTGAATCCTGAGTCAAGTGAATTTAGCGAGGAAAATTGAGTCAAGTTTGGCTGAATCTATGGAGTCAGGTCCAGTTAAGCGAAACGAGCCTGTTCCCCTGGATCCAGAGTTACCAGTTCCAACAGCGCGCCGTCGCAGGAGGAGGCCTAGCTCGACTCGCAAGGCTCCGGTGAGCGTACCCAGGCGCCTCGCCCTGCCGGCCCCGCCTCTGCGCCTCGCCCCGCCGGCCCCGCCTCTGCGCCTCGCCCCGCCGGCCCCGCCTCTGCGCCTCGCCCTGCCTGTGCCCTTTAAGCTCCGGGAGGCTTCTCTTGTACGCGTTTACAGCCCGGAGGTTCCTCACGTGGATTTCCCCAAGTATTTTTTGGGGGGGGGCAGTAGGTACCCTGAGGGGTCCATGGAGGCGGCGCCAACCTGGACCTTGGTTCTGCTATCTCCACCAGAGCTTCCCATGCCGCTGGTCCCGTCCAGTCCCGAGCTTCCTATGCCGCTGGTCTCGTCCAGTTCTAAGCTTCATACGCCCTGGTTCCCTGCCAAGTGTGCTCCGCCCTGGTTCCCTGCCAAGTGTGCTCCGCCCTGGTTCCCTGCCAAGTGTGCTCCGCCCTGGTTCCCTGTCAAGTGTGCTCCGCCCTGGTTCCCTGCCAAGTGTGCTCCGCCCTGGCCACCGACTCTTCCTGCTCCGCCGTGGTCTTCGGTCCACCCTGCTCCGCCCTGGCCGCCATCACGTCCTGCTCTGCCCTGGTCGCCCACGCTCTGTGGCCCAGGCCCGCCGTGGCTATGTCCTTGTCCCGTTCCCCTGCACGGGCCTGGCCCTCCATCCCTCCCCCAGGATCGTCTTCGCTCTGCCCCCCGCCTGGATCTTCTTTGGAGCGTCTGGAAGCCGCTCCTTAAAGGGGGGGTTATGTGACGATGTTCGGCTAGATTGCCCTCGAGTTCCACGAGAGGGCGCTCCACTCCTGCACTGCCTTCCTTTGGACTGTTCACACACACACACACACCCTGAACTGATTACGCACTCACCTGTTTCCACTGATCACTCTCACACCTGCATCTAGTTCCACACGCAGCTCCACACACATTAAAACCCCACTCACACTATTACCCTTTGCTAAGTCTTGTTTCACTGTTGTGTACATTTCCGAGCGTTTTATTACCTAGTCTGTTCCAGTCTGTGTTTCTGACCCATCGCCTGTTTCCTGGATTCCGTCTCGTCTGCTGCCTGCCTCTGACTTCCCGCCTGGTTATTGGACTCTGAGTATCGCCTTGTCTCTTATACTGTGTTTGCTGTTTGTGACCATTGCCTGTCTGACTACCCTGTGAATAAACCCACGCTGCGTTTGGATCTACCTGTGTCTGGTTGTTCATGACATAAACTGAGAGCAAGATCTGAAGGTACAATTTTCAGTGAACAACTTTTAGTCGATTAATCACAAAAAGTGATCAGATGCATTAGCGCAAGAGTGCTTTTTTGTTCTTTTTGTAATTCAACAGCATCACCCCCTAATAAAGTGTATTCATTGTGTGGGAAAGAACACAAAAAAGCATAACGCAGCGATACACTGGGAGAAGACAAGAGGCAGTTTTGTTTTGAATAGTCAATTGCGGAGAAGCTTCAGTATGATGAATAAATTGCTTTTGTGAGGAAACAGCTTATTTAATGAATCAATCGCCTATCGGCTATTCATTAGCATATTTGCTGTACATTTTTTTTTTTTTTGGATTGATCTAATTTTGGAGTTTGTTTACAGCACTTCTCATTCATTTCTATGCTGTCCACAAACAGTGACTGACTGCTGTCAAACTTCAACAGCAATTCAATGACATTAAGCCCATAATGTTGTTATCAAGGCACAGGTGATCCAAGTTGAACGGTGCACTTTCTCCAATAGAGCCGTGGAGGTTGAGATCTCCCCATAATAAGAATATCTCTGCTCCTGTGTTTCACGAAAGAAAGACATAGAAGTCTGGAATGACATGAGGGTGAGTGCGGTATAAATAATAATGGAAATATAGACAAGACACAGCTAGTTTTCTTTTCCCCCCTAACCTAACATGAACATTTAAAAGGTTAAGAATGTCAGAAGAGTGTCAGAACTATAAGAGTGTCAGAACTATAAGCTCTTAAGACTTCACTCAAGTTCCAAGGGCACTTATGAGAGGTTTGATTCATTCTGCTGGAGAGCGCTCCATGTCAAATGAATTGTCTCCTGTTTTCTTTCACATCTGAAGCTAAGAGATTTGTAATAGCAATAAGTGTCTGGGTTCGGCACATGCACAGACGTATAAATCCATGCTGGCACAATAACAGCAGCTCTGCAGTTGGGAAGCGTGCCCACACACACACACACACACACACACACACACACACACACACACACACACACACACACACACACACACACACACACACACACACACACACACACACACACACACACACACACACACACACACACACACACACACACACGTAGAGAGAGGGTCTGGTAAAGATTTATAGTAAACATGGCTGGACTGGTGGGATTCTCATCAGCTCTGCCGGAGAGGAGAATTCCAGCATGAGCCCACCAACATGGATGTTAAACCTCCAGACAGGACACAATCCTCCCGGTTGGTGCCCAGTATGCGTTTTACATTCTCCTGAACGTACAAACAGCCACATGAGGAGCTCTACTGATACATATACCAGCAGCAGGCAGATAGAATGACACCCGTTTAAGAGAAGTGCAATCATCACTGTCAAGTTTAAATGACTGCACATCGACCGCAACATACATAAACAGGATATGAGTTCTGACATAATCTAATAAACATAGACAGACAAGAAGAAATGACTAAAGCAAACAGCACCTGAAACAGTTTGCCAAATGACATTAGTTTCAGCACAACACATGCCAAACATTTGCCAAAGTCATAAAACACAGACACAGTTTGTTCTAACTAAGAACACCTTTCGATTTTGCAAGCAAGTGACTTCAAAAGCCTTTTAAATTCTGAGTGAATTAAATAAACCGGATACTTATGAAATCTGAAAGCTACAAAATGAGTTTGGCCCACAAGGGGCTTTCTAATCTAGTTTAGAGTGAAAGAACCAAAAAGAAAAAAGGATCCTCAGTATTTACATTTTACGCTCCTTTAGAAGCAAATCTTGATGTAGTCAATTCAGAAAAACTACACAAATCACACAGTCCAGTTTCATTAAAATATTACTTGTTTTAACCTTCAAATAGCCACAGAACTTTAAAAAAGGACAAGCAGATGATTCACAGGACGTAAGATGTGGAGGTGTCATTGCTGCTGTTAGGTGATACTGGACAAAGAATAATATTTCTTTCTTTTTTTGCAGTGATCAATGTCTTATCTGTGCTGATATGGAGGATCATTCCGGTGGTAAAACTTTTCTTCTGTCTGCCTATATCCATCTCAAGTTACCCTGATGGAAGTAGTCCCAGTTTCAGATGGCATGCTTACAGACCAGGGCACATTTTGATATTGGAAGCTGGTGAAAATGCTAGTTTTAATCTGATTGGGTATGCAACAAGTATGAACATATGCAAATGTTAATGGTCTTATATACTGTAGGTTTGTGAAGATATGAGAGAAAAAAATTATGACAGAATCTTACTTGGGTGACCTATCCCTTTTTTGAGACACGTGCTGTAGATAAGTAGATAAGATATCATTGAAAGCACCTGCTTGTTCAACTTTTTTAAATTGTCCAATTGTCCATAAGAGACTACTTTTACATATACTGTACACTAACTTTTAAACAATAACGTGTATGTACAGTATATAATATTTTTCATTATCACCACATATGTTTTACACCTGTTTTTCCAATAGTATAAGACACTAATCAGAGGGACCGATCCTTCTTTCATGTATATCACAGATACACTGCTCCTCTCCAGGAAAACTCAATCTCCTCGGTCAAAATTGAAGGATCTTTTGAATTTCAAGCGCCAACTCAGCCACCCACTGAAAACTGATATGGCCTTTCAAACTTTCTTCCATCTCAATAAAACAAGCTTGGCTGAGTCAGCCCTCTTCACTGGGGAGATTGAATTAACGCTGGAGAGACCGTCTCCCAGATGTGAGGAGGGTCTCCAGCACACGAGGTTCTCCCAGTATAGCACTCTGCGAGTAATAGAGAGAAATGAGTGCAGAGAAAGGTTCCCCTTTCCAAATGAATCTCATCATTATGCCTAAGGCTGTGTAACACTCCGAGGAATTTCACATTTCATTTAAATGCAAATTTTGGGTTTAATGATGATCTGGGGCATCTACCTTTTTAGCCTCTTGTATCTGCTGATTCTCTGGATCATATTTTTTTGGGCCATTCATTTGTTGTTGGTTTGCACTACATTGTTGAATATTTTCATTTTCACCCTTAAACTAACGTGATAGTCATGTGTCTCTTTTGCTTTATAAATTACTAATGGCTTACATTTAAATGCCATAATTTCAGCAACTAAATCACTGCACACTTTCTTTATCCTTTGGAGATATATATATTTTTTTACAAATGTTGCAAAGACAAGCCAATTTAATAGCTTGTTTATTTTTTAAAGTGTGCGTTGTATAAGAATGAAATGTTATGGACATGAGTCTTTTCAGGAATGGTTGTGTAATATCTTATTGGAGTCAGTCGATAGTGATGAGTGCTAACAGGAAATAAATGGGAGATGAATTTCCCACAATAGCAGGTACAACTTAAACTGCACTCAAAAAACACTCAGCATGCTGTTGCTCTTTAGAAGAGACATATTAAACCGCTCCATGCAGCCATTACTGTGTAGTGACCACAGGTTCTTTGAATGGTAGGAAAAGACACTACCGAGATCAAATTCAGAGCACAATTGAGAGAGATTTTACAAAAAGAGAGATAGAGAAATAAGAAATAGACCCCAATTATAGTTTCTAGAGAGATCTCAAAAGTCAGAGATCTCAATATGAATACGATACAATTTGTATTTTATCATAAAAAAAGAGCAATGTAATTTTCTGGGAGGCCTCCCATGAAGGGAAGCATAAGATGACTCACCCACAGAAAATTTGACCTATATGAATCGAGACACTTGATCTGGATTTTAGGAATGCATGTAAATATCTTCAAGTGTGTTAAATCCTCTAAATTTCCAGGAGGAATCTGTATTAAACAGAGAAATGTGTCGATGGGAAATAAAAATACAAATTCCGGAAAATTAAACACTATATTGTAAATAAATATATTGTAATAAATAAAATACGATTATAAATGTAATAAATTGTTAAAAAAAAAACGCCTTCTGACAGCATGGTAAAGCAACCACATTATGTTCATAGAAAATAAATACAATGCTGCTTACCAACAACAGACACTATGCACAGCCCACAGCTGAACTTTTTAGTGAACAAGGTAATTTCTCCAACCTGTGATTAAACACAACTTCGACGTACCCTCCTAGTAAAGTCCTGATAAATCTCTCCTTTTAAAGACTTTTTTCAGACGTGCAGAATGTAGTCTTGGTAAATTAGCCAGTAACACTCTGGTAATTTCACAGATCTAACTGCTTTCTAGAGAGGCCTGTAAATAGCCCTGCCTTGTGCCAAAATCAAGTCTGAGAACAACATAGTCACCATATCTAATTCAATAATGGATCCAAGGGTTTTACAATCTTAACACCCCCTGGAATTTTACGACCAATTACCACCCGTCGGGGATCCTTGATGTATCAGAGGCTGAGAGCAGAGTCCAAGGACTCCCATATTGTGTAGCGTTTCCTTTGTGCAAACCACCGTCACCGACCACACACACTACTATTGTCATGAAACAGAAGGATTCACACAGGTAATCAACAGGTTTATTTGCAGAAGTATGTGATCGCAACGATGGAAGTAGGTGAGTAACTGATGAATATAGTGTTCAGGATGGATATATGGATGAGTAGCCTAATGGTCTTATCTGTTGCAGGTTCTGAAATGGAGATCGAGGCAGATATCTGAAGACGGATGAAGGAAGCAGATGACTGAAGACAAAACGTTCTGGTAGGTATCGTGCAGGTAAGGAGTCAGGTAAGTGTTCTTTGAGGGAACGACGAGACCAGACAAGGGAGTGCAGGAGAAGTGTCTCTTTATAGGGAGTGCTGATGTTGAGGTGCTGATGTAATTACTGTAGGTGATGGCTGATGGTGTGCAGGTGGAAAACATGAGGGATGCTGGGAAGTGTAGTGCGGTAGAGGTGACAGAGCTGGTGTGGTGACTGGATACGTGACAACTATAGGCCACAAGTTGATCAAAAACACAATCAAATGGCATCAAATACGTTTGAATTGTTCTTTTTGTGTACTATGCTCATTTGAAGCATTCAAGACTAGTGGGGCAACCAACCTAGACATAGCATCAGCCCAGCCACTTCGGTTACTGAATAAATTTGAATCTCTCAAACCCTACCTAGACAGGGGATCATTGGCATGTTATGATGCCCAAAAATGCTGTTTAGATTGAAGCTGAATGCGCTTTGAAACAACCACTGACTGCAGGGACTCTGAACTGTATGAACTAGGGCTGAACGATCAATTGCATTTGCGATAATATCGCGATATGATGAAATGCGATTTTGTAACCGCAAAAGCTGCGATTACACTGGTCACGTGACACGCGAGAGAAAAGCAGTCTGCAGATCAAGCATCAACTTGGCACGCTACGCATAGGTCTGGCATACAGGAAAGAACCGTTTATTTTTTATGTTGTGTTATTTATTCTCTCTCCAACAATTCTGGATCGATTCAGAGAATTTCAGAATCGAGTCTGGGTTTAGTTTTTAAACACAGATGCGTGATGACGCTGCACGTGCTTTAGAAACAACCGTATTCTGCTTGCTTCTAATTTCGCGCTCTCTCTCTCTCTCTCTCTCTCTCTCTCTCTCTCTCTCTCACACACACACAAACACACACACACACACACACACACACACGACACCGCTCGAACCTTCCAAAAAATAAGCTTTCATAAAGTTCGGGGTTTAAGCGAATTACAAGGACAGTCGCAGGCTTCATTGCACAGGTTTTGCCGCTTTGATGTTACTCTTGCAGTGCGCGGTCTTGGCTGCCGGAATTTTCCTTACAAATGCTCCACAAAGGCATTATTTATATCTTTTGGAATGCAGTTGGCTTATATATTAAAAATATAAAAATCACTGAGAAAGCTGCTCACGCGCTTTGTGAAGAGCGCTCGTGCATGCGGCTGTGAGCGACTCATTGCTTAAATGTACTTGCATCTCAAAATGCTTTTGACGCGAAATGAATGTAAACCAAGGGGGTAATCCATCAGCCGGAAGTTGAAGCCTCGAGGGAGCCGCCATTGTAGCAGAACTTCACCTGCTGTTAGCATTCCATTGACTCCCATTCATTTTGGCGTCACTTTGACAGCGAATAACTTTACATCTGAGACGTCCAAAGACTTCATTTGTCCATTATTTATTTCTAAATAAACACGACAATGTATAAAAGGCCCCATTACTTTGTATCTTACGTTATGGCCCCGTAGAAGCCGTTCCCTTTCGAGGGAACTCGCGATGCGTCGATGACGCTTTGGGAACGCAAAGCGTCATCGACGCATCGTCTCGTTCCCTTCTCAGGGAACTAGGGTTGCAGTAGTAACCTGAGACGTTCCCTTTCGAGGGAACTCGCGATGCGTCGATGACGCTTTGCGTTCCCAAAGCGTCATCGACGCATCGTCTCGTTCCCTTCTCAGGGAACTAGGGTTACAGTAGTAACCTGAGACGTTTTTGTTAAAAACAGGCTAACGATTGCGTCATAACCACGCGACTTTATGTCGCAAAATAGAGACATTACCGTATAGACAGGAGGAGAAGCTCGCAGGCAATCGGGGGGACGTCCCGTCAAGGGAGAAGCCCATAGATAATGAGTCCATAAAAGCAACGGGACAAAATATTTCAACAACGTTTTGGGGGAATTGGAAATAATTCGGTATGTGGCAAGTGAATACATATGAACTGATTAACATTGGCAATTTTCACGCACAGCTACTAGAAGATTTACGTCTGTCAGACAGGTTGCTCACGTCATTAAGCTTAGTTTGAGTCGGTTTGAGTCTGCGCGTCAGGAACGGAAGTGCTCAAAAATCGCTAAAAATGGGCTTCAACTGTCTCAACTGAGTTCCAATGAGATGGCTCTGTCCACTTCTTATACTGTCTATGATGTAAACACGGTCAGTTATATCTTAAACCAACAGGACAAACCACATTTACAATTTCAAAAGAGATATGTGCATTAGTGTGAATGCAGCTTATAGTATAGGGGTAAAATCACTCCAGCTCTTGAATGGAAAACGTTTAGACAGCCTACTTTTAAATACTGAAAGCACTCTTTGTTTATTGCTTGTATTTTTTTTTATATATATATATATATATATATATATATATAAAGTGTACATATACATAAAAATATACATATTTCAAGTGTTATTAAGATTAATTAATAAGAAAAAAATTAGATCGGATCATGAGCTGCCTAAAGATTGCCATCCCTACTGTACAATGATTTATTGCTTGTCTTTGTCGACTTATACAGAAGGTAAAGAACTTAAAGTAATCGCATATTAAATCGCAATCGCAATATTGGTTAAAAAAATCGCAATTAGATTATTTTCCATAATCGTTCAGCCCTAGTATGAACATAACAAAATCTAGAGAAGTGAAAAACTCCATGAGAGACTCTAGTTGACGAATTATTCATCACAGCGGCGAGTCATTCTGAAAGCATGTCTTCTCAGTGGGTTTTAACTCAAGATGGACTGTCATCCTGCCCTCAAAAGCACAGTGAAAAGCATTTCAAAAGTAGAAAACATGTTACTTTGCATCTTAGAGTTGCTTAATGGTTCAGTTGGTCAACACAAGGGTGTCCTTGCTGTGATAAACTTACTGTCCTGTGCATGAACTCAAGGTAAGCTTAGTTTGATCTGCACCCACTTTAATGTATATGCTCAGCTAAAGTAAATGCTTTACACCTCAAAAAGACCTCAAATTAAAAGCCTTAGTAATAAAATGTAAGTTTAAATCCCAGAAAAATGGGATTGTTCCAAAGCTGCAACGACTGCCTCAGGCAGGAAGAGAAAATGAAATAGCCTACTGACTTGAAATGAGAATGCTGATTGTCTAGCATCTTAAATGAATAAAACGGAAAGATGTACCAAAAAAAAAAATAATGCTCTTCCGATGTCCTCCGGTCAAATTATAACCTTGTGAAATGTGAGAATGAATGAGTGTCACATTCCTCCATGTAGTCAACAAATTTCCTCTGAGAACACACTCATATTACTATTCTGCTTACCAACTGAGGCTGTCCATGAGAGAACTCATCTGTTATTTGAGCCAAATATTTGCACTAAAGTGTAAAAGCGAGATTGAAGTAATGTAATTCATGGAATTTGCAGAAATTAATTTCAGAATGTTTGCAGTCATCATTTGCACACCGTTCTGTCTAGGGTTACCAACTTTTTACCACGCAGGAAATGGAATACTGGCAATTTACATGTTACATAAATTAATTTTTACCATTTAAAACATGCTGAACATTTTAAACATTTATTGTTGAGCCTATATTCATAACAAGCTTCTTATGTATCCTAAATCCACACTGTTAAAAATTACAGTATATTCCAGGTTTATGATTCCATTTCTTTCACAGTAATTCCATAGTTAGCACTTCTCTTGTATCCAACTGCACTCTTGGAAAATTTCTTGTAAAATCTACAATATCATACTGTACTGTATTTCTACAGTGCATATGCACTATGAAAGTACCCAGCATGCAGTGTGGCATAAATTGATAATGCTGTGGAATTTCTTGTTGGTTTTATCTGTGCTGCTGAAATTATTTTTGGTTCACTTTTAGCAGTTTGTGTTTTTTGTTTATTTTTAAATGTTCAGAATTTATCTTTTTTATTATTATTATTTGTTGAGTGTCACCATTGTTGTGTTTTGTATGTCGAGTATTGATGTATGCTCCTCATTATGTGATGGAATAATAAAGGCATCATAAAGGAATTATGCTTAGGGCACCAAAATGGCTAGCAGCGGTACTGGAAATATCCATCTACAAAAAAATTATGAGTTTGAAAAAAAGATGCTGGTAAATCCTTATGCTGAAATAATGCTAATAATAGTATCGTTTGACTAACTTAAATGTTTTCATTTGTCACACTTCTGACTTTGGCTAGATTAGAAATTTGAATATGAATATATCCAAGATCCCAAGCAAATGGAACACTTTTTTTTATAATAAGAAATAATTTTACAATTACAGTAATAAACCATATAATTTCTTACAGTGGCATGGTTAAAGACGACTTTATATTGTGAATTCACAGTAAAACAAGAGCAGTAAATTACTGTGATGTCAGCAT
The DNA here is from genome assembly GCA_026230005.1 of Gila orcuttii. Lineage (NCBI taxonomy): Eukaryota > Metazoa > Chordata > Actinopteri > Cypriniformes > Leuciscidae > Gila > Gila orcuttii. Next base: position 26,570,116 of record JAPDVR010000016.1, on the reverse strand, counting down.
TATTTTGCTGTTGATTAAGAAAATGACCCAGCATGCATTCATTTCACTGTAAATTTAGGACTACAGTAATTTATTGTAAAATAATACTCTTTAATTAAATATTAAAATATATTTCCCTGTTTTAATAAAAAAAAAATTCTGATTTGAAATTTACCTTGATTTTTCAATATTTTCTGCACATATCATGTTTCATAATTCAGCTCAAGCATGATCTTTACTAACACTGTGCAATTTAAAACAATATTACTCAGAATAAATGTTGGTTGTAGTGATGATGCCACAACAGAGAAGTTGTAAAATAAATATCCGACAAGAAATATTGAAAATACTCAATAAAGATTTATGTTTATTTCATTTTTGTTTAAATTATCAACATTTTAAAGTTGCACATTTTTTTTTATAATGGAATATTTTACTGTAAAGAATCTGAAAAGCTGCTAAAAATAAATGATGAAAGCATGGTAAAGTTTCCAAGACAATTTTAAAGAGATGAAGAAGAAGAAGAAGAAGAAGAAGAAGAAATATGATTTGACAATCATATTGTTAAGAGTCATAAGAGTTGACAATCCTTATAATGTTTAAGCAATCCTTTATTCTTCTTCACCAATAACTGTAATTACTATAGAAGGTCTTTTGTCATTTTCTGTCATTTCATTTCAATTCATGGAAGGTTTAATAATAGCAACCGTGTTTCTCAGCTCTCCAATCTACTGGGTAAATGGAAGAGCATAGATCTCAATTTGCAAGCATTCAAGGTGAGCTCCTGCCATTTTCATACATCAGTGAATGTGAAGAACCACTGATGTCAGTACAGATATTGATCTAGCCAGCCTATCTGGACTGACATGGTAGACTAATGCAACAGTTGTCAGTGATATTCAGTGAGTTTAAAAAAAAAAATCCCATTGAAATATTTAGCAGTATTACTGCAGATATCTAGAGAATAGCTTATAGCTTGTGTATATTATGAATATAATTCTTAACTGAGTTTGACCAAAGAAGTCGCTGTTACTAGGGAAGTGAAAATCACGACAAAAGAGCTCATCAATGACCACTCAATCCGATGAAGCATTGCAAATGATGTAAGTCTATACTCTCACTGCTTGCTTCAACACAAAGTTAGTAATTTTGTGATTCATCTAAGAGCTGGTTGGTTTGGTTTGAAACTTTTTACTGAAGAATTGACTGAAATGGAGAAAATGAATGAGAAAAATGCTTCCAGAACAAAGACCGCTGAGGAAGTGGGCGATCACTGTAATGATCTATTGTCTGCTCGAGTCTACCAGCAAACCTCAATGCTTTTTGACTTAAATTGTCACAACAACATGAATGAAGTGACACCAGAATGGTAGCCATAAAAAAAATAGAAGTGTAAGAAGGATTGTGTCTAGTTACCAGTCTAACAATTTTCTACCATTTTTTTTTGGTACCAATTTTTACGAGTCAGACTAGTTTTCTAGTCTACTATGACAAGAACATGTTATTTAGCAATATATATATTTTTTTGTTTACTTCTTTAGAATTACCAAAGTAAACCCATGAGATGAAGGCTTATTGGCCGCAACGCGTAGGTGTGCCGTTGCTTGTCACCTGTTTTTAAAATATAAGCCATGAAAAAAAGAAAGGCTTTTTATATTTTTCTAAAACTAATTAATCGAGTGCCTTGGATTGTTTTTTCTTATGAGTGAAACCCATGAGAATTTCAACACATGCATTTCTCTTTTTTTTAAAAATGGATTTATAAAGCAGAAGGTGAAATTATGCATTTAAGATCCTAAACATAATGCAATGAAGAAAGTGATGTATGACACGGTAAATACTCGCTTCATTTATTTCATTTACAACATACTGTAATGTTTGAAATATCATGCTGAGTTTACAAGGAATGATCTTTCTATTTATTTCCTAAGAATCACAATGACGTATGGGATGTATGGAACAGACAGTAAAAGCGTATTATGGGTTGTTTGGAGTATTTTATTCCATCTCCATTGTAAAAACACTTTTTTTTCCTACACATTAAACATTTTTGGGGAATTCATTCATTAAATCAAGTTTGTGTAAGTGAATTTGCACAAAGCAAAATGCCGGAAAAAATAAGCCAGTCCGCAAACCCCATTTGTGCCGCATCCAAATGGATTTAATGGATGAAACCCAGAGGGGGGAGTTTGGGGGAATCCATTTTCACATTGTAAAGTGGGCTGTAGCTCTAAATGTTTATTTTCTGGAGTCAGCGGGTGTGGAGGACGTGGTGGCATCTCATATAGGGGTTATAAAGCTGAAGCACTTCTGCCAGGGTAAACTATGATGATTTCTCTCTTGCTTTTCTTCAGAGGTAAATACTTCAAAGTTTGCTGTCTGGGATTCATGCAGTCCTAGTCTAAGTGTCAAATGTGAAGCTTTTGTATTGCACCAGACCTGGAATTCAGACTCTGTGCAAACTCGTGTGCAGAGCAGACGCGGAGGACTTGGATGGATTGCGGAGCGCTGTTTTTGTTAGAGTTAAAGCCAGTCTGCTTCATCTGAGCTAAGGGGGGTTTGCAGAGGCAAAGCAATGTGCAATGCGGCTGCACAGCACTGTAAAACAACATACATGGATCAGGTACAAGCAGCTAGAGGTGCCGGATTTACCAGTCAGATGGCAAGCTTTTCCCTAACTCTTACTACAACACCCCGTGGCAAGGATTTGCATATAACCCTGAAATAATGACTTTTCTTGGAATCAGCTGAGATAATGTCACAGCTCATTGCACTGCATACATTAAAATGACAATGCACAGAAAATAAATTTGACTGTTTGCAGAGGTCACCTTCAAGAAAGATCATTTCGTTTTTGTCCGATTATTTACCACACATGAATTTAAACTGGTTCTTGCATGAACATAGAAATGGCAAAAACCTGAGCAGAATATCAAGTTTGCTTTCTTTGGAGAGAAAGGCATCTTTATGGAGCCTTGGCAGCAGTAAAACTACTTGTAATAAAAACAACAAGCCTAATTATTAAGGTCTACTGGTATTATGCAGAACAAATATTATACTTACTGTGTCAATACCCTACTAATGTCAAACACTTAGTGACTTCTGCCTCCATAAGTCCAAGATTTACATTTGCATTGGTTACGGCAAGACAAATTGATCTGATCTAAAGCATACGGAACGTTTTAACATTCCCAAAGAAACTGTATATTTCTTCTATTGAGTCCAGAGACGACTGACACAGATAAATCAGCTTCAGGGCCGGCCACATTTACGCAAGCCAGGAGAACATGTGGAAGCGCAAGTGCTCTGTTCCTGGGTTTGTTTTCTGTCCACCGGCAGGAGAGCTGACAGCAGCAAGCTTGTTTTTTTTCTTCAAATCTCCTAAGTAGCCTCATGTCAGTGTTGATGCATGGCAGAAAAGCCAATTCGATGCACGAAATGAGTGAGACTTTAGTTAATGCTTCTTTTTGGTTAAAATAAAAATCATTGTGCAACTCTGGAAAAACTTCTATAGTGATTTATAAACAAACCTAGAGTACATTTCCTGAACTAATATGCACACTGGAAATCAATGTCAGATGCTTAATTGTCTAGTTTTGCATTTTTGTTACTGTTACATTCAAACCCACACAAGCAGTATCTTGGAAAATGGCCCAGATGCTACTAAATATGTCCTATCGTTTCAGTTCACAGAGGGATTGGAGTGGATGTTTAAGTGAGCGAAGCCAAAATTAAAAACATATGACGCCTTAGTACCAAGAACAATTTGAAATAGTTAAAGTAATAGCGTAATTGTGTCCATAAAACAACTCTGCTTAGTTTGTACTCCAGTCTCTGAGCCACTGTAAAAATGCACTTTCTCAGAAATAACTAACTAGAGCCTTTTAGTCCCTCCCAAAGTGCAGCGCTGGTAATAACAGTGCTTTCGTGGCTCCAGCACTGCAGGAGATGGTCTGCTGTGATCTTCACTGTAATGCTGGTGGACATCATAAGGCTAATGAAGAGAACTCCAGGTATTTCTGGGTTCATGCCTCCCGTGAGTCCCACTCTAATACCGTGGCCATCAGTCCTCTGATATCTCACACTAGGTGCCAGAGCCCCTGGACCTTTTTTTAAAAAGCTGTACTGTGAATGACTGAGAAACTGTAATAGGACTCTTAGAACATCAATAACCTACCGCACAAGGAGCCTGTTAAGGTTAAGGAAACTCAATATTACATGAATATGAAAAAATGTGTAAAATGCAAAAAATAAGATAGATCTGGTGTTTCTTCTCATATTTTAAATCATATTAAAACAGTATGTTGCTTAGTAAATTGTGACATTTAATTGCATGTTATAAAGCAAATTATCACGCTATTCTATGTGATTTCAAGAAAAATGTGTTACTATGGGCTGCAGAATTTTGTCGAAATTTTGAATAATTAGAATAATTAGTAAAAGGTATACATTCATTTTATTCATTCAATTCTATGTTTATTAAAAAATAATTCTGATAAATAGACAACGAAGTGAAACAAACCACAACCCCTTGTTTACATTGAGAGAATCGTGTCGGCACCTCATTAAAACTTCCTAAAAGTCTGGCCTAATACTGCAGTATCTAAACACTGAGAAGACCATTAACGGTGCTGTAACACATTAACATTGTGATTGACAGCAGTGAGCTGGATCTTCAAGTTCTTTCTCTAGATCAACTAATGATCTTTCCACTACAAGCTGCTCAACACCAGGAACAGAATGAAATCACCACAATCACTTCAGTGACCTAAATTCATTAATCCTTAATTATTTATGCCAAAATCGAAGCATGTTTGACATGGCTCCCACTGAAAATGGAAAACTTTACTCAATGGATTTACACCTTCGGACCAGACATCTTGTCTGTTTTGTCTTTGTTTCTCCATGAATTCAAAATCAACGTTTTTGGGGCTTTTAGAATGAATATGTTAGCCTTACTGTTATCAATAAGCTATGTGCTCCAAAACAATGACAGAATTCGCATTTAGAAGATATAAGCATTCAAAACGTATAGTCTCTGACTTCTGCCAATATGGAAAAATTATTCTGACTCACTCTGCACTTCAGCTTCTAATCAGATTTTATGTACAATCAAATCTTCTCTAGAATATGAAGCGTCCTGCCCCCTACATTATAAATAGAAGCTGAAACTGCAGCTAAAATCGGGCACTTGTTCACTCATTTACTATTTTCTACATGGTGAATGGTACATAGTGCACTATATAGGGCATAGGGAACGATTCAGACAGTGTAAATATGCTTTTCATTGGGGCAATTGAAGTCTGGTTTCACTTCATTTCACTGAACCGCCGCAGCGCACACACAGTCTGCTCGGGTCCAGAGACACGACAGCACAGAGCGGATCATATGCGTGAGTCGGCGCAGACCCTAACCAAAGGCGTATCGGACCCATTTGAATTCTGCACAGAATGTTATATTTTAAAGCGATATGTAGGAGATTAGGAGAAGAAACCGTTAGATATTAGGAGGAAACTTGAGCACGGGTTTGTGCTGGCCATGTGCTCCTCTTATCCCACCTTCTTGTTTCCGTTACCATTGGCCCCTTGTTTAATCGTTGTCCAGTCCTCTTGGCCTGATTGTGTTCACCTGCATTCATTGTGTGTGAGCATTTCTTGCTTGTCTTCAGGTCTTATCAATCAGTCCCTGTCAGTTCTAGCTTTGTATTTATTTCCTTTTATTTTATCAGTTCTTTTCTTTGTTCCTGTTTTTTGTATTCTAGTCAAGTTCCAGTCTTTATTTTGCGGTAGTTCTCCCAAGCTTTTTTTTTTCTTTTTCTCTTTACTGTGATTTTATTGCTAGCTAATCTTTCATTTATTTTCTCTCCAGTTCTCAGCAAGGTTGCAGTCTTGTTTTATTTATTTTTGTTTGCAAGTTCCAGTTATTTTTTAGATATCCGTTTTTTTTCTTTGCTAGTTCCAGTTATAATTTAGTTTCTTGTTTTTTTGTAGTCAAAGTTTTATTTTTGCTAGAGATGCACCGATTGATCGGCTGGTGACCGGAATTGGCCGATTTTCACGTGATCGGCCATGACCGGCGACTGGCCAGTGAGTCTGACATATTCCGATTTTATGCCGGTCAAATGCACTCGGGCGCCGCATGATTAACATCGCGCAACATCAGCATCACACGTGCACACGGAATGCACATGTAGGAAACCTCGTGAATTACGGCCGTTTCACACCGCAAGCGTGAGCAGCGCGGGTTTTTTTCCGGCGTGCAAGTTAATAAATGAGTGCATTCACACCGAGAGCCGGAGCAGCGCGTGAGCGTCGAGCAGGAGTGTCGCGTGAACAGCAGTGAAGCGGGAGTTTCGGCGCAGAGTGTATTTTTGTTGCGCAGCTCGCGCTCAATTTAAGTGAAAGCACACTTTTGTTGGACAAAATAAATATGATTTCACCCAAAAAGTGCATGTCTGTTGTGTTTTAACAAGAACTGGAGTAGGCTATGTCAGAAAAGAAAATGAAGACTCAAAAATATTTAGAGAATTTACCCATTTAAACTTTAAGTTTTTATTATTTCCCAATCGTGTCCCTGCACTTGTTCCACTTGCCCGAGCTTAGCGCTGGTTTAGCCTGACTGGACATGTGGCAGTTGCAAAATAAAACTTGCCATTGATGTACAAGTGATTACAATAGGCCTGTGTGTGTGTGTGTGTGTGTGTGTGTGTGTGTGTGTTTTGATAAATATCTTTATACTGAAAAGCTTTATTTATTTTATTTTTATTTGCTATTTATATATTATTTTATTGCCATTACCTGTTTTCATACAGAAGTTTAGTTTCCTAAATAAGTAAATATCAAATTTTTTTAGTTAAATATTGGAAGTGAAAATGGTTCTTCCATACCATAACACTGCACTTAGATATGTGTGAATTTCCCACACCAGGAGTAATAATTTAGTTCTATTTTATTTAATTTGTTCAAAAAATGTTCCATGTAAAATGTTCTATTAAAGAAAAGATAGAAAATAAATATTTCTGTTTGTAAAGTGGTTAGAAAAAATGAAATCGGAATCATCTCAAATCGGTATCGGCAGGCCAAACTCATGAAAAATCGGAAATCGGAATCGGCCTAGAAAATTGTAATCGGAGCTCTAATTTTTGCTTTTGTTATCTCTCTTTTGTTGTCTTATTTTGTTGAATCTTGTCATGTTGGTTACAGCTCTGCCCTGCTTCCTGTGTCTTCCCTGGTCCCTGACTCTCCTGACCTGGCAGCCAGTCTGATGCTTCTGCAGTGACTTCAAGTGTCGAGGCTCTGGTTTCCTGAGCCGCTGCCTTGTCTCCATCATTGCCTTAGCATCTGGAGCTGCCTCATCCCCGGCTAGCCTGTTCTCCTGTTTTGTGCCCTGCCCTTTTGTTTGGACTAGGTTCCTGCCTCACCTATCTTGTGCTGCATGTTCGCATTAACCGAGCTTCACCTTTGTTTCTCTGCATAGTGCTCTAATGCAATGTAAAAGAGAGCTTATTGATCTTCTGGCTACAGCATCTTACTAAGCCATCTATCAAAACACATTCGTTCCACGCCAATATTGACTGCTGAATCCACTATTGCGTAAATGCAAATTGACCTAGGACCCCTCTGGATAAAGTAATAACTCCTCCTATTGCTAAAGGTTCATATATAAGCACAGAAGACTAGTTTCTGCACTCTTTATTTTAGGACACACTACACAAAGCATCCCACCAGCTTTTCTGAATTATCTCTATTTCTGTGTTCATTTAACTTAAAAAGAAAGCTTTAAATAAACAAATGACACTGTGTCCTGCAAAATGCTTCAAAGAGTCCCCCAATCTGTGACACTCTCATAAGGGTAAAGTATAAGGTAATTGTTTTGGAAGAACCCAAAAAGTTTTGCCTCATCCGACTGTGGTGAGCTCAAAAAAGCTGTTGGTTCTATCAAGTTGGCTTAAGCATACAAGCTTCAAATGAGTGCAGAAGACACACGTCTGTATCTTTAGATATTGTCTTTATCAGGGTCTTACACATTTGGATTGCTTGGCAATTGCAAGAAAAAAAATTGTAATAAAACAAAAACCTTAAAATTCTGAGAAACCTCCAGTTCTTTGAGAGCTCCTGAAGTATAGAATTATGTATTTAATGTGATGCGTAGCTGCACACTAATATGAACAGACACAATGCTGTTGGATTTCCTCATTTCAACACTATCTGGTTGACAGGTGAATTTATGGAGGTCAAAGTCTTTAGTCTTAAGAATGGTTTTGTAAGTCATTCTAGTCTCATTAATATCGACAAATCTTTTTCTGAAAGTCTCATTTAATCATGCCATGACTGAGTTCATAATGATAGTTGGGAGCATATTCTGCGATAGCAACAGCCAAAGTCTATGTTTGTTTTATAGGGAACGGCGCTGAAACTTGCACCTGATTGTCATCTCACTGATTGGAACATCCAACTGAAATTACCCTTTTTAGAGAGACGAAAAATCTAGATTTACATTTCTGGCATTTACAAATAGATTGTGAGTAAAAACACGCTCTGTGCCTTAGATGAGAATGGGCTCACAATTTAAGTTACATTCAAAACTGATTACAGTTATTCAAAAGGGTTAAAAACTTTCTACCACGAGGTATGAGGTTTACAATCATTCATATATCAAAAATAGACAACTCTAAAGTGTTCACTCTCTTTTCTCTCTTTCTGCGTCACTGGAGAACTTCATAATTGCAAATCATGGAGAAGGATTTCTGCCTGCATGGTGAGGGGAAATGACACTTTCTAAATGTGACAATCATGAAATTACAGTGCCATTAAATTTACAGAACTGTCAGCATCTAGTCAACACAGCTGATATCAACACAGCTCTATGTGGATTGTAAACCACTAAAATCCACAGTAAAACGCTGAACATAGAGGTGAAACTTAAGACATTTGAAAAATAGGTCTTGCTATGCAAAAGCTTAAGTTGTCATCAGCTAAAAACAAAATAGAATGATAACATGATGCTCTGTTTAAGTGCCTGTTGTTTCATTACAGCCTCTTAATATTTAAATAGGATAATGCATCAATATTTAATGGAAGCTTTAATTAATCCACATTTCAAGCACCAGAAAGTCACACCGTCTAAGTTGCTTCTTGCACCTTTGGGTACACAGATCCACTCTGTCCTTAGAGACCGTTTGTGTAGATTACATAACGCTATGCCAAATATGAAGAATATCTGTCATAGACTATGACATTTGTATTCATGAATAATAAATGATCTTCAGAGAGGGGAAACACTAACAGTGTTATTGCCAAGCCACTTGTTGAAATTTCTTATAGAAAATGAACATTAAAATGTGTTTCAAAAGGGGATTCGCGTGAGTAGCCTATTTTGATTAGGAACTGAATGCGAAAATTGTTTTCTCTTTAGAATATTATTGAACGAAATAGCCTACCAGAAGTTCATAAAAACAGAATTAATTATGCTTCATGTCACAAAAACTGAAACTGACAAATGTGAGAAAGTAATGTCTCTCAGTTTATGATTTCTTTATATAAAAGACTGTGACAAATGAGCATACAATAAATAATATAGCTAACTCCCATATAAGGACACTTTTCGCTTTTAAGCTGTGTATGTTTCACAGCAATTTTAAAGCGCGTTAATGATGAATGAATCACTCACCATTTCTGTGAGGAGCACGCGGGTCAAAACCATGGCACGACTCTAAATCCTCCTGTGGAAATTCACATCCTCTCATGGAAGAGAGTCGCTTGCAAAGAAAAGGACAACTTCTAGGCTTTACCGGGTTTGCGGAATGTCCACTGTCGGCGGTGGGCACAGTTGTGGGAGTTTAACGTGTGACGGTTATGTCAGAGCAAACTAGATGCGCGCGTGAGAAGCGCGCGGGCAGTTCCGTGGCTCAACGGTCAGTCCGGCAGAACCGAGCTCGAGCGCCCTTCAGGTTCCACAGTGAAAAGCAAACTGAAGTCTCAAGTCCCTCCTCTTTCGCACCACTTCCACCTCCAATGTGTTCATTGCCCTTTTCAAGAAACGCGTGTCCAGTGTCGTTGTCGTGTGTACCCTACAACATTAGGAAGCGCGCGCGTTTATGTTTCAATTAGGCGTCACGTAATGTAGGCTATAGGCTACAACTATGCATATTCTTCACAAACTTATATGTTAAGTCAATGAAAATAAATTATTAATAATGATCATTTAGAGGTTTTTGTGAAACTAAATCAACTTGCTTATGAGGATCTGCCACTATTGTGGCTATAGTTCATTATAGATAACCTACAAGCGTGCTTTACGTTCTTAGTAGGCTACTTCTTACTAAATATAGGGAACTGAAAACAGCACACAATTGAACAGAAACTGCAACTGGAGACATCAATAACTCGCATGAAATGTCAGTCATTTTCATGTTTTTCAGTGTTGCAGTTAAACATGGATTTGCTCTGTACTCCCTTGATCCTCTGTATCTAACCTTTTTAATCCGCGTGTCTCACAGCCTCTTTTAGCTTCTCTAATTCTCAAATTTATATAGCCTATAGTTAAAAAATAGATAGGCATACATAAGGCGTAAGAATCTTCACTCACAAAGCTTGAAAGGCCAGGTCCAACAACAACTCTGTTTACATAGCCAAATGTGACAAAACTAAGCTATATATATATATATAGGCTATAAAAAAACTTGCAGAGAAAATATAGCTGTAATAAATTAATCTCACCACCAACCCTGATGAAAACACCAGTATATGTTGTGATTTGAATGCTGATGTGCATTTGTCCTCTAAACCAGCATAAATCAACCTGAACCAGCAAGGATATTCTTCTTTACCCAAGATGCTTTTAAAGCAGGAATTGTATACTGTATATATATATATATATATATATATATATATATATATATATATATATATATATATATATATAAAGAAAGAAATATAAGAAATATTTTTTAATAATTGTACAAAAAACAGAAAGGGGGCATGAGAACTGGAGGTCTCCCTAAATTATTTCCTGGAGGAATGAATGATATATTTTTGAAAATACTTCATTAAGAGCACTTTTCCATGCCCTTGAGTTTCACTCATTTCCTTGTCTCTAACCCCAGTGTTCTCTCTGTACAACCAATATTGCTGTCCAGTCCAGTCATCAGCCAGAAAGGACCATTATTATGCCTCTGTACTCTGTCTTGCCATATAAAAATGGAAGGCACTTACTAAATCAACAAAACAGAGAGGCTTGTGTGCCCAGACTGAGCATGCACTCCTTACAATAGTGTTCAGCTCACTATTTGTATTGAATGGCACTATGAGCCTTCACCTTAGACCTGCTCTACAGTAACATATTCTCTCGCACACAGTATATAATTGTATTGCATTCGGATCTTTCTGCTTTTTCATGTGTAGAGCCAAATTACCACCCATAAGGCACCTATTCATTGTTCCTATGAAGTCTCACTCCCACTCCTCCTGCAGAGTAGTAGAAAAATTGAAAAAGATTCCTCTTCAAAATAGTCACTTTTCTGTTCTGCATCCTGGTACAATGGCTCTTGCGTTACTAGAAAAATTTGCAAATGCTGGTATTTCTCGTAGTTATGGAAAATAGGTCGACTGCTTCCCTCTAGATGTGTGTAAAGGGTGAATGAACAGCTAGTACATTTAAATGTTAGTCATACATCTTTCATGAATGTGTGTGCACCTTGCGCTGACGTGAAGTATACATTCAAAGTTTGCTTTTGGAACATATTTATGCCATCAGACAAAGCAAATATGAACTGTAATAGAGTAAGTTAAAATAAACCTTTTTATTATACATTTAATTAAATTGATGCCAGGTTAAGGCCAGAAACATCTATGCAAGTACAAGTATGTAAATGCAGATGCTTCTAGCTACACAAGCTTGTCGGGAAGCACATATTTTAGTTACATGTTGGTTATTAAATTTTTTTTTTTAAAAGGTATCGGTATTAGCTGATGTTAGATATTGAACTGTGCAATAAATTAAAGTAATATTGGCCATTTAACGGTTATCAGTCTTAACATGAAAATAGTATCTGCTTTATTATAACCAGAATTTTAATATCACTTGCAAGCTCAATTTCATGTGTTATTGGTTACCAAAATATGCCAGACGATAATTCATAACACAATGCACGTACTTCATTATTCTCGGCATTGCCGCTTAGGGTGCTATAACAGTTATTATCATAAAAAAAGGGGGCACAACAGCCACAAAAGGCCACCATAAAATGACAAATAGGACATCCCAATTTTGTGATCAACTGCACCATTTGGGACTATGTCTATCACTATAGCCTTATTTTCTTTTGCATCTAATTAAAGGGATATTTAACTAAAATAATTAATTTTTAAATTAAAATTCTGTCATCATTCACATGACCATCAGTTCATGTTCATGTCACCTGTATGACTTGTTTTTCTCTGAAGATATTTTGAAGAATGCTGGTAACCAAACTTTGGTGGCCATTGGCTACTTAAAATATCTTTTATTTTTAATCAAAAAATATTTAGGTCCCTAGAGTGGCATAATGTTAAAGTTTATCTCTGATTTTAACACCAAATGTTCAATAAATATTACTGTTAAGTGATGTTTTAAGATAAAGTTCGAGTCAATGACCCCGTCCTTACATGAGCTTAGTTAATGTGGTCTCCTCTCCAAACAACATGATTCTTAATGCATAACGAATAATGACTGACATATTAGAAAGGGCTCCATCTTTCCAGACTACTTAGCACTTGACCAACATGTTTCATTGATACCAAGTTAAAAATGTCGATATTGTTGGCAGCCTGCTCAGTCCTGCCCGTCCTGCCAGTGGCCGGTGTCAGAGGGCAATGGTCTGATTTAGCGCAATTTCTTTGAATGACCTGTGATTTGCTTGTGATAAGAGAAGTTTGTGGCTCCAGAGAGAAAGAAAGAAAGGTCGGGAAGAGTAAAAGAAGAATGAGGCTGAGAAACACCTCTCTAGCCCTTCTGCCCTTCCATGCTATTACTTGCACCTGGCTAGGATTTCAGAAAAAAGGTCTGCCAATGCTTAAGGCAGCAAATATTACTCCTGAACTGTGAAGGTTTGCTGTACCCAGAGGAATCAAGTCTGATTCAGAAGTTATGCTGAGCAATATCATTGGCTTTAAGTTCTCCTCATAACACATCTATAAAGGACAAACAAGGAAGGACTTGAAGCTCATTCACTTGAACTTGTTTAGACGGCTACAATTTTCAATCTCACTGTACTATGTGAGCTCTTTGCTTATGATGCACACCGAGCACAAAGTGATAAACCAAACTGGATAATGCGCTTGTGTATTTGCCCAGACTGTTAAGTGACCAAGTGGCTCTGTCTTAATGATTTTTAATGTCTCACCCAGACAAATGCACTTAGACTAGTGAATACTGGCTTTTATCTTATCTAGATGACAGCTATTGCATTTTTATGGAGCATCTTTCCTTTTCAGAGATTTCATTTTGGAATTTGTATTGCAATGTATTATTTTAAGTCTAAACAGGGTCTTTCGGGTATTTCGTGAAAGTTTATGAGGACATGCTCAGCTTCATCAAACGGTTGTAGGATTAGGGCAAATTTTCCTTGGAGAGGTAAATTAAATGCATGAGCTCTAAATTCCCAGTGCATCTTAAAAAGGAGAAATCGTGAAAAATAAAGTACTGCACACAAGCCTACCCGATGACTCTACAGACATGGACTGATGCTGAATGTTTGTATGAATATTTGTTGTGTCTGGAAGCCTAGTTGGCTTTAATCATCGTTTTTTCCCTTTTTTCCCCCTGAAGTTCACAGCTGTGTCTGCGTCAAGATCTCTGGTCTTTTAAAGCAAGTTGATCAACATCAAACAAATGACAAAAAAAAATCATCCTCTGTATAACAAATGGCCTCAGCTTCTCAGCATCCACCCACACATGGCAGTTTTGCCTTTGTTTGTGTGTCCGTCTGATCCAAATTGATGTCATTGCACATGTGGTGTGTGTCCGACACATGTCTGGATCCCAAATAGACATTTTAGTAAATTGATAGGGGAATGTAAATGCAGTTTTTGATGAGCTAAGATTATTGCACTTGTCATTCACTCAAAATACAGAGGTGATTGTGATGTTGATTAGGGAATAAGATAAAAAAAATAAAATTCTGTTAAAAGATAATACGCCACATTCATTCACCAAAATTGACAAAAATACTAGCTCATTAACAGGAGAGGAAAGTGACTGATTACTCATTCACTGTATTATGAAGTCTATGACAAATACAGACTTTCTCAGACTGTCTGTGATAAAGCTGAAATGCTTCAGTTTTATTTGTGATCATTTCTCCGTTCTCTTTTAACACAAGGTTGTTTCTTTTATACATATTCGCATACTTGCAGCAGACTGGTCAATGTATTCAATGAGAAAAATAACAATCACAAGAATAAAATGTACAAGCTGTCATGTTCGCTTTGCACACTAGAGTCTTCTAAGTATCCAGAACACAATGTGCAAGATTTATGCCTATAGAAAGGCAGTTGCCTAGACTCCAACACTTTCCCAGTCATTATATTGGCAAAATCTGTTGGTGGGCAGCAATGCATGAGGATAATTAACTCTATGATCTAACTGTGCAAGAATGATCTGTAAAAATACCTTCTCTTTATGAGCCCTGTTAGCTGTGTACTGAGTTTACATAATTGTTCAAGAAATTATACTCGCCCCACATGCACTTTCAAAGACTGAAATTATATATATTTTTTTATTTTTCTATATCAGTGGTTCTCAACTAGTTTTGTTTAATTTATATATATATAAGGACCACCCGTCAGCCTAACGATGGAATCCAAAGGCGTGGGCGAATGTATAATGCATATACGTCTTTTTAGCGCTTCTGAAGTTCACTTAATTTATTAGAATTTAGTTTCAAATTTTATCTGACTCAAATTTCAAATGATTATTAAATGTAGACTTTGTTTCTAATTAGGAGCTAACCATAAATATTAGTTATGTTTTAAATTAGGTATTTGACTATTCTGGGCATCCAACACTTTCAATAATTCAGTCATTAGGGACCCGATTTCACATAGAATCACACACCGGCTGGGATCTTCATGGACACAGACTCGCCAGTCTGATCTTGCAGGGTGCAGGGTTAGCTATTACCTTTTTAGTCGGTTTCCTACTGCTTACTTGTACATAAAAGTGTAGTTTATTTAGCCACCTAACACCTTCACAAGATTCTACAACCTCTGGGTTGAGCCGGTTTCTTCCCGTGTGTTGAGTACAAACAGGTAATGCGTGGGAAGACTGGCTCGGTGTCTCGCTTGCTGTGCCAATTCCCTCTAGCAGGGGATACAAGTGCCTGTTTGCTCTTCAGGTGAGTTCCCCACTTGGCGAACCCTAAATCAAGTTTCTCCAGCATCCTTCAGGAGTCTAATGCGGCAGAGGCGTCTGACGCCAGGCCCAGTACTCGTGTGCATGCTCGGCCGGTCAGCCCTTTTACTGGGCTAGATGCCCATGTGCTGTGACACCTCCTCGGTAATCCCATTTGTGTACTGTCCACGATACGTAGGTTGAATTTTTTTTAAGTTTGTTAAAATGACAGAACTTGTTGATGCTGGTATCCGTCTAATTTGTGTGCTTTTACCAAATTACGAAAATGTCCTTAAAATACTGAACAGTTTGACTGGATGGGTGGCGTTTGATATTAATGGGATAGTTCACCCAAAAATAAAAAGAATTGCCATCATTTAGTCACTCTCAATTTGTTCCAAACCTTATGAGTTTTTCTTCTGTTGAACACAAAAGATGATATATTGAAAAGTGTTGATATCCAGACAGTTGTCCTAATTATTCATGATTATATAGTTATGTTATTTTTTGCCCCTTTTTAACTATTGTCCATGCCCACCAAATGAGAACCACAGACATAAAACAAACACCTTAGAAAGTCATCCAATTCAATTTATGTTGACTGAAAGATTCAATGTGTGTGTATTGTTCTCTTGGGAGAAACTATGAGCTGTACACTTTTCTTTGACAGAAAACCTCTCATCATCCTTTGTGAGATGAGTTGAGGTCAGGGTCAGCACATACACTCATGAAGCTTGCCGATTTTTAATAGGTTTTTCACTTCCATGGAAAAAAGATAACGTGAGGGACAACAAAATGCAATCTTGACAGGGAATATGGTTAGAAATGCTGAATGAATATTTATCTATGAAATTATCCAGCAGACAATGCGTTTTGTTCTGCTGAGTTAATTGGGTGTCATTTATCAAGCGTGGACAAACAACTGTTCTGATATAACAAGTGCACAGTTGTGCCAAAAGACTTACAAAGAGATGTGACAAATTCACATGCAATAGCTGTGTCTACACAACAAAAGGCTGGACTAGGTCCACTGAGAGGCTGTTGAGACCAAACTGAAACTTTCACATTGATGAGTTTGTCTTACTGTTACAATCCGTGCAATAAGGACGGGCTTGACGTGAAATTTTGCAGTTGGTAAAAAGGAAACCAACCCCAGCAGACAGATCACCAAAGACACAATTCTAAGTTTCACAAAAAGTATGATCTATTTAAGGTGGAAAAAGTAATTGAATTAAGGAGCAATGGCTTCAGGGTGCCCCAAGGCCAAAATAATAAAGAAAATAGACTTATAAACAAACATGTATAAATTATTTAATCAGGGAATAAACTAAATTACAAAGAAACTTCCCTTACTCCCTATAAATAAACAAATCACAAACAAATAAAAATAAATGGCAGGACACCCATACACTCCTAAAAAATTGAACAGAACCGGATTAAATCATCACAAACAAACAGTCAACTGAAGGTTTTGGGATCTGCCGATGGGAGGAGGAATCCAGAGCTCTTCGCGCTACAAGGCCAACGCCAGAATGAGCTCGACATCATCGGTTTGCGCCGCCCTTTTAAAGCGGCGCATCAGTAGATCCACCAATCAGGCTCCTTCAACGGCAGCCAATCCCTGCTGTTATGTCCCTTTTTAGCATGGTCTAGGGATAAGGGAATAACACTTAAATAAGAATTGTGTGTGTACATCAATGTGCAAGACAGAGCCAGAAAAGAAACGTATCTCTCAAAACTCGGCTCAAAAGGATTTATTAATCTAATGCCAGAATGAATGAGTGAAGAAAATTATATTTACAATATGTACAAACAATGAATAAGAACAATAAGACAAATAACAATATTAACACAAACAAAACCCAAGGAAGGAAACAGGAGATATGCCAAATCAAATAAATCAATAAAACAAAAATTAGCTAAAGGTTAGTTCGACTAAACTACCAAACAAAACAATGTATAAAGAAAAGTTTTTGGCGTCAAGACGCTCTAATCAAACTACATTATAACAAAACTTACAAGGTGTGGCATTCTCCTAAACTAGTGTGTCTAACATGAGTCAAAAATACCCTACGTGGAGTAAAGTGTATGTCGCGCGACCTACTAACCTGCTTCCCAGTCTACACACTCCGTGATGACTGACCAGGATGAACAGTATCAAAACACTAAACCAGTATACGACAATAGATTTAACTCAATTCATAGGCACACAGCAAATTCAGTGACAGCGAGTCAAGCAAGTACAAATGCCAAAGTGATCAAACAGCTGAATCATCATTCATGAAGATTGACAGGTGGTAGATTGATCCGACGAACATCTGAAACACACACAACAAACTACCCACATTTCCATATTTCAACACTTTGAATACGTACAAGTACGTAACACCTGCACATATATACAAAACAACAACCCACACAAAACAGATACCGAGGATCGTAAAAGTAACTTTTAGCTAATGTGAACACATAAACTGAACACTAAGGCCGGTTTCACACTGCATGGGTCAGCAGAGCGTAAGCAGCGCAGGAGCAGTGCGTACGGTGAGCAGAAGCAGGACACGCGCGTTTTGCTTTCACACTGGCAGCGTTTGACGCGCGCGGCTGAACCACGGCGTGTGTACAGACAGAGTACTTTATAATGGGTAAGTTGGCATTGCTTTATTTCGTTTTCAAATACATTTAAGATTAAAGACTTGTCAAGAAGCTTTTTTTATTAATTAATATATTATATAACGTTTGGTTCATCTTTGTAGTTTGGGCAACAAGTTTGTTTTTGGACATTTGTTTTCTTTTTAAATTGATGAAGGTCATTTGATTGACTGTTTAAAACACAATAGATATCATCAATGCGATTTTTGTGTAAAACTGCTGTGTATTTTGACCATGATCAATGCATTGTCACTTTAATTCAGCGTAAGCAGCGCGGCAAAAATAGACTGGGCGCCGAAACTATCGCGGCACTGCTGCTCCTGCTCTGCTCCTGTTACGCGCTGCCGCGCCACCTCTGCGTGCGGTGTGAATGCTCTAATCTGTTAACATGGGCGCCGAAAAAAAATACGCGCTGCTTACGCTCTGCTAACGCGTGCAGTGAGAAACCGGCGTAAGGGTACATTTACACAACAAATGTCAGGATTCCACCAGCTCCATCCACTCGTTCATTATCACCGGAGTACTGATCACCATCACCTCATCATTCCACCTCCCTATATATTCAGCTCCCTTGCACTCACTCATTGTCTGGTCTCGTCGCTACATGACACACAGACTCACCAATGATACTCACCTGCTACTTACCTGATTCCCTTTGGACTTGCTTCGACCCCTTGCCCATGGACATCATCTTCCGTCTTCAGCCATCCGTTCCCATCTGCAATAGAGACTCTTGTTTTACCTCAGCTAAGTTACCACCTGATTATCATCTGTTTGGACACTCCCCATATCTCCGTCGGTTTCTGCTTCAACTGTAAATAAACCTATTACACTTACCACCTGTCTGACTCCTGTTTCATCCGTGACAACAATATGCTTAAAATGGAGAAGTGTTTCCTTTGAGTTTTCCACGTACAGACGACACCATTGTAGAAACGATCAGATCCGCGAAAACGACTAGAAACGCTGTATTCTGCTTCCAAGCCATTAGATGGCGATAAAACACTTTAGACTGAACATGTTGCACGCATGTGCATGATGTCATTGTCACAGGTCGGGGCGGCTAATCGGGCTACACCACCCCTCAGAACCAGTACCACCCTTGGGGAGTCGGACAGAGGCCAGGCAAGGAGGACAGACAACAAGACTTTAAGTGAATAATCATTTATTTAATATAAAATGAGAAAAGATTTAGAGGTAGAGTCTTCTGCGCAGGATCGTTCCGTCCAAGGATAATCCAGATGTGCGTTTCAGGTATGTGCACCTCTTCTTCCCAGATGGCAGACAGAGAACTCACGACTGAGAAGCTTTGCTGCCAAGCAGACAGGTGAGTGTACAGGTAACGTAATCCTCCTCTTCACAGGTGACAGACAGAGAACTTATGGCTGGGGAGCTTCAGGCCATGGAGCTTCGCTGCCAAGCAGCCAGGTGAGCGTTCAGGCACGTTCTCCTCCACAGGTGACAGACAGAGAACTTACGGCTGGGGAGCTTCACTGCCAAACAGCCAGGTGAGCATTCAGGCACATACTCCTCTTCTCCACAGGTGACAAGACAGAACTTACGGCTGGGGAGCTCCACTGCCAAGCAGCCAGGTGAACGTTCAGGCATGTACTCTTCTCCACAGGTGACAAGACAGAGAATTTACAGCTGGGAAACTTCAGGCTGGGGAGCTTCGCTGCAAAGTAGACAGGTGAGTACACGGCACGTAATCCTCTTCTTCATAGATGACAGACAGAGAACTTACGGCTGGGGAGCTTCGCTGCCAAGCAGCCAGGTGAGTGTCCAGGCACGTACTCTTCTCCACAGGTGGCAGACAGAGAACTTACGGCTGGGGAGCTTCACTGCAAAGCAGACAGGTGAGTATACGGCACGTAATCCTCTTCTTCAGAGACGACAGACAGAGAACTTACGGCTGGGGAGCTTCGCTGCAAAGCAGACAGGTGAGTGTGCGGCACGTAATCCTCTTCTTCATAGATGACAGACAGAGAACTTTCGGCGGGAGAGCTTCACTGTTTCACTGCAAGCAGTCGGTTGGGTATTCACTACATGTGTCCCTCTTCTCAATAGGCTGTCAGAAAATACACTCAACATCTGTAAAGTACAACAGTGTTAGCCTCCTCTTAAGTATTTAGGATGTGACAGAAAGCTCAGGTAAGCAATGGACATCCAGCGGGTTTAAGTTCACACTTCACACATCCAAACAGTGCATCACATCACTTCATCTCAGCACTCAGTGGGAAATATACACAGAGGGCCGTCGCCCATTTTCTGACCTGGCATTCGCATCAAGGAGTCCCGTAGATACAAGAGGAGGATAGAGATTGTTTTGAACTACTCACAGTCTCTCATAAACGATCTTATTGTCCAGTGATTCCCTCGTTCCAGTTGCGTCGTTGTGCTCTTTCTCCCGAACTCACGGTGCCACGCCTGTTTGCTGGCCCCCACTTCCTCTGCTCCAATGTTCACGCTTCCTCCGAGATCACAGTCCCCAAAAACAACACCCTCTCCAGTCTGTACTCTCTCCTCTTATCCTCCCCTAAGGGCAACGTGTCCCAATCGCGGGGCTTCAATCCTTTTTCGCGCAGCTGTCGGCGATTCCGATTAATCACCCCATTCGCGGGATTTTTCCGCTAGCCCGGAACTAACCCGGTGTTCCATTGTTATGAGTCCGGCGGGAGACAATCGCGGCGAACATTAGTTCCGCCTTGCACGGAGACAAAAGATGAAATTGTCACCGCGTGACATCACAAACCCAGTTTCAAAGTGCAAGTTTTTGAAAACGGTCTCCGTGTAAACGGCAAAAACAAAGACGATGATGTCACGCGGTGACAATTTGAAACCCAGTTTCAAAAGTTTGCGTTTTCAGGCACCCAAAAACGCTGAAAACATTTCAAAAGAAATTGAATAAAAAAATCTAAAAATAAAACACTACGTAGACTTCACTGTATAAAGCCTTGTTAAAGCTACTGAAGTTATTCAGTGAAGAGGAGTAAATGGTTTTCTCTATTTGTCTTTTGTTGTTTGATTAACATTAATGATGCTTTATTAGGTTGCTGACACTAACACCAATGCACGGATCTAATATATAGACAAACATCCGGTTTTCTCCAAACTGTTTACATTCACTTAAGATATAACCGACTGTGCTTATGTAAACCTTGTGTGTATTTGACAATTTAAGCGTAATGAGACATGAAAGATAACTTAGTTTAGTTTACTGCAGGTGTACCAGGCCAACCTAGGCCACAGATTTGGCTCTTCCGGCTACCAAGGAGACGTCCAGAGCTATTGGTTGTACTATGGCAGCTCTGGTAGCTTCGAAGAGGCATTTGTGGTTAAACCTCTCTAACATCAAAGAGAAAGACAAGTCCTTTCTGTTGGACACCCTGCTGTCACCTCCTGGCCTCTTTGGTGACTCTGTCAACTCATTGGTTGAGAGGTTCCAGAGGCTTAAATGCAGGCGGTGGCCTTCCAGCAGTATCTCCCAGGTCATTCAAAGGTCTCAGGGGCTGCTGGGCAGGAGCTGCCCCCAGCCGGAAGATTGGGGAAACCTCAAAGCCTAAACCTGGCAAAGATTAGGCAGATCTGAGGAATGTCATTCTGGCCAGAAAGGCTTCAGCTAAGAGGTCCTGACACCACCAGCACCAGACCTCTGAGGTCAGGCCCATCAGGGGGGAAGTGGTGTACATCTTATCACGATGCTCACTTCTCTTTGGTGCCCTTAGGGACCGTTCTGTTAACCCCGCCACCTCAGGTGCTTCGGAACGCAGCGGTTTCCAACAAGTCAATATCCCATTGTCTGCCCGGATAAATCGTGTGGTAAAGAAACAACCTAAAGCTCAAAATGTTAACTTTGAAGTAAATCGTGACTCAAATCAGATCTGAGGACTGGTTTGAGACTCCAGGGCATCCGCGTGTTAAATTATATCAACGATTAGTGGATATTCGCTCACTCAGAGCACTTGGCGGTTCAACATGGAGATGTTGTTCTCGCTTATAAATGAAAGCTTTAGCGTAAAGTTCTACCTGGAAGACTCAATGTTACGTCACTCATTACTTCTGGTTATCCAATCACTATCTACCTACAGTATAAAAGATCGATACTTACACATGTTTGAGTTCGCAGATGATGATGCAAACATTCAGTTTGCAGAAACTGACGCCGGCGTTCACTCACCCACGTCTCGATTGCAACCATAACAACACAAAATCATATAATTGATTTTCAACTCACTAACTCTGGCGGCCCCGCCAGAGCGAGACCCGTGTGTAGGAAACCAGCGCGTGGTGGTCTAAAAAACAGCAATCTCATGAGAGACAATCTCCTCATACTGGTGTTCAAGTTCCAAGTCTTTCAAGTTGGATTTCAAGTTTTTGGTAGGCACTTAGTTCCACCAGCCACTGTTAACATGTCCTGTCCCCTCTACTATGGTCAAACTTCATTCAGATAAGGATATTAACTTGGTTACTCTGCTGCTCCCTTCACCAGCTGCAGAGCGACAAATTGGTGACCGCGGTGACGTGGCAGCAGGGCCTGTATGCACCTGGGGCCTCATGTATCAATATTGCGTACGCACAAAATCTTTGCTTACGCCAGCTTTCACGCTCACGGTCGGATGTACTAACAGTGAAATTAACGTGAGAATGTGTGTTCCTCCACGCCAATTTCATGTCCGGCGTACGTACATTTCTCATAGTTTTTGTCCGTTGGCGAATCTTACAGGCAATGAAGTTAAGTTGCAAACATTACACAACGAATTGTTCTACAAGTCTATCGCACTATCCCCTGTGGGAAGCATTGCTATTAATTTGCAATTTATAAAATAATTTACATATATTGTCACACGAGCCTTATGGGAATATTCTATCAATTATGCAATTAAGTAAGAACATATAAAAGCATATGCAAATTGATACAACCCTTAGTCTATGGCAATGGCAGCTTTGGCCTTATTAGAGGACATTGCTAATGGCAGAATCCGAAGAGAACGAGTTTTTAGGGACCACAATGATTTTCTGGCCCAGGATGATGACTGGCTTATCAGCCGTTTCAGATTTCCAAGGACTATCCTCTTGGCGCTCTGTGCTGAGTTGGGTCCGAATCTAGAGAGAGAGACAGCGAAGAGCCACGCAATACCCGTTCCCTTGCAGGTGCTGACAACACTTGGTTTCCTGGCAACTGGTTCTTTCCAAAGGGAACTGGCAGACCGCTCAGGAATAAGCCAGTCGTCTTTGAGCCGCGCAATGCCAGCGGGATGGGTCGGGATCATCCGCATGTCTACCAGGTATATAAGGTTCCCATATGATGCAGTTGACCAGCCAAACATTAAAACGCAATTTTGCAGCGATAGACGGTTTTCCTAATGTAATCGGAGCGATCGACTGCACACACATTGCTATAAAGGCGCCATATAAAGAAGAATTTGCATATGTGAATCGGAAACATTTCCATTCAATAAATGTGCAGATAATATTGGTTACCTCCGTGGCAGTCCTGTAGTAAATCCGAGTCTCCCACTGCAGCAGATACTACTCCAGAGAGTAAAGTGTCACCCATAATTGAGACAACTCTCTGCTCAAAGGGTGTAAGTTCATCGACCCCTTTACCACTGCCTGTTCTGCCCACACTTTGTCGGTGCGAAGCAGTTCTCCATTTAACGTCCACCTTTATATCAGACCATTTCTTTTTAAGTCCATTTACAGTGCGACTTTCAGATCCCACCGCATTGACGGCATCAGCCAAACTCTCCCACTCATATTTTTTACTTTTGTTATTAATTCCGGAGGACAAAGTTCCAAATATTTTTTTTTCTCGTTTCTACCTCCGATAGTAGCATCTCCGATTCACTTTCTGTAAAGTTTCACTTCTTGCCGCTTGCTTTAGCCATTTTCTTATTCCTTTCTTTTGCCAAAGTGGACTCATTACCATATTTAAATGTATTTAATTAAGGGAGGAGACTGGGTGGGGCGTTGTGCTCGTGCATGTGCGCTCATTTTTACGTTAATTGGGATGTACAAAGAGAATATGCGTGGGATCCTTCCTACGCAGAGATTCATACATCTCTTTTTTTTTGTGCGTACGCACATTTACAGCTTTGTCCGTACGCAATGTTTTAGTATGAATTCAACGCAAGTCTTTGTACATGAGGCCCCTGGTCACTTCATGCGTTTTTACTGATCGGATAGTTATCTGATTTATCAAAACGATTAATTTTACACTTGGTCACATATGTGTTTTTCGCAAAACGGATATAAATCGATCTTCAATTCCCGCGCTACATGTAGATTTAATGGAGTTCATGTCACCGAAAGCAACAGATATGAGCTGCATTTTATTGATCATCAGATAATTTCTAAATCAAAGACCGGAGTAGGAGAGAGAGAGCGCCGAAAAATGCGCAAATGAATTGTCCAAGCCCGCCTCAGGCTTAGTTTCGTCTGTGTTTCATGAATTTTATGCTCTAGTGGTAGCTAGCGTCCTTTGGGGTTCGACGTGGTTGCGGAAATGTATTATGTTGTTTTGTGATAAAGCACGGTTGCCATCATTAACAAACCAGATCTTCTTGCCAGACGATCATGCCCTTCTTGAGACATCTGGCAATCAGTTGTTTATAATTAAGGCTGCACATATTCCCGGCCATTGCAATGTCATAGCTGATGCGCTTTCACGTCTTCAGGCTTTCAGACGGCTTTGCCCTTTAGCCAACCTGGATTCATTACCAGAGATAATGTTAAGTTAGACTATTTGCTCAATTCAGCTAGACAGTACATCACTAAAGGTGTGGCTCCCTCATCTTAAACGCTTGTACTTCTGTTTGGTCTTTGTTTATAATGTTTTGCTTTTCTTTTCAGATTCCTCTATTCCCATCCTGATCACAACCGTTTGTTCCCTCCTTGTCTACAATTATGAAATCATAATTCAAAAATTTCTTACATTCGTAGATTGCTCGCAGGCATTCAATTTCACGCAAAGTATTTTAATCCTAATTATCCAAGCCTTTTCACCGTACCTTCCGTTTGATTACTACTTTAAGGCATGGCCAAATCCTCAGTAAACCCCCAGTCAAACACCTGCCAATCACATTGCTGTAAGTATAGACACTTTGTCTATATTTCAAAGATTAATTTCCTCCATCCGCAATGGTCTTTTTTCCTTCCATATTAATATTCTACTAGAAGCTGTATTTTTATCAGGGTTTTATGGCTTCATGCGTCCAGGGGAATTTACTTCAGAATCTAAACATTTCAATCCTGCCTGCGATCTTTCTTTTTCAAATTTACGCTTCTCACCAAAATTCTTTACTCTTTTTCTTAAGCACTCAAAAAATTACTCTCAAGAATCCGGTGTTATTCTTTCCTTTTCTAAAATTAACAATACTTTCTGTCCTTTCACATCTATGATTAAATATCTGAAAGTTCGTCCTAAAACTCCAGATATTTCCCCCAATTTATTTTATCCAACGGAGAGCCTCTTACTAAGGCTTGGTTCAGGACTCACTTAGCTACCGTTTTAGGAAGCTGCGGTCTATCTCCCTCTCATTGCACCGGTCATTCCTTCAGGATTGGGGCAGCCACCACAGCAGCCGAACGCGGAGTGTCAACATAAGCTATTAAGCTCCTGGGCAGATGGTCTTCATCTGCATTCGAATCCTATATCAGACCCGATTCCAAAACCATCCTCGAAGCTCAGCAAGCTCCTCTCAACTTAAGATTAAGGTAATTTTCATGCAAATACTGGTGGTGGTGTTATGTTTTCTCAATTTATTACAACTCATCGTTCCTGTGTTCGCAGTCTCCCTAGCCTTTCATGACTTGTGGCCTAAATGTGGCCTTGTCTCCATGTGGTCCACGATGACCTTGTCTTCCCACGGTGGCTTCGTCTCTATGTGGTCCACGGTGGCCTTGTCTGCCCACGGTGGCCTTGTCTGACCACTGTGACCACTGTCTCTATGTGGCCCAAAGTGCCCTTGTCTGCCCACGGTGGCCCTGTCTCTATGTGGCCCAAGGTGGCCTTGTCTCTATGTGGCCCAAGGGCATTCTGCCCACGTTGGCCTTGTCTCTATGTGGCCCATGGTGGCTTTGTCTCTATGTGGCCCAAGGTGGCCTTGTCTGCCCACTGTGGCCTTGTCTTTATGTGGCCCATGGTGGCATTGTCTGCCCACTGTGGCTTTGTTTCTATGTGGCCCACGGCCCTGGAGACTTTGAATTTTGTCCACGTACAAACGCAGAGCGCGGACGGGACAGAGCAAAGTCAAGGCTGGGTCTGCCTCCTCCAAGAACAGCGCTTGCAGGTTCACTACCTGGTCCCTTAAGGGAGTGGTAGGAACCTTGGGCACATAGCCAGGCCGGGGTCTCAGTACTACGTGGTTGTCACCCGGCCCAAACTCTAGGCATGATTCGTCGACCGAAAATGCCTGCAGGTCCCCTAGCCTCTTAACAGAGGCCAGTGCAACCAGCAGCAAAGTCTTCATGGAGATAAGCTTTAAGTCTACTGATTGCAAAGTCTCAAAGGGAGCATCCTGAAGTGCTCGAAGCACCAGGGAAAGGTCCCAAGAGGGTATGGAGGGGGGTCGAAGAGGATTTAATTGTCTCGCCCCCCTAAGAAACCTGACGACCAGGTCGTGCTTTCCAACTGTTTTGCCATCTATGTGGTCGTGATATGCTGAAATAGCTGCAGCATGTACTTTGAGGGTGGAGGGGGACAGCCTTCGCTCCAACCCTTCCTGCAAGAAGGAAAGCACAGACCCTATCAAACATCTTCGGGGGACTTTCACAAAACCACTCGACGAACAGGTGCCACTTCAGGGCGTACACACGTCTCGTGGACGGCGCCCATGCTGAAGTGATGGTGTTAAGTACCTCTGGGGGTAAGTCACCTAGAACCTCCGGGTCCCGTCCAGACATGGTCCAGAGGTCTGGATGCATTTACATTTACATTTACATTTATTCATTTAGCAGACGCTTTTATCCAAAGCGACTTACAAATGAGAACAATAGAAGCAGTTAAAACTAACAGTAGGACAACAATACGTAAGTGCTATAACCCCTCTCAGTTTAACTTAAGTGCAGTGTTTTGTTTTTTTTTGTTTTTTTTTAAGAATAGAGGAGAAGAGAAAGTGTTAATACTACTGAATCAAGTGCTGCCAAAAAAGATACGTCTTCAGCAGTTTCTTGAAAGTGGCTAGTGACTCAGAAGCTCTGGTTGAGTTAGGCAGATCATTCCACCAACAGGGAACAGTCATGGTAAAGGTCCGAGAAAGAGATTTTGTGCCTCTTTGAGATGGTACCACAAGACGACATTCGCTAGCAGAGCGCAGGTTTCTGGATGGCACATAAGTCTGAAGTAATGAGTTTAGGTAAGAGGGAGCAGTGCCAGTGGTTGTTCTGTAGGCAAACGTCAGTGCCTTGAATTTAATGCGAGCGGCAACTGGCAACCAGTGCAATTTTGTGAGGAGAGGAGTGACGTGTGCTCTCTTTGGCTCATTAAAGACTACTCTGGCTGCAGCATTCTGGATCAATTGTAGAGGTTTGACAGAGCAAGCTGGAAGACCAGCCAGGAGAGCATTACAATAGTCCAGTCTGGATAAAACAAGTGCTTGGACAAGGAGTTGTGTAGCATGCTCTGTAAGGAAGGGCCTGATCCTCCTAATGTTGTGCAGGGCAAATCTGCAGGACCGGGCAGTTCTAGCAATGTGGTCTGTGAATTTCAACTGATCATCAATTAAAACCCCGAGGTTCCTAGCTGACCTTGATGGAGTTATGGATGACGAGCCTAGCTGAATGGAGAAGTTGTGATGAAGTGTTGGATTGGCCGGGACCACAAGTAGCTCTGTCTTCGCAAGGTTTAGTTGAAGGTGGTGGTCCTTCATCCAGCCAGAAATGTCTGTCAGGCAGGCTGAGATACGAGCAGCTACCGTCGGATCGTCAGGCTGGAATGAGAGGTAGAGTTGCGTGTCATCAGCGTAGCAATGATAGGAAAAGCCATGTTTCTGAATCACAGATCCTAGTGATGTCATGTAGATGGAGAAGAGGAGTGGTCCAAGCACTGAGCCCTGAGGCACCCCAGTAGCTAGATGTTGGGTCTTAGATGCCACACCTCTCCAGGACACCCTAAAGGACCTACCTGAGAGGTAAGACTCGAACCATTGGAGTGCAGTTCCCGAGATGCCCTTCATCTTTAGGATCGACAGGAGGATCTGGTGGTTAACTGTGTCAAAAGCAGCAGACAGATCCAGCAGGATGAGGACTGAGGATTTGGAAGCTGCTCTTGCCAGTCTCAGAGCTTCAATTACTGAGAGCAGGGCAGTCTCGGTTGAGTGTCCGCTTTTGAAACCAGACTGATTGTCGTCCAAGAGGTTGTTCTGTGTAAGAAAGGAGGAGATCTGGTTGAAAACAGGTGCGGGTGTGATAGGGTGCCTCGTCTCTGAGTCAGAAGATCCTTCCTCAGAGGAATGGGCCAGGGAGGGACTGGGCCAGGATGCAGGTGCGATAGGGTGCCTCGTCTCTGAGTCAGAAGATCCTTCCTCAGAGGAATGGGCCAGGGAGGGACTGTCACGAGGAGCATGAGTTCTGGGAACCAAGTCCGGGTGGGCCAATAGGGAGCCACCAGAAGGACCCGCTCCTCGTCCTCCCTGACTTTGTACAGCGTCTGAGCAAGTAGGCTCACTGGGGTAACTGCATATTTGTGCACTCATCTGTGTGCCAGTGCGTCCGTGCCGAGTGTTCCCCTGGTCAGGGAGTAGCTGGCAGTGGGAGGTCTCTGTGGAGGCAAACAGGTCTACCTGAGCCTCCGCGAACTCTCTCCAGATCAGCTGAACCACCTGGGGGTTGAGTCACCATTCTCCTGGAATCACAGCTCGTGATATCTCGTCGGCCACACGGTTGAGCACACCGGGGACATACATGGCTCAAAGCGATCTCAGATGCTTCTGACTCCAGAGGAGGAGATGGTGGGCGAGTTGTGACATGTGACGGGAGCGTAGACCACCTTGTCGGTTGATGTATGCAACAGTCGCAGTGTTGTCCGTACGGACCAGCACGTCCCTGCCCTGTAGCGGCCTTTTCAAGTGGCTCAGAACGAGATGTACTGCTAGCAACTCGAGGCAATTGATGTGCCAATGCAATTGGGGGTCCGTCCACACCCCTGACACTGCATGCCCGTTGTATGTGGCACCTCTGCCGGTGGCAGAGGCATCTGTGAATACCACAGCATGCCTGGACACCTGTTCCAAGGGGACTCCTGCCCGCAGGAACAAGGGATCTGACCACGGACAAGGTCTGGCAGCATGCCGGTGTGATTGCCACCCGGTGAGTGCCGTGATGCCACGCCCATCTCGGGACTCGGCCGTGAAGCCAGTGCTGAAGCGGTCTCATTTGAAGCAGGCCGAGCGAGGTTACCGCTGCTGCCGCTGCCATATGCCCCGGGAGCCTCTGAAAGAATTTCAGTGGGACCGCTGTCCTGCCTTTGAACGTGTTCAAGCAGTTCAGTGCGACCGAATTCAACTCCATACCGAGAAAAGAGATCCTCTGCACAGGGGAGAGTTTGCTCTTTTCCCAGTTGACCTGAAGACCCAACTGGCTGAGGTACCTGAGCACGAGGTCCCTGTGTTCGCATAGCTGATCTCGAGAGTGTGCTAGTATTAGCCAGTCGTTGAGATAGTTGAGGATGCGAACGCCCTGTTCTCTCATGGGAACAAGGGCCCCCTCCGTGACTTTCGTGAAGACTACGGGGGGACAGGGACAGCCCGAAGGGTAGGACTTTGTACTGATATGCTCGACCCTCGAACACAAAGTGCAGAAACGGCCTGTGTCGAGGAAGAATCGAGACATGAAAGTACGCATCCTTCAGGCCGATCGCTGCAAACCAATCTCAGGGACAGATGCATTAAAAAATGCGTCTCTATGCATTCAAAAATGCGTCTCTGCGTGAGTATTTTGAACGGTAGCTTGTGGAGGCTCAGATTTAAAACTCGCAGATCCAAGATCTTTGTAAATGAAGTAGGGACTGTAGTGCCCTGACCCCATATCGGATGGCGGGACCGGCTCTATCGCGTCCTTCGCCAGTAGGACTGCGATCTCCGCACGCAAGACATGGGCATCGGTTGCTCTCACTGTAGTTGAGTGGATGGCCCGAAACTTGTGACCACCCTCTTGCAGGTCCTTCAGTGCCTTGGCCTGATGAACTTGCAGCAACGCCATAGCGTGCATGGCAGAGGCAGCTTCCCCACAGGCCTTGTAAGCCCTGCCGGTTTGGTCCGACGAGTACTTACAGGCCCGGGAAGGAAGACACGGTTCTCCACACCAAGTGGAGTTAGGGCACAGTTGCATTGCAGTGGCCCGTTCCACTGACGGGATACGCGTGTATCCCTCAGCTGCCCCGTCATCAAGGGTGGTAAGGGAGGAGGAGCCACTGGAATGGTTTCTGGCAGTGAAAGGTGCCGTCCACGTCCCCATGATCTCCTCATGCACCTCTGGGAAGAAAGGCACTGGGGTGGATTGCTAAAAAACAGCGTGCGCCACCCCGAGATACCAATAAAGATACCAAACGCTAAAAGTTAGCGCTTTGAGTCTGAGAAAGGCGCATTACAAATAAAATGTATTATTATTATTATTAATCATCCAGCCTCGAGGGCTCGGGACACGGTGGAGGGTTCCACTCAAGCCCGATCCTGTTGGCGGCCCGGGAAAGCATGGCCATCATCTCTGGATCCGACTCGGGCACCACTGGCACACTCGAAGGAGGCAGCGGCTCCGAGCCGTCGTCCGTGGAGATGTCTGACCCACCCTCCGATGCAGCAATCAACATCTGGTCGTTGCGGGGAGTACCAAAGGAAACGACTGGTACACATCTCGAGGATGGTCCAGCACGTTCAGTTGGTAACTCAACTGGCTGCACGAACAGACACACGAAGCAGCGATCGTGACCATCCCGTGACCCCAGGTAACGACTACATCCAGAAACACAGATAGAACGTCATCTTGAAAAAGACGCAAACTATCTGTGTAAGTAGCTTTTTTGCTTTGCTCAAAATAATCAAAAACAAAAAAGGAGAGAGAGAAAACCGTTCACGCTGCTGTGCCATCAAGCCCACACCAGAGTGAAGAGGTCCGCTGTAGAGAAGCTTGTTTGAAGTTGTTGACAGCATCGAAGTGCTTGGCTCTGAAGCAAAAAGCTGAAGTGCAATCACACCAGCTGCTCATTTGCAGTATACCTGCGCTGCGAGGCTGCGCAGCTGATACAAATGATTGCACGACAATGTGTTTTGTCTTGTTTAGTTTCACTCGAAGTAGATTGGCCTCTCTAGTGAGATTCCTATTAGTCGGTACTCGACGAGGCGTCGACTGACCGACTGAAGAGGAACCTATTTTGCAATATAATTAAATGTATATGCTGCTTGCAAAAAAAGTTTAATTCATCAGAATTCACAGCAACTTTTGAATCTGTCTTGACAGAGCACTTACACGGATACAAACAGGAGCGTTTAAAAGCAGGCTTCTATCAGCGGATCTCTATATGGCTATATCCACGGATCCGAATAGACGCCTGCTTTCAAATGCTCCTGTGTGTATCTGTGTAAGTGCTCGCCGCTCGGTGTAGAAAACATGTTTTTGAAGCGTTGATAATTGTAGCCAATCACAGACATGTATGTTATTTGTTTAAATATGTATACATACATATATATATATATTTATGTATATCAGAGGCGTTTAAGAATCCGTTCTTAAAATGCACTTAAAATGCTAGAGGGAAATGCTGGTATTATCAAATTTTTTAAATTTCAGTACCGACTTGGTACCAAAGTCGACACTTTTGACAACACTAGTTTAAAGGCCCACTGAAGTGCTTTGAAACATGCAGCATTATTCAATGTGTTGACGTAATTTCCACTGAAACAGGAAGACAGGGCAGGACATTTCAAACAGCTCTACCCCTTTTTTTTAAATAGCCAATAGCGTTTAGTTTAAATCATAGTTCGGCCAGAGCCGTTGAGCTTGGTAAAGCCGCAGTTTCCTCCTAATCTCTAATCGTTTCTCCTCCTAATCTCCTATATATCGCTTTAAAATATAGTATTCTGTACATAATTCAAATGGGTCCGATACGTTTTCTGCTAACGTATGCGTAGGATCGTGTATATGATCCACTCTGTGCTATCGTGTCTCTGGACCGGAGCAGACTGTGTGTGTGCCCCAATGAAAGCATCTTTACACTGTCTGAATCATTCCCTATCCCCTATGTACTATGTACCATTCACCATGTAGAAAATAGTAAATGTGCAAAAAAGTAACTGATTTTAGCCACAGCCTCACCGTCTATTTAAAATGTAGGGGGCAGGACGCTTCCGATTCTAGAGAGCATTTGATTGTACAGAAAATCTGATGAGAAGCTAAAGTGCAGAGAAATCAAAATCATTGATCCATATTGGCAGAAGTGAGAGACTGTAAGTTTTGAATGCTGATATCTTATAAATGCGAATGTTGTCATTTTTTTTTAGCACACAAGCTTATAGATAACAGTAAGGCTAACATATTCATACTGAAAGCTAAAAAAACTTCATTTTGATTTCATGGGTACTTTAAAGAGCCCATTATGCTCTAATATACACATCTATCATTTAAAAGACAACTAGAGCTACCGGTTGTGATCTCAAGCTAATTACACTGGCACCAGTTCAGGTCACGCAGTGTTTGCGTATTTATTATATGCCTTTGTCAAATTCATTAAACCAAATGAGCCACCAGGCTCTTCAATAACAATGACCGTTCAAATACATGGGAGCTTGGCAGGTTTTCAAATATATTTACATATATATCAAAAGATAGAAAACTAAATGTATGCAATTTAAATTATCTTGCCTTGTATTTGTCTCATTAAACTAAAGAACACCTGCTTGAAATACACCTGAAACAACATCAAGGCTCTTCACAGTTCTAACTCTTCACTACTCTAACTTATCATCAACTGAATTATCAACTAAACTCCAAACACTTATTTTCACATTTTTAGAAAATCAACATGTAATGTCTCCACTTTCTAGATTGGGAACATGAGGCTTCCACATCCTCACCAGCATCTCTTGAAATTGAGCAAACATTTGGATGACTTTAAAGTAGCTAAACATGCTGCCAGACTTGTTATCTCAGTGAACAGGCTGCCGCTACTGACTCCAGTTACTAATTTGTATTCTGTGTGAATGTTTCCCTGGAACCAAACCCTCTGGTGACACAGGTCAGGGTGGAAAATTTGAGCTGGTAAGACTCTGGTCTACCTTAAGCAACCCAAAAAAGAATGGTTAATATACTCTGAAAACATACAACACTGCAAAATAAATTTCTTAAGCAACAGTTTTCCATTAATAATAAGCATTCTGAGATATAAAATAT
This sequence comes from Gila orcuttii, assembly GCA_026230005.1. NCBI lineage: Eukaryota > Metazoa > Chordata > Actinopteri > Cypriniformes > Leuciscidae > Gila > Gila orcuttii. The sequence continues at coordinate 26,536,735 of JAPDVR010000016.1, read as the reverse complement.
AGAAAACCACACTTTTGGAAAAAATACATTTTTAGATTTTATATTCTTACCCCACTTGTTATATCTAAGATAAATTAAGTGAAAGTAAGTCTTAATATCTTATGCAAGTTTGCTTTTCAAGAAATTCATCTTGTTAAGGATGTTTAGATGTTTCTACTGGTAAAAAGAAAAGAAAAGAAATTCTGCAGTGCAATTACACAAGACTCTCTCGAGTGGAGCTCAGTGCTAATGCTAACAACAGAACTTTAAAACCAATGAGTCTCTAAATTGTGCAATACGAGCAATAAGCTAAGTGCCTGTGAACGAAAAACTGTGTGTGTGTGTGTGTGTGTGTGTGTGTGTGTGTGTGTGTGTGTGTGTGTGTGTGTGTGTGTGTGTGTGTGTGTGTGTGTGTGTGTGTGTGTGTGTGTCTGTGTGTGTGTGTGTCTTAAGGCATTTCAGACATTGTTAGCTCTGTTGCTACTACTTGGCAGTTGGAAGTAGATCTTGTCTGTCTCTGAGTAAACAGGGTGACCAGACTAATCAGGCTGTGTGGCTTCAAACTGCAGGGGAGATTGATATGGCAGTCCAGATGCTAGGCTGCCAGCATGTTAACCAACTATAACTGTGTGGCAAATACAAGCAGATTATATTTTGCAATAGTTGGTTTTGACAAAGTGCAGAAAAAAGGACATGAATTAAACCAGGGTTGGCCAGAAAAACGGTTCAATAATTGATCCGAGTTAATGTATTAAACTCTAAGGTCTGAAAAATATAATTTGGTCCCCACAGACGCTCGAGTAAAGGAGAGTGAGTTGAGATGTGTCAGTGGATAAGATGCATCATCCCCTTAATCCATCAAACTGCATAATTTTTACCATGTGACCATAAATTAAAAATCATATCGACCTGCCTGTGATGAAAAGACATAAAGTGAGACAAAAAGATTTGCTGAAAACTATTTTGAATGTCAGTATACCTTTTTTTTTTTTTTTTTTTTTTTACATGGCAGGTCAAATTCTTAAAATGATGTCAGTATATAATTTTACAGTACAGTATAGGTCAGCAAGACCTCAAATGTATTTGATAGAAAATACAGTAAAACAGCAATATTGTGAAATATTATTGCAATTTAAAATAACATTTCTATTTTGAAAATATATTTTAAAGTGTAATTTATTTCTGAGATGGCAAAGCAGAATATTCAGCATCATTACTCCAGTGTCTTCAGTTTAACATGATATTTCATAAATCATTCTAATATGATAATTTGCTCCTCAAGTACGATTTCTTGTTATCTATGTTAAAAACAGTTATGCTGCTATATTTTTTTGGAAACTATGATACATGTTTGTGTCATGGTTCGATGATATTACTGTCATTTTTTATTAATTTAATGTATCCTTGGGGAAAAACAGTATTATTTTCTAACAAATAAATCTTACCTACCCCAAACTTCTGAATGATACAGGGTAGTGTAGCTATAATATATATATATATATATATTGGCACATCTTACCCCACACTCCCCATCTGCACTTACACTTTACACTCTCTTTGCGTACATTTCAAGTTCAAGACCTATGGGTGTCCTGTCCCTACTAATCACTCTCTTTGCAACATTACAAGTTCAAGACCTATGGGTGTCCTGTCCCTGCTAATCATACGATACATCCTGTCCACCCACACTTACCCTTAATGTGATCCATAATGTAAGGAACAGTCACTACTTAACCCTGATCAGGAATGTAAATGCACAATAGTAATGGACCAATCAAACTTTCCATCAGCGTAAAATGCACAAAGGCTCCTTTTGACTCCCTGCTGAGCGCATATGTCTCTCCTTGAGGCGTCCAGTCTGAAGCACTCGGTTTTACCACCTCGAGGGGATTGGGTTTCTTCGATTGCACTTCTAACTCCAAGTCTCTCCTCACTTTCCAGCTAGCCAAATATTTTGATACGCAGACGCAATCATTTTCGAAAGAATTGCAGGAAATGATTTCTGGAACTTGACGTGGACCAGAAGTTTTCAAAGTATCTCATGCTCATTGTAACATGTGATTAAACAGTCTATTGGTGAGAACTAGTAACATGATTACAGTGCAGATTATTCCAGCAGACAAAGACTCAATAGTGTGTGTGGGTAGGTTGCAATGTAGGTGGCTAGAGCGAAATGAAATGCCACCACCTGTAGATATCATTCATCTATGGTCTGTAAAATGGAGGAAAGTTGAATTATGAAACCTAGTCTAATCATGAACTCTGCAGGGAGTGCAAAGACTCATTTTTCACACATCTCTCACACACTGATCTTCATCTGTCCTGCAGCAAATATTCACCATGGATTGGGCTTGCTATCAAATCAGTTTATTTCTCTCTAGCCACAACTTTAGTAATTCAATAACATGTACTCATTGCCTTTTAACACAATGTGCATGATTTCAATTACTTACAAAGCATTTTTTAACCATCCAATCTATCTGATATCAATATGATGTGGCCCTCATGCAAACGAGACGCAGAAGGAAAACAACCTTGCTGGGAGGCAAACAGCAGAAAAGCAGTGTGCGGTGCGTGCTTTATGAGTAAGGGTAAAACTACAACTGTCTGAACAAGGGTCATGTCTTTACAAAAGCTTCACGCATTTACCGCTGCCAGCCAGGCTGTGAATTTTTTTTTTTCTAATGTATCCCGGGCCCTTGAGACATTGCTATTCATAGTCCATTCAGCCAAATGTCACTGATGCAGGGTTACGTATAGGCCACTCAACTACTAATGTCTCGTTCCTTAAGGTTAGTCAGATTGAAAAGAGCACAGTGGAAACTGTGTTTTGATGAGGAACTTGCTGTTTATAGGGCTTCAAGAATGCAGATACCTGCCTGCATCCTGCATGTCGGAGGGCCCATTCCTGAAGCGAAGAATATGAGTCAGACACTATTCTGGGCCTTTCTTACTTGTTTGAGGATGCTTTTACACTAGAGCTTATGGGGCGGAGAGGTTGGGTGAAGTGAAAATGGTTTTCTAATAATAGGCAAAAAGGTTGTCTGGGGTTTGGTTCGTGGTTGTTATGAACGCAATCTGCCCTAAATAGCAAATTTCTAAACTTAAATGGTAAAGAAGCAGTAATATTTATGATGGAAGCTTGGTGGTCAGTAAAATGGTAAGCTAATGCGTCCATCATGGTTGGGTAGGGATAAGTTTTAGTGAAAAGGACCAATCACAACGGTGATTCATTCTGTAACGAGAAATTACTGTGAAAAATTACGTCCCAGAGACGTGCAATGGCTCTGCTGTGGATTTGCTTGGAATTATTTTCATTGGCGAAACAAAGCTAAAACAGACAATATTCTGAGTTTAAAATGTAAGTCACCTAATATTAACGTCTTGTTTATTGAACTGTATAAAATGAATACGACATTTTCAAATGTGCTGATATTCAGGAAAACAGCGTTCTTGCTTGTATGGTATTGCTTAAAGGGGTGGTTGATTGCGATTTCACTTTTTTCATTTTAAATAGTGTGTAATGTTGCTGTTGAACATGAACAGTATCTGCAAAGTTGCTGCGCTGAAAGTTCAACGTAAGCAGAGATATCGTCTTTTAAAAATCAGGAAGTTTAATGCCTACAAAAACGACTCGAATGGGACTACAACGAGATACTTCCCGGGTTTTACACGTAACTAACCCATACATTTACATCAACCCTCCCTCCGGAATATGCAAAAAAGGGGGCATGGCCATATTTTTGCGACTTTGTCGAAGAGGAAGTGTTATAGTGGAGAGCAGTAGCCATGCCGTCGAAAGTGTGTTATTTTCACCCAGCTGTCAGGTCTTCTGTGTTCGGGCTTCCTACGGACGCTGTAGTTTGTCAACAATGGCTACAATTTATGTTTGATTATGTTCCAGAAAATTATTATCGTAATTTAGCTCTCTGTGCTGTGCATTTTACGGAAGACAGCTTCCAGAATCTCTGCAAATTCAATGCTGGATTCAACAAGAAACTGTTACTAAAACATGAAGCAGTTCCAACTTTAAAATCTGAGGCAGCAGTTGTTGGGCCACAACCTGTAAGTAAGACTTATAAAATAATTAAAATAATTTTAAATGTATTTGCATGTATAATTGTAGACGTAATGTTTTAGTTTTATCAAGGACGTAAACAAATGCCAGCGCTGGCTTTAGTAGCCACTTAGTTATGCTATTTCGTGTGTCTATGACAAACGCGTACAAACATTTTGGACCTAAATTTGTAATTATGTACTAATTTTGTAAATGTATTTTCCATGTATACTTTATGACGTCATTTTTCGATTTGATCAAGAACGTAAACCAATGCCAATGCTGTTTGTTTATAGTAGCCAGTTAGTTCGATGCTATTTTGTGTGTATAAGACAAACGTGTATAAAGTTCAAAAAATTATATGTAATCGCAACAGCAAACTTCAGCTGCTGTTATCAGTGTACAGTATGGTTTGTTTACAGGTTTTATGTATTGTTTATATGTACACCTAAAGAAAACGATACACCGAGTAAACTAAGTTTTGTGAATAGGTAAACGGTTGTTCATTATATCGACAAAACAATAACTTTAAAAAACGGTATTACTCAGTCATTTATTCAGTTATATTAAACATTTAATCAGGAGAAAACCGTATCTCAAAAGCTAACAAGCAGCAGTAGCATTTTCAAGTAACAGCGTATCGAAATTCTTATATAATAATAGTAGAATATAATAATAATAATACAAAAATGTACCATTCAGAAACATTTTGTAAGAGCCGTGTTTGGGGAGGTTCTGCTTGACTCTCTTCATTGCCGCTTTCTGGGTCTGATTCTGGCTCAAACTGATACGCAGTATTGACACCATTATTTTGACCGGAGCACATGCAACTTTCGCCCGTAAAGGTAATGGGCGTGAAGTTTCTGGACAACGTGCGCTACGCAGTTTAGCCAATTGCAACACACCGGCCCAACTAACCAATCTGAGCCCATTGCCTGTTTCTGAGGGAGTAGTTTCATAGAATCAGGAAGTCAACTGGTTGTTCAAATGACAGAGGAGAAAGCGGCTTAAAATAAAGGTGAAATTTATGAAAAATAAGGCTTTAAAAAAAAAAACACGAAGACATGTTATATTGCACCCCATAAACACAATCATGCAAAGAAAAAAAGCAGTAAACCACCCCTTTAAATATATCCTTTACAAATGTTAAAAACAAGAACTCACACATGATATTCATGTACAGAGGTACTCCAATGTACATATCCAAAACATGTTAATGCTGTTTTTGTGTACTGTTTTCATACTCTACTTACCTCTAGTGAGTCGTTTACAAGCTGCATGTGCAGGTAAATTAATACATATATTATTCGGTGCTGCCAGAGTTGCCATTGTAGGTTTGGATTGTAGGTAAATATCAACTTCATCCATATCGCTGTTTTTGTTTCATGTTCTGAAGTAAGAAGTAGGAAGTAGCGCTCCATTCTTTTACACACAACTCGATGTAGTCACTACATTGTAGTCACACAGTCACTACTAAATCACTACTACAAACAATTCAATGCGTGAGTGAGCTGTCTGAATTCTGGATTTAGAATAAATCGTGAATCAATTCAAACTTTTCACACAGTTAAACCTTGACCAATCCATGGGAAAGAACTGACTCTGTGAATGACTATCTCACAAGACAATCATTTTACTGGCCCTGGAGCTCCTGCAACAGTAAAATCACTTGGAATATTGCTGACCTTGGAAGGTGACGTTATTTTCATATTTGGATTGTAGGTAAAAAATTGACTTTATACACCACTATTTTTGTTCTTTATGAAGTAGTGTTGTTTAAATACGTTTGAAACCACGCCAAACGATCCACTGCGTGAATGAACAGTCTGGGATTCAGACTGAAACGCAAATCGATTTAGGCCCTGTTTACATCTGGTATTAAGATGCGATTTGGTCGATAGAATCACAAATGGACTTGTCCACTTTTGACCACTTCCAGAGGTAGTCGAAAACACATTCAACCGGATTGCTTACGTAGTATAAACACTTATGTGGTCGAATGTGTTCGAACAGCCACAAAAGACAGCCTACTCTCCGCCTACTGACCTAATGTTTAAACGTTATGGGAAGCGCGCTAGCCAAACAGGATTTAAACTTTGTCTGTCGGCTGACCCAAGTTTGGTTTGAAGATGAAAAACATACCAAGCACAATGTTCTGCACCATTCCTGATTTCTAACACACACTCATAGTGTTCACCGTGGTTCATAGCAGTAACTAAACCTGCTGCTCTTTGTGTTTTTTACGTAGTCTCTGAGCGTGTTCATATGTAAATTGCACGGGCTAATTTTGTCCATTAGATCAATATATCTGAAAAACCCCATACATTTACTCACTCATAGAACCACTATGGGATCAATATGCCGTAGAGCTACCCTCAAAGAAATCAGTACAGAAGTGGTTGAAAGTGGACAAAGGAGATGGATTAAAACACCAGGTGTAAACGGGAATGTCTCCCTTGTCTACTTGTGATCTGATCGACCAAAAAGCATGTTAATACCAGCTGTAAACAGGGCCATAGAACGTATAGCTAACTGTAGTCTTGCTGATCATTCCATATAAAATAACTCACTCAAAAGAATGATTAATTTCTGAAGAAGGCATCACAAGTGATTCTAAACAAGTATTTTGATCAAATAATTCTCAGGTCAGTAAATCATAATCTCGCCAGACAAATGTAAGTTTTGATGGTAAATCCAACATATCATAAATAAAACAATGGTGCAGTTTTGTCTTGAGTCATTACCTGGTAACACTAGTAAACAGTATAGCTACTCACATTGATGGCGTAAGCATATAGGGGTTTTTCAGTCCTAAAAGTACTATGTGAAATAAGTCCAGCAGGGGCAGCAGAAGGGGGTGTAATCATACTCTGATTCACACCAAGCAACCAAAAACAGCCTTGAAGTAAATTCAGACACTTCGCTAAGCCACAGGAGAGGCCAACGTCAGGCATTCAAAGATATGACAAGGTGCCTTTGATATTTCTGGATAAGGATTGCAGATAAACAGTTCTCAGTTAATCACACAGTCTATGTGGGAGTATCTGCATGAGTAGACAAGCCTAAATGTCAAGGTTCTCACATCAAAGCCTCCTTCTTTGTCCAATCTGATGGGCCCTACTTATACCAGAATTTCATTACGCCAGATGAGGGACGGTTTGGCAGAAGGCTTGCTCATGCAGATAGTTCGGCCTGCGCTCCCACAGTTCTGCCTAACTAATTTAAAATCCGAAATACAACTGCTCATTCTTTATCCATGTGAATGACAAGACACAATACAAAGGCAATCTGTGGTGCTTGGCTGTTATGAATGGGTCACTTATGAATTAACATGACATCCTGCAGTGCGACAGGGAGAAGAACATTATTGGATTGCACATTGAACAATATGGCAGTAGCTACTGGTAGAGGGGACTTGGCAAAAGGGCAGCCCACTCATGTCTCAGACCTTTAGTCAGCCAGAAATAGCATCAGTAGAAAAGAAATTGAAGGAGGCAATTAATATGCCAGGCTCTAAACAAACATGTTGCAGTGGCTTCTAAATGTTGTGGTTAATATCCACAGCTGCTGAACACATACGTCTCAATGAGTCTTGCTCTATCAAACAAACACTGTATATTTGATAAACCACACAATTACCCTTTAAAGGTCTTCATCTGACAGACATTTCGGTTTAATTTACCTTCTCTCCCTTTATCTGTTATGTTTGTCTCATGAAAGGGTTTGTAGGAAGAGAACCCTTTAGCATGGCCTCTTTAACAGTGCAGGGAGTGGGATACTACAAATTCCTATTGAGCAGTAAAAACAAACACTTTATCATTAGGCTGTTGTGTCATAAATGGGTTCTTTTGTGCCAGTCATGGACTATCAGGTGGATTTGAACTGGAAGGGAATGAATGACGTTCTTTCTAAATTTGAATTGGGTGCACATTGGGGGTTAGGGGACGCTTCACCACATTAATCATTTTCCCGACACAGACTCCTGCACCTCTTTGTCAACAGCATAGCAAAGGCAATTAGGAGGGCAGTTTAATTATTTGCTGAGATAACCGAGGACAGAGCCACCAGAAACATGTTGCAAAGGTTGTGGGGAAAAACATCATATATTTTTTTATGTAAATTACGACTTTCACAGCTGCTAAAATGTTATGAATAATATGTTTGGATGCAATAATATAGGCACTCAAATGTTGTTCCTTTTTTACTATGTTTTCAGACATTAAATTGTCAGTATATTTAGTAGGGTAGTAGACTGCACACAATTATGTTATAAGTATTGATTCAAATTTACATTGAAAAACTCTGAAAATCAAACAAATTGTGTTGTAAAAACATATTTACCCATTAATGTTCTTTCATTCTCTCAATATTTGCCTTATAAATGGCAAACCTATGATAACCTATTTTAAGAACTGAATTTTGTGCAAATTTGAAATATTGAAAATGAAATATTGAGCAAATCTTAGTGTTTAATTTGCTGAAAATTTTATGAAAATGGTTAATATAGACTCATGTCATCCTTGTGAAAAAGTGAATGCCCCCATTGAACCTGCTATGGTTGGATACCATAACGGCAGTAACTACAAATAAACATCACCTATAATTTGCATTGAGCAAACATCTCTGTTGAGGAATCTTGGGCAACTCTCTTTACAGAACTCTGACAGACTGGTTGATACTCAAGAATGAATTACACTTTTTGGGTCCTGCTACATCGTCCCTGTAGGATTCAAGTCAGAACTTTGACCACTTCACAACCTATGTTTCAGATGTGGAAATCCTTCTGGGCTGTGGTTCATTGTCTTGCTCGCCCAATTACACCAGCTTCAGCTCACACAATGATGGTCAAATATTCTCATTAATAATTGTATTGCAGAATTCATGTGTCCAGGATTCCATTGCAGAAAAACATCCCCTTGCAATCACACAGTGGAGTGCTGCATTCGCTTTACTCCACATGACTCGCCTCCTACAGAAAGTTCCATTTCGACTCATCTGTCCATAAAATATAGTACTACTCACAAATCTTGGGGATCCTCCAGGAGCTTTTGAGCAAACATGAGATAAGCTTTGATGATCCTCTTGGAGGGCAGTACTTTCTGCCATGCTACTCTTTCTTGATGCCAATATTTTTTGTCTCTTTCTTATGACTGAGTCATAAATAATGACCCTAGCTGAAGCTGGAAATGCCTGCAGTTCTGCAGTTCTGCAGTGATGCAAAAATTCACCTCCATTTTCAGGTACTGGCTCAGTCCAAAAAATTTCACCTAAATACTTTGTTCCCTTTCCAAACATGATCCTTAGTATATAAACATTATCCTTATATATGGATTATGAAACATATATAACAATATGAAACATTTCCTTACTGAAACCAGTTCAATTTTAAATTATCTTTGTGAACACACAGCTACACATGATGTAAGAAACAGGGCTTCAGCAGCCAAATAAAAGCTGCTGATTTGTCCTGAGGGCAATTCTGTCCTGTGCTCTTCTGTATTAACTATATTTGCATCCCTCTATAGCCTTAGAATACCTAATTACACATCATAAACCCACTTATAAAAACTTGTTTGGAAATTCATCCAAGGGCTGATGTCCCCATGTGACCCACTTATTAAAGAATATGTGTGCTGGTGTTTTTGCAATTGTGTGAGTGCATTGTAGCGTGGTTTTTTATGTCAGTGTCTGCATAATTAATCATGTTGATGGCTAATTCATGATGTAAATGATTTGCATTAACTTGCTAAGTTCAGAAAAGCTCGTCATAGCATTTTCACAAAAACACACAAGAACTGAGGAACTCTCAAATGACAATGGACATCATTTAAAGAAAAAAAAAAAGATTTATAGAATTTTTTTTGGTCTTATTTTAAAACATCCTCAAATCCACAAGATAAATTAAGATGTTAAGACTTGGTTTCATAGGATATAAATTAAAATAAGTTTAGTCTTTTTATTGTTTTAAGCATTTTTTTTACATTTCACCCACATAGGCTTCCACAGTGTCTCTTGATGTTGAAGCACATTCCCTAACCACACGACTTTAACACTATTTAGTTTTATTCTCTAATATTCTTTTTACCTTTGTCTCCAAACATTATATTTTCTGGACAGCTCAAACTCAGAGCCTTACCCTGTGATTGAAGGTTCAATCGACGGCCCATTTCATATACAGGAGTTAATGGCTCAGATCTGGTGTAATCAGGACGCAAACAAACCAATGCATAACATAATGATCTTCCAGTAAGGCCAGGCCTACTATACACAACCTCACTTTAAGAGCCCTGTTATTTATTTGTCACAAACTGAACTATTTGTATGTACATCTAGTTGAACCTTGAATCACACTGAGGCCTTTCACATTACACCTGCTACTGGAGAGACCGAGGTGTTTTTTTCCCTCTTATTTCAGACCAATGGCATATGTCAGTGGAGATAAGGGAGGCTGACTCGAGATCTAAGAGATCGTCATCAAAAGCACTCTGCTCAGAGAAAAAAAGGTTGTCTGCAGACATCATAAGGGAATATGATTATGCTGGATGGAAACAATGTCAGATAGACCTGGACCTGGTGAATAGTCACAGTGTGAGGTCTAACTATTTTTAAATGCTGTTATTTGCACAAAAACGATAGAGATTTAACATTTTTCATAATTGGGTGTTGGTCAAGCTGTGATGCTAATAATATAATTATTCTTCATTTTGTAATTATAATTCTTGCTTTTTCCACATTATCACAGTTTGTTTATTCTTAAATTTGCATTTAAGACGATATTTTGATTGCCACCGTTAAGCTGATTAAAAATCATACTGTTTCTGTCATAGAAAGATCATTTATAATTCTCATAAAACCAGAGCCCCAAAACCTACATCACCCCACATCGTGCCAAGAGCCTGTATGGGCTGCTCTGAATGCTTTGCAGTTTGAGGATTAAAGCAGTTAGCCACGCAACTTTGCTCTGCTCTCTGATTTTCTCAGAATGCTCATCTGAGCCAATTCACTCACAGTGTTCGTATAGGGCTAAGAACAGATTCCCCACCGATTTAATTCTGGGGTTGTATTGCTCTTTAAAACTTTAGTCAGTAAGTTTTTTTAATAAAAGTTAATACTTTTATTCTGCAAGGATGCATTAAAGTGATTAAAAGTGACAGTAAAGGCATCAATAATGTTTATATTTTAAATAAATGCTTTTCTTTTGAACTTAATATTCACTAGAGAATTCTGAAAAAAAAAAGTATCACAGTTTTCACAAAAATATTAAGGAGCACATCTGTTTTCAGAATTGCAAATCTTAGCAAATCAGCATGTTAGAATGATTTCTGAAGGATTATGTGACACTGAAGACTGGAGTAATGATGCTGAAAATTCAGCTTTGCCATCACAGAAATAAATTACAAAATATATTACAATTGAAAACAGTTCTTTGAATTTTAAATAAGGTTTTACAATATTACTGTTCTTGCTTTGATCAAATGAGTGCAGCCTTGATGAGCACAAGAGACTTCCTTCAAAAAATTACAAAAGTGTACGTATTATGAATTAATAATTAATGCAAAAAAAGAAATTTTATTCATTTTAATTAAATTAGATAAGTTAGATAACTGGCAAAGCAACTACATTTGCTTCAGAATCGATTGATCTAAATCAGTTGATAAATTATATTAAGTAAATCTAATTTGAAAAATTTGTTTAAATATTGGATTATTATTATTATTATTATTATTATTATTATTATATAGTAGTCAACATTTGAAGTGGAAAAAAAAAGTCCATCAAAGTTGTCCTAAGACAAGAAAGGGTATTGTTCAAAATTCATGTATAAATTTGATGAAAGGTTTTGATCCACTTCAAATGTTGACTACTGTAGTTTGGAGAGATACCCAAAAAGAGTCCACTTGCAATGCCAGGAACAGTTACTCAGCTTATGTTTTGTTCTCCGTTTAAAAATGAATCTGATATTTAAAAACAAACATGCAAACAAACAAAAAATAGACATGACAGCTGTCAGGATTTAATGCTTTGTGCATTTGTTCAATTCTGCATGGCTGTTAAAACTCAACATTCATCAGTCACAGTGGCTTGAGGGCAAACAAGTTAATTTCCCATCCTGTTTGTAACTCATTCTATTACTGTCTGAATTTCTTACGGTGGATGGTTTTACTGGTTTTACATAGGCTAATGGTTACGATTGACAAATGAAGATCATTTCAGATTTAAATATTGATCGCCTTTTGATTGCATTGAGCATTACAGTGCTTACATTACTGTGTGGTCTATGGTGTTATTGCTGGGATAGACTTGACATTGTCAGTATGCTTTATCTCTTGCGCGTGGCTAATCTGAGGTTGATTTCCATCAGTGAGCACTGATTTGTAAAGCCTCTTCTCTGTCAGCACCATCAGGGCCAGTTAGCATCAGCCTTTGGCATTCACAGAGGGTCCCTTGCCCCTTGCCGTCCCTATCAGTCACTGCCGACTGTCAGACAAGTCGAGTTGTACTGGCGGCTGTCCTTGTTGAGGAGGAAGAGATATGTGTCCCAGTGTGCTCTGCAGATTCTTAGATGACCTGTAAGACTGGAGACTGTAACGCTGTAAGACCATCTTTTAAATCCGCAGGGACTGGACTCAGGGTCAGCTGAGACTGAAGTATCCCTCGAGACCCGATGTTTTACGATAGGAGAGTTGGAAAAAGGAAAGAGAGTAAAAAGAGAGAAACAAACAGATAGAAACAAGCCTCTGTTGCTCCAGTAGACCATTTTCACATGAGTTTCTCCCTTTCCTGGTCGTTGAATTATTAAAATAGTGGGAATATCTTAAAGGAATAGTTCACCTATAATTAAAACTGCCATTATTTATTCACCCTTATGACAAACCACTGACATCCGTTGTTCCGTGGAAGAATAAAAGAAGTTTAGCAGAATGTCTGAGATGCTGTTTTCCACGCAATAAAAGTAGATCACCATCTCAAGCTCCACAAAGGTAAAAAAAAATCACATAAAATTATAACACTAAGTTGTCATATGATTATATATTCCAGGTCTTCTGAAGCTGTGTGAAAGCTATGTGTGGAACAGACTAAATATACATTTTTGTTTTGTAAATTTAAATATTGTTTGGTCACCACTGACTTTCACTGTACGGAAACCAGCAGCTGTCATCACTGTAGTGGTCATCATACATTTATGGGTGCACTGTAATGAAAGCCAACAGCAATCTGTAGTTAAGCAAAGAATATGCCTTTTTTTAACATGTTTACCTATGACAATTGTTATCAATTTATAAAATAATATAATATAATTAAATTATGATATATGTCTCTGACAATAATACAGGCCTTTTAAATGACTGAATAATGGTTAAATGTAGGTAGACAACCTTCCCATCTCCACATACACAACCCTGTACACACACGCACAACAAACTCATATATAAGCTAAGCACATTGTTTCTAAAAAAAAAAAAAAAAAATCCCTGTGAAATATTACCTGATTTAAAGTGTCCCTTAAATCTGGACCTCGTAGTATAATAGACAGAGGCGCATATTTTAGAGGTACTTGGTGCTTCACGACTTTCATCAGCCATGTTGAATTTATGTTGCCATAAATTAAAGCACAATGTCAAATAAAGAGGACAGCCATATAATATCATGGGTCAAATGTGGATGTAAAATCACAACCTATGGTTACATAAGGTTTTTAAATATCGTTTCACTGTAGTGGACAGTTAAACAATCAGTTGCCTCCAAAAAATATATAATTTGAGTTCTTATACAGCATAAAATAAACCTAATTTAATATGTTAAATAGATCCAGAGATCTTTTATCACTGATTTATTTGATTAACATTCATCACTTTGTAGCAAACATTTCATAAGAGGTCAATGCATTTGAATAAATCATACTCAAGTCTTTAGAGGATCTAAAATGAGACTATGGAGATTTCTGAAAATAAATCCTGCTCCTTAACAGGAAGTGTTTTATGCAGTCATGGGCAGATGTTAATAACTCTTTTATCCACTCCAGTTTCACTCCATTGAGCATAGACAGTGATCCTTTGGTGACCTCACAGAAAAGATGTATGGCAGTTTTCGCATGCAAATTAAAGGACATTTTCATACTTCTTTGTATTCGTTGAGATTATGTGTATGACTGAAAGATATCCATTAATGACTACTCCTTTATCTAGCAGCTGATGGCTTCCAATCTTTTCTCTAGTGGTGTAATATTCCTATCTAACTATTAACTTTATGAGATAAAGTCTGGCCATACAGTACTAATAAATGAAGGGTGATCTTCTGTAGAAATCTTGATTGAGACACACTTCTGTACAGTAGGTGTCCCGACATGCACACACGGGGAATAAAGATCCAAAAAGCAGTTTTATTAAAAGGGTAATCCGTACTCACAACCAGTCCAGGCAAAGGTCAAATTCCAAAAAGGCAATCTAAAAACATAAAAGACAAACACTAGAAACAGGCTCAAAATGACAACGGAAGTGTGGGCACAATATACAAGGACTCCGTGACAAACACTGAAACAGACAGGGTATATATATACAAGTGCAAACAAGGTGACGAGAAACAGCTGAAATGCAATGAAAAATCAGTGACAGACAGGATCATGGGAAGTGTAGTGAGGATGCATAGACACCGTGAAAACTGAGGACCTCTAGTGTTTAACCCAGGGAACAACCAGACACTGTGACATAACCCCCCTTCTACGGAGCGTCTACCAGACGCTCCAAGACACCACACAAAACAAAACAAGAGTCCAGGAGGGAGGTGGAACGGTGGAGGACCAGGGGGAGGGATGGTGGGCCAGGTCCATGAACGGGATCAGAAACAGGGGGTGATGGTTTAGCCGGCGGCCAGGGCGAAGCAGACAGTCCATCGGGCGGCCAGAGCGAAGCGGACGGCCCATCGGGCGGCCAGGGCGAAGCGGACGGCCCATCGGGCGGCCAGGACGAAGCGGACGGCCCATCGGGCGGCCAGGGCGAAGCGGACGGCCCCTCGGGCGGCCAGGGCGAAGCGGACGGCCCCTCGGGCGGCCAGGGCGAAGCGGACGGCCCCACGGGCGGCCAGGGCGAAGCAGACGGCTCATCGGGCGGCCAGGGCGAAGCAGACGGCCCATCGGGCGGCCAGGGCGAAGCAGACGACCCATCGGGCGGCCAGGGCGAAACAGACGACCCATCCGGCGGCCAGGGCGAAGCAGACGACCCATCCGGTGGCCAGGGCGAAGCAGACGACCCATCGGGCGGCCAGGGCGAAGCAGACGACCCATCGGGCGGCCAGGGCGGTGAAGACCCCTCGGGCGGCCAGGACGGTGAAGACCCCTCGGGCGGCCAGGGCGGTGAAGACCAGGGCGAAGACGACCACTCGGGCGACCCGGCTCAGGAACAGACACTGGCTCCGGCTCAGGAACAGACACTGGCTCCGGCTCAGGAACAGACACTGGCTCCGGCTCAGGAACAGACACTGGCTCCGGCTCAGGAACAGACACTGGCTCCGGCTCAGGAACAGACACTGGCTCCGGCTCAGGAACAGACACTGGCTCCGGCTCAGGAACAGACACCAAAACTGTAACAGCCATAAGAACAGACACAAACACAGAAACAAACACTGGTTCAGGAACAGGCGCTGGCTCCGGCTCAGGTACAGCAGACCCTGGCTCCGGCTCTGGAACAGCAACAGACACTGGCTCCGGCTCTGGAACAGCAACAGACACTGGCTCCGGCTCTGGAACAGCAGACACTGGCATGTCCAAGATCCGAGCCAGACGCTCCAGATAGTCCATCATTGCCTTGTGGCCACACGAATGGGCATCTCTTGATCGGTCTCAGACTGGGCAGACAGGACGTGAACAATCTCTGGCTGGGTAGACGTGACTTGACCATTCTCTGACTGGGCAGACGGAACATGAACCGTCTCTGACTGGGCAGACGTGACGTGAACAGTCTCTGACTGGGCAGACGGAACGTGAACAGTCTCTGACTGGGCAGACAGAACGAGAACAGTCTCTGACTGGGCAGACGTGACGTGAACATTCTCTGACTGGGCAGACGGAACGTGAACGGTCTCTGACTGGGCAGACGGAACGTGAACGGTCTCTGACTGGGCAGACGGAACGTGAACATTCTCTGACTGGGCAGACGGGACGTGAACATTCTCTGACTGGGCAGACGGAACGTAAACATTCTCTGACTGGGCAGACGTGACGTGAACATTCTCTGACTGGGCAGACGGAACGTGAGCAGTCTCTGACTGGGCAGACGTGACATGAACATTCTCTGACTGGGCAGACGGAACGTGAACAGTCTCTGACTGGGCAGACGGACTGTGTCTCTTCCTCCTCCTCTGTCCATGAGAGCGAGAGGGTGCTGGGCTGGATGGCACCAGCGGTGAGAGCTCTGGGCTGGACTGCGTCCGCGGTGAGGGCTCTGGGCTAGACGGAACCATCGATGAAGGCCTCATGCTGGAGGAAACCGGTGGTGGATGGAAGTCTAGGCTGGATTGCACCACCTCAGGTTCCATGAAGGATCGAGGAGGAGAGTGATACCTGGACTCC
Source organism: Gila orcuttii (assembly GCA_026230005.1). Classification (NCBI taxonomy): domain Eukaryota; kingdom Metazoa; phylum Chordata; class Actinopteri; order Cypriniformes; family Leuciscidae; genus Gila; species Gila orcuttii. The sequence goes on along the minus strand of JAPDVR010000016.1, from coordinate 26,520,134 downwards.
CCTCTAGTACCTCCTCTCCTATGACCTCCGCGGTTCCCAGAAAATTTTGCCAGCCGGGTTCCCTCGAATGACTCTCTGGGATGATCTGAAGGGGGTGTGGAAGCTTTCTTCAAATCAGCTTCCTCAGTCAATCGGGCCCACAGTGCAAAACACTCAAAGATGTTCATGCGAGGAGGAATCTCTTTAGGTTGAGAATTCCCCCTCTGCTATTTCTTCCCCCTCACAGTGGCTGGAGACTTAGGAGACCCCATACCGCTGGATCTCTGCATGACGGAGTCCTTCTGTCACGACACGCACACACGGGGAATAAAGATCCAAAAAGCAGTTTTATTAAAAAGGTAATCCGTACTCACAAGCAGTCCAGGCAAAGGTCAAATTCCAAAAAGGCAATCCAAAAACATAAAAGACAAACACTAGAAACAGGCTCAAAATGACAACGGAAGTGTGGGGACAATATACAAGGACTCCGTGACAAACACTGAAACAGACAGGGTATTTATATACAAGTGCAAACAAGGTGTCGAGAAACAGCTGAAATGCAATGAACAATCAGTGACAGACAGGATCATGGGAAGTGTAGTGAGAATGCATAGACACCGTGAAAACTGAGGACCTCTAGTGTTTAACCCAGGGAACAACCAGACACTGTGACAGTAGGTATCTGTTCTAAAAGCAGCACCCCAGCTGCCTCACAGTAGGGGTCACCTGATTGCCACAGCTGTACGTTTCAATGCTTGAACTAAAGCCCATTTTTCTCACTAATCTGCATGCATGAAGTAAAAATAACACTGGTTTCTTTGAATGCTTCAGAAATATGGAATAATATGTATCTTAAGTGATTTCTGAAGTGATTCATGTTAATTCTGAGATATTGACATGCTTCGGCAGTGACACTCAGCCCTTGAATGAGGCCACTTTGACTGCTGGCCTCAAATAGAAACCACAGTGGTGAAAAACTACATTGTTCTGAATGGGGAAGCATGCACTGAAAGTAAGAGAAGCAAAACACTTTAAGCTGCTGCAAGGTCCAGGCGTAGTATGGCCTGTGGGAAGAAACTGTTCCTGTGCCGAGATGTTCTTGTGGCCAGTGATCTGAGTCGCCGTCTTGACGGTAACAGTTCAAACAGGAGGTGTCCAGGGTGAGTGGAGTCTGTGATGATTTTACCTGCTCTCTTCCTCACTCTGGAAGAGTACAGGTCCTGGAGGGTTGGCAGGGGGGCACCAATAATCCTCTCCGCAGTCCGGACTGTCCGTTGTAGTCTCCTGATGTCTGATTTGGTAGCTGAACCAAACCAGACAGTGATGGAAGTGCATAAAACATACTCCATGACGGCTGAGTAGAACTGAATCAGCAGCTCCTGTGGCAGGTTGAACTTCCTCAGCTGGTGAAGGAAGTACAGTCTCTGCTGGGCCTTTTTCACAGTGGAGTCAATGTGATTGTCCCACTTCAGGTCCTGAGAGATGGTAGTGCCCAGGAACCTGAATGACTCCACTGCTTCCACAGTGCTGTTCATGATGGTGAGTGGGGGGAGTGCTGGGCTGTTCCTCCTGAAGTCCACGATCATCTCCACTGTTTTGAGCGTGTTCAGCTCAAGGTTGTTATAACTGCACCAGACAGCCAGCTGTTCAACCTCCAGTCTGTAAGCAGACTCGTCACCGTTTTGGATGAGACCGATGACAGTGGTGTCGTCTGCAAATTTCAGGAGCTTGACAGTGGGGTCTTTAGAAGTGCAGTCATTAGTGTACAGGGAGAAGAGCAATGGGGAGAGAACACACCCTTGAGGGGCGCCAGTGCTGATTGTGAGAGTCTTGGATGTGTGTTTCCCCAGTCTCACTCGCTGCTGCCGGTCCGTCAGGAAGCTATATCTAATGGAAAAGGCCTTCTTGAAGAAGAAAAATGTACGGGACTTGATTTTGTCCATGGGGAATTGTTTGGATGGTTGTGGTTTGCAATTGCTTATGTGAGTGACAGGTTGTCCTGCCTTCGCGCCAGTAAACACGTCATCAAAAAACTTTGGTAGCATCTCTTCTCTTATCTGATGACTCATCAGATAAGAGAAGAGATGCTACCAAAGTTTTTTGTTTTGAAATGATTTAAATAAGTAAATATGAAGTTTATCTTTTTATGAAACGTTTTGGTCTTGTCAAAACTTGTATTATTTAAACTGTAAAGTTGTTTAAGTCATTGCTTTTACAATGATTTCATAGTTCAGTATGTTACCATAGATAGTTGTTTCAGAACAATGTTGCTACCTAAACAACATGCAGTCATTTTACTATTAATGAGTATTATTTGTATTAGAATTGATCACCCCCTCCTTCCCACATCTTATCTACCATCACCTTTTTCCCCAGTTTGGATTTAGCTGCATAATGCTCTGTGTGGATTGGGTGACATTTGGGTCCATCTACACCATTTTGGTTGGGAAAATAAACAGGATATTAGTTTAGTAGAATATTGCGTCAAAATATTGTTTTTAGTTCCCCCAGAGAATGTTTTCATAGTTGAGACTCGTTGTTTCACATGGCAGATTTTTTTGTTCAGTGGATAATTGCTGGTAAACCAAAGAAAGACCTTTAAGTTTTTCAAGCTAATTGTTGGCAAATGTCCATATTCAAAAGTTTTTACTGCAGTGATGTATAAGTACAAACTGGGCTCAGCTTGATGGTAAGGTTTTTATGTTTTATTTTTATTCTTTCTCAGAAACTTTATGATGAGCATCTATGGGATGTGTTCAGTGACATAGCATGCTAATTAGACATCTCTAACCGCTCAGTAATGCAAGCAGAAAAGCAATAATGAGAAGATTTTCAGATTGTGTCCTACAGAAATATGAACAAAAAGTAGGATAGTTTGATATTCCTTAAAAGTTGATCGAAGAGCTGGTCGAACATTCTATAACGATGTTCTCCCAATTGCAAGGCCTAACAAAAAAATGTATTCTCCACACAGGAATGGTTCTGGCTCAAAAGGACATTAACATCAGTTAGCCTGTTGCATGTCTTTTTAAGGACAGCGTTTGCTTGAGCCGAGGAGCACAGTAATTGAAAACACTTGCCTATGATAGAGCAGGAAAAGTCATTGTGCCCTCTCCCTCCTTCATGTAAACTGTACACATCTGCAAAAGAAGTCAAGCACTGTCACACAGTAACAATCTGACAGTCCTTTTTTAACTTCTTTCACTGGAATCTATCCATGCGGCATCTTGAAATGATTCAGAAAGTTTAGTAAATGGCTGTTTGTGGCACTGCATACAGTCTTCACAGTATATCTCAGCTGGATGTATTTCACTCAAGGGCCTGCAGTTCACAGATCAATGTGGTGTCATTCTATTTGTGGCTCTCTCTGACTCCAGGGCAACATACCATTGATGCCTGTCCAAAATGTGGCTCCCATCAGATCAATAACTTGACCTGTTACATTATGGCACACAGATCAGTTAATTAAGATAAACTGATTTGTACTTCAATGGAAAGTCGCTGCTAAGCTTAATTAGGAAATAGTGTTTTAGGGGATGACCTATTGTGTAGGCTACTCTGAGATCAGGCTGATGTGTCCTGTGGGAATTCATGTATGTATGTATGTATGTATATGGATCAAATAAATGCAATCTTATGCAAATAATGCAACCATGGTGCATTTCTATACACATATATACAAGGTATACAGTTGTTATCGAAATTATTCAACCCCCATTGCAAATCAGCTCAAAAGCAAATGTTTCAAGTGGTTTCCGGAAATTCAACTGAAAATGCAACTTTTAATGTCTTCTACAGTCTCAAAATTATTCAACCCCCTGAATAGAATCCCTTTCAACTGAGCAAATTTGCCAAACTATTGTTGTCTCAATCACACCTGATCAAAAGAATGGTCCAACAAGTTAAGAGAAGATTTCATAGCCCTTCACAGACAAAGAACAGGAGACAAAAAAGATAGCGAAGGCACTACATGTACACTGTTGGAAGTTCAAAGTTAAAGGAACAGTGGTTACACCTAGACAAGGCAGAAAAAGAAAGCTATCAACGGCTGCAACCAGATTTTGGAGAAAGTAGGTTCAGAAAAACCCTCAAATGACTGCAAAAGACCTGCAGCAAGACTTGGTGGCAACAGGCACTGAGGTTTCAGCTTGCACAGTAAGGCACGTACTAAACGCATGCCAGAACTTCAGACGTACACCACTACTGACCCAAAAGTACAAGAAAAGTCGGCTCCAATTTGCTCAAAAAATAAGCCACATAAGTTTTGGGATTATGTTCTGTGGAGCGAAAAAACAACACGTTTCGGCCCTATGGATCAGGGGTATGTCGGGAGAAAGGAGAATGAAGCATATGCTGAAAAGAACACTGTCTACAGTTAAGCATGGTGGACTCAGTGATGCTCTGGGGCTGATTTGCATCCTCTGGCACTGGAAACCTGCAGCGTGTGAAAGCAAGATGGATTCTTTAAAGTTTCAGGAAATCCTAGGAGAAAAGAATTATGCTGTCAATGAGGAAGCTGAAGCTTGGAAATCATTGGACCTTCCAACAGGACAATGATCCCAAGCATACCTCAAATTCCACCAAGACTTGGTTGCAGAAGAAGTCCTGGAAGATTCTACCGTGGCCATCAGTCACCTGACATGAACCCCATAGAAAATCTCTGGTGGGATTTGAAGAAGGCGGTTTCAGCACGCAAACCCAAGAATATTAGTGAACTGGTGACCATTGCTCATGAGGAATGGGCTGAGATTCCTCAGAAACGCTGCCAGAAGCTTGTGTCTGGTTATACATCTCGTTTGCAGTAGGTCATAACAGCAAAAGGGTGTTCTACTAAGTACTAAAGATTCTTGCCATGAAGGGGTTAAATAATTTTAAAACAGCAGAAGACATTAACCATCTGAGGTCGGCTATCGCGCGGGCGCGATAGTCTCGCTTTTTTTCTTATCAGTGCAAAAGAAACTCAAAATACTCTGTTGATTTTGATCTTACATATTAAGTGTTGTACATCATTCGATCCTGATAAGTGTCTATTTTTTTTCTGGATACTCACAATAAAAACAAAGTTTTGTGCTTTTCGCCAAATAAAGAAAAACAAACATGATGCGTGTTCTGCCTTCTCTCTGTCAGTTAAGTCCATTCTGAAACGCGTCCGAAAATTAACTGTAATTTCGTGAATACTTGTCATACAGGCACGAGTGTTTTTCCATAATGAAGCTTGAACTCTCTTCTTTTAAATGAATTAATTTATATAAAAAACAAATATTCTCAGTTTATGTAATCTGTATGAAAAGAGAGAGATGTCAGTCTTTTTCTTTCCAGCTCATTATACCTCATTAGGCGTTAATGTGCCACGCCCACGGAGAGCGCGCGGTATTCAAACGCAAATGATCTAAGGCAAGCCATTCAAACATGCCAACGCCCACCAGCTGGATTATAAAACACATCGTGTTTAGTAAGTATCTTGTACAGCTGTGTACACAGTATTATTCCTCACAGCGAAAGGATACCCTATCTAATAACCCTGGAATAGAAGTGCTGGTAGTTTCATTTGGAGGAGCAACGTATCCAGCTGATGTAGTAAGTCATTTATTCTTAAGTGCTTTGTTCTAATCGCGATATTGAATAGTGTCTGACTGTAAACCGCAAAAGGACTGTTTAAATATGAATTGCGTGTCTGTGTGTAGGCTAAATGATGAATGAACGGCATGCAGGCGCGCGCGCTTTGTTTACTACAGTTATACAGCGCGTGTCTGTGCCGTTCATTCACTCTCGCACCTACATTAGGAAACGTTATGTTTACATGAACACATCCAAACTATATTGCTATAGCCTATTAAGATAAGTAAAAATAGACTGAAATATGTTGAAATAAAATGTCTGTATAAGCAACAAGCTGCAAATTCACATGTATATACTAATATATAATACACAATATGTTACAGACTAAATATGAATGTTTAGACAAGATTTTGTGATTAGTTTTGGATAGATTATAAAGTTTTGACTGTAAAAAAAGACTACTGTCACATTAAATAGTTAAGCTTTTGTTCACCAATTTCTGCTCATAGTTAATTATACTATAGTATGATGTTTTGTAAAAAATAAAGTAGGTATATTGAATTATCAACTAAGATGTTATTATAGTGTTTGTTCCAATATTCAAACTAATGAATCCTTACCTTTTTTAATACGTATGATAAAATGTATACTTTTTACAAAGAAATACACTTGAAATATTGTTAAAATTGTAATTGTTGTTGTAATTGTAACCTATTTGTAATTGGTTACAATTTCTAATTGTAAAATATGTATATATAGATAATTTCTTTTGTCCTTGCATTCTTTGGGATCCTGTGACACACCTGTGTGAAAGGGCTAATTAATATGCAGCTCATTATAGGGCTCATTATCCGGCCTTTGTCTTCTCAGGTGTGAACACGCCTCCACGCATATTGCCTTTCTAAACAAAAGGTGTCTTATAAAATTTAAATCAATGTATTGTTTTGTGTAAATGATTAGGCAGGATGATTTTCAGATCATTTTGAAGCAAAAATTCTAGGCAACAACACTCATTAGTCAAAAGTCTTGTGGACTCATATTTAGTATGTGTTTTGTGGCCTTATTTCAGACACTTTAAGTTTTAGTTTTTTCAATAACCATGCATAAGCAATATTCTCTCAAAAATACAAACATGTACATACTTGTTGCTCACATATTACGGTAGCCCTGTTTGTGCTATATAGAGTGAATTTACACCTTTGCCATTAACATGTTTATAAATAACTGAAAAAAGCTCAAATGTCAGAGCATGTCAGAACACCTCAAGGACCCCAAAAAACCCTTAGACCTCAGAGGGTTGACATTAAAAGTTGCATTTTCAGTCGAATTTGGGGAATCCACTTGAAACATTTGTTGCGTTGAGCTATTTCAATTACTTTTGTTTGATTTATTCATTGCAAACAGCTGCAAGTTTGTAAATTTTGCCAATTAACCTGATTTGCAATGGAGGTTGAATAATTTTGATTACAACTGTATATACTGTGTATGTGTATAGAAATGCAATTTTTGAAACATGGAATAAGTGACATGACCGTTTCGGCATGTCCAGGCCCTTGGCAAATTGTTTCATCATATATAGATCACTTAAGATAGTCAGAGACCATATCTAATGTCCATTGTCAGGTTCAGTCATGCAGTAGTTTAGAAGAACACTCTTGCAAGTCATGTCAATGAACAGTTGTACTCAATTTAACATAATTATAGGATGCAGTCTCCACGAGTATGCTGATCCACACAAAGGACTAAGTGTTGCATACTGGCATAGGATAGTGTTTATTGATCAGAGCCACTGATGCCTACTGAGTGGGAACAATGAGGGGGTGGTAGATATAGAGCTGCTGCTAAGCTTCACAGGGCCTCGAATAAAATGTGTATGGGTGGTCCCCTTCTCTTCTGGGCCCAATGAGAAGCTGATACCATAGGGGACCTCATTGTGCCCCAATGACGACTGCCCTGGATTGGTAAACACCATAATGCATAACAATAAAAATATGTAGTACACCCAGTATTCTGTAAAATACAGAATATAGTTCTGTTTTGAAAAGCTGGAGTTTTCACACATAATAGTGATAATGACTAATCTGTCACTCGCCTCTAATTGAGTTGTAGGGTACCATTACTGTATTGATGGAATGACATGTAGAGCACTTCCTATGCATCCCTCAAGCTGGATCTGCAGTAAAAGCCTGAAAACCAGTTGTCACGTAACACTTTGATTGTGGAAAAAGTTATTGGTCTGTTCAGTTGGATGTAATGACAATGGGACATCAGTGTTTAAATACAGGATTTATGCAGTTTCAAGCTGTGAAATCACTATTCTTGGCAGATTGACAACATGCTTGTGTCTGCACAGTTAAAGCACATGCAGAGATTTGTGGGTAAAAAGGGCTTTATTGTTAATCTATCAAGGCTTTCGCTGTTTTGGCTCATGCACTAAGCCTCACAGATTGATTGTAGCTGCTCCAAATCACATGTGGCACATTTTGAAAATCAGAGATTAAATACAGGTTCACAATATGGTGAGCAATTACTATTTAGACCAAATGGATCATAATGATTTATTAGGATCCATTGGGCATCTAAACAGGCCTGATCTTTGGTTAAATGGAGGCATGTCGCTCCGTCCTGGAGCCAGAGCTGTCTGACGACAAAGGACTTTGCCTGTGGGCCCTGGTCATGAAAGTGGCTTGACCCATATGCTAACTGTCACCAAAATTCATTGCACAATTAAAATGAAAGATGTACTATATTAAATTGCTAATTCTGCAGCAGTGAGTTGCCTTTTGGACTATACTTTTTTACTGAGTCAGATATTCGAGGGAATATCAAAACAAAAACAAGCACACAAGGGATTTGATGTTTATTGTGTGTTTTGTTCTTGAATTGACTTTAATGAGTTTTATGCACTTATACAGTTGGTACTTGATGTACGTGTCAGTGCTTGATTGATGATTTCAAGATAGAAATCTGTAATATAATATTGGCACACATGTGAAGGGAAATCTGGAGGATGCACAGATGGCTGTAACAAATGGCACTTGTGCACGTACAGGTTGAATAGGAATGAAAATCATAGCTTTAGCTAATGAAGTAAAAGCTGGAAAAAAGTTGAGTATAAATATTTTGTTTAAATGTACAAATAAAAATAATATACACCACCGTTTATACATTTGGGGTCAAAATAAGTTTTATTCTTTAATATTTTTGAGAGCAGAGGTATATATAATACTAAAATACTTGGTGTAATAATACTAAAACACAGAAATAAAGGAACTAATTAATGCAAAAATTTTAAGATAAAGAAATACAGTTAAAAGAAATTTGAGAAAAATACTAATACATATTCAGTTAATATGCAGTTCTATGTCTGTTTTATTTCACTGTGTTTTGGTTCTGTTTTGCCCGAGTTTTATGCACCTGTTCTGTTTCCCATTGATTACCCAGTCTGTGTATTTAAGCCTTCAGTTCATTCAGTTCTTTTTTCGGTCTCGTTTACGTCTTTATAGTTGTTATTACTCCTGAAATCTCCTCCGTGTTCTTGTTGGATTATTACTATTAAAGCGTTTTTTTGTTTTTGTTGTTTTCTCCTTCGTCGTTCGCTTTATTGCAGCCAATTTACTCGTTATACCAGTCTCATAATATTGTAAAACAATTGGGATGCAAAAATAACACAAAAACTGGGTCGGCTGCATGTAAAACCAGGCACAACATAGCATCTACATTTTATTTTTAACAAGCTAAGGGAAAAGAGCAATATATATTTCAAGGGCGAGGATGAATAAACCTGTATTGCACATCATGTTGGTGAGCTTTTACTGAGCTGCTGCTTCTAGGGTTTTCATGCAGTCGTATTAGAAAAGGCCAGACCAGACGTCTCTGTAATTTGAGAAACTCCAGAAGCTGTGATTGTGCGACAGCAATGCGCTTTTGGAGAACCCAGATATGAACACTTTCTTGAGCACAGTGATGAATCATCTACAAATGACTTCACCTCAACAAATATCAGTGCAAATTGCCTGAGGAGAAACCTGTAGATGCCCTATTCAGGATAATACCCTTGGCAGTGAACAGCGGGGATATCAAACTCTTCAGGGAAGGGAAGTTTGACAGCCTGTTGTTTTCCCACCAGCCACCCTATCCATTAAAGGCCATTGTGGACAAGAATGCCTTCCGAATACCTGCACTGATGCTATCTGGCCCTTTATAGCATGTCTGCCCAGGATGTTTTTCTTAGAATTTAGACTAAGTTGTCATGGAGACCAACCAAACCGTCACTGCCCCAAAAGTGGCATGACGCAGAGGCAATTTTGCTGTGTTTATACCCTTGTCTTGCAGAGTCAAGGACAATATGACACATTAAAGTGATGGCTCAAAATACAGAAAAAGGGGGAACAAATAAACAATAGATTGTGTGGCATAACAGCAGGCTCAAAGCCCTCCAGGAGCCTAAGAAACAGAATGAGTTCATTTAAATTATTTTTATCCTCTTATTTCAGACCAAAATGGTTCAAATTTATTTATAAGTAATGCGAATGTCAGCTGCTTCATCATAATGAATAGTTTTTTTTGGGTCCGCTATGCAAATAGGCTTATTGGAAATGCGCCTCTTTTTACATTTTACATCTTATTCTAAAAACATACCTACACATACAGTTCATTGCAGTTTCTTGCTGAAATGAACACTAGAGGCAATCAAATTCCATTATGTTTTACACAAATTATGATTACGGGGAAGATTATAGATTGATAAAGACTTATTTTCTTGTGGTTCCTCGCACAATATAAGACCTCAAAATGCCTTTACATGTGATTTGTATATTTCGACATTTGCACCACATGATCAACTCCATATCTTTGGCTTTTCCAATGTAGTAAAGTTGCTCAGTAACTCATCTGCTTCAGCATTGCAATTGTGATGCAGAGCGTTTGGTTACCTTACCAGCATGAAACACGATGTCATGAGGGGAAGTCAGAGACGAGGATCCAAACGCAGAGGATTTACAAATAACATTTTGTAAAAGTCTGTGTTTTGATATTACTCTGTTAAATCCTCTGCATTGGGATCCATCCCTCCCTTGTCTCTGACTTTGCTTCATGATATGAGAAACTACAATGCAAACATGCAAGAAAACAGAACTGAGAGCACTAACATAACAGTTATAGATAACAAGACCTGACAAACAACATGGGGAACACAAGGCTATATATAAGATAACAACAACCTGGGGATAAAATCAAGGGAACCAATGAAACAAAAGGACTACAAAACTAGACACAGGAAACATGAAACTAGAAATACAAAATAAAATGAAAGAGAACATTTAACACTTCTGTGGGTACCAGCCCAATACCGGGATACAAGGTAATGAACAAGCAATCAAAATGTCTGGAAGCACTTAATTTGGATAATATTAATATAAAATAAAAAAAATATATATATATATAATTAATATAAGTCAGTTTAAACGACTCGGTTACTAACGTAACCTCGGTCCCTGAGAGGAGGGAACGAGTATTGCGTAAGTAGCTTTCGCTATGGGGAAAACTCCTTTTCTCGAGAATATTGAAGTCTTTATGTAAAACGCATTGCAGCTGCACAGCTGACAGCAATGAACGAAGGAGCTCGGTCATTGGCTGTGCTGCGGCAACTTGCTCGAACCAATGACGGGGCGACTCTGAATGCGCGACCAATGAGCGCGCTTCGCGCCCACGCGCGTCAGAGCCCGCCAAGATGGGCGTGGCCAAGAGCTATATATTGGGCGCCCCGTTATGAGAGTTCTTTAGGTTAAAACGACTGAAGCGAACTAACCAAGCACAAGCACGGCAGCTTACGCAATACTCGTTCCCTCCTCTCAGGGAACCGAGGTTACGTTAGTAACCGAGTCGTTCCCTTTCGAGAGGTCTCTCCTATTGCGTAAGTAGCTTACGCTATGGGAACACCATGCAAAACGCCGTGCGTGCTGAACTTCGCCTTATGATAGCCAGAGGCAGGTGCCTGAGCTGAAAAGCAAAGTTATCATCCAAATAGCCGGCAGAGGCGAGCTTTATATGTGGGAAAAAATACAGAGCGGCTAGAAGGCGCTCAGTGTGACACAAGCACATACATAATCTAGATACGAACTCGTAGTTCAACTAGCATCATGCTGATAGTACATTGGAATGCAATGTCGGGACCTGTAGGTTTTAGAACCTGATAAATGTGGACGGTGAGGCCCAGCCTGCCGCCGCACAAATATCCTCGATCGGTATCCCGCTCGACCATGCCCAGGAAGAAGCCACACTCCTGGTGGAGTGTGCTTTGACTCCCCAGGGGCATTGAAGTCCCTTAGCTTCATAAGCCAGCGCTATAGCTTCAACTATCCAGTGAGAGATTCTCTGCTTTGAAACGGCGGAACCTTTCGTACGGCCGCCAAAGCATACAAACAGTTGTTCTGTCTGTCTGAATAGGGCAGAACGCTCCAAATACACTCTGAGAGCCCTAACGGGGCAGAGTAGATTAGCGTCGTGTTCGTCTGCTGGAGACGATAGCGCAGTTAGGGAGATAACCTGTGCTCTGAAGGGAGTGGTGAGCACTTTAGGAATATACCCATGTTTCGGTCTAAGGACGACCCTGCAGTCGTTAGGTCCGAATTCTAGGCAGGCAGCGCTTGTCGAAAGCGCGTGCAGGTCGCCCACTCTCTTGACCGAGGCGAGTGCCAGCAAGAGCGCAGTCTTGAGCGAGAGCTGTTTAAGGTGCACGGTTCGGAGTGGTTCGAACGGGGGCCCTTTAAGAGCGTCTAGGACACAAGCTAGGTCCCAGATCGGCACTGAGGGGGGGCGTGAAGGGTTCATCCTCCTAGCGCCCCTTAGGAAACGAATAATTAGGTCGTTTCTTCCCAATGGACGTTCCATTACAGGGTTGTGTGACGCTGTGATGGCTGCCACATACTTTGAGCGTGGAGGGGGTGCGGCCCGCCTCCAGAAGCCCTTGTAGAAAAGCGAGTACGTTCGTAATCTCGCATGTTTCAGGGTTCAGGCCCTTGGCATTACACCAGTCACTGAACACTTTCGATTTCTGGGCATAGAAATGTACCAATCGGCGGCTTTCCAGTGCGTCAGGGCTTTTATACAGCCGTGGTTCGCTCTGATTATAAAGTGGCCCGAACGCCACGCGTGAGTAGGGACGCGACTCTTGAGCCAGTGTTGGAGAGGGCGCATATGCAACAATCCTAGCTGGAGTACGGCCGATGCTGAGGCCATGAGACCGAGCATCCTCTGAAACCGCTTGACGGGGACGCGCGCGCCCGCCCTGAATGATGTTGCAAGGCGCCGGATGGTGAGCGCGCGCTCTGATGAGAGACGCGCTGTCATTTGCATCGAGTCTAGAACTATTCCCAGGAAAGAAATCCTCTGGCTGGGAGATAGTATGCTTTTTGCAAAATTGATTCTTAGACCCAGGCATTCTAAATGGCTGATAATCCAAGATCTGTGTGTTATTAACTGACTTTCTGATTGAGCTAGAACCAGCCAATCGTCGAGATAATTCAGTATTTGCACTCCCCTTCGCCTTAGGGGGGAAAGTGCATCCATACATTTCGTGAATGTACGGGGAGCCAGGGACAGGCCGAACGGAAGTACTGTGTACTGGTATGACTGTCCCTCGAAAACGAATCTCAGAAACGGCCTGTGATGAGGCGCTATTGGAATGTGAAAGTAAGCATCTTTCAGATCCACTGAGAGAAACCAATCTCCTGGGCGTACTTGCGCGAGGATATGCTTGGTTGTTAACATTCTGAACGAGCGAATCATTAGTGCTTTGTTCAGGTGTCTGAGATCTAGGATGGGGCGGAGACCGCCATCCTTTTTCGGGACGAGAAAATAGCGGCTGTAAAAACCTGCCTCGCTCAGAGAGGGGGAAACAGTTTCCACAGCGCCCTTTTCTATTAGTTTGCGCACCTTGGTGCGTAGAACATGTGAACACTCCTTTCTGACTTTCGTCTCGACCACAGTCGTAAAACGTGGTGGTCTGCGAGCGAACTGGAGCGAGTATCCGTGCTTTACTATATTCAATACCCATTTCGGCATATCTGGAATGTTTTCCCATGCCGCTGCGTGTGCAGATATGGGCTGAATACAGGCTAGGGGCGGGCCGCTGTGACGTAGAGACCCGGCCAGCGAATCGTCTGAGCTCGTAGCTCTCAGAGGCGCGGGCGCGCGCTGAGTAGCTGAGTGAATGGGCGCGTGTGTGATTACAACAGCGTGCGCTGTGTCTGTAAAACTTGCAGCCTGAGCTGGGGTTGTGTTTGACACTGTAAGGACAGTGTTTATAAGTGGGGGTGCATAAACAATGGTAGATACACGCGTCACTTTTATAATGTTTCCCGCTTTTACTGGGGATGAATTTATAACTGTGTGAACAGTGCTTGTGTGTAGTGGTGCGTACATGACCGTAGGCACGTGATCTACATTCATTCCCAGCTTCATTCCCAGCCTGAGCTGGGGCTCAGGGTTCAGCACAATCTTGGGCCGAGGACCCCGTCGCTCAGAAGGCGGCTAGCGGTTGTGAGAACGCGAGCGGCGTCGAGCGTCAGCCTGAGGCACGGGCTGAGAGGCGGTGGGAGCTGTTCTAGCCCGCTGCGGCTGTGGCGGTCTCTGTCTGCTCTGCGATGAGCTGGAGAGCTTGGGCAGGAAATGACGCATAGCTTGTGAAGCGTTCTGGGCCTCAGTGAAGCGTTCGGCGAGACCCTTAACCGCCGGTCCAAACAGCCCGCTGGTGGAGATAGGCGCGTCGAGAAATGGCGCCTTGTCCGCATCCTTCATCTCAGTCAGAGTTAACCACAGATGGCGCTCGAGAACAGTCAAATTAGCCATAGCACGGCCAATAGACTGGGCGGTGGCCTTCGTGGCTCACAGAGCTATATCAGTTGCGCTGCGTAGGTCCCTAAAGGCTTCGGGTTCGGGGCCAGACTCGTCCATAGAGCGGAGAAGCTTGGCTTGGAACACTTGAAGTACCGCCATTGAGTGAAGCGCTGATGCAGCTTGGCCGGCGGCGGCGTAGGCACGACCGGCGAGAGCAGAAGTAGTGCGGCAGGGCTTCAAGGGGTGGGAAGCTTTGGCTTTCCATCCGGTGGTGGAGGGCGGGCAGAGATGATTGGCCACGGCCTCCTCGAGGGGCGGCGTTCCCTCGTAGCCTCTTTCCTTCGCGCCGTCCACAGAGGAGAGCGAAGAAGAAAAAGAAGGCTTTAGGCGCGCAGAGTGGGGGGCTTTCCACGACTTGGTGAGTTCGTCGTGAACTTCCGGGAAGAAGGGAGAAGGCCTTTGCCGAGGGGCCTGCTGACGGCTCCGGGTTGGTTCTTCGGGAGAAGACCAATCGAGCCCGAGGTCTTCCACGGCCTTAGAGAGGACACGGATAATCTCGGTATCCATGGTGGAGCCCCCGCTCGTGCTAGCTAGCGTCGACGGGGCGGGGTCGAGAGTGGAGCCCGGCCAGTCGTCCGATGCAGCGTCGATGGACAAGCTGTCATCCATTCCCCCGTCGTCCTCGGACGCGCCGAAAGTCACAAGGCCCACCGCTCTGCTAGAGGGATGTGGGTACCGCTGGGTGAACTGAACCGGCGGTGGGGAAGGCAAGAGCGGCGGTGAAGCACGCGGAGACTGGCTCGGCGTGACGTCACTGAGCTCAGGTTCAGGAAGCCTCTGTGAGCGGCGCTTTTTCTTAGTGCGCGGCTCAAACAGAGGGGTGGCGGCGATGGGCTCACTCATGGCTAAAGCGGCGAGGCGAGCCCGTAGTGTGGAGAGACCCAGGTCATCACATTCCGGGCATCCGCCCTTGGTCAAAGCAGCTTCTGCGTGGTCCCGGCCCAGGCAGCGAGCGCAGATGATGTGGCGATCCACGACGCGCAGGAAGGCATTTGAAACAACGCCTCAGAAAATTGCTCTTTTACAAGTGTCGCGGGGCGAACAGACGTAAAATACTTGCGTGTGTAGCACGCCGGATGGCTCAGTAGGATGGCGTTCGAAGGCGGCTGAAGATGCCGACGTCCTCGTAGCAATCCCGCTGGTATGCTTTTCGACGGCGGCGAAGCTTCAATAATCCGGAGGATCCAGCGAAGAAGGTGTTCGCTGAAGGAGATTAAATCTAAAGAACTCTCATGACGGGGCGCCCAATATATAGCTCTTGGCCACGGCCATCTTGGCGGGCTCTGACGCGCGCGGGCGCGAAGCGCGCTCATTGGTCGCGCATTCAGAGTCGCACCGTCATTGGCTCGAGCAAGTTGTCGCAGCACAGCCAATGACCGAGCTCCTTCGTTCATTGCTGTCAGCTGTGCAGCTGCAATGCGTTTTACATAAAGACTTCAATATTCTCGAGAAAAGGAGTTTTCCCCATAGCGTAAGCTACTTACGCAATAGGAGAGACCTCTCGAAAGGGAACAGGTGTTGTATATTTCACAGTGATAAACTTCAGAGAACTCAACGTTGATCTATATACTTTTATTACAACCTTAGCAAACCCTTCTTTGTGGCATTTATTTCCTATAGGCAACTGGTACCTTAGTGTCACCTACTGTTCATACATGTATTTCAATATACCACAACAGGGTAGAAGGAAAGTGTTTTAACAAGCATGTGATAATAAATGTCAGAAACACTGAGTCTTGAGTTAGAAAGGAAGACATTTCCATAGAATACAAAGTAACATAAAACAGTTATGACTAATTTTAAAAGTAAAATGAGTCATATCGTAAAGAAGGAATATATTATATTTACAACATTAAGAATTGGTCACACTAAACTTATTGCAATACTTCATTTAATTGGCAAACACAACTCAGGTTTATGTAATATATTTCAGGAAATGTAAAATGTAGAACATGTTTTGATTAAATGCATTAAATATGAACAGAAAAGCATTAAACTTGTAAGAGAATTGCAAGCCTTTAATTACAGAATTCACTTAATGCAATATTTTAAATATCAGACCAGAAACTGGTAGAACAATAATGTCAATAATGAGGTTCATAGGAAACAGTGGTTTGAAAAACAGAATATAAAAAACCTTCCATGTATTCCATCTTGCACCTTTTGCACCAGTGTTCACCTTTTCACTGTAAATCCACAGAAGAAGAAGGACGTGTGACACACGACTCAGTGACCAGTAGAAGCAGCTAAAATTGCATGATTGCTTCAACAAAGGTGTTTTTTATCTCACGTTTGCTTTTGTTAACACAATTCGTAAGGTTAATGCTACGTTATTTGCAAACACGATAGAGAGCATTCAACTTTTAGTGCCTCTTACCAGACATTTAATTTCCAAAATGTCGAGATACAGACAACAATAAAAGTGATAAGTGATCAAATAGTGTCAGATTCACGTTCATCTGTTTTAGATTAAACTGAACATGCTTTCAGCTCCATCGCTGGACATTTCACTTTGAAATTGTAGCGAAACTTGAAAGAAGAAACGTAATACCATTTTGCACAAGCACATATTTCCAATGAGCCTCAGTTGTCTCTTTCCTAGGCGGTTTACATATCAATGTTCCAACATGTGTTCTTCTACCGAGTGCGGAAGTGGAAGGATCATGCAAAAAATAAAATTTCGTCATGCCCTGAGTTTGATTGCACCCATGGCACACGATCTTCCTAGAAATGCATCTGTGATTGCAACACTGACAAATATGATCATTTTGGATATTAGTGGAAGGGGGGTTCTTTGGACAGCACAATGTGTGCCATCAGATAAAGAACACCATGGTCCTGATGTTTTAAACCACAAAGACCAGCACCAGGATTTTGAGGAAGTAACGGCCTTAACAGAGAGCCACTTCACCCTGAAACCAGACTTAAAAGAGAGCCAGTAATGAGACTGCTTGGAGAAACTGCTAATGAGCACTGTGGACTTTCCATTTGAGCTTAAACTAGACGTATAATAGTCTTGACCAGCCAATTCACACAAAGTGCTAGAGGTTAAAGATTATGGTATACTGGCAACAGCTCCAGCAAATCACTAGATAACTCAAGAGGTGACATGTCATTTCACAAGAAGGAAATTGCATCACAACAGGAACAGATTCCCCCGCATTTAGTGAGTATATCAGAAAGTTGTACTTTGTTATTGGTTTGTTCCTATTTGTTCCAGAAGTGGATGGAGTAAACTTTGGCCAGCGTCTATAAATCAGAGTGAACCTTTGTGGAAAGTGGATCAGACTTTTTTTTTTTTTCTTAATCCTTAAACGAAATTAAAAGTAATTTAGAAATTTAGCCAGTAGGGTAAGAATGTTTTTTTTTTTTTTTTTTTTACTAGACAACAAGACAAAATACTCTTTATTTTTATTATTATTATTTTCATGAGCATAAAGTTAAAATACTTCCTCTATAGTTGTACTAAAAGTGCAATGCCTGTAATATCCTGCTGGAACAGGAGCAAAGGTTGCATTTACAACTTCCTTGACGACTGATTCATTCCATCACAGTGTCATTAAAATGTCAGGTAGGGAATTACTGTGCAATAGGGCCTCATTGTGGATAAATAGACCTGCAGTCAATTGACAATATAGAGCCACTTGGAATACTTCTCAACAAAAGTAATCAGGACAGTTACAATGTATTGGAAACAACCAAATGTTCTTACTCAATTACTTCTGAGATTTAATTCTTTGAAACTGTATTCTCTGTGGTTCTGAAACATTTAATTAAGCAATAAGTTAAAAGAGGCCATTCTGTATTGTGAATATTTATTGTGCAGAAAAAGTTGTTACTTTCTGTAACCCCTTCAGCATAACAGTCACAATGTGCCTTCTTGATTTTAAACAGTTACCACATAATAAAAGTATAAAAAGACACATTTTATAAAGTTTCCTAATGTTGTTTTGGAGTCTCCTATAACAGTTTTACATGCATCAAATGTCAAAACTGTTTTATTTTCTCCTAATTAGCACATCACTACATTTTCAATGATTCTCAAATGACTCGTCAGATGAATCAATCTCTCTACTGGCTTGTTTTTCGGTACCCTTCCGTTGGGGTACCTAGCACAGTGGTACGGTATTGATTGGTTGATTGATTGGTTGTCACTTGTGCGTGCTACAAGGGGAATGACAACATAGGAAGCACAATTTTTTGAATATACAGATGAAATATAATACTAATGTTATTGTGTCACGAAATTTAGTTTTAAGAGTTTTTCAGGTGAGAATGTAGTTGTTTAAAACTCAAATCTGTGGTTTATTTATAAAGATTTATGAAAATTTGATCCAGGTTGTGAGATCGATTCCAGGAGATCACTGGGCACTCGGCGCTCATGTACCCCGCCTGGAACAGCCTTTCGTTGGCTGGTCGTTCTGACATTTGCCGCTGACTCTGACTGTAGTGGTTAAACATGAGATATAATTTGTCTTGTGGAGACATAACGGGCGATCTTTGGTCTCGTGAATCTATAATTTGTTTCCTGGCCAATCGTTTTGGCTGAGGGCTAAGTGAAGTTTCATAACTTTATATATTTAGGCTATTTAACTTTACTGTTGCAAGGTTAGACTGGAGCGCTGACTTTGTATGTTTGAATGAATTGTTTGCTTTATTTCTTATTGTATAGCTTCTTGTACCTTTTACTTATACTTTTATAATGGCTAATATTGATAAAACTGAAATTTAACAAAAAGACTGGTTTGAGTTTTGTCATTTTAATTTTATTACAGTGATTACTGTGTTGTTTACTGTAACATGTGTTGTTTAGTACAAATGCACATATTACCATATTAATATGTTTAATATTTTTTAAAATTTTAACGAAAAGAGGCAAGGGTTGAGTTTTATATTTTGTTTTGTTATAAGCTAACGTTATGCATGCAGTGAATACACATTGCCTGAACCACATTTGTGTGGCTATAATGTTTAAGATTTATTTAAATCTTAAAGAAAAAAACGGAAAGAGGGAGATTGGTATTTTATAACATATTTCGTTTTATTGTTGCCTAAAATGTAGGCTACATACAGAGATAACCAAAGTAGCGAGTTGAGTGACATTTTCTAAGAACGCTGCTGTTCCATTTGCAGACTTACCGACTTGGCAAGTCCGAACTTTGCGTACTTGGTATTGAGAAACGCCTAATGTTGGCGCTTGTCTTCTTGTGACAAACAGCCACATGCCGAGAAGCAAGAACAAGATCTGCTGTATGTCATACACTGTTGTTTACTATGTCGCTTTCTTCTTCGTGCGAAAATGACGTTGATCGCTTCTTTCCGGGATAAACCACGCCTATCAAGTAAGGGTACTTGGCGGTGGAAATGCGAGCCGGATCAGGGTTTACCGTACCGAATCGTACTGTACTGTACCGTACTGCTCAGTGGAAACGAGTCATAAATCCTTCCTTTCCACGAGCTACTCTGCTCTGATTGGCCAGACAGCTCAGTCTGTTGTGATTGGTTTACCGCGCGTACAGCGCGTGTCGAAAACAAAAACGCCCATTGCCATAACAACGTCAGCTCTGCTTGTCCTGAGGCTTCCTCCACCATAAACTAAATACAGTAACAAACAATGACGTAGATTTGACCATATCAATCCGAGCGCGAGTCCGTTGATGAAATATTGGAAGAACTATCCATTCAACCTGAACCTCCATCACAAGGACAACTCAAGCAGGACAATTCTCAGTGATACGCTACTTAGTTTGAGGTACATTATGAGATGTTGCAACAGCAATTCCTCACCATCAGCATTAACAAGTGCATGTCCATCAACAAACCGATTATTTTACTTGTACTTATTTATTTACAGAGTATTTTTCTAATTTATTGCGGTGAATATATGGAATCTGTATCAATAACAGTGCATGCATTAGCCGAACTCTAGCGTGAATGACTGATGTAAACGTTGGAAAAACAAATATTGCTCCAATGCTTAATCTTTCATTAAAGTAGTGAGAGTGAGACAAAATCTGCATTAATAGACAGTTTTAGATAATAGTGGCCCACAGCTGATTAGCAGAAGTATTTCAGTAAGACAGTAATAATGTGAGTTAACCAGTTAGCAGGAGACCAACACAATATAAAACTCAAAAAGTATTTTGAACACCATCTTTCAAGAGCAAGTAGTTTGCGAATCCTGCATTGAACTCCGAGATTTGAGAAGCAGTCATCAGTAAAATAAAGGGAACACAGCAAAGGTTTAGGATTATACTGCTGTGGTATCATGGTAAAGATGAATTTTAACCACTGATTCTTCACATGCTCGTCATTGGGCAGTGAAATAAAACTGGCTTTACCTTCACATTGTAGAGCACAGCGTCTTCTCCACATGATGCGATCCAGTATCCACAGGAATCAGCTGCAGTGTTTGATTTTGTTCAAGTTTTCCCTGGTGTCTGCGTGTGCAATAAGTGTGCGGGCAATATGCTAATGTTTCGTCTTGACGTCACAACTAAACTACTTATGACTCGTTTGAAAAACGATTCATTTCATTGACTCTGAGTCGACTCTTACTTTTGAAAGACAATAACTTTATATACGGTGCACTTTCAGATTCAAAACTTTGCAGGATGTTTTCAGTCACTTAGTGCTATGTTACAAACTACATGAAAAGTCATTTTCAAAAATACATAATAGGGGCACTTTAATTAAGTGGTAGTCCCTGACATAACAGAACACTGCTATACAAATAATAATAATAATAATAATAATAACATTTTGATGAATTCAGCTGCAAATGGTGAACATGTAATTTATGTTGTAATTGTCTCAATGTAGTGGATTTTACCTTGACTCGAACACTCAATTTAACTGCTCAATTAAATGTTAAATGAGCACCGCAAGTGAAATGTCCCCATTGACGAAACAAACACGATTTGTGTAGTCCAAATCGTGTGATTAACCCACACAGTTAACTCTCTGAATCACCATTTGTAGGCTATAGTGTGCTTAGTCATTGATACCAGAATAATTTTCTCATTATTGCAAAGCAGTAGAGAGTCTGACACCAATTTACCTGCTATAAAAGTTTCGGAAAGGCCCTCAGTATGACCTCACTATAAAGACCTAAAGTTAACTTTTAGAAATCATTATAAGTGAGACTTTATGACATTGAGGACACTTAATATTACACACCCCACCTAGATTGTTATTTCTTTTTAAAAAAGAAAGAGAGAATAACATGTGAAATAGTTAAAGCTATATACATCTTTTGAAAGAAATTAATACATTTATTCAGCAAGGATGTGTTAATATCAGGGTTTTTGGAGAAATGGCTGATGAAAAATCCAGCTTTGCATCACATAAATTATATTTTAAAGTATATTATAAATTGTAATAATATATTCACAATATTACTTTTTTTTTTTTGTATTTTGGATCAAATAAATGCAGACTTAATTAGCATAATAGACTATTAAAAATAGTAATGTTTCCCTGTGTGTGTGTGTGTGTGTGTGTGTGTGTGTGTGTGTGTGTGTGTGTGTGTGTGTGTGTTATTCAGCTCAAAAGAAAATACTTTGGGTTTCAGCTAAAGAAAATCTATGATAATTACATTTTTGATTCACACTACATCGACTTATACCCATCTGCGAGAGCCATTATTACTGTGATTTCCTCAGAATTAATATGTTTGTGCGAAGTGCAGACGTTGCATGCCCTCACTTCAAATTAGTGTTACACCAAAAGTGCTGTGACAGATCTGCTGTCCGGATCAAATCGGCCTTATTGAGGGGATGGAATGTGAGATTTGTCATCCCATTTGTCCATGTCATCTTCATCTTCATTTTCGGATGCAGAAAGCATGTTTGTCGTTGTAGGGATCAAAGCCAGAGGCTTCTAGCTGCTTTGACGTGTGTAAAGAGAGCCCAGCTCAGACAGCTCAGACCACCAGTTAAGGTTATTCATTTCACAGAATGTGATTTTTATGAGGGAGAGGCTTTATATGATTGAGTAATGATGTTTTATATCAGAGCTCTTGCAGTTTAATGGAGAGTGACAGTGAGTCATACAACAACATAAGCAGTGAGTGACTGTAACTTTTTCCAGGGTTCAGTCAATTCAGCCAATTAAGTGTGCCATAGTTTGTCACTTTCTCTTTGTTAAGACTGAGATCCACTCACAGTTGACAAAGCTATGCACTGTGTTAGTGAACAGGAGCATAGATATATTTTAGATACTGCAGATGAAGCTTACAAAGATATGTGCCCATTCAATTTTATGCAACATTTTTTTATTTTGCATTTGTTGTATTCAAAATCCATCATCCATTATTTTTGTCTGAATATTATCACTCTCTGCAAATCAAATGTATATGAGCAGCAGTTAACCAAATGTTTATCATGATTAACAGAAGCTAATAGACATGGACTTTTGATTTCATGAAGAATGTCAACTGTTTTTCTGTCTTTTACCGAACAATCTTTACGTAAATGTCAAGACCAGATGCCTTGGAGAATTTCAGGAGGGCAAAACATGTTAGGATGTGTTATCCCAGAGTGGTCATCCAAATTTTCATTACTGGAACATTGACCATACCAGTAAATGCTAATAAAATTGATGATGATAATCTGTTTAACAGCTGCTCTAAATCCCAGAGCTCAACAACATCTTCACCCAGCTGATAATAGCTAAAACATCAAGACTTCTTCAGCCAATGACCACATTCTTGCCAAAACTTAGCCTGCGCGGATATGCGTGAATGACTTTTCCAGGAAGAAATGTTGACGTGGAAAGCTGCTGGATCACAACCACTCTAATAAAATCAATCTCTTATCCTGATATGAGATTGACTGTTGCCCTTTATCAAAATCAGTAAAACAGAACAAAAAAACAAACAAAAAAAACTGAAAACAGAAGAAAAACCGTAAAACAGAACTAAAAACAAAACAAAAACCGTAAAACAGAACAAAAACAGTAAAACAAAAACAGTAAATCAAAAAAGTAAAACAGAACAAAAAAATTAAAATTAAACTTAAAAACAGAAAAAAAATGTAAAACTAAACTAAAAACAGAACAAAAACAATAAAACTAAACTTTATAAGATCAAACACATTAAAACTAAACTAAAAACAGAACAAAAACAAACAAAATAAAAACAGAAAAACAGAATAAAAACAGTAAAACTAAACTAAAAAATAAAGACAGTAAAACTAAACTAAAAAATAACAAAAACAGTAAAACTAAACTAAAAATAACAAAACCAGTCAAATTAAACTTAAGCTAAAAACAAAACAAAAACAGTACAACTAAACTAACAAATCTTTATGATGCAAAATAAATCAAAAAAGTACAAACAAACTAAAAGGCAAAGAACAGGGCATAAAATACTGCTTCAGTCTTTCTATTGTTTCTTGGAATATTTAAAACTCAAAACGAAACAAATAAATAAAGTTGAAAGAAGGTCTGCATTTTTCTCCATTGTGGATTAAGGTATAAGGATACACATCATAAGTGTCAAGTTAAAAAGATGAGAAACTGGAAGATTCGAATTGTGTCATGAGGTAAGAGAGCCAGACAACAGGTGCGGAGAAATAGTATAATTTAATAAGAGCTTGCCAGGAGATTGTTAAACACAAATATTCTCAGTAAGAACTTAGGGCCTCTTGAAGAAGGATAACATTCAAATAAAAAGTATCTGCTTGAAGCAACAACTTAAATAGTAAACATCCTAGTAGACGATAGTTGGATGAGTTCTCCGTCAAGTGAGTAGAGGCGCTGGTTGAAGGCGCTCGAGGGAGACTAGAGGCAAGCGCCGATTCTCCGGCTCAGATCAAAGGCTCTTTTGTAATTATCAGCTCTCCGAACAGGACTAAGACAGGACAGGAGACAAGAATGTTAGATGGCACATAGCACACACACAGTAACGCAATACTCAGGCAAAGACAGGAAGGAAGAGAGGGGAGAAATAGAGACGCTAATCAAGAGAAAAGGGATTCAGGTGAAAGGAGGCGAGAGCCCCAACTAGTGAATGAGTAACAGCTGAAAAAGGAAAAGATGAGGATAACGAGGGGGTGTGTGAGATAATGAGGAAACAGCGTAATGTGAGAGAAATAACCAGGATCATGACAAATTGCTCTTGACAAGAAAATAATTATGATACAATGGCAGGAATATTATCAATTTATTATAAGAATATTAGGTAGTATATTCAAAATTAAGAAAGACTTATTCTAAATCACTTTTTCAACAGTTTACTTTATATAATTTCTCTCAGCGCTCTCACTATCAGCAGCTGTTGCTCTCAAGCCAGTGCCAAGAGCATGCCAGCTGGAGGACTCAGCGGTCACATGAGACTCCCGGTGCGAGTCCTCTACTGCTGCTGGCCACGGCCTTCTTCAGAGAGAGAGAGACAAGGGGACAGAATGGGAACTCGGATTTAACCATATTGAACTGTTTCTAACACAGACAGACGGCGGGAGATCCCAATGGGAAGATGGGAGAGCTGGCCTTGCACTGGCCAAACAAAACTAGTTCATCCGCTGGCCCTCAATGTTGAGATAAACAGAATAATTGGCAGAGGGGTGGTCACCTGGCATCTGCCATCATGAGCTCACCCAGACCTCCAGCCAGACCTTCTGAACAGTCAATGGCTTTATCTTAAATTGCTCTAGCGGGAATACGTTCAGGCCTTCTATGCTGCACAATACATGCTCATATTATATTAATATACCTGATAAATTATTACACTCACAATATTTAAATGTATCATATTATGTACGATTACAGTATATATTTATATATACCATATATTTCATATATTTTTTCTCTAATTGAAATGTTTCAAACATAACATTTTTATTGTTAAAACTTATTTTTTTTATAACTATTTAACTAAGAATAAAGGTCCTTAAAGGGGTCATGAACTGCATTGTTTTGTTGTTTTATAATGTTTCCTGGGGTGCACTTGTAATGTTGATTTTTACATCAAAATTTTTCATAATTTAGAAATAAAAAGCATTTTTTCCTACTCTGATTTTAGCCCTCTGATTTGAAAGCTCTGTTTAAAGGGGCGTGTCTGCTGTGAGACTTCATTGTAAATGGCCACTGCTGTGATTGGCTAATATCTTTGTATATGAAATAGGTAGTATTACATGAGAAATTCTCTCGAAACCATTTAGCACATCTTTACTATTACAGCTCTAAAGGTTAACTAATCTAAACTAAACTAGTTGCAATGATGAAGTAGGCATTGATCTCCTGCAGAGGCGATCTTTGACCTATCATAGGCACATTCCACAATGAGTCGTTCGTTGGCCTTGGTTACAATAATAGCTGTTTTTGGACTAACAAGGAAGTTTTCGGTTCTGAAACTTACAGGATATTCTTATGATGTCCCCTTATATGTCAAACACTCAAGGTAAATTTGATTTATCAGTCCATGATCTTTTTAATGTCGTCATCCTCCAGGAAGTGGCAAACACTTTACAAGGTTTCATTTTTCTTACATTGGTTAACAACATTAATTAACATGAACAAGGAACAATACTTCTCTTAAGATCTCAACATTTACTAATACATTTTTAAGATCAAAAGTTGTATCTGTTAACATTACTGCATTTTAAACTTACATTTATTTGAACATTTCTATTAAGTAACATTTACAAAGGTTAATAAATGTCATATGCTATATTTACGGTATTCATAGTTAGTGCATGTTATTTAATGCATTAACTGTTAACAAATGAGACCTTATTGTAAAGTGCTATTGCATCATTTTGTTGGGAAATCAACAGTACAGACATCAGTAAGTATAAGCATTAGCAATACATTTGATTAATTCTGTATTGTTTGTTTGTCAAAAACGTTTTTTACTTTTTGTTATTATTATTTTTTTTAAATAGGTCTGTTATTTTATCAAACAGGGCTGAACGTTAGTGGGTTCAGAATCTTTTCAGACCCTTTCATTTGTTTTCACATTTTGTTATGTTGCAACCTATGTGATTATACATTTAAGTACTGAGTAATAATAATTAACTACATGTACTTATAATAGGGATAGGGTTTGGTTTAGGGTTAATTGCACGTAATTATGCATAATTTACTGTTATTACTATAGTAGCCTAAATACATACAACATGTCAATCTACACTCACTCCATAACCCATTATGACAAAGCAAAACCCAGATTTTTGCTAACATTGCCAATATAATAGAAAAAAAAGAAAATATCTAGTTGCATTAATATTCAGACCATTTACTCCATTATATTCAGACCATTTAGTACTTAGCTTTTTATTTCCATTTCCATTTCCATCCAGTTTGGCAGTGGCTGAGTTTGAGCAGAGCATATTTATGAAAGTCTGACGTATCCTTTTATAGAAATACCTCCTTAAATTGCAACACAAGCATATTCATTTTTTTTTTAAGTTACAAAGTTTAAAAGGTGACCCAGCAGACCAGCACACAGTCTGACTCTGCAGCACTGCGATATACTGAGCAGCATTTGTTACAAGGAGCACCGTTGACAATTTTTGCATAAAGTAAAAAAAAGAAAACAAAAAAGAAAATTGTGCACTTGTATTTTGACGAGAAACTCTCTTAAGAAAATAAATGATGGTCCATGCTATAAAGCCACAACACAAAGAGTCTAAAGCAGACGGTGTTCTTCCAAGGTAGATTATAGATTCAGCATTCAGCAGAATATGAATAGAGATGCCAATAAAGTTAGCTTATCTCAACAACCTGCTTCAGAGCTTTATGTCTATGCAAATGTATTTACACCAGCAAAGCATACAATCCCAAAACTACATCTTTACATTTATTCCAAGAACTGTTGTATACCGAGTTGAGAACTACTGGAACAAAATGGATCTTTTCCCTTTACCTTTTATGTATCTTACGTAGCATTTAAAGACCGTTTCTTATTGATTTGAGGAAATGAGGCACATGGAAGAGCTTTCATATGAATAAATGTGAAATGAGCTCAAATGGAGATGACAGATGCTTTCACTTATGCCCTGAGGTGGGAGATTTAGGCTGCTGAACCGATGACTGATAATTAATGGCACAATTACACTTCATTAAAGCGATGAGATTCACATTAAATGAGAGTCCAATCGATACAGAGGCAGTTCTTTAGAAACACTGTCAGGTACGAAACACAAGATCCAATAGCGAATGAATATAAGTTTATTTGAAGTAGCAAGAGAACAAAACAAGGCAGGCTGGAGAGAGTCTCAGATCGGCAGTTCGGTGCTTGGCAGCGCAGAGACAGCAGTGGGCTGAATAATCCAAGAAGACAGGAATCGTTGAAGGAAACAACGACGAGAACCCAACCGGGCAAAAGGTCCAAAGCTCAGGTACCGACAGCAAGATAGTCCGGTAGAACAGGAACTGGATAAATGAACTGGACCGACAGTGAGACACAGAGAACCAGTAACAACGATCTGACAATGAACATGAAAAACACAAGACTACATATAGGATCCACAAACGAGACACACCTGTGGCTGATCTGATTGCTCGTCAGCACAGCTGATGCTGATAGGCAATCAGACCAGAAGAGTACACACAGAATGAACAGACAAACCTGCGAACAGTGACATTACCCCACCCCCTAGGAGCGTCACCTGACGCTCTCAGAGGGTCCTACCTGGCGATTGAAATCATCGATAAGGGAGTGATCCAATATGTTCCGGGCAGGAACCCAACTCCTCTCCTCCGGACCATAGCCCTCCCAGTCCTCCAAATACTGGAATCCTCGTCCCCTCTGCCTTGAGTCCAGAATACGATTAACCGAATAAACTGGCTCCCCCTCTATGATTCGCGGCGGTGGGGGAACAGAGGTAGGCAGATTTATAACAGAACGAATAAGGGGCTTAATTTTAGAAACATGGAAGACGGGATGAATTCTCCGGTACGCCGGAGGAAGTTTGAGGCGGACCGTCACCGGACTAAGGATCTTGGAGACGAAGAAAAAATCAATATGTCATCCAGTTAAACATATACAGGTCCTTCTAAAAAAATTAGCATATTGTGATAAAGTTAATTATTTTCCATAATGTAATGATAAAAATTAAACTTTCATATATTTTAGATTCATTGCACACCAACTGAAATATTTCAGGTCTTTTATTGTTTTAATACTGATGATTTTGGCATACAGCTCATGAAAACGTCTCGGTTACGTATGTAACCCTCGTTCCCTGAGTAGGGAACGGAGACGTTACGTCGGATGACGGAGATTGGGGGTTTCGCCTAGAAAGCCTATCGACTTCGAGTATTACAAAACGAGCCTATGGCAATGAAATGCCATGGGTCTGCGGAATTTGCATAGCGTATCTCCGCCCCACCGCGTGGGTATAAAAGGAGAGACGCCGGCAAAGGCAGATCATGTCTTCGCTGAGGAGCCGAGACTGAACTCAGGCGTCTGCCCAGCGGTACAGCGGAAGTGGCCGGGAGACGTAACGTCTCCGTTCCCTACTCAGGGAACGAGGGTTACATACGTAACCGAGACGTTCCCTTTCGTAGTCACTCCGAGTTACGTCGGATGACGGAGAATGGGGGTTCCCGTATAATCACGCCACCTTCACAGCTGTCTTCCAGTGCCCTGCGAAAGTCTGATCCCCCTGTCGTGATACTGGCACGGACGAAGGAGTCCTACTTAACACAGGAATACCAAGGTACACTGGGAAGCATATCTCAGAGGAGATATGCCGCAGCATGCCTACCCGAAGGGAGGACTTAGAAATACACATATGGCCGGAAGGCTTCATATGGAGGAACACTGGAGTAACCAGCCCGTGGGGTGGCAACTTTCAACTCC
This sequence comes from Gila orcuttii, assembly GCA_026230005.1. NCBI lineage: Eukaryota > Metazoa > Chordata > Actinopteri > Cypriniformes > Leuciscidae > Gila > Gila orcuttii. Next base: position 26,490,889 of record JAPDVR010000016.1, on the reverse strand, counting down.
AGGGGTGGCAAGGTGGCTTGCCGAGGGAAAGACACATGCTCAAAGAGGCTTACAGTGGACATACACATGTGGAGGTTACTCAGGGGAGGAACCATGCACACGGAGGCACCTAGCCGACGCACAGGCAATAGACACTGGCGCCAGCGTCAACAGTGCTGGAGGAACTCAGGGCTTCAGAAGGGAAGGCTCACCTGAGGAGAATAATCGCATGTATCCAGTCCGTGGAGTGGAATGGCGAGCAAGCGAAGACACCTGAGCGGGTCCGATACTAGCTGGTTGAAGCGAGTACATGAGAGGACACTGGCTCCACTCGGAGATTATAGAATCTGTCGAATGTGTTAGGTGTCGCCCAGCCTGCAGCTCTAAAGATGTCTGCCAGTGAGGCGCCATGCGCTAGAGCCCAAAAGGAAGCCACACTCCGGGTGGAGTGGGCTGTCACACCAAGGGGGCACGGTCGGCCTTGCTGTTGGTAAGCCCAAGCAATGGCGTCCACTAACCAGTGAGACAACCTCTGCTTTGAGAGAGCCTTTCCCTTCAGTCTCCCACCATAACAGACAAAGAGCTTGTCTGAGGTCCTGAAACACCGCGTCCTGTCTACGTAAGCGCGGAGAGCGCGTACTGGACAGAGCAGTACCAAGGCTGGGTCTGCCTCCTCCAGGGGCAGCGCTTGCAGGTTCACCACCTGGTCCCGGAAGGGAGTAGTAGGAACCTTGGGCACATATCCAGGCCGGGGTCTCAGGATCACGTGAGAGTAAGCCGGCCCGAATTCCAGGCACGCTTCGTCAACGGAGAATGCGTGCAGGTCCCCTACCCTCTTAATGGAGGCCAGTGCAACCAGGAGCGCTGTCTTCAAAGACAGGAACTTAAGCTCCACTGATTGCAGAGGCTCAAAGGGAGCCCTCTGCAGGGCATTTAACACCACTGAGAGGTCCCAAGAGGGAACGAGAGGAGGGCGAGGAGGATTCAGTCTCCTCGCTCCTCTCAGGAACCTGATGATCAGGTCGTGCCTTCCCAGAGACTTACCATCAACTGCTTCGTGATATGCAGCGATAGCGGCCACATACACCTTCAGGGTGGAGGGAGACAGCCTTCGCTCCAGCCCGTCTTGCAGGAAGGAAAGCACGACACTGATCAAGCATCTCCTGGGGTCTTCTCGGCGAGAAGAGCACCAGTTGACGAAGAGGTTCCACTTCAACGCATAGAGATGTCTCGTGGACGAAGCTCTAGCGGAAGTGATGGTAGCCGCCACCGCAGGTGGCAGGGTACTCAAACCTGCCTCGTCCCGTCCAGAAGCCACACGTGGAGCCTCCAGAGATCGGGACGAGGGTGCCAAAGGGTGCCCCGTCTCTGAGAGAGGAGGTCCTCTCTCAGAGGAATTGGCCAAGGAGGTGCTGTCGCGAGGAGTACTAGTTCGGAGAACCAGGTCCTGGTGGGCCAGTACGGCGCAACCAAAGTGACCTGCTCCTCGTCCTCCTTGATTTTGCACAGAGTCCGTGCGAGAAGGCTCACTGGGGGAAACGCATATTTGCGTAGGCCCCGCGGCCAGCTGTGCGCCAGTGCATCCGTGCCGAGCGTGCCCTCGGACAGGGCGCAATGGGATGAGTCGTGGGAGGCAAACAGGTCTATCTGTGCATCCCCGAACTGGTCCCAAATCAGCTGGACCGACTGGGGATGGAGTCGCCATTCGCCGGGGATAGGACGGAACCGAGACAGCTCGTCGGCTGCAAGGTTCCGATCGCCCGGAATGTAGATAGCACGAAGGGACCTCAGGTGCTTCTGACTCCATAAGAGGAGGTGGCGAGCGAGTTGCGACATACGGCGGGAGCGTAGACCACCTTGGCGGTTGATGTACGCTACTGTTGCGGTATTGTCTGAACGGACTAGTACGTGTTAACCCTTGAGCAACGTGTGGAAACGGTGCAGGGCAAGGCGTACTGCCAGCAACTCGAGGCAATTGACATGCAGAAGACGCTGGGGTCCTGTCCAGGAGCCCGCGGCAGCATGTCCGTGGCACATGGCACCCCAGCCCGTGGAAGAGGCATCTGTGGAGACGACAACATGCCTGGAAACTCGTTCTAGGGGAACTCCGGCCCGTAGAAAACTGAGGTTCCTCCACGGGGTGAAGAACTGACGGCAGGTCGGAGTCACTGGGACTCGGAGCGTGCCGTGATGCCATGCCCACCTCGGGACTCGATCGCAAAGCCACAGCTGAAGCGGTCTCATATGAAGCAATCCGAGCGGCGTTGCCGCGGCTGCAGATGCCATATGCCCCAGGAGCCTCTGAAATAATTTCAGTGGGACCGCACTCTTGCCCTCGAACTGACGAAGACAAGTCAGCAGTGAGTGTGCGCGCTCGCTCGTAAGCTGTGCGGACATGGCGACCGAGTCGATCTCCATACCGGGAAAAGAGATCCTCTGCACGGGGCTGAGTTTGCTCTTCTCCCAGTTGACCCGAAGGCCCAGACGGGCTAGGTGCCGGAGCACAAGGTCTCTGTGTTCGCAAACCTGAGCTCAAGAGTGGGCTAGAATCAGCCAGTCGTCGAGATAATTCAGGATGCGAACCCCGTGTTCGCGTAGGGGAACAAGGGCTGCCTCGACGACCTTAGTAAAGACGCGAGGAGACAGAGCCAACCCGAATGAGAGAACCGCGTACTGATATGCCTGCCCCTCGAAAGCAAACCGGAGAAAAGGTCTGTGTCGAGGTAAAAAGGAGACATGAAAGTAGGCGTCCTTCAGGTCTAACGCTGCAAACCAATCCTGCGGCCGCACACACTTGAAAATGCGTTTGGCCGTGAGCATCCTGAACGGCAGCCTGAGAAGGGAGCGGTTCAGGACACGCAGGTCCAGGATCGGCGTAACCCACCGGTTTTCTTGGGGACGATGAAGTACGGGCTGTAAAACCCCGACCTCATCTCGGCTGGAGGGACAGTCTCGATTGCACCCGTCGCCAGCAGGGTGGCAACCTCCTCTCGCATGATGGGGGCATTGCCACCGACCATAGTGAAGCGGACTCCCCTGAAGCTGGGAGGAGACCGAGCGAACTGAATCGCATAGCCGCGCCTGATCGTTCGGGCGACCCAGCGGGACAGGTTGGGGAGCTCTAATCAAGCTGCCAGAAACTGAACCAGCGGGGTCATGCGAACGTCAGACGTCCCCCCGGAGGGGCAGCGAGGCGGAGTGACCAGCCCAGGCGAGGGAGGCATAGCGGCCCGGTGCGGGGGCGTGGTCAGACTCCGCGCCCTGACAGAGGAGACCAGGGAAGGACCAGCGTTCCACGGGGGTCTGCTCTGCCAGGGGGCTGGCGACAGAGGGGGACGAGAGCGGTGTGGTCCGAAGACGGCACGCACTGTCGTCTGCGCCCTCTGGAACAGAGGGGGACGGGAGTGGCGAGGCCCGGAGGCGGCGCACACTGCGGTCCGAGAACTCTGTGACAGAGGGGGATGAGAGCAGCGAGGCACGGAGGCGTCGCGTACTGGAGAGGCTGGAGAGGGCTGTGGCGTCCGCCCGCGGCTTCCAGAGCCGGCCCATTAACGGGCGGGGAGGGAGCCGCGGGAGGGCGCCTTCGGCGGTGGGCAGACCGAGGGATCTGAGCGGACGGCAGGGCCGTCGGGACAGAATCAACGTCCGTCTGCACATGGGCGGTTGAGAGCTGTTGGGCACAGTCCTCAACCGCACCGCCGAAGAGGCAGACCTGAGATATGGGAATGTCGGACAGAATGTCGGCCGTGCGACATCCAGCACATCAGACAGGTTCAGCCACAGAATGGGGAGCATCACCTGACCCAGGGAGCGTACGGCCACTTTCGTCGCTCGGGGAGCGAGGTCAGTGGCGGCACGCAGCTCAGTGAAGAGGCCTGGGTCAGTCCCGCCCTCGTGCAGGACCATGAGCATCTGGGTCAGGTAGACCAGCAGAATGACCATGGCAGCAGGGAGGCGGCTGCCAGTGGCGCTATAGGATCTCGCCACAAGTGTAGACGAAAAACTACAGGCCACGGACGGGTGCTTAGGATTGCGCCGAGAAGAAGCACTCTGAGGACATATAGCATCGCAGCAGAGCGTTCAGCCGGGGGAACCCCAGTGTACCCATGGCAGCAGCCCCATCGAGGGGAGGAAAGGCGGATGAGATCAGCGAGCGGTCCCGAGAAGACCAGGGGGTCTTCTAGGACTTCGAGATCTCATCATGCACGTCCGGGAGGGAAGGTATTGGGGTTTGCCGTGGACGTGTCGGCGGCCTTACCCAAAACCAATCGTCCCAGGAAAGCATGGCCGTCATCTCTGGATCGGACTCAAGCACAGCCGTATGCACACCAGGAGGTGGCGGCTGTGACGAGTGGTCATTTCCAGAGAATCAAACCCACCTAGTGAAGCTGCTACAAACATAGTATCATCCTCTGTAGCTTCAAATGAAACACACGGGCCACCAGAAGGTAGACCCGTGGGAATCACCTGTTCACTAGCGGGCACCGTCATTGAGGAGGGGGGGCTGGGGCGTGGACACGGAGTCGGCGCCTTGTTCCAGACCAACACCCTCCGGTCACCCTGGCCACCAGCCGAAGATCGGGTGGTGGATGAGGGGACTCTCACTCTTGCGAGTTCACCGAGTCTCGACCTTAATGACGCGATGGTCATATTCCCACAGAGAGAACATGAGTCATCCACGAGCGCTGCTCTAGTATGATCAAGCCCAAACATACCAGACAACGCTCGTGCCCATCAGAGTCCGATACCAAGCTGCCGCAACCATTCTGTTTTTTTTTTTTTTTTTTAAATGCACGGGCGAGCCGTCTTTAAAAAGACGTGCCGCGTGCGAGCTCTTTTTGTGAAAGGAGAGAAACTCCGCGATGTTGAAGCGAGCAGGGAGAAACACACTCACTGGCAGATCACTGCACAGACCAGCAGGCAATGTGAATTCGCTGCAGATCGCCGTCACACCAACACCGGAGAGTGGCTCGTCTCGTAGAGCGAAGTCAGAAATAGCTGTGGAGTGAAGAGATACTCTTGGCTCCGAAGCGAAAACATGATCTGCCTTTGCCGGCGTCTCTCCTTTTATACCCACGCGGTGGGGCGGAGTTACGCTATGCAAATTCCGCAGACCCATGGCATTTCATTGCCATAGGCTCGTTTTGTAATACTCGAAGTCGATAGGCTTTCTAGGCGAAACCCCCATTCTCCGTCATCCGACGTAACTCGGAGTGACTACGAAAGGGAACCCAAAGTTCCTATCTCAAAAAATTAGCATATTTCATCCGACCAATAAAAGAAGTGTTTTTAATACAAAAAAAGTCAACCTTCAAATAATTATGTTCAGTTATGCACTCAATACTTGGTCGGGAATCCTTTTGCAGAAATGACTGCTTCAATGCGGCGTGGCATGGAGGCAATCAGCCTGTGGCACTGCTGAGGTGTTATGGAGGCCCAGGATGCTTCGATAGCGGCCTTAAGCTCATCCAGAGTGTTGGGTCTTGCGTCTCTCAACTTTCTCTTCACAATATCCCACAGATTCTCTATGGGGTTCAGGTCAGGAGAGTTGGCAGGCCAATTGAGCACAGTAATACCATGGTCAGTAAACCATTTACCAGTGGTTTTGGCACTGTGAGCAGGTGCCAGGTCGTGTTGAAAAATGAAATCAGATGGAAGCATGAAGTGCTCCAAAATCTCCTGATAGCTAGCTGCATTGACCCTGCCCTTGATAAAACACAGTGGACCAACACCAGCAGCTGACATGGCACCCCAGACCATCACTGACTGTGGGTACTTGACACTGGACTTCAGGCATTTTGGCATTTCCTTCTCCCCATTCTTCCTCCAGACTCTGGCACCTTGATTTCCGAATGACATGCAAAATTTGCTTTCATCCGAAAAAAGTACTTTGGACCACTGAGCAACAGTCCAGTGCTGCTTCTCTGTAGCCCAGGTCAGGCGCTTCTGCCGCTGTTTCTGGTTCAAAAGTGGCTTGACCTGGGGAATGCGGCACCTGTAGCCCATTTCCTGCACACGCCTGTGCACGGTGGCTCTGGATGTTTCTACTCCAGACTCAGTCCACTGCTTCCGCAGGTCCCCCAAGGTCTGGAATTGGTCCTTCTCCACAATCTTCCTCAGGGTCCGGTCACCTCTTCTCGTTGTGCAGCGTTTTTTGCCACACTTTTTCCTTCCCACAGACTTCCCACTGAGGTGCCTTGATACAGCACTCTGGGAACAGCCTATTTGTTCAGAAATTTCTTTCTGTGTCTTTCCCTCTTGCTTTAGGGTGTCAATGATGGCCTTCTGGACAGCAGTCAGGTCGGCAGTCTTACCCATGATTGCGGTTTTGAGTAATGAAACAGGCTGGGAGTTTTTAAAAGCCTCAGGAATCTTTTGCAGGTGTTTAGAGTTAATTAGTTGATTCAAATGATTAGGTTAATAGCTCGTTTAGAGACCCTTTTCATGATATGCTAATTTTTTGAGATAGGAATTTTGGGTTTTCATGAGCTGTATGCCAAAATCATCCGTATTAAAACAATAAAAGACCTGAAATATTTCAGTTGGTGTGCAATGAACCTAAAATATATGAAAGTTTAATTTTTATCATTACATTATGGAAAATAATTAACTTTATCACAATATGCAAATTTTTTGAGAAGGACCTGTATGAACTGATCGACCATGTCTCTCAGCACATCGTTGACGATTGCCTGGAAAACCGCGGGGGAATTGGACAGCCCAAAAGGCATGACCAAGTATTCAAAATGCCCCCTGGGGGTGTTAAAGGTGGTTTTCCACTCATCCCCCTCCCTGATGCAGACCAAATGATAGGCGTTACGAAGGTCCAACTTTGTGAATAAGGAAACGCCCTGCAGTCTCTCGTAGGCCAAAGACATCAGCGGTAAAGGATAAGTATTCTTTACCGTGATGCTGTTCAGCCCTCGATAATCAATACAAGGACGCAGGGAACCGTCTTTCTTACCCACAAAGAAGAATCCCGCCCCTGCAGGAGAGGAGGAAGGGCGGATGAGTTTGGCTGCTAGAGAATCAGAATTATTGCTCCATGGCCACCCTCTCCGGAGCGGAAAGTGAGTATAATCTGCCCTTAGGCGGAGACGTACCTGGCAATAAATCTATGGCACAGTCATAGGGACGATGCAGAGGAAGAGAAGCAGCCCGAGACTTACTGCACACCTCCTTCAGGTCGAAGTACTCCCCGGGCACGTTAGACAGGTCCGCCTGTTCATCCTGCAACACAGAACAAGACACAGATGAACAAGCAGACACCAAACAAGACGCATGACAACTCTCACTCCAAGACATGATAGTGTTGTGACGCCAGTTTATGTGAGGGTTATGGAGGGTGAGCCAGGGGTGCCCCAAAACCACAGGATCAAAGGCAGAGTCAATGAGCATGAACCGAATCTCCTCTACGTGAGTGCCTGATATGACTTGACTCACCGGTCCAGTAGAGTGTGTGATGGAAGACAAGAGATGACCATCCAGAGCATTGACGGAGATGGGCTGAGAGATGGGAAGGATCGGAATCCTGAGCTTGTGCGCCAGGTCTCGGACCATGAAGCTGCCCTCTGCCTCAGAGTCCACTAAGGCGTCACACCGATAATGTGACGCAGCCCACTGCAGTCTGACCGGGAGGAGCGTGGATTCACGGGAGGATTCATCCAAGGAAATGCCAGCCAATGCCTTGACTTTTACCAGGCACTTGACAGCAAAGTGTCCCACGGCTCCACAATACAAATGGAGTCCCTGTGCTCTTCTCCGCTCCTTCTCCTCCCGGGAGAGGCGAGCTCTGCCCACCTGCATGGGTTCAGGATCGAATGAGGGGCTGACCGTATCGCAGGGAGGGATGACCGGACGAATCTCCATGTCCGGGAGCAAGCTTCTATGTAGATGAAGGTTCACGACGCTGCAGCCGTGTGTCAACTCGAATGGCCAGGTCAATCAATCCATCTAACATTGTGGGTAAATCCAGAGTACAGATTTCGTTCTGGATACGGTCGGCCAACCCATGCAGAAACATGTCCCACTGCGCTTCACTGTTCCATTTACATTCCGCGGCCAGCGTCCGAAAATCGATGGAGTAATCTGCCACCGACCTCTTGTCCTGCCGTAAATCCGCCAACACTTTGGCCACTTCTCTGCCAGACACCGCACGATCGAACACCTTCCTGAGCTCATCATTGAATGTCTGGAATGACTCAAGACACTGAAGTCCCTGCTCCCATACTGCTGTTCCCCATAGCCCCGCTCGTCCTGACAGCAGCGTTATTACAAACGCTACCTTGGAATCTTCAGTGGGGAATGACGAAGGCTGTAGGGCAAAAAACAATGAACACTTCGTCAGAAATGCACGACATAGTTGGGGCTCACCCGAGTAGGCAGCAGGAGGTGGCAGACGAGGTTCCGTGCTGTTGGTGGATCGGTCTGTGTGTGGAACAGTGGGTGGTGGGTTAAGCGCAGCGGGCTCATGGGCAGGCTCGACCCTCAGATGTTGAAGCTGGGTGGTAAGTTCCAAAACCTGCGCTACCAAGGCCTGAACTGCTCGACCGGTCGCCGTAATCTGCTCGTCCTGAATATCAAAAAGAGCGTTGTTGTTCCTCAAGATGTCTCTTAATTCGTCACATTCGCTGGATCCACAGGACCATCAGCACAGCTGACGCTGATAGGCAATCAGACCAGAACAGTACACACAGAATGAACAGACAAACCGGCGAACCGTGACAAACACAATGTTTATTACAGCAATAAGGACATTTTTCATTGTCATTTTAGTCATGATTGTGGACATAATAATTACAAATTCTATAACTCTCAAATTTTTTGTACTATAGCTGTTGTCATTCATATTATTATTGACACTTTTTTATGAAGCATGTATAAAGGTATTTATAATACTGCTTAATACATTGTTGTTGAATTATAATATAAAAAATAGCCTAACGAAAAATGTATATGAATTTATAAAGACATTGTGTATATTTTAAGCCGGGGGCACACTGTGCGATTTATAATAGTCCTTTACGACTGTTACTTGTCAGAATGTACGAACATGATCTTCGCTGTAAGCCATGTCACACTGTAAGATCTCAGATGTCATTAATGTCAGACTGTACGTGTCACTATTATGTGCTCTTGCTGGTTGTGGGTGGTCCGGTACCACCTGCGCCAGTTTTGGCTACGACCGTTTGCCACCAGCTGTGCTGCAACTGAGTTTGCTGTGACTGTTGGTAGCGTGGGCGGTGTGGTATGGTCTTCGACGAGGCGGCGGGTTGTGGCCCATGCCTTCCTACTGTTGTTGGACATATTGGTATTTTCTAACAGCTCCTTCCAGGCTTGCCTTCGATCTTCCCCGACTTTGTTCAGCAGGATCTCTCCGAATTCCATTCTTACAGTACAATGAATTGTATATTGGTGATATGGAAGATGGGCAGAATCGCTTCTCGCGTTCCCACTTCTTATAATCTGTTATGCAGTAGTACAGAGTGGCTTCCCCTCTGAAATGCTTTTAGGAGGCTCTCAAAACTCCATTCAGTTATGACATTCCCTTAAAGGTGTTCTCGGGAATCAGTTATTTTTGACTCAGTCCTGCAGGGAAGTGAGGAAGGGAAGGGTGCGTCTCCTTGCCATGCTTCAGGAGCCGATGACATGTTCTACAGGTGCCCATTTAAACTCACAGTCGCACCAGTAGTACGTCACAGGCTGTCGCCGGCCAATGTGAAGTTCATTGTCGTGTTCCCACATGCTCTTCAGACACTGGTCATGCCTAGGGCATTCCCCAAAGTGTCTTCTAGGGACATGCGTTACATGCGTAACCTGAGACGTTTTTTAAAAGTACAAATATTCCATGTGGTTTTAATTAAAATGAGGTCATGCAAAATGCTTTTTTCATACTTTGTTCATTATGAGTGAGTCATTCATTCAACCAATTCGTTGAAAAACGATGATTCATTCATTAAGGGGGTAGCACAAATATAACGCTACGATGTCCAGAAATCAATTTTGTTAGTATATTGAGTTTAATTTATCGAGATAGAACAAATGTGTAATATGATTTTTTCATCCTTACATCTACTATGATACAATTGACCCGTTCACATTTCTGAGTTTCTCAGAAGCGGAAGTATTCATAGTTGGATAAACTTCTATAGTGGTGAATGAGAGAATTCATTAAATATATGTTTCATTTTTCTATTTGCTCAAATAGCAAAAGAAAAACTTCACAATAGTGTTTTCACAACTTTCAAAAGAGGAAAAAAATAGAGAGTGATTGATAACGGCAATCGGAAGAGAGAAAGATGTCAACCGTCACTCACACAGCCGCTGTATTAGAAACACACTGTACAATACTGTAATGGTCAGGTGGTAGAACTTTTGTTAGGCCTAAAGCCTGGTTCACACGGGACGATTTTAAAATTGTCGGCCGATTTTCCAAACCTGAGAGACCCCACACACGGAGATAAAAAATCACTGGTGTAACAGTTTTGGTCGTACAGTGTGTGGTGCGCAACCACACGGCAAAATCAACACATCACACACAAACCGATATGACTCCCAAGCATTCCTAGGTCAGACGTAAAATCTCGCAAAATCCCTCGAGATCGCCTCGTCACCTCGCTTTCTGATTGGCTACATGCCACAGTCCACAGGCTGCGTGCTCGTTTGTCCCCGGGGGACACCACACACGAGGAGAAATCGGGCCAAAAAAATCCAACATGTTGGATATCCCCGATTTGAGATCGGAGCGGTCCAGACGTCCTTCCGAGCAGACGAGAGTAGTCTTAACACCACAACACACGGCAGGAATATCTGATCAGATTATTTTACGATAATCGGAGCATCCTTAAGATTGTCGGAAGGGGTATATCGGGGCTAAAATCGGCCTAATTATCCTGCCGTGTGAACCAGGCTTAAGTGTGCCAGAGGTTCTGGGTTCTAATCTGCCTCCCTATAGTTTATTTTTTCTCATTAAAACCAAAGATGTTCATCAGTGATTGTATATCAAGAGCAGGGTTATGTTTGTGTGCATTTTGTTTCGTGTTTTTAATGAAACGAACAGTCTATGCAACGGTTAGCAATAGAGCATCTTTCTGTGCACGAGCCACCGCCACTGATAACAGGCAGAAACCACGAGCACTAATGATTTAAAAAACAACACATTTCAGCATCAGATCACCTCTTATTTAACATAAACTAATTAAATTAATACTAGTCAACTACTGCACACTGTAAATTAGTACCTTGAGATGTTTCAAAAAGTGGTGGGGACAATAACAACACTGTCAAAAACTGGTGGGGACATGTCCTACCTGTCCCACCTGCAAATTACACCTATGTATGCATGTTTTATAGTAAGTGTTGCCAAAAAATATTAATGTAACTGCGAAATAATGATGTTACAAATTAAATTACAATTAAAAAATGCTTATCTGTAGTGCCTTTTTGCATATTAACAGAGGTTGTGTGTATTCATAGGCCTCGTCCTTTTCAAAATCCTGATGAAAGAATAGGCAGCTGCTGTCTTTGCCATCCTAACACCTGCTAATGTCATTGAGATGCTCCATGTCTTTGAGACATCCTTTCTCTCTGGCTGCCTTTGAGATGAGACCAATATAAAATATTTTTGACAGGAGACAAACTGGCCATAGAATCTAAAGACATCATAAACTGCAGATGTGCTGCCATGCATAGTTCTCACGCCAAACTTTCAGAACACTCATATAAAACAAATACCTGTCAGCAGCTACATAAAACATTGGAATTTTAGTACATTTTCATCTGCGTTATACCATATATTGGATGTTGGCGGTTTCTTAGCACTGATATGTTAGTATTTTCATAGTTCACCCAAAAAAAACCCTTTTGACTTCATTTACTCACCCTCATTCCGATCCAAATCTATGACTAACTTTTTTATCTGCAGAACACAAATAATAATAATAAATAAATACATATCATTATTATCAAACGCAAAATAAATATTCTTTCGCCTCCCAGAAAAGAAACAAAATTAATTCAGGTCGGAATAACATGAGGGTGAGTAAATGATGACAGAATTTTCCTTTTTAGGTGAACTATCTTCAAAGACTACTACATGCTTAATAACATGATATGGCAGAACAATGCTGCACACTGGTGGTAGCTTTGAGTTAAAGCACAAAGTAAACTAATTATTATTTTCAATTTCACTTTAAAAATAATTATAAAAAGACTAAAAGCACAGAATAAAATATAAATTCAGTGAAGCAATATTAAAGTAAAGCCAATTTAGGAGATTTCTCCACAAGACAAAGACAGCAGTTTTCTTTAAACATTTGGTTTATTTTGTACTAAGACAGATTATATTTGTAGAAGAACAAATGTAAGATATAAGTTTCCCACCAATATATATGATCACAAACATACAATATGTAGACGTATAGTTGCATAGATGTGAAAATACCTGGATTTGTATAGATATTTTAAGAACATAAAATACATCTGTAAAAATTATGTAAAGACTCTAAGCTGATACAGTGATTATAATACCAAAAAATTAAGATGCACATAAACTAAAAGAATCTAAAACCAGTCGAATTTTTTCAATAAATAAAGTATCACCGTAGACAATCCGTAAGCTTAGATATACATAAATAGTTCCCAGTTTGCATTAAAAGGTTTAAATACACAATTCAACAGTATTTCTATGTGTGCTAGAATTCGATCAATGACACATTGCAAAGGCTCCAGCATTTAAGGAGGATCATCCGTATTCATACCCTGTTGCAAATCAGCCAATAGGAGGACAGATTGTGTCAGTTCCCTGAGCTTAGTACACGGTATCATTGGATCATATGGCTGTGTCTCCAGCTCCTTCAGACCTGTTCAACAGGTCAGACATGATGCCATTAAATGCTCTAAAGCTGAGTCCTCTTTAGTTTCTACACACAAAAGTCAAAGCTAATTCCTGGACAATATTTGGCCTCTTCAGCAAAGCCTTAAAGAAAGGAAGGATACACATTTTCAAAAGCTACTATGTGGCTGCACAGTCACACTGACAAGGCACATCGGCATCTGGTTCTTCTGCAATTGTGGTAAACATCTGGTGACTGGATAAAAGAGTTCAACTTGCATTCACCCAGACAATTGCTCAGTATACATCCAAGCTTTAGGGTCATTTAAACCAGCACAAGTACCCATAAAGCTGGGTAAATGTCACAGATGAGATTATAAATCACATAATTCTGACTGCATGAGCAACAAAACTAGATTGAAAGGAGATAAGGAGTAAATATACAAGCTAGAGCTTGTCTAGCATAAACCATTTATATTCATGAAGAAAGAGCGAGCCCTTACTGAACTTTAGCTACTTAAATTAAGCTAAATGTGCTATAAAATGTGTAAATACATAATTTGAAGACAAATGTCATGAGATACACAATGACCTACATTTAACAAAGTTTGAACTACTAACCGTAAAGGCCATACAGCACATATTTTTTTTCAATACCATTTTTGTTGAAAGATGTGAACAGATGATTGTCTATCTTTTCAGATTTTCAGAACCTTAAAGAAATAGTTCTCAAAACTAAAATGTATTACATGAATTTTTTTAAATATTATTTAAAAATCAAGCATGTTTTTTTGGACCCTAATGACATTCACCGTTTACATTCACTCAAAAAAATCTATATTATTATTCACTGTATGGTCAAAATCACTGCTCAAAATATCTTCCACAGAAGATCACAACATGTAGGTGAGTAAATGACAGAATTGAACTTTTTGGGTGAACTATCCCTTAGTTAAATTCAACTATATAATTCTGAAATCATTTAAGGCTGGCCCACACAAAACGATTTTTAAAACCTTAACAGATTTTCAGAGACCACAAACATGGCGATAAAAAAAAAACCCATACATTCAACAGTTTTGTTCCTATAGTGTGTGGAGACACGCAATGTGACCAAGAAAGCACACCACATACTAACAGATTCCATTATCAAACAACCAGAGTCTCGACTGAACACAGGAAACCTCGCAAAATCTCTCACAGTCAAACGTGACTTTGGAATAACATGGCGGACGACAGGCAAGAAGAAATGTCAACAATAGTGTTTGGACTGCTTTTCACAGAAAAAAAGAAAGAAAAAGGTTTGGATGAAGTCATGTTATGCGTAGGGGTGGTGAAAAAAATCGATTATTGATCAATCGCGAGTATGTTATGGACGAGTATGAATCGATTATTAAATTTTCAAAAATCGATTTTTTATTATTATTATTTTTTTTTAATTTGCATTATTATTATTATTGCCGCATCGCTGGATCTAGAGAGAAGCCGCCGCCGCCGTCGAGGAAGCGACAAGCCAGTTTAGGACAGCGCCTGAAGAAGCCGGCCGTCTTCGCCACCTTCAGCCATCCTTGCGAGCTACGCTATCCCGCGACGTATCCTTTCTTGCAAAACTTACTGTCTAAAAGAGCAGCGAGCGTCTTTTTCAAGATGCCTTGCACTTCCTGCGGCTCGTGCAGAGCCCCGCTCAGCGACGGAGAGCGCCATGTGATCTGCGTTCTCTGCCTGGGCCAGGAACACGCAGCTCTTGCCCTCAGGGGGTTTGTGAGCTCAGCGACGCACTCAGCTCGAAGTATTAAACCCTCAAGCTGTCACTCCGCCCTTTGCAGGACCGCGCAAAGAAGCGCCGTTCTCAAAGGCCGCCGGAACCGGTGGCCACCGCGACGCGCTCGCCGGACTCCCTCCCTCGAGCCTCGCTCTCGCCTTCTCCGCCTCCCCTCACAGACGCGCAGCTGCCTCTCACGAGCCGCACTGCCGTCGTTTTCTGATGCAAATGCTCGCCGGAATGACTCCCTCGAGCGTCTATCTCTCCTTCTCCGCCCGCCCGCGCGCGCTGCCGCCACCTCCTCAGGGGACGAGGCACTTGATATGGATGAGGACGCGCTGCTGACAGCTGTTCTAACCGCATATAATGCAAAAAAAATGTTGCATTATAAACTTTTGCTTTACCTTGACATGTTTTGCCTGCAACCTGCAGTCTTCCTCCACCTGAACAACACCTTGTCTTTCTAGAAGAAAATTGTCCAATTTCTACAGTATGTTGGTTCTGATCTACTTCCTAAAGGAAATAAGCCTTTCATTTATTTGTTATTGTTTAGTTCAACTTGATCAGTCACAACACAATGTGATGTATTAATTTCTGTGTTCTACAGAACATAAGCTACATACAAATAATTCTGAAGTTATAACTACACGACACAGAAAGTGCTTTGAGTTGTTGTTACTCAATAAAATAGTTAAGTAATTCAGCAGCTGACTTTTTTTAATACTGCAATCACTTTGTAGTGTATTTTCATTTACTGTTGTGGAATGGAAAATCAATAATCGTTAATCGAGAATCGTTAATAATCGAAAATCGACTGTAATCGAATCGGGACTTCAATAATCGTAATCGAATCGAATCGGGAAATCAGACAGATTAACCACCCCTAGTTATGCGTCCGTCTTCCATCAGCTCATTTTCTGATTTGGTAATGTTTAATGTAGTTCCACGTGACAATCTACAGAGTGTGCGCGCGTTTGTCCACAACAGGATTTCTGATTGTAAATATTCAACATGATGGATATTTAAGATTTGAGATCAGTGCGGCCCCGATGTTCTTCTGAGTAGATTCATTCACTCTTAACACCTCACTCCACAGGAAAATCTGATAAGATAATCTCTAGAACCAGGAAGATAATCGGGACTTTAACCTAGGATAGTCGGAAGGGGAGAATCCAAAATCTGCCCGATTATCTTTTAGTGTGTGGGTGCCTTTACATATATATCTCTATATTATGCCAAAATAGAAAATATTAAATTCAAAGACAACTTTGTTTACAAATCAATACATCACAAATTATTACACAACAGTGTCACAATCACCATTCTTTGACTTCAAGCTTTGGGCATAAGAGATGGCATCACCAACAGTGTGAAACTTTATTTCTTTGGTTCCTTTCTTTGGGTCATAGTAGCCTCCCCTTCGCAAAGAATCAATGACGGAGGTGTTGCATTGCGCCAAAAGTACATTGACTCCCAGCTCCTTGTAGTCCTTGCATACCTCTTTCAAAGCATTAACTCCAGCAGTGTCCAGAAACAGCACTGGACTGCAATCTATGACCAATGCATGTAAATTGGTGTGCTGTAGCAGATACACATCAGTGGACACGTCCATCTCTTGCTTCAGGTCTTCTCCACCTTGTTTCTGATTCCTCTGCTTCTCTAGTTTCCTACGTCTGGCCTTCTCTTTAAGTGGATCCAGTCCCACGCTGCGATACAGTGACTTCTTAAACAGAGTTTGGTTGGCGTAGTAGATGGGAGCCTCGTATCGGAAAACAGCCACTCCTGGTTGGGTCTGAAGGCCCTTGTAAAACCCAATGTCCTCAAAGAGCTCACGATCCCCTGCTTGGCCCAGCTGAAGGACTTTGGCAGACTGGGTTCGGCCTAACACACAGAACGCAGAGACCAGAACTCCAACCAGCAGGCCTAGCTCAGTGTTCACTAGGGCTGACGTAGACATGGTAACCAGCCAGATGATAGTGTCCACTCGATTGACACGCCACATTTTGGGAATGTCCACAAACTTTCGCAGTGCCCCACGGAGGTTGACGACTATGATGACAGCCAGAACGCATCTGCAGAGTTAAAGAGGTCGAAATTAGGAGTAGTGGAAATACACAGTTTCAAGATAAAAATGGGACTCGGTGTGAAAACCTGAATACTTTAAGGACACTTGTGTGTCTGAAACAACCTCTCAAAATGATTTTGGGTCAATGAAAAAAAAGAAAAAAAAAAATACTTTTTTTTCTGCATGTTGTTCACATCACATGACAATTTTTTTAAATTATATGAATAATATTTTAACAAAACTGCTGCACTTTTTTTATATATTAAAAAAAAAAATTATATAATTATAGTATCAGGAGAGCTGAATCATACAGATTTGTTTTATTTTATTTTTTTACTTTATGCCCCCTAAAAATGAATTTCCAAATCAGAAAGTAAAAGCATGTTCATCATACGGGTGCATGACATTAACTTTTTTGCTCACCAGCCACTCTGGCTAGTGTTTTTCCAAAGTTATTAGCCACATTTTCACTGGCCACAATTTTGACATCAATAACATGGGGAAAAACTGCCATATAGATTTTTTTTTTTAATATTATTTCATAATTTGGCAACAGGTATATTAGGCTGCTATCACTTGAAGACCAGAAGCATGGATCCCTTATACTGTTACACATAAGTTTTCCTTCTCATCTGTTTACATTCACTTAAAACATAACTGACTGTTTACGTGAATACTCGACCCAAGAACAGCATTTTGTCATTATTTTGTGTGTTTTTGACTGTTTAAGTGCAATAAGCAGTGAAAATTAAAAAAATAACTCAATTTAGTACTGAGAGGCAGCTTTATGTGTGAGGCCTTTGGGTGTGAGCACAAATCTGCGGGAATGAGTAAAATTATGTGCAATACACACAATCCCATGATGAAATTCAAGGCCTGTAACGGCAACAATATTCATCCGGAGCAAATTAAACGAGTAAAGGGGGGAGGCGGGTTTATGTGTAACTCGCTGTCGGAGAGATGAGAGATAGAGAAAGTGCAGCTGGTATTGTGTATCTATTCTGCGGAAAATTAATATTGAAAGCGTTTCATAAATTTTAGCATCAATATGTATCGAAAAATCTATATTTTCGACAACACTACATTGCACTTAATTTCTCATTTCAGAAGCCTTTTAAAAAAAAAAAATGAATCTATTATATCTGAAAAGACTGATGTCAACCCGCATTTGGAGGGTTGGCAGGTGTTAATGTCAAGCCCTGCAAAGGTGTATTCAAATTGCATTTTTATTTAATATTTTGTAATAAATTATTAGATCCTGACTCTTCCTACATTGACAATATATGTATTACTAAGTTCATGCAAGTGAAACAGACATAATTTATACGTACTTCTGCAACGAGTAGAAGAGAGGTGCAATAAGAAGCAGGACGAGCAGCAGCACTAGAGCAGTCACCAACCCCGAAACCTGAGTCTGGCAACCTGTGGACTCCTTCACAAGAGTTTTGGTCAGGGCGGCACTGGTCGTGAAACAACGGAAGAAGGAAGGAATGATATTACAGAACCCAATGGCATACATCTCCTGGTTAGGGTCCACCATATAACCATGCTTCTTGGCAAACATCTCTGACAGAGACACAGTAATGGCGAAACCAACGATGGCAATCGAGAATGCATCAACAGCGATATTGGGTATGAGAGACCAGTTCGGAAGCTGTGGTGGCATGAAGCCCGTGGGAATGTTGCCAGCTACATCCGAGCCATAAGTTTCCTTGAACTTTCCAAAGTGGGAAGCTAGAGTAGCAGCAATGACCACAAAGAGCTCAAAAGGAATGGGGGCCTTGAGCTTAGCCTTGAAGCGGTTGTTGAGCTCTTTGGTGGGTACAAGTACAAGCAAGCAGATCACGCTTGTTATGAGGTCACATACGTTGGTATGTCCCAGATTCTTCAGAAGACAGATCCAGGTTTTTATGAGCGAACCCCAGCCCTGGACACGAGGAAGGTGAAGCCCCAGAAAGTACTTCATCTGGGATGTGAGGATGGTGAGAGAGGCGCCAGTCGCGAAACCACTCAACAGAGAGTCGGAGAGGAAAACTGAGACAAAGCCAACCTGTAAGAGACCCATTAACACCTGCAACCAAAGCAGAGCAAGAGATTAATACATTTAGACATTTCAAAAATGGAATACAAGCTTAACCTTGATAGATGGACCAACCTGGTAGACTCCTGCTGTGAAAGTTAATGTTGCTCCCACCATAATTGCATAGCAGCTTCGGTCACAGATTAGACCAGTGCTGTTGTCCAAATTTCCCATGATGGTCTGATTGGTGTCCGATGTGTATCCTGCCAGAGTAAGTTCTCTGTCAACAACCTGTCCCACCAGAAGGCACAATACGCCAAACATCCCAACAGAGATGTGCCTGGAGGTTCCCAGCAGGGCGTAGATAATGCTGGCAAAGAAGGATGTATAGAGCCCATAAATAGGGTCTTGTTCTGCCAGTAAAGAATAAGCGATGGATTGGGGAACCAACAGGATGGCGACGATAAGGCCAGACATGGCATCCCCAATGATCCAATCTTTGAAGTGATATCGCGGCAGCCATTTTATGATTGGAATGGAGTCTACGAAAAGGGCTTTGACTCGAGCATGACTGCAGGAACACTTTTTTCCCACCTTCCTTTTCAACACCTCCTTCCACGGCACCTTCTCTTTTACACGCTCTTCTAAAAGGAAAGGAACATCCAACCCCGTATTAGCATCATCCTCTGCTGAAACGCTATCACAGAATTCTTCAACTGGCATAATTTCCAGAAACGCTAGCTGAAACAGGACACAAAAAGTACATTAATTAATCTAACTTGAAAAGAAAACAGTTTGTATTACATAAAAATATAAAGTATCTTGGTAACACTTTTTTCACATTCATAAAGATAGAGAAAAGAGTGTATTTTGGTTTTTGGAAATCTTAAGTATGATTACTATTGATTTATAAGTACCTATATTATCTTCTTTTTTCCCTTGAAACACAAAACACACTTTTTACATCTGTCAAAATTAGGTTTATTCACCAAATGCGCCACGCTGGCACGAGATAGTCGTATGGACTTTTCTGACCCTTTTTTTTTTGGGGGGGGTGGGGGGGTATTTGGTGTATAAATGCCAATAAATTACTCACTGTCTTAGAAAGAGATTAGAAGAAATGAATCAATCAATGTCATTAAAAGCAGACTTTATTATAGAAACATTGTTACACATATCTACTAACACATTGACTCTCTCAAACCATTAAAAAAATAAAATAAATGAATAAAAAAAAAAGACTTCTTCATCAGAGAAAGCAGATGGCAAATATTATCACTCATTATGACTGTAGGAACAAAAATGTAAGAAGCATCTGACACAGTCTTGCTACTTGTATAACTAAAGGATTCAAAGTCTATTGAGATCTGCTGCACGTTTGTCCTTATCAGTGAGGCAACATTGGAACTCTAATTTTATCTGCCTGTGATTTGGTTCACGTTATGTCAAAATTTACACAGTAGTAACATATGAGGACCATAAAGGATTAATGATTATATAGAGCAGTAAAAACTGTACTTTGGGTGAATTGTAAACAACTTAGCAGTACATTAGTGGCATAACGTAGTACATAAACTGAGTACATTAACTACTCAGCTGGGCTGTTTTCAAATATTGGTGTATAATATAATATAGTGGTGTAAATTGAATAAATGCATCTCTTTGCATGCTCTCTATCACACTTATTATAATATTTGTCATAGCTGCTTAACACCAGATACATTTCCAATGGACTGCAGTTTGCATTCTTCATATGTCTTCTAATGCATACATGTGAAAAAAAGGTCATACATTACTGAGTGATGATAATAAATGTTTATTGAGCAGCAAACCAGCATATTATCTCACTTCTGAACGATCATGTGACACTGAAGAATGGAGTAATGATGCTGAAAATTCAGCTTTGCCATCACATAAATAAAATACATTTTAAAATATATTACAATAGAAAAACTGTTATTTTAAATTGTAAATCTTTTCACTATATTACTGTTTTTACTGTGTTTTTGATCAAATAATTTAAGGCTTAGTGCATCTTTAATGAGCACAACATTTTGAACAGTAGTGTATAGATATAATACAAATGTAACTAAAGAAAAACACATTCCCAAAACTGTAAAGTTGTATCTTGGTAACACTATACAATAAGATTTTATTTGTTATCATTAGTTAACTACATTAGTTAAACTAACAATAAGCAATATATTCTATAATTCTTAAAGGGTTAGTTCACCCAAAAATGAAAATTATGTCAGTATTTACTCTCCCTCATGTTGTTCCAACCCCGTAAGACCTTCATTCATCTTCGGAACACGAATTAAGATATTTTTGATGAAATCTGAGAGGTGGATCACTCCTCCATACTAGTCCATAGGCTTCATCAGTGATTCAAAATTGCCAGCCCCGAAAAGTTATTAAAGACATCGTTAAAATAGTCCAAGTGACTACAGTGGCTCAATCTTAAGTTTATCAAGCGACGAGAATGCTTTTTGTGCGCAAAAATAACGACTTTATTTCAACTATTCATTTCCTTCTCTGTGGACCTCTAGTCAGTTAACGTAGTGTGATTGCGTAGAGCTACGTCACACTAGGGGTGGGAATCTCTAGGCACCTCACGATTCGATTCGATTACGATTCAGAGGGCTGCGATTCGATGCTAAAGCGATTATCGATTATCTGAATCTTTTTGTGTGTGTGTGTGTGTGAATATAAATACTTTGCTTTAAAAGTACAAAGTAATGACCAATAAAGAATTAACGTACAATATATTTTATTAACATTGCAAAGAACCAACAGGAAAATAAATGTGTGCCTGAACTAACAGCATACTTGTAGTAAATTAATAATATAACAACGACCAGCGTTCTGACGATTCATGCTACCCATCGAGATGTGCTACTTACTGGTTATGCGCATGTGCAGACTCATTTTCCTTCTGCTTACCACGTCCATAAATCTATGCATCCTTGCTGTGGAGACTTGTAGGAAACTTTGACAGGTCAAAGATGAATATTTGATGATAATTTTTACTTTTCACACCGTTTTAAAAATGAAAACAGTACAGTATACTGTACACTTAACTTCAAATTTTATTATAATTGTATTTCATATAATAATGTCATTTTTACTTGTTATATCAAATGTGATAATTGCTAGTTCATTTAAAATATCAAAATATGCTCCTCATACACTTACCCTAATTTAAATGAAATAACGATTTCATAATATTGTGAGATTTACACCATTATGGAAACAATAGAGAATGAATCAACATTCTCCGTGATCGATTCGCGCTTGGGTAACGTTAGCATTTTTCGACAAGGCAGCACAAAGCCGAGTGTTTTTCCTCCTCTGGGTGGAAACGTGTCATATGGCTTCACATATTTGTCGTGTTTCCGAAATATTTTAGTTTTATTCTACAAAGCTTACAACTAGTATGGCTCTTGTCCACCTCCTTTCCCCCTTCAACTTCACAGAAGCCAAAATATTTCCACACATCAGCTTTTAACGAGGAGGGTGTTTGGATTTCGCGCTCAGCCTTCGCGTCTCTGTTATGTGCACACGCCACAGACGGTCCGGGCACTGCACTTCCGCGCTTCAGAGTTCCGTCTTTTGCGTTCCGTCAATATTACGTTATTATAAATATATATCTAAAAAAAAAAAAAAAATTTTTTTTGAAAATCGATTTTTGACATTTGTGAATCGATTCAGAATCGTCCACGTCCGCATCGCGATGCATCTAAGAATCGATTTTTTCCCCCACCCCTAGTCACACGTAGGCTCATTATTGGCCGACGCTGGTCATGTGTGTGATGCGTGACACGTACAACACAGAAGCTTATGCTATTACACTAGTGAACTGACTCGAGGCCCACAGAGAAGGAAATGATTAGTTGAAATAAAGTTGCTATTTTTGTTTGTTTTTGCGCACAAAAAGTATTCTCGTCGCTTAAACTTAGGATTGAGCCACTGTAGTCACTTGGACTATTTTAACGATGTCTTTAATAACTTTTCAGGGCTGGCAAGTGTCAATCCCTTAAGAAGCCTATGGAGGAGTGATCCAGCTCTCAGATTTCATCAAAAATATCTTAATTTGTGTTCCAAAGATGAACAAAGGTCTTACGGGGTTGGAACAACATGAGGGTGAGTAAATAATGACAGAATTTTATTTTTTGGGTGAACCAACCCTTTAATAGAAAGTAGTAGAAGAATGAAGCATGTACATACCCACCAACTTGTGGCTGCCATTATTAGATGTACTTAATATTTTTCAGTTATTTACTTTTGTTCAATTCATTACTATTGTCTATTATTATATCTTGTTATGCAGTGTTATTTACAATTATTTGTCTTTGTAGAAATCACATATATCCCCAAGAAAAGTGTATAAATAAACAAGATCATCTTCATGACACTAACCGGATGTGCCACAGTATTTCCAATTAATATAAATCAGCCCGATCATTAAGTACTTCAAGTCGGGATCAGTAATTGCTGTGGAGATGCTGAAGAGGTTCTTCGACTAGAGGAGCAGATAAGAACCAACCATGCTTAGAAAAAAAATGATGATATCTCCCTCCAGCACTATAATCAAACTTCCCCAGCTGTTTGAATTACGTCTCATCAAACAGAGTTACACATTGAGAGGGTTTTAGAAGTGACCAAGAGTCTTCCCAGGCAAACATCTTTAAGTCAGTTTTTCTTTCTTTCCTGACAATGTGGCTAGACTAACCAAGTGAAAATAAGCAAGAGGTGCTGCCGTTGGTCACAGTCACACATATACACACACAATGAAAGCTTTAACTCTTTCCCTGCCTTTGACAAACTTTCCGTAATTTATGACACAACGCTTCCCTGCCATTGACGGAATTTTCCAGCTTTCCGTGTATTCACTGTTACACGGTAGGGGGCGTGTGGAGGTGGAGGTGGAGGAGCAGGGGGGTAAGGGCAAGGAGACAAGTCTCAAATGAAATTCGTGCACTCTAGTTGCTCATGCCTTTGTCCATGGTATGACTATAGAGGGAGGCTGGGCTACAAGTAAGGCCAAATTTGAGTAACTTCACAGTCGCCTCAATCATAAGAACCTTCCGGGACAAAAACAGGTAGATGTACTTTGGGGACAAAGTTTGGTTTTTCAGCAAGTGTGAATGGTTTTGAGTGTAGAGCTTCATTTTGACCGGAAAATAGGATGTTTGGGGGAATTGGGTGAGACGTTATGGATTTGTGTTTACCGTTTTGATAATACGAGGCATAGTTTCAAGAAATGTGTAAAATCAATCAAGAAACATTGTAAAAGCAGAGGCTCTGTTCTTTATTTTAATATATAGTGCATGTTCAGATATTCATACAACAAAATATTCTGGGGGGCCATGACATTTTTTTTTAAATGTTAAAAAAACGCTGGTGCTGGCTAGCAACTTGAAAAAAAAAAAAAAAAAAAAAAAAAACCTGCTGGCAGGGAAAGAGTTGAGGACAGGCACCTTGAGGCACTTGACAAGCTCAGTGAGAAAGAAACTTGTGTCTTTTGTTAGCACGAATTTTGTACTTGGATTGAAAAGCAGGACCACCAGTGGCGAAGACCAACATCCGATTCAAAACCCAAAAGACATTTCATAGGAACCCTGCTGAAGTTAATCTGCACCAAAACCTCAATGGAGATAGATATTACGATCTACCTCACAAAAGAGTGCAGCAGTGATAATGTATTTTTGTAGGCCAACCTAGAAGTTATCATCACCCTGGTTCCCTCGACAAAAATCCAATAGGATTTTTCTATTGGTTTTTGGATTAGGCCTATTGAAGAAAACAAGCTGTGACAAACAAGTGCCCTTTTGGTTGGCACTTTGTGGTCCAGTTGACAGATGGGGCAGTAAGTTGCATCACTGTACATGATAACGTTCAGTCTGGGGCCACACACACAAGTCATGGTCGTGCATAAATAAATAAATAAAAAGGGGGGAAGGGGGGAGAAATTATCATAAATCAGCCCATTAGGCAAATTGGCTCATTTGAAAGGATGTGAAACCTAAAAGTCAGATTGAGCGGTTGGCATCACCTTTTACATAACGAATTTACTTTTTAAAAATCACATAGCCTAAACCAAGCGGCGTGAATTAGTGATCTTACTGATGACGGGTACACATGAACATGATCTCATCTTAAAGATGCCGTAGCCTGATCAAAGCGAAGTTCAGTTTTACACAAACAAAAGTAAAAATACGCTTTATGCAACGTGGCTTTTCTGTTAAAGTTAAACACTGACTAATTAAAAATCACAATACAAATAGAATAAAAAGTCTGAATAACTGCATACTGGTGCCATTTATCTCGCTCATGAATGCTAGTAATTTCAACAAATGAGATTACCAAACATTCATAAATAACCGTCTGCACTCTGCATACAAAGATAAATACAGCGCGACGATATCAATTCCAAGACCACATAAAGTTTCAGCAAACTTAAACTTTTCGTATAATCGTCTAAAATGTATGAAATATATATGAAAAATAGCCTTTATGAAAGAAACGACGTAATATAACAGTGGTTTGTTTCATGCTCTGTGGTCTGACTTCATGAATGGCACTATTGAAAACAAAACTGCAACGTGTAGCCTAACTGACTCATATTAAATCCGCTGAAGGAAAAGCTACACAGATTGTGTTGAAAACTCACCTCAGACCGTCTGCACAACGAGATTGTTTCATTCAGTCATGGTCACCCGAGAGACATTGATTCACTCAAGAGTTTCGTCTAACTACATGTAGTCTACAGATCTATACTTATAGTTCAGGATCTATTCCGTGACATATGAAGCCATCAGTTTGTAATATCACGTGGACAGCGAAAAGCCATTACCACTGGTCACGTGACTGCTAATTCCTGGCTGGATCTGAAACCTAAAACACTGTTTTCTCAGTATTCATATAGTTTTCGTAGGTCGACAGCACAACCTCACAAAGTTTCTACAGATCCTGTTACCGGGTTGCGAAAATACTACGGCGAAGGCTTGACTTATGAATATTAATTTTGTGCGCCCAGTAGGTCGAACTCATTGGCCACAAGCAGACACAGGCCTAGGCTACTGTACTGAAGGTTTGGCTCATGAATAATAATAAGACTAATCGACGCTACAGGAAGGCTTACAAGCAACGTCAGCGTTGTCTGTTTAATAGTCATGAGTTAAACCCTGGCAATAGTAGCCTATAATTCATACTTAATTTATTGTCATCCAGGTCTGAATTAGAAATGAATTATATGTTATAATGGCAACTATGTTAAACTGCTTTGATTTACCTTATTGTTATGAATTAGGGTAATTGCTGTTACATAATGGTACAAGGCGTCCTGAATGTAGTGGTGTGTATCTTAAATTTCATGATATTTCTAATTAATTCATTGTCACATTTCGAAGTTACCTAATTATCTGGTAAGGATTTAGGATTAATGTTCTAATGAAAGTTACTACACTCCAAAATGATAAATATATGATTAATAAGTTATGACAACGTTATATTGTCATGTTGCTGTAACTCATCAAAATAAGTTAAGCAATTTTTAACTTTTTTTCAGAAGATTCATCTCAGAGTCAGTTTAATGTAATTTAAGTTGAATGACTTAAACATCCAAGTTGATTGTACTTAAAAATTTAAGGCAGCAACTTAGCAACCTGGGTTGGCTGAGAATCTGGAAATGTTGAAAACATTTGTTTTAACAATACATCTGTACATGTGTTTCCTTCAACTGACCAATCAAAAATCCTCTGATAAGCGAGGCCTTGTCAGAAGATTGAAAAAAAAAATTCAATCAAACCTTACATCAACAAGCCAAAACAATGTTTGTGAAAGCGAGGGGAGGGGACTACTCACGTGCAGTTCAAAAAAGAGATTAGAAGAAATCAATCCATCACTGTCAGTATCAGCAGACTTTATTATAGAATCACTATTTCATAATTTACCAAGACCTTGAATGAATTTACAAAAATCCAGCAACTTCTTCATCAGAGAAAACAGATGGTGAATATTATCACTCATTATGGGACAGAAATGTAAGAAGCATCTGGCACAGTCTTGCTTCTAAAGGATTCAAAGTAGGCTATATTGAGATCTGCTGTATGTTTGTTCTTATCAGTGAGGCAACATTGGAACTCAAAATTTTTTTAGCTGTGACTGGGTTCATGTTACGTCAAAACTCACTCAGTAGCACTTTATAAGGGCCATAAAGTATTGGTGATTATGTACAGCAAATGTACTTTGGTTTTACAACTACTTAGCAGTACATACACACTATGCCAGGTCTTTGATGATTACACAGTATTAGTAAACATTCAGGGCAGTTAATCAAAGATTGTGGCTGTCTTACTTTCAGAACTGATTTGATTAACCAAAAAGATCTGATTAACCAACAATCAATACACTGGAGTGAGGCTGACAATATACAAACTATCAAAACGTCTCTATGATTTATTTAGCATTTATAGTAGTAGTAAGATTTGTTGTAAAGGATTTATCGTTGAAATGTGTCTGGGCAGGATTATTTTCATGATTTTATTCTTTTGATTTTGTGTGAAATTTGACCCAGATGAGAATCACTTTTGAGCCACAGCATGATTACAAAATGTTTAACATTTTCTTGACAGTTTTGCTGAGCACCAAACATCCTATAGGGTAAATTGATCTGGGTCCAATTTGATCTGGGTCCGAGCATAAGTGTAATACTCTTCTGCTGTGAGGCCACAGGTTTGAATCCATATAAAGCCTTTAAATTCCACATATACTCGAGGAAATGCAGCCACACGCCCCTTGAAGAATCAAAGAGCACAGTGTGTCTGTTCCAACATGGGGAGGGGTTTGATGCAGGGCGTTGGTGTGTAATCTTTCCATTCCTCAACATTCCTGTGGCAATAATTGTGCAATGTTTTAATCAGCATATCATTCTCAAATCATTTTACACAAAAGTACTACATATATATATATATATATATATATATATATATATATATATTGTGTGGCCGGCCAATGTTGGAGAAAGGAGCCCAGGAGCAAAGAAGTAAGTCCCAGCTGGTCCCAGCTCCCACCTGTTCACCCTTCAAAAATGGAACCACTCACAGCTAGCCAATAATGGCCCGATGGAGGTCACTATAAATCTGGGATCTGTGCTTCACCAAAGAGAGAGATGGGCCTGGGTGCAGACAACCCCAGGATGAGGTGAAGAAGTACAGGGAGGCTTAGTGTGAGACTGGCTGAAGAGAAAGAAAAGGCACGGTTAACCTTGTAACCTCTGCTTTACCAACTTTGCCTTTTTTTTTTTTTTTCTGTCTTCGCCCTTCAAGGAGGCCCAGAGTTCAAGCGGACTGTAGAAACGCAGCTCATCTCTAATTTAATCAGGCTGAAACCATCTTTTCAAGTTTATTTTAGGTTCAATGTGGACTGGTTGCAATTGATAGCTTTAGCGTAGGTTCTACCAGGAAGACTCTAATGCCATGTATTTCATTCATAATTTGGGCTAAATCCGAAATCGCCCCTCATTCACTATTCCCTACGTTAGTCTACTAATACTGTTAACTTGAAGGAGCGAATGAAAAGAAGTGAGCAAATTCGGAAAGCCGTTGAGCGTACATCGGTTGTACACTCGCTATTGCGGAGTGAACTCAATAACGTTCACTATGGGTTCAGACACCACAAATGTCTGTCCCCTCAAATAATGCCCTATTTGAGGGCATAGGGGGCGATTTTGGATTCAGCCTAGGTCTGTCCCCTACACCATTCAGGGGTAGGCTCCGTTCCTGCCCTCATCTTCAGGCAGGATCAGCCGAATCTGTTTCCCAGGATTTGGACTAAGGACAGGGCCTACGCCAAATAACTTTTCTATCCAACTAGACACACCACACACCACTTAACCTATTTATGTACAATTTAATTCTAAAACGAATTTTAAGGTCATACAAAAAAAGTCACATTACACACAAACCATAGTTCAAAATAATAGCATTTATCTGAAATAGAAAGCTTTTTTAACATTATAGCCTACATTACATTTGAAAGAAATTAAAGATTAATAAGCCTTTTATTCAGCAAGGACGCATTAAATTAATCAAAAGTGACAGTAAAGACATTTATAATGTTACAAAAGCTTTTTTGTTTCAGATAAATCTCCTTTGAACTTTCTATTCATCAAAGAATCCTGACTTTAAAAAAAAAAAAACATTAATAATAATCAGAAATGTTTCTTGAGCAGCAAATCACATCAGCATATTATTCCCTCAGGTAGATTTCATGTTTTTTTGCGTGGCTGGATGTTGGACTCATGAACAATAATCATGTTGTTTGAATTCGCCAAAACTGATTTGCCGAAATCAAAACCCGAACAGTGAAAGGGATTTGCCGTTAGCGCGAGTCCGGATCGAACCGGGAGCGACCAGACAGCAGAGGATTCTGTTCGCAAATCAAACAATGATTTGTCCCAAAAGAATGATTCATTCTCAATTTAGAGTTTGTTATTCGTATGATCTGATGCACATGAGGGTGGGCTGTGATTGGATAATGACCGGTGTCATGATCATTCTCTAGTGTCGTGTTGCTGTTGTATCAGTCAGTGGTTAGATCAGCATTGCAGTCAATAAACAGGACAATCGAGGTCACGTACGGGACAAATAAATTAGGCCTAATATACGGGATGTTCCGGCTAATACGGGACAGTTGGCAACCCTAATTTCTAACCACATGTGGTGTGGTCTTTGTTAGCCAGCTATGTAGCCAGCCATGCTCTCAGCAGGTTTCACATAGGAACAGCGTGAATTCTCTTGTTCTCTTTCATCACCTTTTCTGAAAATGTTTTTGCGATCTGAGTGAGTGTTGTCAGGTTTGTTTCATTTCAACCAGAAAGACTCGGGAGATAAAATTATGTAACAAAAGCATTATATTTATTAACAGCCCAGCAAGTAAATATTTATAAAGTTCTTTGGCGTTATCCCTGTCCGTAGCGCACAATCCAAGGGTAGCGGAATCCGCATTTCCTGCCTGAAGACGAAGGCAGGGTCGCATAGACAGCCGACCCCCCGGGAGGTATGGGAAGGGACCATCCTGGTGGTGGTGGGGAGGATAGAGGGGAAGGGACTATCCTGGTGATGGTGGGGAGGATGGAGGTAATTGTTTTGCGTCAGCATCTGCAAACTCATACATGCGTAAGTACCGATCTTTTATACTAGTATTAAGTATTAGAACATGATTGGTTAGATGTGAAGGCAATAAGTGACATAACGATTGAGTCTTCCAGGCAGAACTTACGCTAAATCTTTCATTGACTACTCTTTTTGTCTGGCATACATAGCGCATATTTAATTTTTAGGTGTTTTATAACACTTTCTTACCACCTTAATTCACGTGGCGTGACCACATTTTCTCTTTAATCTCTATTGGTTTCTTTTCTGAAAATGTTTCATTGCAAGTTTAGCACGTGTGGAAGTGTTTTTGATACTGTGCTTAAGTTTATTGAGCACATCAAGCTGCATAATAATAGCGCTAATTACGTATATCAGTGTGGTGTGGCAGAATGCCCAAGAACATACTTTAAACTTACTGCTCTTAAAGCTCACGTGTACAGAGACCACAAAGCAAACAGGCCTCTGAGGAATAGTCAGCTACCATTATGTGATACTCCTATACAATGTGACTTTTGTGCTATAAGGTGTGAATCTTCATCTTTAGTTTGTCATTTGAGGTCACACTTGCGAGAAGGATTACAAGTACGATGTCCATTTAGATGATGTGATAGCAATTTCACTATTTTGTCAAGTTTTGTGTCTCATATTTCTAGGAAACAAAAATGAGTGTTGTGCATGTAGATCCCTGTAATGTAGAAAGGTGCGTTGCCACGGAATCTTTTACTCAGTGTGCACCCTCTGGTCATTCTGATGTTGTTGAGCCAGAAGAGACTCTTGCTGTTGATGAATCCCTCTTTCTGCAAAATATCACACTCTTCTATCTTAAACTTCAGGCTAAACTGCTGTTGTCTGCTACTACAATACAGACTATTATTGAGGGATATCAATATGTCCATGATATCAGTCTGATAAAATTGCTTAATAACTTAAGTGACATACTAACTTTCCTTGGAATCCCAGAGGCCACAATCAATAACATTATGGTGGAACTCAGAAAAGAAGACCTCCTCACTGCCTGTAACAGTGGGCCTTTGAGCACGGACCAGAAAAGAAAGGCCGCTTTTAAAAAACATTTTTAATTATGTTGAGCCTGTACCTCTGTTCTTAGTTAACAATGATAAAGGTAGGTAATAGTTTGCCCAGTATGTACCTGTTCAAGAAACATTGGCTACACTTTTTAAAAGCAAGTCTATTCAACAACAGTATGCAGCAACACGTTCCCAAACAACATCAGAGGGTCTTTTCCAGGACATCAATGCAACCCTTTACTTAAAATGGAGCCATCCTTGCTTGGTCTGATACTCTATCAGGATGCATTCGAAGTTGTCAATCCATTTGGATTTTCAAGATAGAAACATAAAATTGTAGCAGTTTACCTAACTCTGACAGATATTTTGCCTCATAACAGATTCACCACAGATCAAATACAACTTGTTCTCTTGTGCAACGAGCAGGCCTTTAAATATTTTGGGATAGACAAGGTATTTGAGCCTCTCATAAAAAACCTGAAAGCTCTTGAGGAGACTGGTATTGTGATAGGTGATGGGCAAATTGTCAAAGGTCAACTGTGTGCTATCTCAGGTGACAATTTAGGGTCTCACAGTATCAGTCCAGGATACTGTGTTTATGTCCTGTATCAGTCCAGGGGCCTGTTTCAATAAGGAGGGTCAATCAACTCTGAGTTAAAACTTGAACTCTGAGTTGACTTACCCTGAGATGGGAAACTCTGAGTTTTCGGTTTCAGAACAGCTGAAATGAGTAAGTTCAATCAACTCTAAGTTGACTGACTCTGAGTTAAGCGCGTGCACCACAACTATAAAAAGCCATTATCAATGGAGCGCAGATATTATGAGTCACCATGGTAACAGCGCCAGACAAAAAGAGGTCTACATATTTCTCACCAGCAGTACGCAAACATTTTTTTTTTAAGCAACAGGGCAGCAGCGGCGATCGAGAGAGTTAGTTTGGGAAAAAATAGTTGCTTGAGTCAATGCGTAAGTTTACATTTTAATTACTGTTATACAGTGTTGGGTGTCATTACCAAGTAATCTAAATACTGTAATTTAATTAAAGGGATTACTCTTAATTCTTCTGTAATATAAAGTAAAATATGATGTCATTGCATTAAATACTGCATAGACCATAGAACAATTCTGTATAAAACAATAGTGGATTTAACATAACATTTTTAAAAGGTATATTTTTAATGTAACCTTCTCTCTCCACACACGTTGGTCAATTCAAGAATAATTCATGCAATTGTATATTGTTAATTTAAAAGCATTAAAAGTGCAGTTTATTGTCTCTTTTTGTATTGTTCAAGTGGTTGAGGTTGATATGGGATTTATAAAGTAATTAGTAATAAGTAGACCAATACTTTCTAGAGATAGTAATTATTACATTAATCTAATTACACTGTTGAAGATGTCATTTGTAGTTAGTAATTAATAACTATTTTAGAGTAACTTACCCAACTGTTATAATATCAGAGGTGAAACTGGAAGAACAGTACCCAGATAGCATGGTGACATTGATACAATGTTGAGTTTTGATCTAAACCATCATTTTGGTTGAGATTGACATTTCAATGTTTAAAGTGTGCTGGATCAGCATTGACATTTTGATGAAAGCCAACAGCACACATGGGTGGAGACAATGACATTGAACTAACAGTGATTTGTAGTTGATGAGCACAAGATCATTCAGGCGTATATCTGCAGAACACTAGTGGGTGTTTCTCGATCAGTGGGGCGTTTTGAAACCACAATGGACATTTTCAACCGCTTTACCCGATTTGCTGTAATCCACTGTGGGCTTGGTTTAGGGGTGGGCCTTCATGATTTTAGCAAGTCTGTTGAAAAATGGTTGAAAAACATTTACCTGTATTGTAGTTTGAAATTGGCCACTGATTGGTAAACGCCCATTTTGTCTTTGCATGTGCACTTTTCAGTAGTCTAATGCTTCCTCATTAGAGAGAAAACAGGTGTATCCTATACAGACCTCTTGTTTGTTGAATTACCTGACATACTTACACGACTTCTCTAGCAGAGTTTCAAACAATGGTGCATCTACCTTATTTCTCTGTTCCTTTGTTTTGCATGCTTATTTGCGTTTGGTTT
Organism: Gila orcuttii; assembly: GCA_026230005.1. Taxonomy (NCBI): domain Eukaryota; kingdom Metazoa; phylum Chordata; class Actinopteri; order Cypriniformes; family Leuciscidae; genus Gila; species Gila orcuttii. Next base: position 26,457,953 of record JAPDVR010000016.1, on the reverse strand, counting down.
GATTTGTGTTGTTACTCACTGTAATTAGATTACAAAGTTATTAAAGTGTTTGAATAAAGCATCTATTTTTCTACATTCTTAAAAAATGCTTGCTTTAGTAAAGTTTATTAGGAATTTCCTGAATAAAGTTATGTCATTTAACAGATTTCTTAAGGTGCAAGAGACATGAACATGAGCAAGAATGTTAACATAGCCCATGTCTTGTATCGGTCAGTGTTTGCATGCAGAACACATTGCTCCTTTAGTAGGAGTGAAGGCAGATGAAGATGGACAATTAAAGAAGCACCCTCCTGATAATGCTGACATTGATCATACACTGAGTTGTTGTCGACAGCATAATCACCTGACCTGGGACTTGATGATATCCTGTATCTTATCACTGCTTAATCAGGTAATCATTCATATTCCTGAATCTGTATTAAATTTGAGAAATAACTGATTTCCATTCAGTTCAGCTTGTTTCCACTGAAACACACAAAAAAACATCTAGTGTTTATTAAGAAAGTGACTGACTTGGCTATTTTGTGATATTTAAAGAGATTAGGGTGTACATAAGGTGAATCTGCAGCTTTAAAGGGATAGTTCAGCCTGAAATTAAAATTATGTCATCATTTATTTACCCTCAAGTTGTTCCAAACCTGTATGAATGTCTTTCTTCTGCTGCACACAAAAGAAGATAGAGTGAAGGATGTTGGCAACCAGACAGTTGATGTTAGCCATTGACTTCCATGGTATTTATTTCCTACTATGGAAATCAATGGCCACCGTCAACTTTCTGGTTACCGACATTCTTTAAAATATCTTATTTTGTGTTCAAAAGAAGAAAGAAACAGGTTTGGAACAACTTGAGGGTGAGTAAATGATTACAGAATTTTCATTTCGGGTTGAACTATCTCTTTAAAGAAATTTTCATTGAAAAAAACTAAGATCTTTTTTATTCTACAAGATAAAAGTGTTATTTGAATGCTGTAGTTTCACAGAAAATGAACTGAGAAATTTAATGGCTATTATCTCAGAGGTGTTCGTTCCTCTTCATGAAGAGTTTAGCTCCAGCACCTGGAAGTGTTCATTGATTTGATGACCTTGATTATCTGCCTCAGGTGTGTTTAATTAGGGCTGGAGATAAATCCGACACCCCTGCTAGCGCTTTCTTTTGATATTAAAGCATTCATAGAAATAAATAAACAGAATTTTACGATACTATAATCGTAGTTAGAATATTTTGTTTTCAGTGACTTAAAAAAAAAGTGAATCATATTGTGTTTAGTATATTAACATTATTGAATGTGACTATGTATGACAACTGATTTGACTTGTTTTTGAGTAACATCATGCTTTCTTTTTCAGATTTCAGAGAACCCAAAGGAAAAGAGGCAGTAGTCTGATGCAAGACAGATTTTTATAAACCTGAACCGCTGGACCTGTAGTTATGATGACATCAAACTTCTGAAGCCAATTTTATTTTTAAAGGTTGAAATGCTTTTGTCCTATTTCTCCCCCTTTATTTTAAAAAAGAAATGATATTTTAATATATTTGTTGTCATTGACTGATTGAATAAAATAAATTGACTCAACTGCTGGAAAGGTGTCATTTATATTTTAAAAGGTTTTCGACAAATTTTGAAATGGTCAGGAATTTGTTGACGCACCATTAAAGTGTGATTGAAATATTAATGTTGTTTCAACATTAATTGGTACATCAGATGGCAACATTGTTTGACATTCCTTTTCAGTCTTTCAACAAAATGTATTTAGAATCAACATCACATTGTAACATTGATCAAACCATGTTACCAAAGATTATTTTTTGTTAATTTCAGTGTTAATTCAACAGCAGTGATGTAGATTCAACATTATAGTAACGTTGATTCAACAATATTACCATTGATTATTTTTGTTAATTTCAATATTGATTCAACAGCAGTGATGTATAATCAATCATAGTGTAACGTTGATTCAATTGATTTTTTGTTCAACATTATTTCAACATTAACTGAGGGTGCAAGAGTGATGTTGATAAAATATCACTTTGTAATGTTGAATCAATACTATTACCATTGATTTTTGGTTGAATTCCCAACATTATATCAACATTAACTGAGGGTGCAAGAGTGATATTAAAGCAACATTACTTTGTAACGTTAATTCAATGCAATTAGCGTTGACGCATCAACACTGAGTCAACATTGTTTCAATGATTACATGCTATCTGGGTATTTTATTCAACCTAATTTTAATTTTCATGTAGGTGCAATCCTGCAAGCATTAAAAGAACATGGCAGCAGCTGAAAATGAAATATAAAAACATAATTCAGTCAGGTAAGGCTTGAGCATATCATGGATGTAGGCTACCTGACTTTACAAACATTTGACATATTAAATAACTAAATAGCATCCAGTGTCTTGCAGTGCAGCAGCATTTTTGACATAGGTCAAGTTAACACAATTAAATGTTCATTCTCATTTGACTTCTACTCAGCCAACAGAAAGAAGGAAGAGGCTCGCAAAGATGGAGATGAAGATGCAGAGGAGATGGAGATGGAGATGGAGATGCAGAGGAGATGGAGATGGAGATGCAGAGGAGATGGAGATGGAAATGCAGAGGAGATGGAGATGGAGATGCAGGGGAGATGGAGATGCAGATGCAGAGGAGATGGAGATGCAGATGCAGATGCAGATGCAGATGGAGATGGAGATGCAGAGGAGATGGAGATGCAGAGGAGATGGAGATGCAGATGGAGATGCAGATGCAGATGCAGATGCAGAGGAGATGGAGATGGAGATGGAGATGCAGAGGAGATGGAGATGGAGATGCAGAGGAGATGGAGATGGAGATGCAGAGGAGATGGAGATGGAGATGTAGAGGAGATGGAGATGCAGATGCAGAGGAGATGGAGATGGAGATGGAGATGGAGATGCAGATGAGATGGAGATGGAAATGCAGAGGAGATGGAGATGGAGATGCAGAGGAGATGGAGATGGAGATGGAGAGGAGATGCAGATGCAGAGGAGATGGAGATGCAGATGAGATGGAGATGGAGATGCAGAGGAGATGGAGATGCAGAGGAGATGGAGATGTAAAGGAGATGGAGATGCAGAGGAGATGGAGATGGAGATGGAGATGGAGATGCAGATGAGATGGAGATGGAGATGGAGATGCAGAGGAGATGGAGATGGAGATGGAGATGCAGAGGAGATGTAGATGTAGAGGAGATGCAGATGCAGAGGAGATGGAGATGCAGATGAGATGGAGATGGAGATGCAGAGGAGATGGAGATGTAGAGGAGATGGAGATGTAGAAGAGATGGAGATGCAGAGGAGATGGAGATGGAGATGTAGAGGAGATGGAGATGCAGATGCAGAGAAGATGGAGATGGAGACGCAGATGAGATGGAGATGGAGCTGGAGCTGGAGCTGGAGATGGAGATGTAGAGGAGATGGAGATGTAGAGGAGATGGAGATGCAGATGCAGAGGAGATGGAGATGGAGATGGAGATGGAGATGGAGATGGAGATGCAGATGAGATGGAGATGGAGATGCAGAGGGGATGGAGATGGAGATGGAGATGCAGAGGAGATGGAGATGTAGAGGAGATGGAGATCCAGATGAGATGGAGATGCAGAGGAGATGGAGATGGAGATGCAGAGGAGATGGAGATGCAGATGCAGAGGAGATAGAGATGAAGAGGAGATGGAGATGCAGAGGAGATAGAGATGCAGAGGAGATAGAGATGCAGAGGAGATGGAGATGCAGATGCAGAGGAGATGGAGATGGATATGCAGAGGAGATGGAGATGCAGAGGAGATGGAGATGGATATGCAGAGGAGATGGAGATGCAGAGGAGATGGAGATGGAGATGGAGAGGAGATGGAGATGGCCCTGAGCCTGAATGCTGGAAGGCCAATGGCTGAGGGAATTCCTGGAGGGACTTCATCAGAGCCAGTCACTCCCGAAGATTCAAGTGCCTTCATAAAATGTAAAAAGTCTTCATATGTGTTATTTTTTTATAGGCTGTTTTTGATATTTCCATATAATTTACTTTGGGTTGGGTTTTTTGTTGCTCCCAACAGATTCTGATGGTAATATCTGTCTTTTGGAGCCTCCTGTCCCAACAGACCCCAGACAGTTGTAAGTAGCCTATACTCAATACACCAGAAATTATGACAAATCGTATTATAAAATGTGCTTAACCAAATGCTCATCTTCACAGGACGATGGGGATGAAGAAACAGTTTCTGCTGCCTCAGAGAGGCCTACAGAGGAAATGTTAATATTATGTGTCTACACATCAAACAATCTACACATTCACATTTCTTCACATTATTTATGTGGAGTAGCCTATAGAATCTAAGTTTACATCTAAGTATAAACGGATATTCTTATCCCCCCCCCCCCAGATGAACACAGTTCAGTGATTTTCAGTGAATGCCACAGTTTAATTCTGTAGAATTTGTTTAGAACTACATGATGTAACTCTAATCTACTGTATTTTCAGTTGCCAGTTAAGAAGTTATATAGACTTCATCTTATTAAAATAATTATGGAAAAAAACAGCAATGAATAAATGTACCGAAAGAATGAATGAGGTGTTTAAACACTGCTTCCTCTTTAAAAAAGGGGAGGAGACCGAAATAAACTCTGGGTTTACGGAAGTAAACCTGCTCCCGACCAGGTTAGGTTCACAGAGTAAGTTACCATGGAAACTAACTCTGAGTATAAGTTACCTCTCTTTCAGAAACGGGCTTGACTTAACCTGCTTTCTCAGGTTTAACTTACCTCCCATTCTGAAACAGAAAACTCAGAGTTTCCCTCATTTCAGGGTTAACATACTCAGAGTTTTCACTTAACCTCCTTTCTGAAACAGGCCCCTGGACATAAGCAAAATGTAAATAACTCAAAAACATTGCAATATTTTTTTTCTTCTTTCTTGTGTGTGTAGCTCCCAATATTGTACAACATTTTGTACTCCCCATCAAACCCTACTGATGATTTTCCAGTATTCCCTTTGCCACCACAGCCAAGCACTTTCTGCACGGTCCTAACAAAAGATCAGATGAAATACTACAATGCCATGATGGTCTCAAGGTCTGAATCTGAGGCACTGGAGAAACAAACCAGACAACAGAGCATCAACAACATCTGGCATTGTGTCCACTCTCCTCATCTTACTTCATCCTCTATTTAGAGCAGGGGTGTCCAAACTCGGTCCTGGAGGGCCACTGTCCTGAAGAGTTTAGTTCCAACTTGCCTCAACACACCTGCTTGTAAGTTTTTAGCATGCCTAATGACCTTCAACAGCTAATCAAGACCTTGATTAGCTGTTTCAGGTGTGTTTAATTGGGGTTGGAGCTAAACTCTGCAGGACAGTGGCCCTCCAGGACCGAGTTTGGACACCCCTGATTTAGAGAGTATACTGCAGGAAAGCAGACTATAAGCAGCTTGCCACCAGCATGCTGAGGAAGAAGACACTGCAAACCTCAGCAATGAAGAGAGGCCTGGAGCTTGAGCCAGTTGCTGCAGCCCAATACACAGGGGTCACAGGAAATCAAGTGTACATGTGTGGCTTTGTCGTCAATCCCAACACCCGCCATTTAGGTACATCTCCTGACCGGAAAGTCCTTCAGCGTGGCGGCAACAAAAGCTATGGACTTTTAGAAATAAAGTGCCCAGACCAGTACAGCTGCACAGTTTGTAAATACCTCCAAAAGGACAATGGTGACACATACAGTCTCAAACGTAATCATGAGTACTATTACCAAGTTATAGGACAGATGGGAATAACTGGGATGCCATTGTGTGACTTTTTTGTGAAATGTGACAATGACTACCATCTGGAACGCATTCAATTTGATGCAGAAATGTGGGAAAAAATTAAATCTAAACTAGACTGGTTCTTTTTTGAGCATTTCCTACCAGCCCTGTGCAGTTAGACATCACTAATAAAAAACAAAACACATACCCATTTCAGTGACCAGAGTGCTCTTCGCTGTAATGGTATCCTCCATTAATGATTCTGTTGCCATCTCTCCTGTTGTACCCATGTCTTGTAGATCACACCCGACACTGTAAATATGATATATACACATTTGATATTTCCAAAATAATATGCTTAGCAGGCTATACAACATCTGATGAGATTGTAATTTGTAATGTCTAAAAGTGTTTGGCTGTGGAATGATTTCTCAGCTTGTCCAAACTTGCTGGTGAGGCCGTCCACACAAACGTATCCATTTCATACACAATTCTCCAGGTTTCTGGCAGGTTTAGGGAACGGGTGAAATTGTACATTGCCCAGCCTTTCTGGGTACCTTCTGTCTGCGTTGCAAGTCCCATACGAGCACCGTTTCACCATTTTCAAGTTAATCGCCGATGCTAGTCTACTACGCCTGGTTTGTTGGACTGGTTTGTTTGTCGGACAAAAGTCACGGGGGCACATAATATCGGCGCTATGATTGGTCAGATCGCCTGTCAATCAAACTCCCTGCGAAGGGTCAATTGGGCAACAGTGGCAGAAATTCAGAGTGCGGCATTAAGTCAGATTCTCCTTTTAACCAACTATCCTTTCAAGTTTGCCAGCATGGGCTGCCCCCATGTCTTGGAAATGACCTGTTTGAAGGCATTTTTTTTCGAGTGACCTTGCTTTGTTTATTGGTTGTTTAGTTGAGGATAAACATTTCAGTTATCTACATCTCAACACGTGCATAGATCAGTTCAAGGATCAGGGGAATGATGCCCACGACAAACCAGCTGATGTTTCACCAGGTAGCAATAAACTTACTGGACATGCAGCCCAGAACTGGTGTTTCCTTCGTTTGCTACCCCTCCTGGTGGGAGAAAGGATTAAGAATCCATGTGACAATGCTGTTTGACAACTTGTGCTGCAGCTTAGAGAAATTGTAGAACTCATTTGTGCACCAGCAATCACAACAGATCAGGTCGCTTATCTTAAAATACTTATTGAGGATTACATATACTTTCGAAGTCAGCACTTTCCTGATGAGCCCCTGAAGCCCAAACACCACTATCTGCTTCATTATCCACAGTTAATTACAGAGTTTGGCCCCCTAATTCGCCTTTGGACTCTCAGGTTTGAGAGTAAGCACTCTTTCTTCTAGAGATGGGCTAGAAAGTTACACAATTTCAAAAATATCTGCAAGACAGTTGCCGGGCGACACCAGCTCTTCCAAGCCTATTTGAGTGCAGGCGAAATGTTCCATTCGAGTGTGTTATTTGATAAGGGCACAGCATTCTATGTAAATGACTACAGTGACAATGTCAGAAAAGCCGTTGTTGGTTTGAATTTGGAATTTAAAGATACAATAGCATCTCATGCGGTGACAGTGAAGGGCACTTCATACAAAAAGGGCAAGCATATCTTGTTGGGGAAAACTGAAGAAGAATTGGAGGTTGGCAAGATAGAGCTGGTCATTGTTCACCATGGTCTATTGTGTATTAGGGACAGCCCAAGAGCAGTTTGTTTGTGTGAGGCATGATAATCTGCTTGATTATTATCCTTTGCCAGCCTATGAGATGTGTGATATGCCAATAATCTCTCTCCATCACTCCTTTGCAGAAACATACTAATACAATGATTGCCGCATCAGAGGATATCAGCAAGGCTGTCCTGGCTGCTCTTCCAGGGCTCCCCCAGATACTTTGGCATCCTTGATGCCTGGAGAGCCTTGGTGTGCAGAGCAGAGAGGACATCTACTATTTGAAGGAAGATGATTTTCTGATTGATTTTCTGATGATTTTCATCTACCTCCACCCAATCCAGTGCAGAACGCTCATTTGTGCCTTTACACCAAAAGGTAATGGTTCTGTTAATATATCCAGTAGAGGGAGATTCAGTTACACGTAAAGAACAAAAAGTGGTTACAAGTTATGTTACCTATTCAATGAAATATTGTGGGAGAGGGACATGTTTATTGACATAAGAGTGAAGTCCAGCCAGTCTTTGAGGATATTTTCTCCATTTTATTTAAATAATTGCATACAATTTTTATATTTCGTCTTTAGGGTTGAACAAATTTTCTCTTGTTTTGCAAGCTTTTTTCTAGTTAGAAATAGCCTAATGTAGCTACCATTCTACAACAGATTTCACTTTCTGCAAGTTCAGACTAGCAGCAATGGAAAATTTTAAAATAAATTAAAAAATTAATGTAAATGTTTTTGATTCAAGTAGAAAATATCATAGTGGGTGTTAAAATACAACATTTGTGTGTCTGGATCATAGGGTGCTAATGATCAAAATATTTTATCCAGATTTCTCTTCAGCCCTGTCTCCCCAAGGAAGTCCAGATCCCTCCTCAGCCCTGTCTCCTCTGGGAAGTCCACAAACCTCCTCAAACCTGTGTTACCCAGGTACGCCCAGCACACTCAACGCCAGAGGATGATGTCTGCCATCAGCACACACCATGGCCTGTGAATTTTAAAATAAATGGGAGAAGATGCCTTCAGAGGTACAGTCAGCTATCGCAAATTCAACTAGACCAAATCCAGCAGCGAGAAGAGCAATGGTCAGAAGTCTTGTTGATCAAATGAGAGAGCACAATGCTAAACCAAAAAGAGGGTTCTGTGCGCAGGTCGCCAGTGAAATAGTTTGGAAGTACCCCCAATGCTTTGGTGATGTGAATGGTGATGATAATGTAGCTGCAGCTTCTCTTCTACAGCAACTCAAAACTAGAATCGAGCATGTAAATAGAAATAACACCATGGTACGGCTCAGACAGAAATGGCCCTCTATTCCAGGAGTGACAAGTCAGGAAAGAAGTCCCATGGACCAATATGGTTGTGTTTCGGTGGCAACCCGAAGAACTCCCAGCTGGGGAGACAGAGGAAAGCTTGCAAGAGATGAAAAAGCAAATGCTGCAGCTGTATGCCCAAGTTGTTATGGCAGGAGCGGAGAGAGGAGGGCTCCAGAGATGGCATGAAAATACTTACATTCTCCAGCGCCGTGATCTCAATGCTGATCCTTCACTCAGAATATCCAAAATCAAGGACGACTGGCCATTTCTGTTTTCCCTGAAGGGCCTGTTCTCTCACAGCTGACTGGTATTTACATTCTGGAGAAGCCAGCAGCCTAGGAAGCGTATTGCATTCACTTGAGGAAAAAAAATCTACTCTGTTTTTCTGAATTAATGAGTTCATTATCTCAGAATTACGAGATAATTTTTCATGGAAAAATGTTTTTGCTCTGTTTTTCTGAATTAAAGAGTTAATTATCTCAGAATTACGAGATAATTTTTCATGAAAAAAAAAATGTTTTTGCTCTGTTTTTCTGAATTAATGACTTAATTATCTCAAAATGATGAGATAATTTTTCATAAAAAAAATATTTTGTTCTGTTTTTCTGAATTAATGGGATCCCTACGGAGCTCGTTGTCTAGGTTACTGTGATTGTAAATAGGTGTCGTTTGTGTTTTAACAACGTTTAGCTCAAGAATATTGATCCGGGAAGTTCGAATAGCCTATGTGAATATTGCCAACTTCACTGAACTCCTTGAGTTAAGCACTGACCGCATTTCTTTATATTTGAGTCCAAGTTCAAACACTATAAAACGCTCCATTAACGTACGGATCTCTGAAACACTGCCAGCGGGACATTAAACAGGAAGTGTCTGTCCGAGCTCACAACAGGTTTTGCGTGGGAACGCAAATATCTTTGCGAGGGAACGCAAAAGTTTTGCGTGGGAACGCAAATAACTTTGCAAGGGAACGCAAACATTTTGCGTGGGAACGCAAATATCTTTGCGAGGGAACGCAAGTTTTGCGAGGGAATGCAAAGTTTCTCGGGGGAACGCAAAAGTTTCGGGAAAAAAAAATCTCCCATCCTAATTTTTTTTCCACCATCACGTCCCTTTATGGGCTACGTACGTAATAATTCAGGAAAACAGAGCAAATACATTTTATTTCAAGAAAAAAATATCTCATAATTTTGAGATAATTAAGTCATTCATTCAGAAAAACAGAGCAAAAACTTTTTTTCCATGAAAAATTATCTCATAATTCTGAGATAATTAACTCATTAATTCAGAAAAAAAGAGTAGATTTTTTTTTCCTCAAGCGAATGCAATACGCTTCCGTAGCAGCCATTGAGCAAAGAAGCAAGACTATAATTGAGTCCTTCAAACAACACAAGACAACAGGTGTGGGTGAAGTCTTGGATGCCGATGAAGAAGAGAATGGCAGCAAGGCCATCTGCATTCTACTTTGCCTACTTGCCCACTTTAAAGAGAATGGCATCTATATCATAAGGCTGATGTGAGTATAACTTGCACCTACACACACACACACACACACACACACACACACACACACACACACACACACACACACACTTGCTTGTTCTCTCTTCCAACAGTTATTTTGTAAATTGCTCCTGCAATACTATTGTGTGTCCTCCACACAGACTATCTATTCCAAATTATTCTAATATTCCATAGACAGTCTGAAATCCGTTGACTAGCTAACGTTGTCTTACTGTATTACGATTGCATAGCATATTAAAAACATTAGCCATTTTTTTTTCATTCTGTGTTGAGTGGACCATTTTGTTTGTCTCAAATTATATGTGGCTGGCTTGCAGACTGTATGGAATATTAAAATAATAATAGATTTGTAATTGGTATTTGTTGTGTAATTGATAATACATTTTGTAATGTTTACAATTTTTATTCCCTACTCCCTAGCCCTCTGTCACAGCGGCTGACATTCAGAGAGAGACCCGACCAGGCACACCTTGCTTAACTGTGCAAGGTACGTATATTCTTCCCTTAATTTTTTAAAGGAGTAGCTCACTTTTAAAGGAAAATTACCCCATGATTTACTCACCTTCAACCCATCCTAGGTGTATATGACTTTCTTCTTTCAGGCGAATACAATCTGAGTTATATAAAAAAAAACACCCTGACACTTCCGAGCTTTATAATGGCAGTGAATTGCACCATCAGTTTGAAGCTTAGTGGATCCATCCATCATAAAATAACTCCACACGGCTCTGGGGGGTTAATAAAAGCCTTCTGAAGCGAAGAGTTTGTGTAAGAAAAATATCCATATTTAAAGCAACACCAAAGCACTTTTCCTCTTCGTTCCCCCTACAGGTTGGAAGCCGAATTGTCCATTACCGCTGTCGTAAATAATTTAGCCTATCGCAGCCTACCGTCGCACGCAAGCTATTTGTTTATCCAGCACCGGCTTTGGAAATAACGATCTCCACAGACAAGGTAGAGTATGTTGCATGATTTTCTGAAAGTATGATGTATTGCGACATCAGAAACGAAAAAAATAAATAAATAATGACATTCCTTTCATCTTGTAGCCTCCTTCAGCTCTCGACAACGAGTGTAAGCCGGTCCAATGTTCACTCTAGTTTGACCTCTTTCTCTATCATGCACCCGTTTTCTTTTCTTCTCCTCTGACATCATACTCTTCCTTTTATTTGTAGAATCCTTCATGATGACAATTCAAAAGCTACCTGGCTGCTAGGTATCTTCCATTTATATGTACCCGCCGAGTACGCTCCACCCAGAGCCTTGATCCACCTATCGGCTATTGTAACGCTAAGTCAGATTTGTAGTTTCTTATGTCTCATTCGAACTACAGATCCACTACCCGATCTGGCAAACTTGCATAGTGGGGTTATAGCCGATAGAGAGCCGCAAAGTGAATGCAGAAGTGCCGTTCACCCTGTTATGAGTTGATGAACCACTGAAACGATATTGGAAACATTTTTTTCCCATATTTAACACTATATATTCTAGCTTAAATTCTAGCTACCGGCCAAGTGGCCATACGCAGTCTACTTGCATTCAAAGCGCAACTTACAACTATGACGTCAGAAGTAGCATAGTGCATCATAGTGTAGCGTAAATATCAGCATTACTCGCATAAGTTTCGATTTAGAGTAAAATCCTTTGTTTGGTCGGAAGCTAGTTATTTTACTTTGTGTTAGAAAAAGATTCATATTTAAAACTTTACAAACTAATTGATTTGCTTCAGAAGGCCTTTATTAACCTCCGGAGCCGTGTGGAACACTTTTATGATGGATAGATGCACTATTTTGAGCTTCAAACTGATGGTTGCAATCCATTGCCATTATAAAGCTCAGAAGCATCGGGTGTTTATTAATATAACTTAGATTGTATTTGTCTGAAAGAAGAATGTCATATACACCTAGGATGTGTCACGATCCACACACGGGAAACAGAGATCCAATTGCAGTTTTATTTAAAGGGTAATCCGTACTCACAAACTAGTCCAGGCAAGGGTCAAATCCAAAAGGCAATCCAAAAACAAGAAAACAAACAAGAACAGGCAAAAACAGGCTACCAGAAGTGGTGTGACAATATACAAGGACTCCGTGACAAACACTGAAACAGACAGGGTATATATACACAAGTGCAAACAAGGTGACGAGAAACAGCTGTAATGCAATGAACAAGCAGTGACAGACAGGATCATGGGAAGTGTAGTGAGAATGCATAGACACCGTGAAAACTGAGGACCTCTAGTGTTTTACCCAGGGAACAACCAGACACTGTGACATAACCCCCCCTCTACGGAGCGGCTACCAGACGCTCCAAGACACCACACAAAACAAGAGTCCAGGAGGGAGGTGGAACGGTGGAGGACCAGGGGGAGGGATGGTGGGCCAGGTCCATGAAAGGGAACAGAAACAGGGGGTGATGGTTTAGCCGGCGGCCAGGGCAAAGCGGACAGTCCATCGGGCGGCCAGGGCGAAGCAGACGACCCCTCGGGCGGCCAGGGCGGTGAAGACCCCTCGGGCGGCCAGGGCGGTGAAGACCCCTCGGGCGGCCAGGGCGGTGAAGACCCCTCGGGCGGCCAGGGCGGTGAAGACCCCTCGGGCGGCCAGGGCGGTGAAGACCCCTCGGGCGGCCAGGGCTCAGGAACAGACACTGGCTCCGGCTCAGGAACAGACACTGGCTCCGGCTCAGGAACAGACACTGGCTCCGGCTCAGGAACAGACACTGGCTCCGGCTCAGGAACAGACACTGGCTCCGGCTCAGGAACAGACACTGGCTCCGGCTCAGGAACAGACACTGGCTCCGGCTCAGGAACAGACACTGGCTCCGGCTCAGGAACAGACACTGGCTCCGGCTCAGGAACAGACACTGGCTCCGGCTCAGGAACAGACACTGGCTCCGGCTCAGGAACAGACACTGGCTCCGGCTCAGGAACAGACACTGGCTCCGGCTCAGGAACAGACACTGGCTCCGGCTCAGGAACAGACACTGGCTCCGGCTCAGGAACAGACACTGGCTCCGGCTCAGGAACAGACACTGGCTCCGGCTCAGGAACAGACACTGGCTCCGGCTCAGGAACAGACACCAAAACTGTAACAGCCACAAGAACAGACACAAACACAGAAACAAACACTGGCTCTGGAACAGACACTGGCTCTGGAACAGACACTGGCTCCAGTTCTGGAACAGGCACTGGCTCTGCCTCCGGTTCTGGAATGGGCACAGGCTCTGCCTCCGGTTCTGGAACGGGCACAGGCTCTGCCTCCGGTTCTGGAACGGGCACAGGCTCTGCCTCCGGTTCTGGAACGGGCACAGGCTCTGCCTCCGGAACGAGCACTGGCTCTGCCCCCGGCTCTGGAACGGACACTGGCTCCGGCCCTGGAACAGGAGACACGGGCATGTCCAGGATCTGAGCCAGACGCTTCAGATAGTCCAGGTCCATGAAGGCAGACGGCACTGGCTCTGCCTCCATCTCTGGAACGGGTACTGGCTCTGGAACAGGCACTGTTCTGACTGGGCAGACGTGACGTGAACAGTCTCTGACTGGGCAGACGTGACGTGAACAGTCTCTGACTGGGCAGACGTGACGTGAACAGTCTCTGACTGGGCAGACGTGACGTGAACAGTCTCTGACTGGGCAGATGGAGTGTGAACAGTCTCTGAATCGGCAGAAGTGACGGTAGACGTCTCTTTCTTCCTCCTCCTCCGCCTTCGGACCACCGGACTCGGGACCCCCGGACTCGGGACCAACGGACTCTGGACCACCGGACTCGGGACCACCGGAACTGGGACCACCGGACTCGTGACGGCGTCGGCATGGCGAGGCTCCAATGCATCCCACTGACTCCGATGCTCAAGGTATCTGGTAAAACTCCAAAAGTCCAAGACTTCCAGACCCTTCATTTCCCACCCCGGCAATGGGTCATCAAGACAGGTATTAAAAATGTCTTTTAATGCTGCCTCACTGTATCCCATTCCCCTTGAGAGCGTCCAAAATGACTGGGCTATGCAACCCACCGGCAGGCATTGCTGACGAAAGCTCATCAAATTTTGGACACGGCCCATCCTCTCTTTCTCCGTGGTAGGAGGGAGGATACGGTACCCCATCATGCTGGATCTCTAGTGACGGAGTCCTTCTGTCACGATCCACACACGGGAAACAGAGATCCAATTGCAGTTTTATTTAAAGGGTAATCCGTACTCACAAACTAGTCCAGGCAAGGGTCAAATCCAAAAACAAGAAAACAAACAAGAACAGGCAAAAACAGGCTACCAGAAGTGGTGTGACAATATACAAGGACTCCGTGACAAACACTGAAACAGACAGGGTATATATACACAAGTGCAAACAAGGTGACGAGAAACAGCTGTAATGCAATGAACAATCAGTGACAGACAGGATCATGGGAAGTGTAGTGAGAATGCATAGACACCGTGAAAACTGAGGACCTCTAGTGTTTTACCCAGGGAACAACCAGACACTGTGACAGGATGCCTTGAGGGTGAGTAAATAATGGTGTAATTTTCATTTTAAAGTGAACTCCTTTAAGGTTTATTACAGGCCTTAAGGTTTTCCGGCACTGTGCCGGAAATTAGGTGCATGTCCATTGTAATTATTCGAAAAATAATTATGAGGTGAAATCAAAATATTGAGACTGTGAATATAAAAAGCTAAAATATAGGCCTACCTGATTTAATTTTGGCCACTATCCCATTTCAAGTCTCCTTGTCCAGTGATACACAGCTCCCAGTGCTTCTGCTTCAGTTAAAACACTCTCTGGAACGTGTTATTTACGAGTATCTAAGAGTATCCAGCGTGCTTCAACATGACAAATAGCAAGGCTTCCAGGGAGCGTTCCAGCCGAGCCAGATGCGCTGAGAACTGTGTATCACTGCAACAAGAGGTCTACTTTAAAGGGGATAGCTGGCAAATTTAAGTGGGGTACATTTTTTGATTTTATAGGCACACTGAGCTTTTTTTTATTGCACCCTGAACATATTTCAGGCACAGAAAGTTTCCTTGCTTTAAGCCCTGTCAATAGTTGTTACATGGATATATTTGTCAAAGAAACTAAATATTGTAATTCAACATGAGCCTTTTGCATCCATAAAAAACCTAGTCTAAATAAGCAGAAACCATACCATAACTTTGTCTTCCAAATTGGTACTTTCACTTATCATGCCAATACTGCAATTCGTGTGTGTGTGTGTGTGTGTGTGTGTGTGTGTGTGTGTGTGTGTTTATGTAGTGTAGCTTTCTAGTGCTTTTTTAGTTATCATATTGTGTTAATGCATTTCAGAAGAGACGCTAAGCACAGACAAATGGATGATGTCCATGGAAGGAAAAATTGTCAAAACTTATTTCCACCAGTAAGCTGGTGTGTGGTGGGCGTTCTGGTGCAATATGGCTCCTGTTGCATCATCCAGGTGATGCTGCACATTGGTGGTGGTTGAGGAGATTCCCCCTTCCATATGTAAAGTGCTTTGAGTACCCAGAAAAGCGCTATATAAATGTAACGAATTATTAATTATTATTAAAAATCCTGTATATTACTTGCTGTAAATTTAATACAGTTAGTTGCCAGGAATTTCCTGTAAAATTACAATACATTTTTAACAGTGTATATTAGTACAGATATTGGCATTGTACCCATGACCTTGGTTTTGCTAACACCCTTACAGGAACTACAGCCAAGCTACAGGAACTGTCAACAAACCATGCATGCAGTGACGTTACAAAAGACTTACATGACAAACATGCCAAAGCTTCAGGAACACATAGTACATACAACAGCTCTTCAGTGGACAATATTACGACATTCAAGATAAACAGAAAGCATGTCATTGTTGTGGCAAATAAACAATAAAAATTCTGAATAAGAGACAGATATACTAATTGTCTTTGATGAGGTTTATTTTCTTGCAAGAAAAGGTCAGCAGCCATGACAGTGAGGGTAGGGCATCCTTCCTCTTTTATAGTCTTGACTCTCAGAATGTTATCTCTCTAGGCCAATGATGGCATTTTCAACCATATGTGGAACATTCTTAGACTTATTCATCATATTTTATCCTTGACGGAGGCCCTCCTGTCACGTACCAACACCATTTTAACATTCCAATACAATTCCATATTAGAATAAGGATTATGTCTGCTCTTTTACTGTCATATGATGGTCACACAGATCATAACATTTCTTCCACATCATAACAACAGGTGAAGATTCAGAGGCAACAATAGCCCACGTCATGTTAAAATAGTGAAATCATAGAGAAGCCACTCTAAAATCATTGAAATGCCTCTGTTCACTACTGAAATGCCCTCTTCCTTCCTAATCATCATGAAAGCAAAGCCATCACTTAACTTTTTGAAAGTATATGCATACGTTATTCTCCATTATCACAGAGTCCATGGAATCCCCTTTTCAATTAGTCCTAAAACAAAACTTTGTTCCAAACAATCTATCCTGTGGTAAAGTTCATATCTAAACCCATTATGCATCCACTGTACAATGAAATCAGGGGTGTTCAGGAAACCCATTTAGACATTGTAATTAAAATTTGATGACTCTAGTGTAGAAACATTATCATATCATATAATCATAATTAGAAAATAAAAAGTAATAACTGGGACAATTTTAAGAAATACAAGGTATGGAGACGCAATACGGTGAGAAGAAAACACCGGTTTATTGCAGTGTTAATGTCACAGGTCGGGGCGGACTCGGATGACCAACCGCCCCTGACTCAAGACACCACCGCGAGGAGCCAACACCACAGGTACGCAACGGAATGGACCAGACAGAGGCAAAGGTAAATTTCAAGGAATAACAATCTTCATTAAGCAATGTATTTATGGAAGTAAAGAAAAGGATGGTAACAGTCACTGGGCCTTTTCCCCGGAACAGCTGGGCAGATCGAGGGCTCCTTCCCCGGAATGTTACACACTCCACGGCCCCGACGGTAGAGAGACAGGTAAACACTCTTCTTCCAGCGATAACTACACACTTCGGGGCTCAGAAGGTAAGTAACCAGGTAAGCACTCCTTTTCCAGCGATAGCTGCACACTTCGGGGCTCAGAAGGCAAGTAACCAGGTAAGCACTCCTTTTCCAGCGATAGCTGGACACTTCGGGGCTCAGAAGGCAAGTAGACAGGTAAGGATTCTTCACAATACAAAGTATTTTCATCAGTTTACAGGAATGAGACAACGATTTAAAGCTTCATTCACCAGCGAAGCTGCATACTTCCAGACTCGGACAGTAAGTGGAACAGGTAAGGATTCTTCACAGTACAAAGTACTTTCGTCGGTTCACAGTAGTGAGACAGTGGTTTAAAAGCTTACTTCACCAGCAATGCTGCATACTTCCAGACTCAAACAATAAGGAGAACAAGTAAGGATCTTCACAGTACAGGCTGCTTTTCAGCTCAGCTGTATCACTCTAGACTTCTGATGGAGAACAGATATAGTAACAACTTTCCACAAATGTGTACGCATGGGTTGGGGCCACTTCTCAGCAAAAGCACACCACACTCGTGTTCACTTCAATTCCACAGCCATAAATCAATGTGTATCAATAAGGCAAAAGCACTGCAATTCACTCACACGGAAGGGCTGTTCAGCGGCCTCAATCTGTTTGTTACACTCACGTGGGGGATATTAAATCTTCAGTTCCTCCTCAACACACTCTGAAACACATAGCTTCTCCAACAATCAGTTCCACACTCACTGCATCCTCTTCAAACTGTTTAAATGTTCGCAAGATGAAATCAATCCACTTATCTTGCTCTCTCTCCTCCCAGTGCAGATTCGATCGATAACTCCGTCCAGCAGATTTCGTACAGACGATCACTCTGATCCAGCAGCTTCAATGGGCGGCTTCCACACCCAGACAGTTTCCCAGAATAAGCTTGTGACCACCACTGCTCCGAGAAACCCAGAACCACAGAACAGCACGGGACCAACAACGGACCAACGACCACAAACAACGACCTCAGACGTTCCCTGAATAGCCCTTTTATCTATGGCTTATGAAGCAAACAGCCCGTGTAAACGCCGCTCCTCTCTCTCTCTCGCACCTGTAGTGCATTAGCGCTAATCAGGCCGGGCAATGATTCTGCCACACCCGGAACCGGAGTGGGCTGTGTCGCACACAAATCGTTCCCTCGGGAAACTCGTGACTCCTCAAGGGGTTCCGCTCACTAAGCGTTTTTGTCACCCGTGACATCCCCCCCTGCCAATCGGTTCTAGTCCCTAGAACCGGTGTTCCTCAATTCCATTCACCATACCTCTCAGGTGGCTGTCCTGCTGAGATCGCCGGGGTGGCGAGGGCGGAGCCACTCTTGCTTCCACTTCAGGGTCCCTCGGGACCACAGCCCACCCTACCATGGGTACCTCTGGGGCAGGTGGCACACTTGGGGCCTCAGCCGCGAACTGCGGATAGTTCTGACATGGACGGAGCAGGTTTCGATGGAGCACCCGTATCGGTCCTGGTTTCCCCTCGGGCCGTACAGAGTAAACTGGAGCATCAGGCCCTTGTCGTCGTTCCACCACATATGGCGTTGACTCCCAGCGATCGCTGAGCTTCCCCTTCCCTGAGCGCCGATTGTCCCTTACCAGCACTCGCTCCCCAGGTAACAAAGGGGCCTCTCGGGCAGTCCGGTCGTACAGCCGCTTGTTCTTGGCGGCTGCTGCACTCAGATGATCTGAGACTCATTGGTAGGCATTAAGCAGTTGGTGGTGGTGCCGATTCATACTCTCTTTCTGCAGCCTCGGTCCCCAGGAGCAAGTCCACAGGCAAGCGGAGATGGCGCCCAAACATAAGGTAGGAAGGAGCATACCCGGTGATACTGTGCACACTATTGTTATAGGCTTGCAACAGTGAGGGAAGACTCTTGGCCCATTGGCCCTGTTGCTCACTCTCAAGGGTCCCCAATAACCCCAGCAGGGTCTGGTTGAATCTTTCACACCCCCCGTTACCCTGAGGGTGGTATGAGGTCGTATGGGTCTTCCGGCACCCATAAAGGTGGCTCAGCTCTTGGATGACCCGGGACTCGAAATTTGGACCTTGGTCTGAGTGTAGGGTCTCCGGGCAGCCAAAAGGTTGTATCACTGCCCTCCAAAGAGCGCTGGCTGTGGTAACTGCCGTCTGATCTACAGTGGGGACGGCCCAGGCGTATTTAGTAAATAGGTCGGTCATCACCAGAATATTTTGGAATCGGTCCGTCGGGTGACCTAGAGTCAGGAAGTCGATTCCTACGATGTGCAGAGGTGCTTTAGGTCGCAGGGGGACCAATGGGGCTCGGACTTCCTTCCTGCGTTTGAACAACGTACACCGTGGACAATTCTGAACGAACTCCTCAACTTTCCTTTCCATCCTAGGCCAGTGGAAATACCTCCTCAGCAGTGACAGTGTCCTCTCTTGGCCCTGATGGCCAGTATGGGTGTGGTATGCAGTCAATAGCTCTGAGACTTGGCCCTCCGGTACAACCACCTGGTGTACGGTCTCCTGTGTTCGGGGATCCCGCCTCGAACGGCAGATTACTCCTTCTCTGAGTCGCAGCCTCTTCCACTGCCTCAGAAGCTGTTGTACTCCCACCGTCTGCGTCCGCCTTTCCTCTGCCCTTGGCATGTTTCCCCGTCGGAGGTACGACATAATCCGACACAGGTCTGCATCTCCCTGCTGCAGCCCTCTCCACCGTCCGGGGTCCCACCCCCAACTGGACGGAACAGGACCCAGGGCCCCGGGAGCTTCCACCACAGCCACCAGCAACTCGTCTTCGGGACCAGAGGTACAAACAGGTGTTTGTTCGTTCTTCCGGGTGATTGGGAGTCTGGACTGGGCGTCTGAGTTTACGTGTTCTCTGCCGGGTCGGTATTTAAGCTGGTAGTCATAATTTGCTAGCTGTGCCACCCAGCGCTGCTCTACTGCCCCCAACTTGGCGGTCTGCAAGTGTACTAAGGGATTGTTATCCGTAATCACCGTCACCTTGGCTCCCCACAGGTAGTCTTTGAACTTCTCCGTCATGGCCCACTTCATCGCCAGTAGTTCAGTTTTGAAGGAACTGTAATTTGCCGCTTTCCACTCTGCGGGATGTAAACTTCGACTTGCGTATGCAATCACTCTCTCCACTCCTTGGTGTTCTTGGGCCAACACGGCCCCCAATCCTGCTTTGCTGGCGTCGGTGTACAGGAGGAACGGCTGGGTGAAGTCTGCGTAGGCCAAGATAGGGGCCCTCAGAAGTTCCTGCTTAAGGTTCTGGAAAGCGGTCTCACAGGTGGAATCCCAGTGTACTGAAGGGGAGCCTTTACCACGGGTGCATCCGGTACCAGCCATGAGTTGGTTCAATGGCTTAGCAAGCCCAGAGAATCCCTTTATAAAGCGTCGATAATATCCCACGAACCCCAGGAACGACCGCACCTGTCTCACTGTCCGGGGTGGCTCCCATCCCTGGACCGCTGCCACTTTCTCCGGGTCGGGGGATATCCCTGCAGCACTGACACGATGCCCCAAAAACTGCACTTCTTTCCGCAGTAACTGGCATTTGTCTGGCCTAAGCTTCAGCCCATATTTCTCCATGGCCCTGAACACTTCTTCTAGATGATGTAGGTGGGTGTGGAAATCAGAGGAGAAGACGATCACATCGTCTAGGTAGACCAGCGTTGAGTCGACTAGTTGTCCTCCTAGGCAGCGCTGCATCAAGCGTTGAAAAGTCGCAGGAGCGTTGCACAAGCCGAACGGCATACGGTCCCATTCAAATAACCCAAACGGGGTGGTGAAAGCTGTCTTCTCTCTATCTCGGTCGTCTACCTGCACCTGCCAGTATCCACTCGCTAGGTCCAATGTTGAGTACCACACCGCTTGGGTGAGACTGGGGAGCGAGTCCTCAATCCGTGGCAATGGGAATGCATCTTTCTTCGTTACGCTGTTAAGTTTGCGGTAGTCAACACAGAACCTCCAAGCTCCCGTCTTCTTCTGAACCAGAACGATTGGCGCCGCCCACGGACTACTGCTCTCTCGAATGATTCCTCCCTCCAGCATCCCTTTCAACAGAGAGCGGACCTCAGCATAGAGGGTGGGTGGCACCGGACGGGACCGCTCTCAGCTAGGCGTCGCCTCACCGGTACGTATTTGATGCTTCACTACCCCTGTGCAGCCATAGTCTTCTTCGTTGGTCGAGAACACATGTTGCCATTTTCTGAAGAGCTCCTGGAGCTGTAACACTTGTTCCTCTTCCAGATTCTCACCCTTCAGGGACTCTCCCATCAAATGGGTCAGCACCCCTCCTCCCACAGGGCCCGGTTCTGCCTCAACTGGGCAGACGGCGACTTCTACCACCGCAGAGCTCACCTGCCTGAAGCAGAAATCCTGATGCTCATGCACCTGGACAGGACGTACCAAGGAAACTCGGACCAGACGTTGGTGTCGACGAAGGAGCACGGGGTAAGGATTGGCGTTCCGTACTTTCACTGAGACTCGCCCTCGGTGAATGACCGCCAGCCCGTGAGCCACTTCAATGGGCTGACAATCCTCATGAGGCTCTACCAGAACACAGGTACCTGACCCACGGGGTCCTGCGGGTACTCGGACCCAAAGAACGGTCTCACTCTGGGCTGGGATGGACAAAGCGTATCGACAGGCAACTCGACCGATGTCTTCTCTCTCTTCCATGTGACTAGCCGCGTGCACTATTCGGCAATCGGCCAGAATTCGATCCCAGTCCTGCTTCGCCGGTGACGGAGACGTCCGAGCCGGCCGACCCCGAAACAATTCCTCCCAGCAATCCAGTATAACGTTCATCCCTGAAAGTGCTCGATGGATGCCCAAGCAATGATCTCGGACGATAACGACCCCTTTTTGTTGGACGGGGACCCCTCGGACAAGAAAGTCTACCACAATGTACCCAGTCCAGACCATTGGCCCCCCGTAAAGTCAGCCTGGAAGCTTCCGTTGCTTGGAGCCGATGATCTGCGAACAACTCCTGTACCAGGCTCTCCGAGAATAGTGTGACTTGAGAACCTGTGTCGACCAGACAATCTATCGTGACTCCATTAGCTTGAACTTCCACGGTGGGACAACGCCCAACCCAGTCATCTCGTGAAACAGGAACAGAAGGAGGGTCATACAAAGGGGTCCCGGCAGTGTTTACTTGACCCACAGTGGCCGGTGAGACTAAAAACCCCCTTGAGAACCCCGACGGAGCCCACACTGGCGACTGATATGTCCCGGGTCTCCGCAATTGATGCAGATAGGCCTTCCTTGGTCATCCCACTGGAACCGGGGGCCCACAGGACGTAGGGGGCGGCGCACAGGACCTCGCCCCTCCTCCGAATACAACCTCCCTCTCACCACTGATCCGCCCTCGACTCGACCTCGACGAAGTTCACTCAGCAGGTTCTGAGATAGTTCCGCCATCTGTCCCTTGACATCCTCTAACAGTTCAGTTCTCAATTTCTGCTTCCAATCGCTCGGTTCGACAGGCGCGGGTCCACTGGCACTACTTGCTGCCACACAAACCGGTGTACGAGTCATCTCTCCCTGATCCAGTTCCAACGCCAAGGCCTCTTGTCTCAGAGCCTCGAAGGTCATAGTGGGGTCTCGTCGAAGCTGGAGTCGTATACCCTGACGTACCGGCCCTTCACGCAGCCCCATGACAAATTGGTCTCGTAACAAGACATCCCCTTCACCCAGTCCATGGTCCTGTCGTCCCTTCAGCCGGCCAAACTGCTCCCGCAATTTCAAGGAGTATGTCCGAAGTGTCTGCTTAGGCCCCTGTTGATAATTAAAGAACTGGGCACGAAGAGTGGCCACTGGGGTAGAGTCTCCATATAATCCGAACAAGAAATCGAAGATAGTTTTCGCAGTAGCCCGCGTGGCTTCCGATGCAGCCAGCACTTCCCTTTTGGCTTCTCCTTCCAAAGACCCCAACACGAACTGTACTCTCTGTGATGCACTCAGTCCCTGTAATCCAGCCAGATACTCCATCTGCGCCTTCCAGTCATGCAAGCCCAACTCCGATCCTGGTCCTCCATAGCGCTGTGCCCAGGGAGCTCCCATGAAGATTGGCATGACTTGTGGACGAGCCGCTGGTGCCTCTTCGTCCGCCATCGCGTACCTGTGGCCGCTACAACTCACGGTGTGTATCCTGCCGACTACGCCACTTTGATGTCACAGGTCGGGGCGGACTCGGATGACCAACCGCCCCTGACTCCAGACACCACCGCGAGGAGCCAACACCACAGGTACGCAACAGAATAGACCAGACAGAGGCAAAGGTAAATTTCAAGGAATATATTTTATATTTATATTTATATTTATTCATTTAGCTGACGCTTTTATCCAAAGCGACTTACAATTGCTATATTTCAGAGGTCGCACGCCTCTGGAGCAACTAGGGGTTAAGTGTCTTGCTCAGAGACACATTGGTGTCTCGTAGTGGATTCGAGACACCAATGTGTCCCTGAGCAAGACACTTATAACAATCTTTATTAAGCAATATATTTATGGAAGTAAAGAAAAGGATGGTAACAGTCGCTGGGCCTTCTCCCCGGAACAGCTGGGCAGATCGAGGGCTCCTTCCCCGGAATGTTACACACTCCACGGCCCGACGGTAGAGAGACAGGTAAACACTCTTCTTCCAGCGATAACTACACACTTCGGGGCTCAGAAGGTTAGTAACCAGGTAAACACTCCTTTTCCAGCGATAGCTGCACACTTCGGGGCTCAGAAGGTAAGTAACCAGGTAAGCACTCCTTTTCCAGCGATAGCTGCACACTTCGGGGCTCAGAAGGCAAGTAGACAGGTAAGGATTCTTCACAATACAAAGTATTTTCGTCAGTGCACAGGAATGAGACAACGATTTAAAGCTTCTTTCACCAGCGAAGCTGCATACTTCCAGACTCGGACAGTAAGTGGAACAGGTAAGGATTCTTCACAGTACAAAGTACTTTCGTCGGTTCACAGTAGTGAGACAGTGATTTAAAAGCTTACTTCACCAGCGATGCTGCATGCTTCCAGACTCAGACAGTAAGGAGAACAGGTAAGAATCTTCACAATACAAAGTATTTTTCTTCGGTTCACGATAGTGAGACAGTGGTTTAAAACTTACTTCACCAGCGATGCTGCATACTTCCAGACTCAGACAGTAAGGAGAACAGGTAAGGATCTTCACAATACAAAGTATTTTCTTCGGTTCACGATAGTGAGACAGTGATTTAAAAGCTTACTTCATCGGTGATGCTGCATACTTCCAGACTCAGACAGTAAGGAGAACAGATAAGGATCTTCACAATACAAAGTATTTTCTTCAGTTCATAATAGTGAGATAGTGGTTTAAAAGCTTACTTCACCAGCGATGCTGCATACTTCCAGACTCAGACAGAAAGGAGAACAGGTAAGGATCTTCACAATACAAAGTATTTTCTTCAGTTCATGATAGTGAGACAGTGGTTTAAAAGCTTACTTCACCAGCGATGCTGCATACTTCCAGACTCAAACAATAAGGAGAACAGGTAAGGATCTTCACAGTACAGGCTGCTTTTCAGCTCAGCTGTATAACTCTAGACTTCTGATGGAGAACAGATATAGTAACAACTTTCCACAAATGTGTACGCATGGGTTGGGGCCACCTCTCAGCAAAAGCACACCACACTCGTGTTCACTTCAATTCCACAGCCATAAATCAATGTGTATCAATAAGGCAAAAGCACTGCAACTCACTCACACGGTAGGGCTGTTCAGCGGCCTCACTCTGTTTGTTACACTCACGTGGGGGATATTAAATCTTCAGTTCCTCCTCAACACACTCTGAAACACATAGCTTCTCCAACAATCAGTTCCACACTCACTGCATCCTCTTCAAACTGTTTAAATGTTCGCAAGATGAAATCAATCCACTTATCTTTCTCTCTCTCCTCCCAGTGCAGATTCGATCGATAACTCCGTCCAGCAGATTTCCCACAGACGATCACTCTGATCCAGCAGCTTCAATGGGCGGCTTCCACACCCAGACAGTTTCCCAGAATAAGCTTGTGACCACCACTGCTCCGAGAAACCCAGAACCACAGAACAGCACGGGACCAGCACGGGACCAGCACGGGACCAGCACGGGACCAACAACGGACCAACAACGGACCAACAACGGACCAACGACCACAAACAATGACCTCAGACGTTCCCTGAATAGCCCTTTTATCTATGGCTTATGAAGCAAACAGCCCGTGTAAACACCGCTCCTCTCTCTCTCTCGCACCTGTAGTGCATTAGGGCTAATCAGGCCGGGCAATGATTCTGCCACACCCGGAACCGGAGTGGGCTGTGTCGCACACAAATCGTTCCCTCGGGAAACTTGTGACTCCTCAAGGGGTTCCGCTCACTAAGCGTTTTTGTCACCCGTGACATTAATGGAAAAGCAGGTGAGTAATTGAACAGCTCAATAACCAGAGTCTTTACTGTGTTGCAGGTATTGTTGG
Source organism: Gila orcuttii (assembly GCA_026230005.1). Taxonomy (NCBI): domain Eukaryota; kingdom Metazoa; phylum Chordata; class Actinopteri; order Cypriniformes; family Leuciscidae; genus Gila; species Gila orcuttii. The sequence goes on along the minus strand of JAPDVR010000016.1, from coordinate 26,432,221 downwards.
AGATTGTGGATTTGTGTATGGTGAAGAGAGCACACACTTCCAGGAATGGTCCAAACAGGGATACAGGTATGGGAAGTGGCTTTTTGGCAGTGAAGAGGATTGTTGGAGAATCTGAGACACAAGGAACAGGTAGGAGATTGCTGGAGAAACGTAGGAGAAGGCTATTGTTAGATGCAAGTATACAGTTGAGAAGTATGTAGTCCATGGCTGCATCCGAAAACTGAAAAATGCTGCCTTCGGAGGATGCATTCTAAGGTAGGAAGGCATCAAGGCATGTCCGAATCCAAAGTTAGCTTCACTTCATGTCTCTTGAGATCTGATCGATTTTTGAAGGCATCAGATGTATCTTTCACTGCCTTTGATATCCTACAATCCTGTGCTTTCAATTCTGTGACAGCTGACAGTCTGAAAGTTGCAGCTGGTGGTCAGTTTCTGTAAATGTACATTTTTGACAATTCGTCCCCTTGGAATTATAAGGTTCTATCTGACATTTTTGTCAAAATTGAGTTATTCACATATTCTTATTCAGTGACAACTTATTTACATTATGTGATGTGTTTTTTTAAGTTGTGTACATTGTGGGACTTTTTATTGAAAAAACAAAAAGGTTCTATCTACAAAATCGAACTCTAACTTGGCTCTATAAGGTTCTATCTGCGTGAGCCAATCAGCACTTCGAATGCACAGAAGAGGACCAATCAGAATCAACTTTATATGTCATGTCGCCAGCTTTTTCCTTGAAGACAAAAAGAAACCCCATAAAGGCATAATGCTATACATTTACAGTAAATTAAATATTCACTAAATTGTGTAGTGTTATGAAGTGGCTTCAATTTGGCCATTTTCTTTATAGTGTATTGGTTATTATTATTAATTATCAATGAGGTTATTATTAATAACTATTATTATTATAGTTATTATTATTTGAATTATACAAATATGCAGTGAGTAAATTGAATATTTCAAAAAAAACATTTGTGTGTGTGTGTGTGCGCTAATGTGTGAAAGTGTGTGTGTGTGTGTGTGTGTGTGAAAGTGTGTGACAGTGTGTGTGTGTGTGTGTGTGTGTGTGTGCGCTAATGTGTGAAAGTGTGTGTGTGTGTGTGTGTGTGTGTGTGTGCGCTAATGTGTGAAAGTGTGTGTGTGTGTGTGTGTGTGTGTGAGTGAGAGAGGGGGTGTGTGTGTGATTAAAAAATTAGTCTGACATTTTTTGTGATCATATAGTCAGTGAATCATTTTTCAATGATTATTAAACTTTATGAATTAATTTGCTGAAGCATGTCGATTTTCTTGTAGTTTTTTAAGGCTTAAAATGTCTTAATTTTTTACAATATTAAGCCTTAAAGGTCAAATAGTTAACAATTTCATTGATGGGGTCTTAATTACAACAATAAACGTTAGCATGTTATTTCAGCCATACTGATGTCTAGAGAGAAAGCCATTATACCTGGCCCACTTTAGCTGGAATAAAGTCCTGCTCAGATCTATTACAGTAGCTGCTTTCTGTCTAAACAAAAGAAAGATTAAAGTAACAATTTCTGCAATAATGTGTTTAATTACCCACCAAATTGGTAATGAAAATTAAGATTCTGCACTGGACAAAATATTTAGACCTACCTTGCTTAATTTGAAATGTCCTAAATACATGGAAGTGCTAAAAAATATGAAATAAATGTCATAGAAAGGATAAAATTTAACTTTCTAACACATGTTGAGATATTGTTACAACATTAATTTTATATTTCATGTTCAAATAATGTTTTGGCAGATAGAACCTTATAATTCTAAGCGAAAAGTGTTTTCTTAGAATTAGAAGGTTCTATCTGCGTTTGACCCATTCCAAAAAAAGACATTTACAAATTTGAGAGGATTTTGATATTGTATATTTAGAATACATTTAGGGTCCCTGTTATTTTCATGTTTGAAAGAAACTTGTTCCCCATATAAATTTTCCTATATGTAATGCAAAAACTTTGAAGCTCAATATCTCAAAACTGCTCAGAACGCAGACAGAACCTTATAATTCCAAGGGGACGAATTGTTTTTCCACTTTTCATGTCATTTCTAGCGAGAAATTACTATTGTAGTAAATAAACATTCACTTATCGCCAATGCGCACCCTATTTGATTGTAGATCATTAAACTGTTACACCTCAGAAGTCTGTCAGAAATCAGTTTTGTGAGGTACCTTTATGCGCTACGTTTGCGCGCAAACACTTCTTCTTCTTCTACTTCCTGTTACTGGCCGCTCACTCCTTAGGAGTATTACCGCCACCTACTGTACAGCCTACATGGGTGATGTATCTGTATATTTATTTATTTATTTATTATTTGTGGATGTAATGCCTCACCCACCTTCTGCTGGCGCTGCGTGTTCAGTTCCTCCAACTTCCGCCCTGGGCTCCTCAACCTTCAAGGTGGGCAGAGGCATCACAATCCCCATACATTTATATGCTCTAATCCTTTACAAAAGTTAAAACAGCCCCATATATCTGAGAATTTCTCAATCCCTTTTCCCAAGAGGTCTGTTACATTTACTGGTCTATCCTTTATATTATTAAATAAACTACTTCGTTGATCGTCATATTTGTTATATTTAAAAAAAAAAAAATACATGCTCTACTGTTTCTAAAACATCACATTCATCACACATACCATTTTCATGCTTCCCCATTATTGCAAGTGTTGAATTTAATCCTGTGTGTCCTAATCTTAATCTAGAGATCATTACTTCTTCCTTTCTGTACCTTCCATAACACTGTTCTTTTCCTACTAATTTTGCAATATTATAATACCATCTCCCTGTGCTGCTATTTGCCCACCTTTGTTGCCATTTATTTACTAGTTTCTTTTTAATCACTGATTTTACCTCACTTCTACCCAGTGGTACTTTTATATCCAGTAAGTTTTTCGTTAATGCCTTTTTTGCTAATTTATCAGTGGTTTCATTTCCTGCTATCCCGATGTGTGCCGCTATCCAACATATGTACACTATTATACCCTCTGTTTTCAATCTGTACAATAATGTATATATTTCCATCATTAAATCTTCTCTGTCACTTCTTGACATTATACTTTTAAAGGGATTCTATGCAGTTTTTTTAGCTTAACTGAACAGCTTCAGAGTTATTGAAATGGTTATATGACTTCTTTCGGGTTGAATGGTGGCCTTCTCGCACCCCCCTGGTGCCTGTGAGCGGAAAAATCTCACTTGCAACTTTGGTGCGGCGGGCCGCCGGCCTCAGCCTCAAGAAGTATCGCGTGATATCAGCTCTCGCGATGTAACATATTCCTTTACGGCACTGCACACATACACGCCCCCATCCAGGAAGGTAGAGAAGGATGGAGTTTGTCACAATATCGTCATGGCTGAGCCGGCATATAAGATGCAGAAAGCATTGTCGGAGGAAAAGAGAAAGAGGAAACGGCAGACTGACCGAGCGAGGAGTCAGACACGAGCGTAATTTGCGGGTGTTATATGTCCCCATTGAAACATCTCGCGGCACGGATGTACCCATACAAACAAATAAAACATCTCCAGGTAATTCTAGTAGAGCATTCATTTCGTTCGTTTGTTAAATAAGAGGCGATCTGAAATGTGTTGTTTTTAAAAATCAAGTGACCAAAGTGCTTGTTGCCGCTGCGATCAGTGGCGCGGATAGAGTGTTCTGTTGTGACGCGCACAGTCTTCACACAAACGCGCGCCTCAATCCGTTGAGGAGAGACTCTATATTTGTTACGGTGAAATCACAAAACCTAATGCACAAAAAACGTGTCCCTGCTTGAAATACAACCACTAATAAACAATCGGTTTTGATGAGGAAAATAAACTATACTACTAGTACGGATTAGAACCCAGAACCTCTGACACACTTGGCAAAAGAAATTTACGACAGTAACGTTAAATACAAGTGCTCCACAGCGACTCTAGGGGTCGCTGTTTGACAAAAACGGGATTCCTGCCTGGTGTCCCTTTAAGAGCTGACGATGAATCTGAACAGATCACAGTCCTAATCGTTTTAGTCTGTCAATCCATTGTAGCCCTTCTATTATAGCAATTAACTCTGTGGAATATACATATATATTATATAATTTATCAGTTATTCATACTTATTTTTGTCTTAAATCTCAGAATATATACTCTGTGAAACATTAAACAGAATGTTTAACAGAAAACATTACTGCTAAGATACCCTTCTTCTGCTTTTTCTCTGGCCTCTAATAATCTAATTTCAACAATATATCGTGCGCAAACAATGCCAAAGGCATTGCCTGATATAGAGCGGCGAGGTTTTATTATGCACCTTATTCCCAATTTCGAGGTGCCAGTTAATAAATGGGAAAACAAAGTAACTTGCGTTATATATTGAATGCTGAACGAATAGCTTCTATATACTGTTTAAGACTGAAGAGGGATCTTACCTGAAATGGTGAAGATACCTGCAGATTTATTTACTACAGAGTAAGAATTTATGAAGACTCTTTTGTTATGTTAGTAATATGTGCACAGAAGTGTGTAAGCCAAAGAGGAGAAGAGCATGTGAAAGCGAGCATGACTCTGGCAAATGTGGAGAGGGTGCTGGGGTTAAGTGTTGTAACTGTTGCATGTTAGGGCTGTGAAATCATATAACGCACAGTGTACGTGCAACAAGGGTGAGCTAAATATACGTATCATATGCAGAAGTGGTGAAAGCTGTTGAAATGAGGATCAAATGGAAGGGAAAGGAGACTTATGTCAGAAACATACTGTACAAAAGTACATGAACGTTATTGCTTGGCCAGTGCACTGCAAGTGGGTGGTCAATGTTGTGTTAACCTGCATTCTTGCGATAACTGTGGTGTTGTCGATAACACACACACCTCAGTACTCAAGCAATACCGTTATACTTTCTAATATAATATCTGTGCCATGATGACTTGAATATACAGCAAGATGCATTACATGAAACTTAGCATATTTCACTAGAAACGTCTGTGTTTGCATCTGCCATCAAAATGCCAAGGACCCCTTGGTGGACAGAGACTGAGCAGTTGTTAAATATTATATGAAACTGAGTATTGTATCTTAAGCCTGGCCTATAATAATATGCGTATATTAATGCATTTATTATGCTTCCATTAAATTATCTTTTTTTTATTAACAGAGTATTGGGAATTCATTTTTTTACTTTACTTACATTTTAAAGAAATATTATAAGATAATTTTAACTTTTGTTGAAGCTTCTGCTAAAATTTAAAATAAAATGGATAATAGAGGATACTATCTTGTAAACAGATGACATGGATATAATAGAGATTCTTAGATGCAAAAGGTGTTATTGGCTTATGTGATAGTTCAGACACTGGAAGAGGAGACGGGTTTCAGGCACATAACACATTATAGGGAGAAGTAGCAAGGTTTACTGTACATTTTCCAATATTGAGTTCCATTGTGTTGAGATAAGGAGGGGGACCCATCGAAAGCCCTCGGAGGTCACAGATGAGGGCACTATTGAGACACTTTTCACTAAAAGCAATCAAGATGAAAACAGGAAGACCTCTATAGATTTAATGGAATTAGCAATAATACATTGTTTAACCAATGCTTTGATCTTGATGTTTTACCTTTGAATCTTCTGTATTATTCCATAGAAAAAAAAATCTTATTAAAAACATTTGTTGTAGGCTATAGACTATTCAGTAGGCCTATTATTTTATTACTGATTTCTCTTTTTGCTTTGAATATTATTATTTTATGTTTGATACAATTAATAATGTTTATGATATTGTTTTGTATTGTAATGTGATGTCATCGCTATTGTTTAATGTCACAGTAAGAAAATAAACTACTATTTTATATTAATTAAAGGACAAAATAAAACATATTTTAATGTTATTGCAAAATAAACAAATAATCTGACAAATAATCGCTCCAAAAGAGTGGGCGGTGCTGAGCTGTTGGCGCGATTTCCAGTTAGATTTCTGGCGAACCAAGAAGAAACTGTTTTTTGGATAACTGTAGCTCTTCACCGGGAATTCATTCTCTCTTTCTTTTTAAGAGGTAAATAAAGAATCAGTAGTTCATTTAGCGTACTGAATGCACTGAAGCATCTTCATCGTTGACTTCCATTGAAACAGCCTCTGACGCTTTAAGTGGAGTTTGGCTCCCTCTCGAGGAGGGTATTTGCAGCTAGCGTCTTGTCACGTGACCGAAGTTAATATTCAGTAGTAACATTATCCTTACAGCAAATCAAGCACGTCGAACGTGACATAAGTATCTTAATATTCATGAGTCAAGCCTTCGCCATAGTAGACGCCCAGGGTGGTACTGGGACATTGACTGGCTGAGTCTTCTGTGTGTGAGGAGGGGAGATGATGGATGCGCCGCCGCTGACTACCGGCTGTGGTAGGCTACTGAACATTTTAAATAACACTCGAGTCGACTAGTTTTGAATGGCAACGATATTACTGAGGAAAGCAGCAGATGAGATGATTGTTTAAATGTTGAATGTATTGTTGTATGAGTAATTGTGTTGATTTGTGCAGTGAGTGAGATGGAGGCCGGTGGAGATGAAGAGGGAGAGGCTCGGGAGGAGAGCAAGGAGGTGAGAGAAGATGCATACATAAAATAATAGGCTATCTTTAATGCCTTCGCGTCTATTTATTAGTTACAGCATTCTCTGTTCATGAACATACATTATTCTCAGAGTAGTGTGAAAAGGGATGTGGCTGTGTGAGTTAACCGGCTTTTTAATCCATTCGAGGGTTGACACCCTTTTCATGTGAAGGTCTGCGCATCTTTTGTATTTCATATAAGAGTGCATACAGATGATGACCTTAAAGGAAAAATATTCGTTAGTTTGCTTTGACACGCATCATTTGTGGTTGCAGCTAACACCTCTTAATTTCTCCATTTGTGGTTTCATGCATTTTCATATTTCGGATGTGGTTTAATTCATATGAATATTTCTAATTCTTGAATGAAACGTTCCAAATAAACTGCATTTATTTAAATTTACGAACGAATTGATGGTTTATAGTGACACAAAGGTTTCAGGTATCAGTGGATCACTATTCGTGTGGCAAGGCAACACTATTTACATGCATTTGCAATGTGAAGGAGAATTATGTGGTGCCAGGAGGTTTTCCAGAGCATTGCACCACTGTTGCTATATCTAACAAAGCCCAAAAGTATAATATTTACAGTGTAGGACCTAAGACAGGCAAATTCGTTTTGGGACACAAGACATCCTTAATGACAGATTGATATCCAATAAACTAGCTGGAACATACAGTGTATAGCCTACCCTCACATCTGCAGAAATCTGGTTCAGTCACTCAAATTGCAGAGCAACCTGTCAGAGAATCACTACACTGATATCTATTTGCAGGTTGGATCATTTTATGAAACGCTATTGTGTTAAATGTAATGCTATGCGATTTACATTTGTGTGAATAAACACTACAGTTCAAAAGTTTGGGGTTGGCAAGATTTTTTTAATGTTTTTTTTAAATAAGTTTTTTTTTTAAATCCTCCTGAATTCATTCTAAATTGCTGATTTGCTGCTCAAGAAACCATTTCTTCTTATTATCAATGTTGAAAACAGTTTTGCTGCTTAAAGGGATAGTCATTAATTAGATAGTCGGTCATTAATTACTCACCCTCATGTCGTTCTAAACATTCTAAAAAGACTTTTGTTCATATTCGGAACACAAATGAAGATCTTTTGATGAAATCTGAGAGATTTCTGTCCCTCCATTGACAGCTACGCAACTGACTCTTTGATGCTTCAAAATGTTCATCAAGAGATCGTAAAACCAATCCATAAGAATTGGGCTGTTTAATCCAAATTTTCTGAAGAGACTCGATGAATAGATTGAATTTAGGCTTTTATTCACATAAACCTTTATCACCTCATCCATCAGTTGTGGTAAATGGAAGCTCAAGCATTTTTGCCTAACATGCAAGAACCAATTAGGTTCATTCTCGTGTGACGCAGCAGCACGTTTGAGCTTCTGCAGGAACCAATGAGCTTCGTTCTCATGCATCAAGCAGGTTCGGTTAAGCTTCTGATTATATTCGCTCATCAATGTTTATATGTGAATTAAAAATAAAGTGAATTAAAGCCTAAATTCAATCTGTTCATCATATAAAGCGATCAAGTCCTTTCATAAAATTTGGACTAAACTGCTTAATTCATATGGATTAGTTTTAAGATCTCTTTATGAACGTGCGTAGCTGTCAATGGAGGGACAGAAAGCTCTCAGATTTCATAAAAAATATCTTCATTTGTGTTCATGTTGAGTAATTAATGACAGAATTTTTGGGTATACTAACCCTTTAATATTTTTCTTGAAACCATGATATATTATTTTTCTGGACTTTGATGAATAGAAAGTTCAAAAGAACAGCGTTTTTTTAAAGTACAAAACTTTTATAACATTATACATGTCTTTACTGACACTTTTTATAATTTTAAAGCATCCTTGCCAAATAAAAGTATTCATTAATTTGAAAAATAATTCTTACTGACCCCAAACGTTTGACCAGTATTGCATATATAATGTTTTAGAAACTGCTGTGCTCTCAAATTGTTTAATTTGTTATAACTTCTATATAAACTTTGTCAATATGTCAACACTTGTTGTGTTTTTTAGTGCCAGAGACTCGCTGCAGAGAGAGATGAGGCTGAAAGGCAACTCAAGCACATTAAACGAGGTAAGATCAAGAAACCTGACTGTTGTGAAAGAATGTAAAGTAATCTTCTGCTGTTTTTTTTCTATTTGTAAGGTGTGTTTGTCATTCAAAGTGGGAAGAATAATATTGCAATGTGCGGTTCATAATCACTTGGATGTCATTAGTGGTAAAGCATCAGATTAATTTCCTGATCATCTGTATAGACCGGAGGTCACCAATTAGATTCCTGCGGTCCAGATCCTGGCTTAGTCTGGACCACAAATCAATTCCTACAAATGAATACAATTATACTTTTTTTTTTCATAGCACCCCACGTAACCCCTGCTGGCTCTTTTACTACAAAGACTCTCCAAAAGTCTTGAGGTCGCATGAAACTGAAGTTACGATAGCCTTTTTTTCTATATTATGACGTATGTTCAAGTGGAGCGGCTTCTCGGACAAGAAGACATGTTGGTTGGGACTTGATTTTGCCCATCAGGAATTGGTTGGATGGTTGTGGTTTGCTATTGCTGTGATGTCATGTGAGTGACAGGTTGTCCCATCCTCACGCCAGTAAACATCATCAGAGATGAGATGTTGCTGCAAGAGGGAGGGGAAGTTATTTAGATTGAACCTTACAAGATTTCATGCTGATTCTTCTTTTAATTCTCCTCCAATTCTCCTTGGTATACCCTGTACCCATCCATCGCCTTTTTACAAAGAGGAAGAGGCGAAGATGATCTTACTTGGCTCATCCCACTGAACTGACGCTTGGTGTTGTCTTATCTAATTTCCTATCCCCTCACCCATATCACCATTACCCGAGGGCTCTTCTGAATGGTCTGTTATTGGTAGGTGTTAGCAGGTGTTCCAGTCTCCATGGCTACTGGGAGCCAACCGTGGAGATGCATTAGTGTTAAGGTGACCTTACCTGCTTTCATTCCATTTTGTGACATGTAAGGAAACCCAGCCTCAGTTACTCGCTAATTTGTTAGCACTCTGACAACACTCTAGCGGCTGCCAGGAACCGAATCTGGAAATTGTTCTCAGGTGAGAAAATGTTAATTCTTCTCTGCAAGATTGATAGGGTTTCATTTGACAGGGTTTCACTTGCTTTTAAAAAGGCCCAATGTTGAACTTTTGTACTTATGTTTAATGTAGCGAATATGTGCAGCACTGAGGAGTATTTTTAACGCAGATTCAACTCTAAGTGCCTTATTATTTATGTAGAAAATAGTAAAGAAAGCATATTTTTAATTCTTTGGGGACACATTATTTTTGCTGGAGTTTTATTGGTAATACGGTATGAACAGATTTTTCTGCAATTGCTGTGGTTTATTGTTCCCAAATGTTTTCTTAATCATAAACTTTATTCAGTGATAAAGTGTGGGATATCAGTATATCATTTTACCTGGAAGCCTATTCGGTAAATCGTTGTGAATATTAGTCATTGTGCATAACTGAATATTGAGATGAATCCAGTTTTATTTTAGACTAGTTTGGCTTCTGCTTTTAGGTTATGCTTGCTGCTCTTTTTTTATTGGTGTCCTGGAATTGTCAGACCTTCCCTAGGGAAGCAATGTAGAGCAGTTGAATTCAGCTCTCATCACTGTCTTGTTATATCACTAAATTATTAAAAATCACCAATTATGAATTATTTATCAGTAGAAAATGAATAGGCACCTTCCTTTCAACCTTCCATTGTAGCTCATGCCAAACCCCTCTTGCGCTTTCATATCATTTCTGAAATGCATGTCACATTGAATACAATTTAGTGGAAATCTATTCAATGTGAATGTCTTGTAAAATGTAATGTTCACACAATTTATGGTATTTTCACAATTACCTTGTGAGTTATGTTAGACTTTTGCACCACTCTCATTAATTTTTCTATGTTTTGGCAGTGCATTTATTTTATAACCTCACTAAATGGCTCAAACATGACACAGCAAATGTCACAGTAGTTTGCCCTACTTGCTGACATACAGGACAATAGTCTTGTGCAGAGTGCATGTGATTGGTCTGTGTTCTATTTAATGATTGGCTGCTGCAGGGGAACTGCTGTTGAGTATCTGGGAGGTACTGGATCTGTGTCTGGCAGAGCAGCTGTCTCCCACCTCCTCTTTGGAATGCTTCATTAAGAATACCCTCTGCACTTATGCAAATTAAAACACAGGCCCGTGAGTCAAGCTATTGGCCCCATTACTCAGCGAATTTACCTTTACGGTTTACATATCTTACAGTTTGTGTGTGGAAAGAGTGAAATCTTTAGGCCTATATTTACATAAAAAGCTGTTAGCATTTTAATGCAGTCTACACATCCGCCCTGCGTTTGAAGTAGATTATAGGTTGCACGCACAGACACAATTAGTCTTGGAGTTGAAATCAAAATTGCTGGGTGATTAAACCTGAACTGTTACGATTTATTAAAAGAGCTTAATCGCTGCGATCATGGAAGCGCTTCAGACTAAAGCCAGCCTTACATTTGCAGTGGCAGACAAATGCTTGCTGTTTCCTGTCTGCTAAGGATGCTTCTGCATTACTTTAAGCTTTCGTCTCTGTTCGACTGACTCCGCAGAGCCATATTTTGCTCATGCAGCATTAAGCGTGGTGGACTTGCTGACCTAGAATCTGCACAAAGAAGAAAGCCCAGAAGCAGCGCTCTCTCGGTCAATCATTGGAAGCCAAATGAGATGAGCAGATGAGTTTGGACTGATCTGAAAGAGAGAGCCACACCCCTTTTATTGTCCTGCTTTATTTTCATGGGCCGCACGTGCAAACTGACTCAGTGTCAGATTCAGAATTAGTGAATGACCCAGATGCAGTGTTGGGGGTAATACATTACAAGTAACACTAGTTACGTAATCAGTTTACTTTTTTCAAGTTACTAGTTAAGTAATGCGCTACTTTTAAACTTACAACAAAATATCTGAGTTACTTTTTCAAATAAGTATTGACAAGTATAACATGATGCTGATTGTAGTTCTAGACTAAAAGTGAGCATACATTTACTCATCTTACTTGCCCAAAAACAGATTCAGTATTCCTTAAAATGAGTAAAAATTGTGAAATGCAAATCGGAATATTACCCAAACCTGCAATAATGAAATGTTACATAACACAAGTACTGTATACTTTATGTATTTAATCTCACTTTATTAACCAACATCTCTGCTGATGACCTGTGATGATACAAATGGCAGATCTGGTGATTTATACATTATTTGGCTAGTTGACGTGAAATTTCAAGCAGTTTCTGCCGTGTTCAGTGTTGTGATTTTGGTTTAAAACTAATTATTATATATTCGTCTTCATGTCCTTATGTTAATTGAGAAATGTCGACAGACCTTTTATCTAGATTTGATTATATGATGTACAGTATGCTTGTAGACAATAGCCAGCATTATTGGGTCAGTGGGTGTGATGGATCAGTAAGCTAGAAAATGGATCATGGAATGGATTTTGTATGACTTTTGATTTTAATTTCTCTTATGGACTTTTGCTATACTGAATTATACTTTGCTATACTATTTTGATTTTAGGTTTAAGCAAGTGCTCTGATTAAAGCTGTGTAAAGATGTTAAAGCTGCAAACTTCACATGTCTCTGCCGGGTCATTCTCTCACTGGCTCTGCAGAGCTGCTCGCTACCGCACTGATGCCCATCCTGCATATTTAACAGGAATGAAGAAACAGGTGTCTTAATCCTGCTGCATTTGATTATCCAATATAAAACCAAATGTTTTAATGGTAAATATTATTAAATACAAAATAATCGAATTTGATTAAATTGAAGGACTGTTTTTGATACATGATATCAGATACAGTTTCATGCATCAATCCCTAAATAAGGGGTCAAAGTGAGGACAAGCATTGATAACTTCCCGCTTTCCATTCTCACAATTTACAGTGTGTTACCACATAAAAAGAAAATTAGGCGAAATGTTTATTCCGAGTAAGGGCTCCAGGGCAGGCTGGTGATATACTTTGCTGTGACTGCATGTTGAGAGACGCATCGTTCCTGCATAATTCAACAGCCTTTCATGGAATAATGTATAATAAACCCCCTCTCTTGATCATTTCCTGTGAAATGCAGACACAAACGATGTATTTACCATTTTATTTTGACCGTACATATATATTGTGTTATATTTGATTTAAAAATATCATTAATTTTCAGTTTACCATTTTAAAGAACTGCAGAAAGTTTAGGTTTTTTAGATGCCACTTTAATGTATTTTAGAAATAGTGCAATGCACTAAACACAAACGACTTGTTTTGGAGCCTCTTTGATGTGAGCTGCTCTGACATTTGCTATGACATCCAATCCTCTATTTGAGAGGCCAGTGTAGTGTATAGAGTTACAGTCCATCAATGGTACCCAAAGTGTTGGGAAATGGTCCCCATTGTGAGCATGTAACTGATAACTGTCTATCTCATTAGACTCCGGTAATGTGTCACTGATAATAAAACCACATCTAAATGAAAACGTACTTAAACAACTTATACAATTGCTATTTCTGTTGCTGTTTCCTCATATTAAATATATTGTATAATAAAAAGGATTTGACACACCCCTCATGAACTGTGTAGAAGATAGTGTGATGTTCACTTCAAGAAATACTGTAAAGAATATAGATGAAAACATGACTATACTCCCACTTTTATTGCCATGGCAACAGGCTTATATAGCTTCCTAGCTGATGCCTATATCTAAAATGTGCATCTGTCATACAGGGCTGTATTTCTATAGAGTTACTTCTATAGAGCACAGTTCCTGCATGATGGATTGGACTGTAAATATGACCTGCTGTGCTTTCATTTACTCATAAATGCATTTCCTTTCTTTGCACAGTTTCCCAAATGGTGATCGAGGAGGTGAACGTACTACAGACTCAGCTTGAGATTGAGAAATCTTGCCGGGAAAATGCGGAGGCTCTGGCTACCAAGGTGTTAATCCAACAATACTATTCTTTGGTTTCGTCAGAAAACCTTAAAAGCCCTGAGATACTCACAGCGAAGTTCTTTTATGCTCTTCCCTTAGTGGTAAAAGGAAGAACGAATTTTGAAATACCTTTTCAGCTGTAAACTGTTAGCAAACATCACAATGCCACCCAAGCTGCCGAGAGCTACTTTTATATGAATATGTAAACATATGCCGCATGCTTTCCACTCACTAACAAAATAAACACACAACAAAAAATGACACTGGTGAGAAAACAGTGGTTAAGAAAGCATCTGATCATAGCGATGTGGATATGTTTGTACAAGCTTTTCAGTTTGGCACTTCATTGGTCACGTCACATTTATTTATAGCCCTTTATATAATAGACTGCTTTAAAGCAATCAGCTTTACATTATTGAACATGAAAAGTTTCTCTTTCAATTAAAACTACAACTTCAGTTTAATACAAAGCTGCTTTACGGTGTGTTCGTGTTTTTACTCACGTTTGACTCTGATGGACTGAACAGAATAAATGGTCCCACACTTTATATTAAGTGGCGTTAAGTACTATGTACTTACATCAAAAAATAAGTACACTGTACTTATTGTGTTGATGTTATATTGTAAAACACTTGTGCTGCTATTGAGGTGTGATACGGGTAAGGTTAGGGACAGGTGTGGTGGTATGGGTCAGTTTAAGGATAGGTTAAGGTGTAAGGGAAGGGTCAACAGTGGAATTACAAATGTAATTACATACATTAATTACAGCTGTAATTACATGCAGGTATTTTCAAAATAATAAGTACAATGTAAAAACATGTATGTACACAATAAGTACATTGTATCAAATTATTAATTTCAATGTAAGTACATAGTACCTTTTAGCCACTTAATATAAAGTGGGACCGAATAAATTGACTGGGAGAAGATTTACTCAAGAAGGCGCATGTCCTCACAGAGCACATTTATGTATCGTCACGGACCAATGGAAGTCCAGCCAGTCGAACCAACCAAACTTTATTTTGGCCTGATTTTGTTTAAAATGACGTCACACCAGTCTGTTCGGCAATTTCGCTTGAAGTATCTCGAGGCTGTAATGATTTTGTCTAGTTATTTTTGTTTGTTTACATCTTCAGGCTCTACTAGAAAGCAATATAAGCATGAAAACAAATTGTGGAGTCAACATGATTATAACTGTTGAACACACAAAAGGAGAAATTTTGAAGAATGAGAACTGAGAATCGGATCAGTCTGATTGACTAATGAATGATTTAGACTATTGTCGAATATGCCAAGGAGAGCTATGGCAAAAGTCAAAACTCTTCTGATAATTCATGGTCTTAAATCATTTTGTTTTGATCACTTTTAGTTGAACTGTGAGAACAGGAAGCTGAAGTATATGAGCCTGTCGTCACGGCCGTGTCTGGATGAGCTGCTGCCTAGTATTTCTGATTGCATTTCCCTAGAAGAGGAGACTGAACAACAAGATCCCAGCTCTGACCCCTTTTCTCAGTACAAGCTGCAGGTCAAAGGTAAATACCATAATACCAGTGTATTAAAATGGGATGCAGTTTATAAATAAGCCTGAGTACAATTTCCTTCACCAAGGAATCTGTCATCATAAACATCAATGTTACGTCCATTCCAAATTCTCATTTTTCCACAGATCTCCAAGAAACCGTGAGTTCTATGCTGGAGGAGAAGAAGCAGTTGGCCTGTCAGCTTCAAGAGCAGCAAAGGAAGATAGAGGAGTTGACAGCACTTGTGAGTAGCAAAGCAACTCTTTTACTTTTTACTCCGAATGAAAGGCTGAGCTCAGTTAGGCTTGACGGCAGTGGATGGGGGCCTGGTCTGCAAAGTGTCTTTCAGTATTTTAACCTGTTCATAAATAATAAATGATCTTGAAATGAAGCCTGCGGTATTGCTGATCCTAAAAGGATATCAGAGTAACCATGTCTAATTGAGTTTCTTTGCTGATAGTTTCTCAAATATGTGCCTTATGCTGATTTACAGACTGAAAAGGAGCAGGCTGAGATGAAGGAGCTTTATAAAACCATTGAGCAGCAAAACAAGACCATTAAGAGGTTCAACAGGGGTGAGTATGGACATTGTGCATACAGAGCCTCTTCATTTCCTCACTTGTATTCAAATCCATGAGCATGACATCATCTCAAATGGCCTGCAGTGCATCTGTGCATGTGCCTTCCAAGAAGATTAATGTTCCCCACCAGCCCACTCACTACCGGCCGCACGTCAAAGTCCTTGATCAAATTATCTGTAAAAGATTCACCGCAGGAAGTCCCTCTGTTCCAGCTGGGGGTGATGCACTTTGTTTTGACATCCTCCCAGCTCCTTCTTTGCTCATTTGTGTTATTACTCTGACTGGAATATTGGAAACAGCAGTGCTCAGGTCATATACTGTACTGACTTACTCTTCTGAACCCACTCTTAGTGGGTTTTAAATGGTTATTTTTAAACTAACAGTTTCGCCTAAGAAATCTGATTGAAGGAGCCACATTGTAAAATTGCTGATATAAGTGCACATGTGATTGAATATCGGTTGAATAATACATGAATGTGTCACTGTTCATTAGGGCTGGAAACCAGTAAAGAGACAATACAACCAAAATATGTTTTCACAAGTAAATTACTATTATGAGCTGGTTCTTTTTAATGAAAATACCTAAAATGCTTAAAAATCTCAAAAAAGTTTCTACCGTTCAAAAGTTTGGGGTCGGTATGCTTTTAAAGAAGTCTTTAATGCTCACCAAATATGTGCTGCTTAATATTTTGGTGGAAACTAGGATATATATGTTTTTCAGGATTGAATAGAAAGTTCAAAAGAACAGCATTTATTTAAAGTAGAAATCTTCAAATAAATGTCTTTCTTGTAACAACTGATCAACTGTACTGACCCCAAACGTTTGAACAGTAGTGAATTCTGACATAAAGCAACTCTTTTTATTTACTGTATACCAGTAACTAAAAGAATCATTAATGTAAAATTGGACCCAGTAAATTCCTTGCGATTCCCATCCGTACTATCCATCGAATAATCTATGCCTGTAATACTGTGGCTATTATGATATTTGCCTTACTAGGGATGCACGATATTTCGGCCACCATATCGGTATCGGCCAATATATGTTCATTTTTAATATTATCATTAACGGTCTGATAAAAAGATTTGGCAGATTCTTAAAGCCGATAAGTAATAGATTATGTCCTTCAGGTGAGACACTTCAGATGCATATTGTTCGCCATTA
The DNA here is from genome assembly GCA_026230005.1 of Gila orcuttii. Classification (NCBI taxonomy): domain Eukaryota; kingdom Metazoa; phylum Chordata; class Actinopteri; order Cypriniformes; family Leuciscidae; genus Gila; species Gila orcuttii. Next base: position 26,415,356 of record JAPDVR010000016.1, on the reverse strand, counting down.
TGGTTTTGAATTGCTTGAAATGTAATTAGAATAGTTAGTTTTTTTGGTAAGGAAAGTTGGTCATAGAAGTGTAAAAAAAATAAAAAATAATTTTAAAACTTACACTGGTTCAAACTAGGCTACTGTACTTTTTTTTGTTTGATTTATGTTGAAGTGCTTGGAGCATTACTTTTAATGGTGAGATTTTTGTTTTTGAAATCAGGCTCTCCAAAATTCTATATAAATTTGGATTTAGATTTATCGGCCAAAAGATCCCTATGCCTTACAGGTCTATTGCTTTATTAGAATAAATAAAGTATCATTAGAAATAAAAATCTTTAAACATTATAAATGTCTTCACTGCCACTTTTGATAATTTTGATCAATCTTACTGACCCAGTAACAGTGTATGGTATCTTAAAGCAGTATTTTTTACTACTATATTTATAGTTAGAACCAATTATTTTTCATTTACTGAAAGAATCATTAATGTAAAAGTGGAACCAGTAAATTTTCTTCGATTCCCATCCATACTGTCCATACAATAGTCTATGCCTGTCATAATGTGTCTTTTATGATATTTATTTGCGTTATACCTGAAAAAGCCTTACAGGGATTTTGCCGAGCCTATTGCTTTATTATCATTGTTTATCTCTTTAGTGTCTATGATGGCCACTCATGAGTATGAAAACATGAAGGAGCATCTGGATTTGGAGATGAGCCTCAGGCAGAAAGCAGAGACCTATGCACATGAGGTATGGGACAAAACACATCTCAATTCACTTCATCAGTACACGGGTGACAGGACAACTTCAGTCCCTGCCCTGGTGACCTCAAAATACTACCAAAAGACAAGATAGTTGTATATATTGACTGTAGAGTTTGAATTGTGTGTGGCTGCCTGCATCACAGTATGTTTCATTTCCTTTAGTTGTTGGAGAAAAGCATCTGAAATAGTTGTTTCCTCAAGTTTATTTTCTCCTGTAGATGGTGGTGAAGCAAAAAGAAGCAAACAGACAGAGCATGATTCTGCTGCAACAGGTAGATCCCAGCATTCAACTACTCAAAGCTTTGGAAGATTTGGCCAATGTGACCAAAACATTAGAAGAGGAGAGAATACAGCACCAAGACAAGGTAGGAAACCTCAGAGCCTTTTGAAGACATTTGAATTTGATTTTTAGATGTACAAAACTGAAGTATATGTTTTCAGTTTTGTTAGCTCATTTCGGGTGGGTGGGGGTGAGGGGTGGGGGGGGTATTACCCTTATTCCCATGAACACAATAAGCCTGATAAGTAATCATGAATTGCATGATAGGATTAGACAATGGAATTAAATCTAAAACCCATTTTCAGTTATTTAAACCAGTCAGCTAGGGCTTTTTATAGGCATAAATCCTTTCATAACTATTAATCCTCTAATGTTCGTTTTTTATAACTTCGCAAACGGTTTTGTCTGTGGTCTTATTCACTAGCCACACACAATCCAATTTAAGCAGGCACTAAATGGGATGAAAAAGTGCTGTGCATTCATCTAACTTACTTAAAGTTTTCATTAAAAAGTGTTAAAATGTAAATGCAATCTTAAATATTTCAATAGTATTTTAACATTTGCAGCACATATGCATGCATGCGGGGAAGTTGGCATTTCAGACAGCTGATTCAGGTGTCTGGTGTCTGGTTGAGTGATGCTGTACAATCCCAGTAGACTAGAATATGCCAGATCATGGACCACATTCATTGTTTTTTTTTTTCATCCGGGTCTCCTGTGGCTCTTCTCTTCTACATTTGCATCCTCAGCAGTTACATGTAATAGTTTTCAAACCACATTAAATGTATGTGAGTGGCTGTCAACCCAACCACAACTATATTAAACCAACAAAAATTTCAGAGCACCAGAGGAGACAGATTCATTCAACAGCTTTCTGTGACAGCAAATAAAGAATTCCCAGATCATCAGATACTTTTTACACAATAGTTACTGATTGGATGAGCTAGGAATCAGATCTAGGCAATATTCTGTTCATGCAGGCAGTGACAAAAGGGCAATTGCAGCATTACTAATACCAACATATGGGATTTAGAGTTTGTGAATCAGTAGCACTGTTGTGTCATCAGTCAATATACAGTCTGACCCACAATTCAAATCCAAAGAGCATGGATCCTAACTTCAGACGTCACATAATCAATAGGCTATGTTAGCAAAACCTTGTTTGCAAGTCAGCCTGTAAATATGAACTAATTCTGTACCAGAGTCAAGGACATTTGAAATTTTGTACCGGTTTGGGTTCCATTCGAGTTTATTGTCCCAATTCAATCTAAAATAATGAAAAAATGTCTATATGAACAAATCATTTCAATAAAACTGTTTATGGGCATTTAGCTCAATATTGGAGCATTCAAATCCTCCTGGGAATTACATTTTTACGAGTTGGGAAGTCGACTGCATTAAAATAGCTTGGGTTGGAGCAACCCAATTAACAAAAAAAAAATGTTCTTTGAACGTTTTAAAATGTCCAGTTGTTTAAAAAGTTTTTCTTCATTAAATCGAACATTTCATTTTATTATTATGCAAACATTACGGGAATGGTACTTTATAATGTTACTTTATAATGTTCTCTAAACATTCTGAAACAAGTAGTAACTTTTCAAAAATGTTAGACGAACATCCAACTCAAATTTTGAGAAAAAGACATTCCATGAACACTGTATTGACATTTTGAGAACATTATTAAAGACCAGATAACTTTGAACAAACATTATATTATTATTGCTGGAAAAATGTTTGTTCATAATCTTGCCAGATCTTTAGCCAAAATTCTCAGAATGTTCCTTATTAGCTGGGAAGATGGTGTGTGCTTTTTCTACATAAAATTCAACAAACGTTTCTACAAGAATATGCACAATGATAAATAAAATATATATTTTACATATTTTAACACAAAAATACAATAAGGTGCTGTAAATTAAATCATTATATATTATATGGTCATTGTGTAATACTATGGTATTTTCCACATTCAACTTAGTTTTATTGTGAATTAAAAAAAAGTTTATTTTAATAAATTTACCATTAATACAGGCCCGACATGTTTTCTCACTGGTACGCCCTCAACTCGGAGACTTAAATAAAATCTGTGCATTGAAGTACAATCTTTTCAACATGACTTGAACGTATCATATGTCCCATTTGTTTGCAGGTAAAGGCTCTGGAGGCTGAACTGGAAGAATGTGCTTTGCGTAAGCAGCTAGTTCAACTGCAAAGGCAACTAGAGATATTAGATGAAGAAAAGAAAGAGACGGAGGGACGACTGCAGGAGGAAGAGAAGAAAAACAGTGTTTTGGAAATGAAAGGTAAAATTAAGGATGATTTTAAATTTGAAGGCCAGATACTACAACAGCACAACACTCAGAAACATTAACAACCCCGGCATCCTTTTGTCGTTTGTCACAGTGAAAGATCTGCAGGAGGAGAGGAAGAGCTGTGATTCAGCATTAGCCCCCTCCCCTGGGACCGCTCCTCCCCCGGCCCCTCTTCCTCAACCACCTCCACCTCCCCCACCCCCCCCCTCCTCCACCTCCCCCACCTCCTCCGTCCCGCTGCAACCCCCTCAGGTAACGCCCCACTTTACTGCACTGAAGCCAGACTGTCATATACCATCATTAAAAGAGCGTTGTTCTTCATCCCTGCTGTGAACGTCTAATTACATCTCTTTGTTTACGGCAGCTCTCTCATTGCGATTATGAGGAAATCTTCCAAGGGAGGTAAAGGAAGCCCAAAACAAGAGCAAGCCCCAGGTGATTGTCCCCTTTTCCCTATAGTAAGAATGGTGTATTTTTATTCTGTTGCCCTTTTATTGGTGCCCTGACAAACACTCTCTTTCTCGATGCAGCGACTGAAGCTGTGGATGATGTTAAAGTGAAAGCCGTCAATGAGATGATGGAGAGAATTAAACATGGAGTGGTTCTCAGGCCTGTGAAGAGTCAGGACACCAAGGTTGGATAAAATTCTGAATTTTATCTGCTCTCTTTATGAGTTGAAATTTGAATCGAATTGGCCACACCCCACATGATTCTGAATTGGAATTACAGGAAGAGGAATATATCGTATTGCATTTGCAATTTAAAGAAATTTAACACAGTCACACAGCAGAACAACTTGATTCACACAAAACCAACTAAAATGGCAAAAACTTAATGTTTAAGGTTTCTACTTAGTAAACTTGCTTCATGTTGTTTGGCTCTATTTTGAAGATGTTCGGGTAAAGCTAAACATTCTGTGAAATTGAGTGTACTTCCATGATGGTCTATAAAATATAGACTAAACACAAAAATATATAAATGGCATTTCAAATGTTTACACTGCTGTTTAAAAGTTAGGGGTTGGTACATTTTTTTTCAAATGTTTTTGAACATAAGTCACACCAAGGCTGCATTTATTTGATCAAAAATACAGTAAAACAGTTATATTCTGAAATAGTGTTACAATTTAAAATGACTATTTTATATTTTAATGGTCACACTTTAGTTTACGGTCCAATTCTCCCTATTAACTAACTATTAACTACGACTTTTGCCTCAATAAACTCCTAAACCCAGTCTTATTAATAGTTAGTTAGGTTGTTAAGTTTAGGTATTGGGTAGGATTAAGGGATATAGATGTATATGATCATGCAGAATAAGGCATTAATATGTGCTTTTATAAGTACTAATAAACAGCCAATATCCTAGTAATATGCATGCTAATAAGCAACTATTTAATTGTGAGAATTTTACCCTAAACTAAAGTGTAACCATTTTAATATATTATAATAAAAAGTTTTTTTTTCCTTTGATGCAAAGCTGAATTTTCATCATCATTACTGCAGTCTTCAGTGTCATATGATCCTTCAGAAATCATTCTAATATGATGATTTGCTGCTCAAGAAACATTTCTTCTTATTATTATCAATGTTGAAAACCGTTTTTTTTCGAAACCATTTTTCAGGATTCTTTGATAAATTTGTAAAACTCCAACTGACAGCATTTATTTGAAATATAAATATTTTGTAACATTAAATGTCACTTTTGATCAAATATTTAATTAATTTATTATTGCACTTGTTCTTTAATGCTAAAAAATTACTTTTACAGCAATACTTTTAAAATAATTAAAATTTACTTCCAATTTAATTTCTTAAAATTTCTTAATTTCTTAAATTCAAATTGCAATCCTACATCTTGTTTGCAACTCCAATTCAAATTCAGAAACTAAATTTAAATTTAATAGAAATTTTAATTCAGTTGTAAATGGTACATTGGTTATGAATATATTGTGTGTATTGTGTGTACTGACTGATGGTCTGTGTTTCTTTACTCTGCACCATCATCTGCTGACCTCATCGTTGCAGAGATTTGGCACAAAGGTATGTTCAACTTACACATATTGTTTACAGTGTTTAACAAGTCATCACACCAGATCATTGTTCCACGTGCAGCAGTGTTAACAGTTCAGACGGCTCTATTACAATCAAAGGAAATCTTGTGTTTTACAACTCAGCACTATTTTGTCAATACAAAGATCCTGTAGAAATGGTTCATAGCATTTGAACGTCCTCCCGGAGGAAGAGTCGGGTCATTAAAGCATTTGGCGTATAGACAGTTCATAGCCTGAGAGGGGACCCATCTTGTTTAAGTTATTGATGGGCAAAGCCATCAAGATCATCCTGAGGCTCAGAGGAGCTGTATAACTTCAGATCAATAACTATAGTCCTGATTTTAGAGATTGACTGCATTCTTATTATTCTGCACTGGCAGATTGTCTTTTGTTTTTGACTTTCGGACGGTACTCATAAAATGTATGAATAAACTTAAAAAAAACACATGCTAAATCACCAGTGTTATTTATTTTCTGTCATTTTTATTAGTTTCTTTTAACATTTCCATTGAGCTTTAGTTTGAGTCATTTTACTTCTACCTAAACATATTTATTTCAGTTAGCTGATAAGGCACTATTTTCAATTTTTGTTTTTCATCTAATATTATATATATATATATATATATATATATATATATATATATATATATATATATATATATATAATTTTATCTCAGGTATATTATTAATTACCGAAAATGTTTTTTTAATAGTTTCAGGTAAAAATAACAACAGTGATATTATATCATATAGTGTTTTTTTTTTGTGAAATATTTTGTGATTTGATCAAATAATGTAAGTTTTCTTTGTTCCTGATCCACAGCAGCCGATCCCAGTAGCAGTTCCAGCAGCAGCAGCAGCAGCAGTGGAGGAAAAGCACCAAGAAAGTGCAATGGAAGAGCTGAAAGGCATTCTGGTAGGCTTTCTGATCAACTAATATTAATACCCACTTGTTACAGTCATCTGCTGATCCACAGATTACAGAAATCCATCCCATCATATGTTTGTTTACAACTAATAGTTCTATGATGATGATCATGGTGTTCAGTAATGGTTGTACAAATAAATGCATAATATACTAAAGTATTCTTTGGTTAGAAATGCCAAGATGCCAAACTCAGCAATGAATCATTCATCAAATTCTGTTCTCTCTCTGATCCTATAGGAGACGGTGAAGAAGAGTCCCAGTCGTGGGTTTCAGGAAGTGGTTTATACTAAAAAGGACAGTGAACTGGAAGTAATTCTGAGGAGGAGACGCAAACAGGCCTGTGATCCCGACACAGAAGGCAAGAGGATAAACACTACCCTTCAATAAGCATGAAATAGTTGAACGTATGCATTTACTGTTGAAACAGGAAGTATTACATACTTTATCAAAGGGCTTTTAAAATAGCCTGTAAGTTCTACACAGCTAACAAAAATTTGTTCTAAGAATGTTTGCTAACATTCCCATTAAGTTTCTTGGTAATGCAAACACTAAGAAACATACCATTTTATCTTTTTGCAAACATTATGGGAACATTACTTTCAAAGTTCTCTAAACATTCTGAAACAAGTTTTGAAACAAGTTGTGACGTTTAAAAAATGTTAGACAAACGTCCAGTTAAAACGTTCCAGAAAAAAGCATTCAGTGAATGATTTATAAATAATGTTTTTGTGCTAACATTTGGAGAACATTATTAAAGACTTGGTAACTTTGAATGAACATTCTATTAATGATACAAACAACATTTTTTTCATAACTTTGTAAAGTTCTGGGAACGTTCCCTGTCAACTGGGTAGTTGACAACCATGAACCATTTGCTACTTTCTATTGCTAGGCTATTTTGATAGGACAGAATGTGTGTAATACAGGTGGAGTAATTATTATTTTTGCTTATATTTCCAGGAAGAGATAACCTGTATATTTTAAATGTATACACTGTATCTAAGTTAATGTCAGTGTATAGTAGTAAACTAGCGTGTAGAAAAAAGCTAATAGGCATGGACTAAAAGCTACAAAAGTATAATTTGATGTCTTTAAGTTGTGGTGATAATGATAATGACGTAAATAAGTAAAAGTGCAATGTGTCCTTTTGTTGGCACTGTAAACTTTTTATGTTTATGACCTAAAATAAATGTTTGGATATAGGATTATTGAAAATACCATGAGTATTCTGCATAACTCGAGCGAATAATGACACTCCTTCATCTGTTGCTCTGTAGATGATGGGCAGCTGAGTAAAGTCTCGTCATCAAACAGCCTGAACGGGCGACACAGTTCTGACTCTGGCAAAGACACAGAAGGGCCAGGCAGCAGCTCTCTGTCAGGCAGTGAGCGCGGATCAAGAACCAGCTCAGACTCGGGCCGAGAGCCAGCCATGGCTCCACAGAGCTCAGATTCTGGCATGGAGTTCAAAGGAGGCGCTCAGACAGACAGTGTCTGCAGATCTCTCTCTGAGAAAGAGCCCACTGAGCCGGTCACCAACGGCTGCTGTTCAGGGTAAGGTTACGCTCACACAACTCGTTTGTTCAGCAGTCAAACACAATAAATTGATTAAGATTGGGTTTTGTTACCTATTTTGCTAGATGTTAAAGTGCCCCTATTATGCCATTTTAAAGATTCCTAATTTAGTTTCGGAGGTATCCTACAATACATGCATCCGGTCAAAAAACACTTTAATTTTCTCATATTATACACTCACCTAAAGGATTATTAGGAACACCTGTTCAATTTCTCATTAATGCAAATATCTAATCAACCAATCACATGGCAGTTGCTTCAATGCATTTAGTGGTGTGGTCCTGGTCAAGACAATCTCCTGAACTCCAAACTAGAGATGCACCGATTGATCGGCTGGTGACCGGAATCGGCCGATTTTCACGTGATCGGCCATGACCGGCGACTGGCCGGTCAGTCTGACATATTCCGATTTTTTTGCCGGCGTGCATGTTAATCATGAGTGCATTCACACCGAGAGCAGGAGCAGTGCGTGAGCGTCGAGCAGGAGCGTCGCGTGAGCAGCAGTGAAGCGGGGTTTCAGCGCAGAGTGTATTTTTGCTGCGCTGCTCGCGCTCAATTAAAGTGATTGTTTAGCCTGGCTGGACACGTGGCATTGATGTACAAGTGATTGCAATAGGCCTGTGTGTGTGTGTGTGTGTGTGTGTGTGTGTGTGTGTGTGTGTGTGTGTGTGTGTGTGTGTGTGTGTGTGTGTGTGTGTGTGTGTGTGTGTGTGTGTGTGTGTGTGTGTGTGTGTGTGTGTGTGTGTGTGTGTGTGTGTGTGTGTGTGTGTGTGTGTGTGTGTGTGTGTGTGTTTTGAGAAACATCTTTATACTGCAAGGCTATATTTATTTTATTTTTATTTGCTATTTATATATTATTTTATTGCCATTACCTGTTTTCATACAGAAGTTTAGTTTCCTAAATAAGTAAATATATCACTTTTATTTTTTTAGGTAAATATATGGAAATGAAAATGGTTCTTCCATACCATAACACTGGACTTAGATATGTGTGAATTTCCCACACCAGGAGTAATAATAATTTATATAGTTCTATTTTATTTAATTTGTTCAAAAAATGTTCTATGTTCTATGTAAAATGTTCTATTAAGGAAAAGATAGAAAATAAATATTTGTGTTTGCTGTAAAGTGGTTAGAAAAAATGAAATCGGAATCGGCTAAAATCGGTATCGGCAGGCCAAACTCATGAAAAATCGGAAATCGGAATCGGCCTAGAAAATTGTAATCGTTGCATCTCTACTCCAAACTGAATGTCAGAATGGGAAAGAAAGGTGATTTAAGCAATTTTGAGCGTGGCATGGTTGTTGGTGCCAGACGGGCCGGTCTGAGTATTTCACAATCTGCTCAGTTACTGGGATTTTCACGCACAACCATTTCTAGGGTTTACAAAGAATGGTGTGAAAAGGGAAAAACATCCAGTATGCGGCAGTCCTGTGGGTGAAAATGCCTTGTTGATGCTAGAGGTCAAAGGAGAATGGGCCGACAGATTCAAGCTGATAGAAGAGCAACTTTGACTGAAATAACCACTCGTTACAACCGAGGTATGCAGCAAAGCATTTGTGAAGCCACAACACGCACAACCTTAAGGCGGATGGGCTACAACAGCAGAAGACCCCACCGGGTACCACTCATCTCCACTACATATAGGAAAAAGAGGCTACAATTTGCAAGAGCTCACCAAAATTGGACAGTTGAAGACTGGAAAAATGTTGCCTGGTCTGATGAGTCTCGATTTCTGTTGAGACATTCAGATGGTAGAGTCAGAATTTGGCGTAAACCGAATGAGAACATGGATCCATCATGCCTTGTTACCACTGTGCAGGCTGGTGGTGGTGGTGTAATGGTGTGGGGGATGTTTTCTTGGCACACTTTAGGCCCCTTAGTGCCACAATTGGGCATCGTTTAAATGCCACGGCCTACCTGAGCATTGTTTCTGACCATGTCCATCCCTTTATGGCCACCATGTACCCATCCTCTGATGGCTACTTCCAGCAGGATAATGCACCATGTCACAAAGCTCGAATTATTTCAAATTGGTTTCTTGAACATGACAATGAGTTCACTGTACTAAAATGGCCCCCACAGTCACCAGATCTCAACCCAATAGAGCATCTTTGGGATGTGGTGGAACGGGAGCTTCGTGCCCTGGATGTGCATCCCACAAAAATCTCCATCAACTGCAAGATGCTATCCTATCAATATGGGCCAACATTTCTAAAGAATGCTTTCAGCACCTTGTTGAATCAATGCCACGTAGAATTAAGGCAGTTCTGAAGGCGAAAGGGGGTCAAACACAGTATTAGTATGGTGTTCCTAATAATCCTTTAGGTGAGTGTACATCCCAGCATCACCTCTTTTCTCACAGGGTCTGAACGGTTTGATAATGAATCCAGTCTCTCGAAACCCCTCCTTTCTGAGAGCGTACTCTGCTCTGATTGGTCAAATGGCCCAGTGTGTTGTGATTGGTCTACAATTACATTGCGTGTCAGAAACAAAACACCCATTACCATACTAATACCATGAATTTCAGCTCTGGAGCTTCCTCAGCACTTAATACACATTGATACGAACAGTAACGATGGCGTCAGTTTTACCGTATCAATTCGAGCCAGAGTCCTCATCCATGCAAAGTGGTTTTGCTTTCACAGCGCAGAAAACAGCGTCTTCTCGAAATGTCGACGTCAACATGAACCAAACTCTTCCAGGCCTCAGCTACAATACTGTGTTTGAGGGTCAAAATAGATGCTGTTTGTGGAAAGTCAATGAAGACCATAGGCTGGCATTATACACATTTGTTTCAAACCTACGTAGGTTTGTGCAGGAAATTAGACTTGAAATACTGACGACTCGTTTCAGGCAGTTCAGAATCAGTTCTTTCTTTTGGGAGACAATAAATCCATTTATCTGCATTTTGATCTTTGAAACTTTGTAGACCTTTTACATTCACAGCTACTGTATATTACACACTACATGAAATGTAATATCTAAAAAAACTTAGTAGAGGCACTTTAATATGGCATCTGTATATAAATATTATAGTCTGTTCACTTTTGTTGTAATTTTTGCATATATTTTTATGATCAGTGAAGTGAAGGATGGAGATCCAGAGAAGTGGACAGGGCCCAACAGGATTGGGCATACGAATGCAAGTGAAGACCTGCAAACCATCAGCTCCTCTGCACAAAGCCCCAATGCAGCAAACAGTAGCACAGATGCCGAATGTTAACGGCAAGTGGCGCTGCAAGGACCGCTGCATTATTTGCACAAAACCATGCTTTCTAAATTACTTTGTTCCAAATTTAAAATCAGCTGGTCATATTTCAAATTATTATAGAAAAATCATTTCATCATTTGCAGCTTGATTACAATTACACAATTACAAAAATCTTACCAGACACTTTTTTTTTGTTGTTCCTTTCATTGATAATGTACTGTACCTGCCTTTACCAATTATAAACACAGGGTGTTTAGATATTAGGGACATCTGTCATACTCTTCAGATTCATTCTATAGTTGCTATTAGATTCATCTTAGATTCATGGATTCAACATCTGAGTCGCATTTCCATAAAAATGCAAGCAAGGAAACTTTAACGATGAAGTGTGTAATTTCTGTGCCACTAGCAGCAGAATTTGAGCCTGTTTGAGCGATCTGAATAAGGAAGTCTGTGATACCTGAAGGATCCTTTAGCATTCCCATTCATCTCAATTGACCCCATTGACTTTCATTGTATGGACAAGAGCAGTTGACACATTATTCGTTTTTGTTTCACAGAACTATACCTTTAAGAAAGATGCATTTTGCTTGCTAACCAGTCAAACCTTGATGCCTCAGGCCCAATTGACAATTCTCAATCAATGTGTGAGTTAAGGATTACCTGTTTGAGCAATGGCGGATGCTGCAAGTAGCACAGAATTTACTTCATATTCAATGCAAAGCAGCAGAACAATCCTGACAGAATCACTGCACTGCACATCATGGCACCTTTGTTGTTCTAAAAAGGTCCTAAGTGTGAACTAGACTATCCAAACATTAATCAAGAGATGCAATTATAAGCCATGTAATCGATTTTACCTTAAAGAGGAACTGTGGTGGTCTGTTCTGTCTACCTCTTAAGACACTCCTCTTGGGGATTTGAGATCATACATCCTAGATATTAGGGAAATGAATACCATCAAGTCATGGAGGGCTACACACACGTCTTCCGCCGTGGCGTTTCCAAAACTTTGCACTGCATGAATGCACTGTACAAAAGTTCGGCTTTGATTGACAGTTGCGTCTTGATTAGATCTGCTCTCTAAATCAGAGCTGTTCCAATGCAATATCATCTGCAAATTGTAATATTGTGCAGGATCAGGCTGCCTCTAATAACTGCGAATATTTGCCTTGTGACTCCTCTTGACTCTAAGTGGATCATGTTAATGGTACGACGTGAGTAATATTAATGAGACAGAAGAGTTCTGGCCGTCTCATTTGTCTTGTTCTTATTGCCCAGCTAACAGGGAACGTTCCCAGATCTTTGGCTAATGTTCTCTTATGAATAAATGTTCTTCCTGTAACGTTTGTTCAAAAGTTATCTGGTGTTTAATAACATTCTTAAAATGTTATTTATACATTGTTCATGGAACTTTTTTTCTGAAATGTTTTACTTTTTCAAACGTTTTTTAAACGTTACTCCTTATCGTTCAGAGAATAGACAACTCAAAAGTAACATTGCAAAATGATAAAATGTAACGTTCCCTTAATGTTTTCTGTAATATTTGCATAACCAAGAATGTTTTTTTTTTTTTTACATTTAAAAACTGGACGTTTTGAACACTGAGAGAACATTCAGAAAATAACTGTTTCATAACTTAATGGGAACGTTAGAAAAACGTTCTTAGGGCTCTTTCACACAGAATGTGCTTTGAAAGACGAAAGAGATTAGGGCAGTTGAATGGGGAAAAAACGTTGAACTGGTTTTAATTTGAGCCCCACGTTTTTTAGAACGCCGTGTCATTCGCGAGAAGCTGCATAAGACGTGAGCACAACGGTTATACACCGTCTACCGTGCGATTACATAGAAAAACAAAGTAAAAGTAGCTCGTTGGAATGGAAAAACGCGTTCTGTGCGAACGGCCCCGTAGAATATATTTTTGTTAGCTGGGTGGTCTGAAGTCTTAATATCAGGCTATCTGACAGCTGCAATAATATATGGCCAATAATTGCAAATACTGAATTACTTGTGGTTGCAATTATGTATCATTTGTCAGAAAATCTGAATTGTTTTATTATATATACTTGTTTTCACACTGTCATCATAGAGTTTTTAATAACCCACATTGACGTGACTCATTTACACTCTTTTTTATTGTAGGAGACTTGTTTAAATTGCTTCCTAATTTCTCACCACCTCTGGATGTTTTGGCCTTAATGTTTGCACCACTTCTTCCTTTTCGGCCTTATTGGAGTGTAGGCTTTTGTATAAGAATTCTGAGAGGTGATTGATCTGACTTGTGATCTTGAAATGAGTGTGTTTTGAAGCTTAACCTGAGTGTACCTGTTTTTATTTGACCTGATCTAAACCTTCCTCTTCAACATACCTTTTAAACTCAACTGAATAAACTTATGAAGAAACACAAACTGCTCTTTATACCTCTTTTTTTCTATTTTTTAAACAAATGCATGTCAGCATCACATCTCATCATTAAACTTAAGTAATTTAGCACAGTATACATGGTTGCGCATAAGCAATTTAAGTTCAAATGAGCTCCTTAAGAACTTGTGTATTCAATGACACAAAAGTTGTAGCCTACCTTAGGATTAAATAAATATTTCTTTAAAGTGTTTTTTAAGTAGTTGGTCTCTATAGATTATATAAGTGGTTTTTAAAAGGGAGTTTTGCGTTCATTGTAACAAAAGAAAGTGCAAAACATTACTAAGAGTGCAATGAAATATACATGAAGGCATTAGCAGGTAATGCAACTGGATCTGCCAGTAAGAAACAGAACCTGGACAAATAGTGTGAAGGGGATTGGCAGGAGTTGACAGAGAAGAAAAGGAGACAACACACTATGTGAACTTTTCCGGATTGTGCAGTTTGAAACAAATTGCGCAGTTTAATGATTATTGAACATGACTGAATTCAAGGCACTCATTTTCATTACGCAAAACCCCTAACAGGATGTTAACTTAAATGCCACTCAAACCAGCATCTGTGAGGAGCAAACAATCATCTAGGGACCATTTACACAAAACTTGTGTGTTTTGGCCGTTCATTTACACGACAACTGCGTTTTGGGGCCTGAAAACTCAAACCTTTGAAAATGGAAGTGCAAGTTTTTGAGAGCGATACCATTATCGTCTTTGTGTAAACTACAAAAACGAATTTGTGAAAACTGTGATGTCATGTTTCTTTACAAAGGGACAGCGTTTTTAGTCTTTTTGCCGATTCGTATGAACTAGGATCGTTTTGACAATGTTGTCGTCTGTACATGAAAAACGCAAAGGAAAACTTCTCCATTTTTAGTACATTGTTGTCGTGTAAACGTGCCAAAGGGAAAGTTCTTGAATCGTCTCAGTGTAAACTACAAATGCATACGCATGCGTATTCTGTGTTCAGTCTATAGGTGCGTGGTGACATCGCCAACTACTGGCCTGGCATGTATAGAAAACTGAACATTTCTTAGTTCAGTGGTCAAAATACAATTGAAATCTCACTTTATATCTACAATTTTTTTTTTTTTTATATATATATTTTTTTTTTGTAGCGACTGTGAGCTCAATTATCATTATAATTTATACGTATTATGATATTTGTGGGTCAGACTGACCCTAGCTACATTTGAACAAAAATCACACTGTGGAAAAAATAACAAATAGATCAAAAGAGTATTGTATCATGACTTATGTTGGTCAGGCTTTTTAAATTACATAATTCATAATTACAATGTTTTTATGTCATAATTTCCATTTTTTCCTCATAATATTGACTTAGTATGTCATAATTATGACTTTTATGTCATCATTTTGAATTTTTACCATATTTATTATGTAGTATCTCATAATTTCCACGTTTATGTTTAATTATTTCTATTAACATATAGCGCTTTTCACAATCGTTTCAAAGCAGCTTTACAGAAAATGCATTTGTCTACATTACAATTTAGAGTGATCTGTTGTCAGAGCTGACTGTCAAAAAAATGTCCACATGTCAGAGATGTAGAGTTCTAAGATAATAAATCATGCAGTTAGCTAACATCATGTATTCATTTTAGGCAGAAACAGCTTATTACAGCAATTATTACAAGTTGTGATCATAAAGATTAGGCATAACATAGAACATTTGGTTGTTGTGTATGTTGATTCAGAATCGGTATCATCTGACTTTTTTATCATAATTATGATTTATCAAAGCATATTTTTCTTATGTGGAGGATTTTATTTGATTTTGATTATTTAGTATGTCATGTCACTCCCGTACACTAGGTGGCAGTAAGTAACTAAAGATTAAGCTTAAATACACGGCGAATGACAAGCTAGCATGGCGTCCTCATACTATCAGGAGATGCAGGAGATTTTCAGGAATAACAATAAAAGCAGAGAGTTCCCGGCTCACAGTGCTAAAGTGCATTCGGTTGCCTGGAGCTGTGATGGAAAACGTCTGGCGTCCGGATCATTTGACAAAACCGCCAGCGTGTTTGTTCTGGAAAAAGACCGACTGGTGAGTTTTATCATCTCCATCATCTGCAATGCACCCTGAATTATACAAGTGACTCATACATGTTGATTATTGGTATTGGTATTTAAACGACGTTTCAGCAGTTCTTGAACAGTTCTCAAATCCATGATCGATCTCCATCATTTCTGTTATTTTGATTAACCTTTTTTAAAGGGATAGTTTACCCAAAAATGAATATTCTGTCATCATTTACTCACCCTCATGTCGTTCTAACCCAGTAAGACTTTCGGTCTTCTTCGGAACACAAATGAAGATCTTTTTGATGAAATCTGAGAGCTTTCTGTTCCTCCATTGACAGCTAACGTTAAGTTACGCAAACTAGCTACCACTTGACGCTTCAAAAAGTTAATAAAGAGATCGTAAAACGAATCCATGTGACTTGTGCGCTTTTGTCCAAATTATCTAGAGACTCGATCTCTTTATATAATGAACAGATTGAAGTAAGGCTTTTATTCACATATAAACAGCGAACATAAACAGAAGCTCAGCTGAGCCCGCTTGGCGCTCTAGCAAACGTCAGAAAGCTCTCAGATTTAATCAAACAATCTTTATTTATGCCCTGAAGATGAACAAAAGTC
Organism: Gila orcuttii; assembly: GCA_026230005.1. Lineage (NCBI taxonomy): Eukaryota > Metazoa > Chordata > Actinopteri > Cypriniformes > Leuciscidae > Gila > Gila orcuttii. Next base: position 26,399,162 of record JAPDVR010000016.1, on the reverse strand, counting down.
TTACTCATTTGGAATGACATGAGGGTGAGTAAGAGATGACAGAATTTTCATTTTTTTGTAATAAAAAAATTAAAATCCCTTTAAGTAGTACCACGTGACAACTATAACTACTTTCATTTAGGTTAGCTGTGTTTACGATGACAATTTATTTGATTAATCAATCATGAACTTGCTCACCACCTGTATTGTATCAGGTGAAGGAAAACAATTACAGAGGACATGGAGACAGTGTGGATCAGCTGTGCTGGCATCCCACAAACCCTGATCTGTTCGTCACTGCATCCGGAGACAAGACCATCCGCATCTGGGACGTACGGACCACCAAATGCATGGCCACAGTCAGCACGAAAGGTGAACCTCTAAACCTTATCTCCGTCACATCTTTTGTCCTCATGAGAAATTTATTTATCTGTTATTTAACTTTCAGGGGAGAATATCAACATATGTTGGAGTCCTGATGGTCAGACAATTGCTGTAGGCAACAAGGATGATGTTGTAACTTTCATTGATGCCAAGACACATCGTCCTCGTGGTGAGGAACAGTTCAAGTTTGAGGTCAATGAGATCTCCTGGAATAATGACAATGACATGTTCTTCCTGACCAACGGCAATGGCTGCATCAATATATTAAGGTATGTTTATCTGTAGTTTTACTAATAGACTGTATTGTTCTAATGATGATTTTAGTAAATGGGAAATCAAACGTCATGTTTCTCTCTCTTTTTCAGTTACCCTGAACTGAAGCTCATACAGTCAATTAATGCCCATCCGTCCAACTGCATCTGCATTAAATTTGATCCCACTGGCAAGTATTTTGCCACCGGAAGTGCAGATGCCCTGGTCAGCCTGTGGGATGTGGAGGAGCTGGTGTGTGTTCGCTGCTTCTCCAGGTCAGCTGATCAGAATTTAGATTTTTTTTTTTCTCATAAATATGACTGTTTATCATAATTTTGACTGCCATAATTGTGACTTTTTATCTCATAATTTTCTCTCCCCCCCCTCATAATTTTGACTTAGTATCTCATCATTTTTTTTCCCCTCCAGGTCAGTTGATGCAGTCAAATGTTAACTAAAACTCTTAACAGTAAATTGAAATAAATCTGAAATAAAATATACATTTTAGATAAACTAAAAATTAATAAATAAAAAAAAGTTGAAGTTGAAGTGCTAAAATTCATAAACCTGAAAAATATATGAAATCTAAATAGAAATATAATGCAAAACTAACAAAAATGCCTATGACAAAATTAAATTAGTAAAATGGAAATGAAAACAGAAAATTTTTAAATAAAGCTAATTCAAATAATGATTAAATACTGTATATAAATAATATATACAGTTTATTATATAAATAATACTAAAATAACACTGAGCTGATGTTATGGTGTATTTACTTTATTATGGTTACCTGAACAATAAGAAACTGAAACATGTAAATTATTTAATGCAATTAATCTTGTAATAAAATATATTGTGAGTTATTACCTTTTTTCAAATACAAATGTCCCCAAAAGAATACTTTGTCGACATATGTTTTATCTAATAAGTTCTCAATCTGTTCATTTCACATCTTCATATCCATGTCCATGTTCAATTGTCCCTCCTTGTATTTAGACATATTTTTAATAGAAATTATAGTCAAATAATAATGTTTGCACACTTAATTCAGTATATTTGTTTTTACAATGCATATTGTTATAAGCAGTTTTACAAAGAACTATTATTATTATTATTATTTCCTGCATTATAAGCACGGTGCTTACGGTAAAATTATGTATTGTGTTTCGCTACAAAAATATCACGATACTAAGCTGTATTGATTGTTATTTGTCAGCAGGCAAGCACATTGTAATTTGTTTTCTTGTATTATATTATAATCTTATGTTATATAAAGTCATATTTTCATTCTGAATCCCATAGACTAGACTGGCCTGTGCGGACGCTTAGTTTCAGCCATGATGGTAAAATGCTGGCGTCAGCCTCTGAGGACCATTTCATTGACATCGCTGAAGTAGAGACGGGTGAGCAGATACATTTTGAAATGATCATGAAAGCTTGAAATGTGTTTTACCAACTTATTCATATTTGTTGTTGTGTGTTATTGCTGTAGGTGAGAAACTCTGGGAGATTCAGTGCGAGTCTCCAACCTTCACTGTAGCGTGGCATCCAAAGAGACCCCTGCTGGCGTACGCCTGTGACGATAAAGAGGGCAAATACGACAGCAACCGAGAGGCAGGGACCGTCAAGCTCTTTGGACTTCCCAATGACTCTTAAGAACCAGTGTTTTTAGCTTGTTTTTTTTCTTTTCTTCAGGCCTCATTTGAGGTTTAATGAATAGTTTGTTTGATTGACTTACTTTGTATTAGATTCCAACTTATTTTGAAGCAAAAGCTGTAAATAGATCAAAGATATTGTGATGTTCTGCTCTCATATAACTTGATGAGTTCCTGAAGGATCAAGCTCTAAATTACAAGTATAAATAACTACTGCCTGCAGCTCATCTTCAGAACATAAGAATGTTCAACTTTTTCCAAAATATTTGCACTGTGCATGGCGACATGTTATCATGTCTGTGTAGAGGACTTGAAAATGATTTGACTTGAAGCACATGTTGTCGTTTCCATGATTGTCCCTTTTGGGGGAAAAAAATATGGATTTTTTCCTTTAGGAATCTTGACATTCTTTTGTTCAAATGCACATCTTGTTCCTCCAGTTTTAGAAATGACCAGCAGAGAGCGTCATAAGCTCAAAGAGACAAGGCACGGCAATACTGTCTAATACAGGCATTTTTGTGTTTGTTTTTTTGTTTGTTTTTTACATAAATAAACTTGTATTTTTTAAAGAAAATTATTTCATAAAATATGATTGACTTAAAAGCCATATGACGTTTTGTTTGTTTATGATTTTATGGTAAACAAAAGCCTTCGCTGGAAAATATGTAGCACCATATCTTAATGTGAGAGGGAGAACAAACAAAAAACTGAAATGGAAAAGTTATTTTTTTTTCTGGACCTTTGCTTGTCAATTCAATTATGAATTATGCCAAAGCTATATTTATTTATTTATTTACTTATATTTATTAATTATGTGAAGAAACAGTATTATTAGATTATTGGGAATTATTAGAAGAACATCCTGGGCTGAGCAGAATCTTATAAAGTTCTAGCAGAATGCTGTAATATTGTATGTGCCTATAATGGCAAGTTAAATATTAAGCCTGTCTCTGATATCACTGCATACTAGACAAGTTGTTAGTTAAACATGTTAATTGCATTTTCAGGTAAAAAGTGTCTGTAGCAATTTTAGAAGATCAGTGTGGATATTTGTGTCCGGAGGCCGTGATTTTACTAAGCAGGACATGGGCTGCGTCCAACATTGCATACTCTCTTGAGTAGATTATTTTGAATAAGTAATTACTTTGTGAGTGCTAAAAAAAATCAAGTTTTATGTTGTATGAATGTATGCATGGCTGTAATTTGGACGTAGGCCTACTTACATTCGCCATGTTGTCATTAACAGACCTACAGCGTCAGTCGCTTTTTACAGTCTTGTTGCGTCGCATCACTGTCATTCATATATCTGTATTTTTTTATTTGCCATATATCCTGTGACCTCATGGGATAGTAAGGTTTCCATCGTATGCACACTTCAAATCTCGCCAGAAGTAGTAGGTCATCCCAGTACTTTTTGCCTATTCTCTTAATTCGGACATAGGGCCTAGGCTATACTGTAAAAAAAAAGGGGAAAAAAGTTGCCGGCCTAAATTAAGTAGCTATCAAATTGTATGTTGAAGTCATTTAAATTACATTAAACTGACTTTAAAATAATGAGTTGAATCTTGTATAAGATAGGTGACGGGTCAGACTAAGAGCGGTTCAAAAACCCTTTATGATGTATAAAAAAAACGAGGACGTGACGTCGCCCGGCATGGCGCAGCCGGGGCCCCACCCTGGAGCCAGGCCCGTATGCGAGCGCCTGGTGGCCGGGCCTCTCCCCATGGGGTCCGGCCGGGCTCAGCCCGAAGGAGCGACGTGGGGCCCCCTTCCCGTGGGCTCACCACCTGCAGGAGGGACCGTAAGGGGCCGGTGCAAAGTGGATCGGGCAGCAGTCGAAAGCGGGGGCCTCGACAACCCGATCCCTGGACACGGAAATTAGCTCTAGGGATGTGGAACTTCACCTCGCTGGCGGGGATGGAGCCTGAGATTGTGCGTGAGGTTGAGAGGTCCCAAATATCTCTAGTCGGGATCACATCCACGCACACCTTGGGCTCTGGAACCACACTCCTTGAGAGAGGATGGACTCTTTACCACTCTGGAGTTGCCCACGGTGAGAGGCGGCGGGCTGGTGTGGGTCTGCTTATAGCTCCCCAGCTCAGCCGCCATGTGTTGGAGTTCACCCCGGTGAACGAGAGGAGCTTCCCTGCACCTCCGGGTCGGGGATAGGTCTCTCACTGTCATGTGCGCCTACGAGCCGAACGGCAGTGCAGAGTACCCAGCCCTCTTGGCGTCTCTGGGAGGGGTACTGGAAAGTGCCCCGACTGGGGACTCCGTCGTTCTACTGGGGGACTTTACCACCCACGTGGGCAGCGACAGTGACACCTGGAGGGGCGTGATTGGGAGGAACGGCCCTCCTGATCTGAACTCGAGCGGTTGTCTGTTATTTGACTTCTGTGCTAGTTACAGCTTGTCCATAACGAACACCATGTTCAAGCATAAGGGTGTCCATCAGTGCACGTGGCACCAGGACACCCTAGGCCGGAGGTCGATGATCGACTTTGTGGTCGTTTCATCTGACCTCCGGCCATATATCTTGGACGCATGGTCTCCTGTGCCTGTCGAGGCGGCAATCCCCGAACCCGGTGGTGGACACCGGAAGTAAGGGATGCCGTAAAGCTGAAGGAGGAGTACTATCGGGCCTGACTGGCTTGTGGGACTCCTGAGGCAGCTGACGGGTACCGGTGGGCCAAGCGGACTGCAGCCCGGGTTGTTGTGGAGGCACAAAATTGGGCTTGGGAGGAGTTCGGTGAGGCAATGGAGAAGGACTACTGGCTGGCCTCGAAGAGATTCTGGCAAACCGTTCGGCGCCTCAGGAGGGGGAAGCAGTGCCCTACCAACACTGTTTACAGTGCAGATGGGCAACTGTTGACCTCAAGTCGGGATGTCGTCGGACGGTGGAAGGAATACTTCGAGGATCTCCTCAATCCCACCGACACGTCTACCATTGAGGAAGCAGAGGCTGAGGGCTCGGAGCTGGACTCGTCCATCACCCAAGTTGAAGTCACTGAAGTAGTCAAGAAACTCCTCGGTGGCAAGGCACCGGGGGTGGATGAGATCCGCCCTGAGTACCTCAAGTCACTGGATGTTGTGCGGCTGTCTTGGCTGACACACCTCTGCAGCATCGCGTGGCAGTCGGGGACAGTACCTTTGGGCTGGCAGACCAGGGTGGTGGTCCCTCTTTTTAAGAAGGGGGATCGGAGGGTGTGTTCCAACTACAGGGGGATCACACTTCTCAGCCTCCCCGGGAAAGTCTATGCCAGGGTACTGGAGAGGAGAATACAGCCGATAGTAGAACCTCGGATTCAGGAAGAACAGTGCGGTTTTCGTTCCGGTCGTGGAACACTGGACCAGCTCTATACCCTCTCCAGGGTGCTGGAGGGTTCATGGGAGTTTGCCCAACCAATCCACATGTACTTTGTGGATTTGGAGAAAGCATTCGACTGTGTCCCTCACGGCATCCTGTGGAGGGTGCTCTGGGAGTATGGGGTGCGGGGCTCTTTGCTAAGGGCTGTCCGGTCCCTGTACGACCGGAGCAGGAGCTTGGTTCGCATTGCTGGCAGTAAGTCAGATTTGTTCCCGGTGCATGTTGGACTCCGGCAGGGCTGCCCTTTGTCGCCAGTTCTGTTCATAATTTTTATGGACAGAATTTCTAGGCGCAGCCAGGGGCGGAGGGTGTCAGGTTTGGGGACAGCACGATTGCATCGAGAGGGGACAGCTGAGGTGGCTCGGGCATCTGTTCCGGATGCTTCCTGGACGCCTTCCTGGGAAGGTGTTCTGGGCGCATCCCACCCGGAGGAGGCCCTGGGGAAGACCCATGATACGCTGGAGGGACTCCCGGCTGGCCTGGGAACGCCTCGGGGTCCCGCCGGAAGAGCTGGAGGAAGTGTCTAGGGAGAGGGAAGTCTAGGCATCTCTGCTTAGACTGCTGCCCCCGTGACCCGGCCATGGATAAGCGGAAGAAGATGGATGGATGGATCTTGTATAACTTAAAAAAGTTATTTTGATGAGTTAAAGCAATGTAAAAACATTGTCATAACTTATTGATCATATAATTTTTTTACAGTGTTCTTTTGTCACATACTGTTTTTCACCTACTAAGGAAGTATGCAATTTCGGATGTAGCCAAGCTCCTTTAACCTTTAACAACCTCTTTTGTTGACCCTGGAACAACATTCCTGTCCATAAATGTAGTCCTCCTAGCCATATACCTATGCTCCTAAACCTAACTACCTATAATGTTTCTCTAAAATCATTCCCTAAAAAGGGAAATGATACGCGTAGAAGATGATGAAGACGCATCTAACCCTGATTGTAAGCCTAAACTTGACATTAACTGTGAACCTATCCCTCAAAATCTGATTGGTTGATTAAAATGTTTTTCCAGGATCAACAAGGATGGTGATCCAAGAACATGCTTGGTGAAATCCCTTTCTACGCAGTTTGGTGGAGGGCCACAGTGGAGCAAAACAGCAGTAGTCTGTAGACTTGGAGCAGTGTCCAGTCAGCAGGGAATAGTTTGTCAGTGAGATTAGGTACAACCCCATCATTAATCTTTGTCCGTTGTGACAGACTTACACAGCATGCTCGTCTTCCCTGCCCACTTAAGGAGCCTCTAGTCTGGCTGGTGGCAGCTGTCCTCACCCTTCTCTGGTGACTCACCTCAGCAGGCTCCAGGGTGGCTCGCTTTCTACAGGCGTCCTTCGATTGATGCTTAATTATATTTCATTTCATTTAGCAGAGGTCATTTCCCTTGTGATGTCCAGTTTCCAGGCTTTAGCCCATCACCATTATTTTCATCCTCTTATTTATTGAGGATTTAAATCTTTATCTTGGAGTTGTTCATTATTTAGGTAACACTTAAGATTAGGGAACACATTTATTATTTACAATTGGAGTTTACCTCAATAAAGTCCTATTGATAGTAAGTAAGGTAGTTGTTGTAGTTGTTAAGTTTAGGTATGGGGTAAGTTTAGGAAAATGGTCATGCAGAATAAGGCATTAATGTGCTTTATAAGTACAAATGAACAACCAATATACTAGTATATGCATGCTAATAAGATACTAGTTAATAGTGAATATGTATTCCCTAAACTGAAGTGTTAGTTCTGGTTTTTGAATTTGATTGGATGAGCAACATTGAGTGCCAATATTCAAATAACATCATTACTGCAGTATAAGCCAACTGTACAAACATTTTGAATCCTTTATTTTCCAGTGGGTTTTAAAGTAAAGTATACATTTACAAAATATTTAATGGTAGGTGTTATAATTTAGTTTTAGATAGATCAATGTGCACTGACCGCCACAGTGTTCTTGTCAGAGAACTCAGAGTCATGGATAGATGATAGCCTTTTAATGATTGCTTTGGCATCAACATGGATAGACATGTGCAAGGTTTTCTAAAACAATGAAAGAAAATAATACTATAAAAATAATAATACAACATAAATCACGTAAATGTTACATTGTAGATATAAATGAGAAACTTGGCATAAAATATTATTGCACAAAATATTCCTTTCCTTATACAAGTTATAACGATCGCTATTCAAACTTCAAAGGATTGACGGCATATAATACAGCGTGCAATTCACGTGCGGCAAAACGGCCGCTTAATATAGACGAGTAAACTTAGAAACACTATCTACAACAAATACACTTGCAATATAACATTAATATTCAAATAACACTGGACTTACTTATCCGTTACTCGTACAATGTCCTTATACACGGGTTTCTTGTATACAAACAATACCGGATGCGCGCGCATCCAGGGGGCAAAAAAACGCTATCTGTTATGCTGAGTTCTGTAAAAGAACATTGTAATTAACGTAGATTTCGCATTGTTTGTAATTTCTTGTTGACTAAATAATAAACTACAATTTCAGAGTTGTATCTGTTTGTTTGTGTTTCATATTAATATAACATTATGTAAAACGTCCGTCCAACTGTTTACGAATCAAAATCTGGACATACTGTGATGCATGTATGAATTATCATGTTAGACTAAGTTAGCAATGTAATAGCCTCTATAGAGCCCGAATTTGCTTTTATATAAGTTAACATTGTTTACGTTACTTTACGACCTGCAACATATCATGACTGCACACATATAACGTTACTTTATTGTAAATCAAAGATTTGACGATGGATTATGTGGGAAGTAGTCTCCGACCGTGGCGATTATATTAAAAAACTTACTCTCAGCAATGGTGAGATCTGGCCGGATCCCAATACCTGACGATCTTTGGATTGTGGATGACAAGAAGTGGCCAGCAATTGTATGGCCTGATATATATATATATATATATATATATATATATATATATATATATATATATATATATATATATATAATTGTCTAATTCAGACACCAAGTGTGTATACAAGAGAAATGATTAGAGAAAATGATTGATCGCTTGACGCACAACTACGTGCTATGTGGTCATGTGCAGCTCGTCAAATACTTTGATGCTGCACCGGATTTTTGCGTGTTGAGGTCAGATGTGCTCCCTAGTCAAAGGCAAGGCATCAAAGCCAAGCCTTATGATGCCTGGGTGTATGTCCATAAGGGCCTTGGTTACATCCTTACGGCTAACTGCAAATGCATGGCAGGGTACGTCTATCAAAATGTATCTGCCATCAGAAACCCTTCACTCCGGTATGAAGACCGCGGGTCTTTTGCCCCCTGGCTGCGTGTGCATGCAGTGATGACGTCGCCGAGAAATCCATGTATAATGCAAGCAATCCCGCGAACTTTCCAGTCAGAACGGCTGATGGAACTCTATAGCGCTACGCTTATTCTCAGTCTACTAAATCATCGTAGGCTCCGCAACTACGCTGGTTGCGCACTATTCAGTGACGTACAGCGCTGATTCTGTGCGCATCTCCGTTATTATGCTAAACATGGAGAATTCAGAACAGTAGGCACCCTTCAAGTGAATTTTTAAGACTTTTAAGATTTACTGTTTGACCAAAACAATTGTATTTTTTTTTGTCCTGTTGACAGACGGATCATCTTTGCGTCTATGTGCTCAGATTATCTCTAGGAAGATATCTTTTTGGTAGGAAACAACGGTCCAATCACTGCTTAGATTTTATAGAAAACATGTTGTGGCCTATATTGAAAGATGTTGGATGACATTAATGTAATGTTGATTTTTTTTAATGGGAAAAATCTTAATCCATAAATGTAAGTGTATGAAGACAAAACATTATTTCTCAGTAATTAAGAAATATTTTGTTTGTAATTATTTCTCATTTCTTTCCTAGAGTAAACAAGCCTGAACATTTGCTGGAATTATAAGAGACTTTAATTTTCTGGAAGATGAATGACAATTTGTTTACTTTTTTAATTTGTCTCCCCAATTTTATTGGTGTTCCTTGCTTTATTATTAATTTATTTGGACTTATGAATACCATTATTGATATATGTTTATCATGTTCAATTACAAAAAAAAAAACAAAAAAAAAACAACATTACCCAGGTAACAAGAGCATACAAGTGTTGTTAAAGAAAGCACTACTGCATTTTAGCACTGTCAAAGCATACAATTTTAGCAGTTTACAATGAGTTAGTTTACAGAAATTAAATAATAATAAACATTGATTGAACAGTTAATTTATTGGGTTCTAACCTAGAGAATCCTACTTGGGCATACATTTATTTAACAATTATTTAGATGAGCTTCTCTGATCTATTCTATACATAGGCCTACACAACCTATCTTTAATATGATGTTTGGTTAATGTTTTCCTCAAGGAAGGACAATGTTGCAGAACATCTGCTTAATTTTGTTAGAACATTTAATTTTTTGATGTAGGTACTAGTTCTAAAATTGTTTAACATTTGCATATTATATAATAATGAGTCATACTTTTAATATGGTTATAAAATCAGATGATAAGAGTGTTTGCATTTAAATGAAAGTCCTGGTTGCGTATGCAACCCACCGTTCCCTGAAGGAGGGAACGGAGGACGTAGTCGACATTCGATTGAAATGGGATCCCGCCAGGGAGCCTATTGTCTTCGAGTCTTATTGAACGAGCCAATACACATTGGCCTGCGAGATCTGCATCTCACACTCCGCCCCGCAGCGCGGGTATAAATACGGAAGTAGATGCACGCACCATTTGCTTTTCGCTGAGGAGCCGAGCATAACTCGGAGTCAGCGGTGGTCCAGCGGTAGTGGCAAGGGGAACGGTGGGTTGCATACGCAACCAGGACGTTCCCTTTCAGTCGATAACGTCAGACGTAGTCGACATTCGACTGAAATGGGATCAACCTTTGAACACGCCACTAATGCTGCCACCTTCCAGTGCCTAGACAAAAGCCTTCTGATCCTCCCGACGTTTTAGTGTAAAAGGACAGGGCTTAGGCCAGGAAGTCGCTGCTGTTCCACAAGACCCACTCAGTTAGACTTGGTAACACTGGGAAAGCGTGCCCAACATCGGAAGGAAGGGACGCTGCGGAAGCCCAACCAACCCGAAAGGGGGGGGGGGAAATACGCATATGAACTGGGCGGAGGACCGGGCAGTATAACATATGGAATGTCACTGGGGTGGCTCCAGCCTAGAGAGGGGGGAGACAACACCGATTTACTGTGACGGCAGGACTCTGCCAAGGGAAAGACACGGGCTCACCTGGGGGAGCCGTATCTTGGAAGAATACACATATGGGGTCGCCGTAGGGACCGCAACATATGGACCCAGCCTAACACTGGGTTCCACACTGCATACGAGTGGTAGGCCTAACACCGGACGTTCCGCCACGTCCGACGTTGGAGGGGTGCGGAGGAGCTCAACAGGTTCCGGACAAGGGAATTCAACTGGAGCGAAATGGCGCACGTATCCGGTCCGTAGGAGGGGAATGGCGCAGCAAGCCGACACTGAACCGGGGCTCACGGTGTTACTGGCTTCTATGAGAAGAGAGCGCACGGGAAGCAACCGGTTCGACACGTAGGCTATAGAATCTAGCAAACGTATTAGGTGTCGCCCAGCCCGCAGCTCTACAGACATCTGTCAGCGAGGCACCCTGCGCCAACGCCCAAGAAGCGGCAACACTCCTTGTGGAGTGAGCTCGCAGTCCGGGGGGACAGGGTTCACCTTGGGACTCATACGCCAAGATGATGGCATCCACTATCCAGTGGGCCAACCTCTGCTTGGAGACAGCCTTTCCCTTCCGCTGATATCCGTAACAGACGAAGAGCTGCTCTGAGGTCCTAAAGCTTTGTGTTCTGTCCACGTATAAGCACAGAGCGCGAACGGGGCAGAGAAAAGCCAGGGCTGGGTCTGCCTCCTCCGGGGGCAGTGCTTGCAGGTTCACCACCTGGTCCCGAAAGGGGGTGGTAGGAACCTTGGGCACATATCCAGGCCGGGGTCTCAGGATAACGTGAGAGTTAGCCGGCCCGAATTCCAGGCACGATTCGCTGACCGAAAATGCGTGCAGGTCCCCTACCCTCTTGATGGAGGCCAAAGCAAGCAGGAGAACTGTCTTTTGGGACAGAATTTTTAACTCTGCTACCTGCAAAGGTTCGAATGGCGGTCTCTGCAGTGCGGTTAGCACCAGAGATAAGTCCCAAGAGGGTATAGAGGGGAGGCGAGGCGGATTCAATCTCCTCGCTCCCCTCAGGAACCTGACGATCAGATCATGCTTCCCCAGGGATTTCCCGTCTACTGCATCGTGATGTGCGGCAATAGCGGCAACATACACTTTGAGGTTGGAGGGGGACAGCCGACGTTCCAAAGCCTCTTGCAGGAAAGAAAGCACGGAAATGATCGAACACCTTCGGGGGTCTTCTCTGTGAGAAGCACACCACTCAACGAACAGGTTCCACTTCAGGGAGTAAGCAAGCCTCGTAGAGGGAGCTCTCGCTGAAGTGATGGTATCTACGACTGCCTGTGGTAGATTACCTAGAACCTCCACGTCCCGTCCAAGGACCACACATGGAGTCTCCAACAGTCTGGACGCGGGTGCCACATGGTGCCCCGTCCCTGAGAGAGTAGATCCTCTCTCAGAGGAATGGGCCAGGGAGGAGCTGTCGAGAGGAGAAAAAGTTCGGGGAACCAGGTTCGGTTGGGCCAATAAGGGGCAACTAGCAAAACCTGCTCCTCTTCCACCCTGACTTTGCACAGTAGTTGTGCAATAAGGCTCACTGGGGGAAACGCATACTTGCGGAGGCCCCGGGGCCAGCTGTGAGCCAGTGCATCCATGCCGAGAGTCCCCTCGGTGCGGGAATAAAACAACTGGCAATGGGACGAGTCCGGAGAGGCAAACAGATCTATCTGTGCGGCCCCGAAGTGGTCCCATATCAGCTGGACCACCTGGGGATGGAGTCGCCATTCTCCGGAGGCCACAATCTGTCGTGAGAGCTCGTCGGCGGCACAATTGAACAGGCCAGGGATGTGAACGGCACGAAGCGACCTCAGATGCTTCTGACTCCATAGGAGGAGGTGGCGGGCGAGTTGTGACATGCGACGGGAACGTAGACCACCTTGGCGGTTGATGTACGCAACGGTCGCAGTGTTGTCCGTACGGACCAGTACATGATTGCCGAGCAGCGTCGTCTTGAGGCGTCTCAAAGCAAGGAGCACTGCTAACAACTCGAGGCAGTTGATGTGCCAATGCAGGTGGGACCCCGTCCAGGTGCCAGCTACTGCATGCCCGTTGTACGTGGCCCCCCAGCCGGTGTTGGAGGCATCTGTGGAAACCACAGCATGCCTGGACACTTGTTCTAGGGACACACCGGCCCAGAGAAACGAAAGGTCCGACCATGGGCTGAGGGTTTGGAGGCAGGCCGGGGTGATTTTCACACGGAGCATGCCTCTCTGCCACGCTCACCTCGGGACTCGGTCGCGAAGCCAGTGCTGGAGTGGTCTCATATGCATGTCCATGAGTGTCTTGGCTTTACTACGCCAAGGCATGCAAAGAGGAAGCGGCTTGCCCGCAAGCTCTGTAAGCTCTGACCGCCAATCCTGACGCGAACTCACAGGCCCGCGAGGGGAAACAAGGTTACCCCATCCAGGATGCAGCGGCCGTCGGACATAAGTGAGTCGCAACAGACCGCTCCACTGGAGGGATAGCCTCATAACCATTCACCGCTCCTCCGACAAGGGTAGTGAGGGAGGAAGAACTACTTAAGTCGTTTTCAGCAGTAAAAGGTGCCGTCCACGACCAAGTAAGCTCTTCATGCACTTCGGGAAAGAAGGGCACTGGGGCGGCGGGCTGAGAACCGGTGGAGTGTTCCACTCGAGCCCGACAGCCTCGGCGGCCCGTTTCAGCATAGCTGACAATTCTGGATCCGGCTCGGGCAACATTGAACTCCCGGAGGGAGACAACGCAGCCGAGTCGTCATCTCCAGAAGTCAGCTCACCCTCCGATGCTGCAATCGACGTCCTGTCCTCCAGGGGAGCCCCGAGTGAAACCGCTGGCCGGCCCATTACAGATGGACCAGCGGACAACACCGGAGGCTCCAATGGCAGCAGTGGAAGGGAGGGGTGAGGAGCCCACAGGGAATGGTTACCGGGCGGGACATCCAACACTACCCTCCGGTCACCCATCCCACACAGCACCCGTGCAGGGTGGGGCATGGTAATGGGGACTCGCTCTCCGCGAACGAAGTGAAACAGTGAAAACATGAGCTGTCCACAAAAGCTGTCTCAGCGTGTTGTAAGCCCAAACACGTGATACAACAATTGTGACCATCAGAGAGAGAGAGGGAACGACCGCACCCAGAAACGCACGGGCGGAATGACATCTTGAAAAAGACGCAAACGCACCCGTGTTGCTCTTTTAGGAAGTGAAAAACTCTCACCAGTGCCGGAGCACACAGGGGAATGACCGCGGCAACACTAACACAGGAATGGTGCACCCTGTGTCAGTGAAGCACTCACTTTCTCGCCCTCAACCAACCGTCAGACAAACAAACACAAACAGAAACTTGGTTGCTGTGAGAACAGCAGTTGAGAGCTTAAAGCTCGCGATCACCGCTGCACTCGCGCTGCAAACACCGAAACCAGGAGAGACTTCCCAAAGAAGCGCTGACACACTCGCTCGTTGTACAACAACACTCTTCAGATCCAGACATGAAGCTCGCCTCCGAAGCGAAAGGCAAATGGTGCGTGCATCTACTTCCGTATTTATACCCGCGCTGCGGGGCGGAGTGTGAGATGCAGATCTCGCACACCAATGTGTATTGGCTCGTTCAATAATACTCGAAGACAATAGGCTCCCTGGCGGGATCCCATTTCAGTCGAATGTCGACTACGTCTGACGTTATCGACTGAAAGGGAACTCAGATTTATTAAGAATAGAAGAATGATCTTGTTAAATGAACAGATACCAGTGATAAAATAAATGAAATCTCTGACCGAGGGAGAATGAATCTGTCTTAAAATAACTTAAATTTACTGCATTTTATCAGGACTGCTGACATGAGGATGATTAATGTGTGTGTTTATTGATATTGTATAGTTTTATTGTGTTTATGATCTATAGTAAGTATGCATTTATTGGCCAAGATGCAGAAAGCCTATTGTTTCTTTTAACCCTTTGATGCACAACATGGAAAGTGACCCGACTGAGTTTATTATTCTAGATATTCATTAAATATTTATATTTATGTTTCCTTTCTTACTTTATAAACAAACACAGTTTTTGTATTTCTACATCAATTTTACATAAATGGGTCAAAAATGACCCATATAGAAACCATTGATATTTGCACATTTTTGCAAGTAGGAACATATTTACTGCATAAATACTATTACTATAGTATTACATAATACTATTCACCTGCCACACATTTCACAACTCAACACAGCTGCTTTTGTATATTTGATGCAAGTCTTATTTTATTTTAACCACAGAAAATATTTGATATTTTGTAAAAGATAACTGGACATAATATTTGAATATTAGGCTATGGTTACCTTGACCATGAAATCCTAGTGAGAAATTACTTGTGAGAAAGAGAAACATATCCAATACTATTAGCTAGCTACTGTAGCTATTGACATATTCTATTCTAGCTAGCTAAAAAAATATGGGTTTTTAAAGGGAAAGCTGATTTTCACTTTTGTTGTCGCATGTTTTCTCAACGAGCTCCCCCTACAGCTGTGAGGCGTATATTTCACAACAATGTCGTAAAAAAAATCACTTGCGGCACCCTCTTCCCCCTTTCTACCGCTGCTCATGTGTATTTGTTATTATCTGAGCCGGCCAACTTTATCGTGTGGAGCTATGTCTACCGAGGTGGGTAATACTTCATACACATTGAGGGCGGCGTGTGTGTTTATGTCGAATTGCCGTAAAGCAGTTTGTGTTTCTCGCTCGTTATCGCTTCTCACGAGACTTCCTATTTCCAACTTACCTGGACGTAAGTCACCATGTTGCAAGGTTGGTTTTCTGCCTGGGAGTACTGAGGGGAACGGGGAAAGTCACCATTCTCACCAGAACAGGTTATTAAACCATCCAAATGATTTCTAAACGGTTTTATTAAGTTGAAATAGTTGCCGAATGCCCCTTTAAAGCTTATTTACATGTAATAGGCCTAAAAGTTCTATTAAGAACCGTATCGTCTTGAATAAGCCTTCATATGCTGAAATGGTTCTATGTGTTAAGAGTTTAGGGTCATTTTTTCTCGCCTTTTGAATTTTAAAATCTGTAACTGTCAAAGCTGAAATAACATAGGAAATTAATACGGGTCATTTTTGACCCGTGTATGTAAAATTGATGTAGAAATACAAAAACTGTGTTTGTTTATACAGTAAGAAAGGGAACATAAACATAATGATTTGTGGAAATCAAAAACAATGATATTTAATAAATACCTGGAATAACAAATTATAAAATACATATATTTTGAAGATTCAGCAAAGAAACACTCAGCCACGACTGAATTAACATAGGAAATGAATACGGGTCATTTTAGACCCGTGTATGTAAAATTGATGTAGAAATACAAAAACTGTATTTGTTTATAAAGTAAGAAAGGAAACATAAACATAATGATTTGTGGAAATCAAAAACAAGATATTTAATGAATATCTGGAATAACAAATGATAAAATATATATATTTAAAAAATTCAGCAAAGTAACATTCAGGCATGCCTGAAATAACATAGGAAATAAATACGAGTGTTTTTAGACCCATGTTGTGCATTCGAAGGGGTTTGCATAGCTTGTGCATCAAAGGGTTAACTATTTTAGTGGAATTGTGTTCACGTTGCTATATGCCATAAAACACCATTGTTAAACACATGAAGAACACACACAAACACACAAATGAAGAGGCAGAAGTGAAATGCTTTCTGCTTTTCTCTGCTAAAATGACACGAAACATTTTCGTATCTCCCCTAATTTCCATTTCAATAGATAGAGCTTCCAGGTCCCTTATGAGACTCTATCGGTCCCTCAGGTGTTAATGGATTAGTTTTTCCACCAGCCATATTATTGGCTTTTGTTACTCTTCCAATTTGTCTTTCAGTCTCTGCTCCAGTAATTTATGGGGCTTGATGTGAAACAAAACATTTTTGACATGCAATTTATTAGCACTCCACAATAACCTTTGCTGTTTAACAATTCAGGCTCTCTGAACATTTTTTTTAACAGCTTTTGAATTATTAAAATTTGCAATTCACATGCAGGTGCAATGTTTTATGCTTAGACATGTTCTTGCACTATTTGTGTTCAAATATTCAGATTGAACTACATTTCTTAGCATCAGGATGTTTCTTGTTTCTTTTAAATATGTGCAAACTTTAACTAGTTAGAAAGCCTGAAGTTATTCCCCCAAAAATAATGAATTACTAGCTACTAATTACATCTTCAACAATGTAATTAGATTACTGTAATAATTACTGTCACTACATATATTGCATTACTAATAATTACTTTTTAAATCCAATAGTGGGACAAGCATGAAGTAACAAACATAAAACCTGTCATCAGATTCTTAGTCTCATAGGAGCATATATATAAATGTGAGTGGGTTTCGATGAGTAAGTCCCACGTCAGAATTTGCTCATGAAATTTAGTCATAACCTTGCCTAATACATTTCAGGAAATCAGTGGGAGTTTTAAGGCAAAGTTATGAGATGTCCATCCACTAACACTCCCTTAGTGCTAGACAGACTTGTTAGCTCTTCATTTAAATTCACAAAAACATTAAAACATTTTTATAAAGCATTTTTATTTGCCACTTCCAAAAATTCATTTAGGTTTATTAATGTAACAGATTTACAGTGATTTGGTTTGACAGATGTTTATTACAAAACATGCAATAAGAAACTCATATATTCTCCACACTCGTATACCGGGGATCAAAACTTCAGATGATCGAATGCTTCTCAACAAACTTTTTTTTCTGATAGCCTTTCAACTTTATCATTCACATATGACAGGCATTTATGTTATGACAGGCGGTCGAGACAAGATTTAAGTCTGTTACACAGTAAAGCAAACTTACTATGCATGAAAATAAATGGTATTGCTTGATGCTGACAGTTTACACGACTATATTAACATTTAACATTAACATTTATTCATTTAGCTGACGCTTTTATCCAAAGCGACTTACAATTGCTGTATTTCAGAGGTCGCACTCCTCTGGAGCAATTAGGGGTTAAGTGTCTTGCTCAGGGACACATTGGTGTCTCACAGTGGATTCGAACCCGGGTCTCTCACACCAAAGGCATGTGTCTTATCCACTGCGCCATCACCACCCCTATATGACTATATGAGTTTGAAACATGAAAACCTTTTCAGATTGAAAGTATTATTTTATTAGCTATAAATATCATGCAGTATTGTGCCTCAGGATGAACAGAAACATAGGGCTTTTTTATGTCTGTGGCACACTTTTGTTTTTCTCCATTGCAGTTTTAAGAAATGTATATAATCCAACATATTTTTCTGACCAGATTAAGCTGAAAATTTGCAGTGAGGTTTAATCTGAGGTTAATTTTGATAGAATAGTTGTTTATTCTGATGCAGTAAGCAGATGACTAAACTAAAGTTACATTTCCATATGGTTTGCAAGTGCTTTTAAAGAAATAACATTCTAAAGTTGATTTAGAAATCAAAGCCTCAAACACACAGCAAGAGGATAGAAATCTGTTTTACTACATCACACATATACCAGTAATTTACAGATGTTTAAGAAGCTGAAATTAACAGTTACAAATTCTTTTGTTGCTGACAACAGAAACTAGAACAGTTGAATAGTGCTTTCATTATTTCACCCCAAACAGCCACAAAAGTATGGCACAATGTGAAAACATGCATGTCAAAATCTATATAAATGGTATATGTCATTTTTATGTACTGATTAAGTGTTTCTAAAATCCAGTACCTAATATGTACAAAATGATTAATATTTTGTTATGCTAAAACAAAAAACCATGGCCTGCAGATTGACAGTTCTCCAGCTGACAGTGTTGAAGATTTTGCAGTATGTCAAGGTCACAGTAAATGAGTGTATTTAATTGAATATTTGCAGTGATGATCAATCCAAATTATTTTCTTATTTCTGCACATACATGGAATGAACAGTGCTATAGTAAAAAGCGACAACGTTAAAGAGTATCATGCATTTAGTATCAGGCATTAGTATCAGGCAAAGAATGAAAACAAATATCTCATATCACTCCATTCTTGAAGTAAATTAAAGCGTGCAAATGTTTAGTCCAACCCAAATGAAAGGTATGTGGTGGAAATGTGGCAAGTTGCCAGTTATTAAGCCTCTCATCAAGAAACCACAACTAGATCGTTATAGATCATAACATGCTTTTAGATTGCCTACAAAATTATACTCAGGGACAGGCATTAAGGTAGTTTAGATGTACCTATCAGACTGTTACCATTTTGTCTATTTAAACGTGGAAAAATCTAAGATAACGTCAGTAAATTATGGAGTGCCACAAGGGTCTATGTTAGGCCCTCTGCTATTTTCAATATATGCTGTCACTTGTTAATATTAAAAGAAAACATTAATTTAGTTTCCACTGTTATGCCAATGATACTCTAAATTATCCAAGTCTCAAGAGTGTGTTAAAAATATAAAAAATTGGACGACCAGTAATTTTATTCTATTAAATTCGGATAAGACTGAGGTATTACTTATTGGACCAAAAACATGTACTCAGAATCTCTTAGAATACAATTTGTATTTAGAAGGATGTACAGTTACTTAATTCTCTACAGTTAAAGACCTGGGTGTTATATATGACAGCAACTTGTTTTTCAAAAAATCATACTTCATGTTACAAAAACAACCTTCTTCCAACTCCGAAACATCGCTAAGCTACGGAACATGCTATCTGTTTCTGAAGCAGTTCACTGAAATCTCAATAGATTTCTGGATTTAACAGTTCTGCATTTATCAATCATCAGCGCAATTTAGTGCGCTTTTATATACCCTATTATATATTCATTAACAATGTTGCTGAGTATCTCAGGAATAAATTATTTAAAAAATTATTACATTAAAAAACAGCCTATATTACACTTTCTTTATGGAACAACAATAGGAGCACTGACAATATCTCAATATTTAAGAGAATGAAAAGAGATCAGGTATAATATAATGTGCTTCAGAACTCATAATTAAAATAATTTCAAATCTATATTATTATTATTTTTCTACTGCTGGACATGTACAGTCCGATAGCATCTTAAAGATTACAGAATCACCAACACAGTCAGCCCTTTTGCCCAGTTTATTATGTAATGTTCATGTAATAAAAATTACATAAATAAAAATTCAAAATATGACTGTGATACATACGGAAAGATGGAAGTATTAATAAAGTGGGAATTGAAACCTAAAGTGTTTTGATTCAGTGGGGAATCAACCAACTATACTGTGACCTCAAAAAGTATTTGAACACGTGAGCCGCAATCAATGTACAAATTTATTTGCGTTGGATAACAAAATGGCTAAACTTTATTTACGTGTCCTTGTTACAATGTAATTACATTTAAGTACTGAGTAATATTAAGTAACTACATGTACTCACTATAGGGTTACGGTTTTAACTTTATTTTACAGTATGTGCACTTATGTGTACTTACCTAAGAAAGTAGTGGGCAATACAAGGTAACTACATGGGTTAAGGTTGGGTTTAGGGGTAAGTTCAGGGTTAGTACCTAGTTATTAACCAGTTATTACAATTACTATAATAAGTACATAGTATGTACATGCGGAACACGACTGTAAAATAAAGTGCAGGTTTGGTTTAGGGTTACTTGCATGTAATTATACATAATTTATAGTTATTACTATAGTAACTACATGTAATGTGTAACAAGGACACTGTAAAATAAAGTGTTACCCAAAATATTAAATGTCTATCGAACAATATAAGTGGAACAAGTTCAAAGAGGTAATGTGATGAACTGAAGTTAGTTCTGAGAAAGAGTCTAGAATCAGTTGTTTGCAGATGAAACTTGATATTTTGTATCCAATGACATTCATTCATGTTTAAGTACAACCCAACGTGTCCAAATACATTTTTTGGGGTGAACCACTGCATTTTGTCTCAGGACACACAGCATGAATGTTTATGCCAAGAGGTATATAGGAAGTACAACTATAATATTACATCTTTAGTCAAACGATAAATGACTACCCTAGTTTAGCAGTAGCAAGGGTTTTGAAGTGATCTCTCAGTTCTGTAAGTACCAAACAACCTGAATGATAGGCCTGATGATAATTCACCATATCCCATCAGAAAGATGGGAACTAATCCCAGGATAAAGGGTGCAGCTTCTGTTGCAGGGACAGAGATACATTAACAGGTACAACCTGACGTTCTGATTTGGTATTTAATGCAAAGTTTATCTGCATGCATACAGGAACATTGGGACTCCCATAACCCGATTCCACCAAATTCATGAAAGTGAACACAGCCTGCTTTAGATTGCACATACTGTAAGAGACATCAACAGGTATAACATGAAGTAACATTTTACAGCACAAACAGGTATAGACACACATAAATACACGCTTACATTGAGAACATAGAAACACGGAAATGTCATATACCTTAGTATATACACTTTCTGACATGTACTATGAAGAGTTAAATAGATATCAACATATTTTTACAGGTAACAGATGCATGACTACAAGAAGATAATTTTTTCATTAATTATTGCAGTCTAACAATATGGCTTTGACTAGTGAAAAACCTTTCAGCACTACAAAAAATTAAAAAGTCAGTCTCATTCTTTCCTTATAATTAAAAAAAAAGTACCTCTATACTGCTAAAATTAAAGACTACTTGAGAGTAGCATGTGTTATTCTAAAGTATGACATTCTGTTCTTACTAAGATTTTATTTTTGACTAACTTTACAATCTTAAAAGCATTTTGATCACAGAACAATGAAGCCTAATTGGTACAGATACATTCCTGTAGTTATATAATTTGCTAACAGAGTTTAAAAAGGGACACATCTTCAATCTGACTGATTGGAAAACAAGTACTAACTTTGTGTAATCTACCAAATGAAAACTTATCCATAGGTTTATATTTACCATCATGCAATAGAATAGCCATTTGAGCATTGCTTTACAAAATGAGTTTGCCTCTTTAACCCAGTTTTCATAAACAGTTATGTAAACATTTAACCCCCCCACCCTCCACCCCCCCAAAAAAATGTCCAACATGTTTATCAAATGGCAGTGTTTACTCAAAGCTTAAAAACATGAAGACATTGATAATTGAAATAAAAAGCCTTAGTTCATCATATTTGCAACCCCACATCCGATTTTGCCAGCAGTAAGATTTTGGGCAGAATGTGAGCTAGAATTTTTATTAATCATGATTTTATAAATCATGTTGATACAGTTTCACAGCAGGATCAGAATATAACGGTTTCTCAAAATGACCACGTCATGTATAGTTGTAATAGATAATTTAACTGTTTCTTGTACTGTGTCATTCACATCTTTACTAAGGTGTATAACTCTCTCTTT
Source organism: Gila orcuttii (assembly GCA_026230005.1). Taxonomy (NCBI): domain Eukaryota; kingdom Metazoa; phylum Chordata; class Actinopteri; order Cypriniformes; family Leuciscidae; genus Gila; species Gila orcuttii. Next base: position 26,376,905 of record JAPDVR010000016.1, on the reverse strand, counting down.
GGTATTTTATTACTGTTGTGATTGAAGCTCATGTATTCTTCTCAGTATTAATTTAGTATATTTTCATCAATAAATTATTATTTTCAATAACGCCATGTTTCCATGTTCTGCAACAGTACTACATTTATTATCCTACATGTAGACTTGTTTTTAACAATTACCTACTTTTTTACTGAAAGCACATTAAAAGTCATGTCAGACCTTTACGTAACTTTCAGCTAAGGCAGGTATTTTCACATTGCAGAACATCCCACATATTTTTTTTAATACAATTTTAATGCCAATTGATTCTTTTTTAATTGTTTGTATGAGACCATTTAATTTCTGATTGTCGTATGTGATTTGGCAGTGATGAATGTGCTGTAAAACAGTGACTGACCTCTGAATACATACTGAAACATTTGCAGAATCTTGTATTTCATGCTCTGTATGTTTTTCAGAACTTGAATCGGCCTGGATAACTCTTCATTGTAAAGATTTGGTCCAGTTTGTAAAAAAGATAAACTGTGGTTTTGTCACAGTTCTTGTAAATACTGAGCTTTTCCTGATCTTTTGCTGGCAAGGCTAATGTGAATATCAGTTGTGGTCAAATCAAGTTCTATTTTACACTACACTCTTAAAAATAAAGTTTTTTCTTAGTGTGAAGAACATTTTATAATCTAAAGAACCTTTTTCCAGTATAAAGAACCTTTTGTGCATTGAAAAGGTTCTATGGATGTAAAAGGGTCTTCACGTTACCATCGATGCCAATTAAGAAACTTTCTTTTTTAAGTGTACAACAAAAATTAAATTAATATCAATACATCACAGACAAATGAGAACTGCCAGGCTGCATTCAGGTGGTCTAACATGGCACAACTAAGACAGTTTATCAGCGTCTCCCATTTTCACAAATACGTATCGATGGCAAACGCAATTCATCTTATAGTAAGATTTTGACCTCATGCACACTACTAAAAGCATTACGGCTGCATTCTGCACTTCACTGACGTTTTTGTTTCTGTGAAAGAAGGGACAGTTATACCAAGCTACTGTTTTAAAATGCTCTGACCCCACTGTGTTTGAAATAGATAGATAAATATCCAAGTAACCATCATATTCCCAGTGCCCGAGCTCAGTACCAAGATCCTGGAATGTGCCGTTACTGTGGGGCTGATCGTTGAGTACCTAAGGCAGATAACTTTCTAAGTATCAGAAACCCTGGTGATCAGTAAACAAATAGATATACATCTATAGAAAGTGTAAACAGTTTGAACCTGAATGGCAGTGAAAAGACCAAACGTTGTTGGGTTATGATTTGTGTTTCTATCCGTAGAAAGGAACAAATAAAATTCCGTCAAGGCAGTGAAAAGCCTTTCACCTGTTTGGCAAAAATCCCCCCTCACCCATTTTCTTCCAGAAACAGCTTTGTGTCTGTTACTTTTTAAACATGTCCTGCAGAGGTCCCGGCAGGAATTTGAGAACGGTGTCTAGAATGCTCTCCTCATCCTCCTCATCATCTGCCCCGCAGCCGGCTGGGATGGCCTTTTTGGGGCGAGTCAAGGAGCCCTCGCACGCTTGCTCCATAGCCGCTTTCTCCTCTGCTTCCTTCTCTTCTTTCTTCTTTAGTCCATACTATATAAACACATATACAATATAATCAAGATAATTAGACAATAGGAGAAGAGGGAATGTTGAAATTATGCCATTTCGCATTGTAGGCCTACTGTAGGTCTATTCACTGTAGCCTATTTCTCATTTATGGGAAATATAGTAAAATATCATGAACTGCATAGATCAAACTATATGCAAAATTATTAACATGACTAGGAAAAATTGCTTTATGGCAATTGTATGCTATATACTACACTATAGCCTATACGGTATGATTTAATATACTATATGCTATATTCTTCTATACTACACTATACTATACTATACATTACTATACTATACATTACTCCAGTCTTCAGAGTCACATGATCCTTTAGGAATCATTCTAATATGCTGATTTTCTACTCAAGAAACATGTAATGCTTAATGTTTCTGTGGAAACCGAGATTGTTTTCAGGCTGACATGAGAACAAAGTTCAAAAGAACAGCATTTGAAATAGATTTTTTTTTGCGTGATTTCTTTAAAAAAAACTTTCTTACTGACCCCAAACTTGTATACTTTAGTATACTACACTATACTATATACACAAGAATAGAATTAAGTATAGTATAAAGTAAAAAAAAGTGTATGTATATATATATAGTATATATATATATATATATATATATATATATATATGATATTCTATATAATGCTAAAACTGCTAAATAATGCTAAAACTAACAGAATAACATAGATGATCAATGCTAGTTTTATCTTGATTAAATGGTAACGACATCATCTTTATTGGCATATTTTGGATTAATTTAGGCCAATTAAACGTTGCTGTGTTTCAAGATCAAAACTCCATACACAAATGTTACCTTGTATTTTAAATTCATGATATATTTTTATACACACTGTGAAATAGTGTATTCTAAAAGTCAAACATCAAAACTTTTACCTTATAGGATAATAAGGTTTAATTTCCGTATTTATATGCATGTAGCAGATGCTTGCATCTGAACTGACTAACAAAAGAGGATCAGGCAATTCGTCAAAGGGCCAACAATATTTATTATATTGGCCTTAAAATCACCCAGGTCTGATACATTTCTAAAGGCTCTTAGGCTCGAATTGGATCAGGCCATGTCCAGATGTTCTCATGCTGCTTCTTATGGCTAAATTCATGATCCTGTAATGACCTCATACTCTCGGCTCTATTTTCCTTCCTTAAGAAGGAGCTGTTAAAGTAGCTGTAATTAGCTGACATTAAGACCTCCTGCAAATGTGACATTTCATTAAAGGGTAATAAAGATTCTTATTTGATGCATTATCCCCACACACACATTAATCACGAAGTCCCGTCATCATGGTATAACGGCTTCATCTTGCTTTAGTTTGAAATTGATTAGCAATTAGCAAATGATCCCATGCTTATCAATTCTTCTATTTTTCCCGGTCTCAGTAACAGTTGTCATGAGAAGCTAAAGTGGATGGGAAATGTGTAAAACGAGTACCTTATCTCGAATGGCCTGTCTGACTTTTTCTCTCTCTGCCTCCATACGAGCATGTTTGGCTTTTCGTTCATCCTCTTGTTGTCTCAGCGCCTCCTGCCTTTCTTCCTCTTTCTTCTGGGCATCAGGGTCCTTCTCCTCCTCTCCACCTAACATCTTCCCCATGTCTTTGGTGGCCCCTGTGCCAAACAAAAAAAAAAAAAATATATATATATTATTACTATTATAGAAGTCACCTATAAGTGGTTTTCAATGGCTGAAACTGGAGCCTTCCCAGGAGAGAGTAAGCAGTTATTTATTTACACTATTATTCAAAAGCTTGGGGTCAGTGAGATATTTTAAAAAAAGAATGCTTTTATTCATCAAGGATGCATTAAATATATCAAAAATGACACTAAGGACATTTACAATGTTACAAATGATTTCTATTTCAAATAAATGCTGTTCTTTTGAACTTTCTATTCTTTAGATAATCCTGAAAAACATGTATCATGGTTTCCACAAAAATATTAAGCAGTACAACTGTTTTCAACATTGATAATAATAAGAAATGTTTCTTGAGCAAATCAGCCAATTAGAATGATTTCTGAAGGATCATATGACACTGAAGACTGGAGTAATGATGCTAATAATTCATCTGTGCCATCACAGGAATAAATAACATTTCAAATTCATCAAATATAACACAGTTTAAAAAATATTTCACAATATTACTGTCTTTACTGTATTTTTGATCAGTTAAATGCAGCCTTGCAGAGCATAAGAGACTTCAAAACACAAATTTCACTGCACAATCTCCTAATATGATGATATACTAGAGCCAAAATGATGAAGGCAAACAGAGACACCAGAACGATGCATGTGCCACTCCTCTCGCTGCCATCTGTTTAAATGGTGTGAGTCTACCTATCACGCTGTGTATTTGACATCATGTTTCGGTTTCAGCAAACAACAGCCACAGGTTATTGTGGGTAATGCAGCAATAAATGCTTTTAAGCAATGGCCATGTTTGCATTTAGCTAGATGTCCACTTCAGCTATATGTTTTAAAATGCAAAGCACAGCTGTGTTTGAAAATTAGTACAGACAGACTCAGAAACATGCTGGAAGATTTGGTTGCAGATGCTGTACTATTGCTTTAAGTCATTAATCATTTGCATAATAGCTTTGCGTAATGTGTCTCTACAAGCAACTGTACACTCATTTATTATTAAAGGCAGTCATTTATTATGCATGAGTGTGCATTTGAAATCCAGCGTCAAGGTCTACGCATTATCTTCACATGTGTTTTATTGCTTCCGTATGACACTCAGGACACTGAAAGGGAAGGGAGTGAGAGTGTACTCTTTAAGTGGCCTTTAACTGTCTGCGTGTGTATGTCTAGGACACCTTGAGCTGACATAACAGTCCTCGCATTGCATCATGCTGCAGGTTGCCCATGGTCCACAATGACCGTATGAATTCACTCACTTTCTGTACCCAACACTAACCCACCACCAACCCCAAACTTCCTGACCAATGAGGTTCATTCTCGTGTTACGCAGCACGTCTGAGATTCAGCAAGAACCAATGAGGTTCATTCTCGTGTTACGCAGCACGTTTGAACTTCTTCAAGAACCAATGAGGTTCATTCTTGTGTTACGCAGCATGTTTGAGCTTCCTCAAGAATCAATGAGGTTCATTCTTGTGTTACGTAGGACGTTTGAGCTTCTTCAAGAACCAATGAGGTTCATTCTTGTGTTACGTAGGACGTTTGAGCTTCTTCAAGAACCAATGAGGTTCATTCTTGTGTTACGTAGGACGTTTGAGCTTCTTCAAGAACCAATGAGGTTCATTCTTGTGTTACGCAGCACGTCTGAGATTCAGCAAGAACCAATGAGGTTCATTCTCGTGTTACGCAGCACGTTTGAGCTTCTGCAAGAACCAGTGATGTTCATTCTTGTGTTACGCAGCACGTTTGAGCTTCTGCAAGAACCAGTGATGTTCATTCTTGTGTTACGCAGCACGTTTGAACTTCTTCAAGAACCAATGAGGTTCATTCTTGTGTTACGTAGGACGTTTGAGCTTCTGCAAGAACCAGTGATGTTCATTCTTGTGTTACGCAGCACGTTTTAACTTCTTCAAGAACCAATGAGGTTCATTCTTGTGTTACGCAGCACGTTTGAGCTTCTGCAAGAACCAGTGATGTTCATTCTTGTGTTACGCAGCACGTTTGAACTTCTTCAAGAACCAGTGATGTTCATTCTTGTGTTACGCAGCACGTTTGAACTTCTTCAAGAACCAATGAGGTTAATTCTCGTGTTACGCAGCACGTTTGAGCTTCTGCAAGAACCAGTGATGTTCATTCTTGTGTTACGCAGCACGTTTGAACTTCTTCAAGAACCAATGAGGTTCATTCTTGTGTTACGCAGCACGTTTGAACTTCTTCAAGAACCAATGAGGTTCATTCTTGTGTTACGTAGGACGTTTGAGCTTCTTCAAGAACCAATGAGGTTCATTCTCGTGTTACGCAGCACGTTTGAGCTTCTGCAAGAACGTCTCAGGTTACGACTGTAACCTATGTTCCCTGAGAACAGGGAATGAGACAATACGTCAACGACGTTATGGGGAACGCCTCAGGCGTGACAGGTGTCTGAAATCACCATCAAATCACGTCAATCATATTGACCGGCGACAGCCCGTGAATCATTAGCGTGAATGATTAACGTGCGACCTGGAAGTATAAAAGGGCGCCTTGCAAACATGACAAATCACCTTATCGTCTGAAGGGACTGTACGGTAGGCAAGCCCCGAGGCATGGCAGGGAGACGTATTGTCTCATTCCCTGTTCTCAGGGAACATAGGTTACAGTCGTAACCTGAGACGTTCCCTTTCGAAGGGAACTCAACAATACGTCAACGACGTTATGGGGAACGATATACCAACTCCGCCATGCTAAGGGGAGTGCATGCCAAGTGGCAGTGACAACTGTCAGAACCAGCAACTTCAAATGAAACGCTAGAACCACTCACCCTCAGGTCACACTGGGCTGTCAGTGACAGCATTCCCTACGGTCATAGCCCAAGCTACAGCCTCACAGAAAAACCTTCATAAACATGGTTAAATGAAAGGTCTGCCTGGGCCGGCTCCGGGCCTGGAACCACAGCTTCCAATTAGAAGGGGTCCCTTCTAGGGAATGTGGTTAGGGAACCCGAAGGAACCCCAGCCAGTCACTATTCAGGGGAACGTACTCACCCCGAAATGCCACCAGGACGGCCTGACCTGGCGTCAGTACATAGACACTTAGTCTGGCCAAATCCTGTCTGTCTGAAGACAGAGCCTCTGGACAACAAAGCCTTAAGTAAGGCATCCAACCCGAGGGACTGCGAAGCTGGCAGTGAACCACTCGGCCCGGATCTCAGAGACGGGATATCCCGGAGAGTATGACTCAGCATAGTGCTTTCCAACCCTTGCTAGCGAGGGGAGTTTCTCTACTCGATCCACGGATCAACCCAGTGTCTGTGTTTCAAACCACTGAGGAGGCCTGTGAAGGCCTAAGGGCTGATCTAACTGGGAGGCCTCACGAGAGGCCTACGACCGTCTGACCAGACTCAGGAAGCCGCATGCTCATAGAGACCCTCGGTGAGGGGAGCACAGGTCTGCCTGGTAGGCAAACCAGGCTGTAGGCAGAAAAGGTTCCGGGAGGGAACCAATAGCAGGGAATGAAAACTTTAGCGAGCCAGGGCGCAAGCTCGCCTTCAGCAGCTGCCTATTAAGGCTAGCTGAAACTGATAGCAAGAGACCACTAGCTTCATAAACCCAGCACCACTAGGGAACGTTACAGGGAGGCCCGGAGAGGCCTACTACCTGATAGCCAACGTAAGTGGGAATTCACCTTCAGGGAGACCCGTGATGCCTACTACCTGATAACCACAGTAAGTGGGGTGCTCACCTTCAGGGAGGCCCAGAGAGGCCTACTACCTGAGAACCACAGTATGTGGGGTGCTCACCTTCAGAGAGGCCACGAGAGGCCTACTACCTGATAACCACAGTACGTGGGAACTCACCTTCAGAGAGGCCCGGTGAGGCCTGCTACCTTACAACCACAGTATGTGGGGAGCTCACCTTCAGGGAGGCCTGGTGAGGCCTACTACCTGACCGTACTCATTCAAGGAGGCCTGGAGGAGCCTACTACCTGATAATCACAGCATGTGGGAACTCACCTTCAGGGAGGCCTGGTGAGGCCTACTACCTGACAGCCAAAATATTTGGGAGCTCACATTCAGGGAGGCCCAGAGCGGCCTACTACCTGACAGCCACAATATTTGGGAGCTCACATTCAGGGAGGCCCAGAGAGGCCTACTACCTGATAGCCAACGTAAGTGGGAATTCGCCTTCAGGGCGGCCGGGTGAGGCCTACTACCTGATAACCATCTTAAGTGGGAATTCACCTTCAGGGAGGCCTGAGTGGCCTACTACCTGAAAACCACTGGTAGCTTCGAGCCCTGAGTCCGGGTAATAGTATAAGGTGGCCTGCTAAGGCCAGCCAGCTGGGGACTCGCCTATCAGGGAGGCCTGGTCGGGCCTACTAGCTAATAGCAAGTCATATTCTGCCATAAAGTACACTGTTGGGAACCATACTACACAAGCATAATTTACTAATGGGCTTCCAGTAGCGCTATAAGGTATGTCCCACAATGTTGGGACTCACCTCCGAGGAGGCCTGTTTAAAGGCCTACTACCCATCAGTGAGTCAACTGCCCGTACCACCAAGGCCAACCACGTAAGTGAGCTGGCCTACAGTGCCCTCTAGGGGGCTGTCCAATCAAGGAGGCCTGCTGAGGCCTACTACCTAATGGCGCAGCCTTCGTTGGCAGAAAAGCTGTTTACACAGCGCCTACAGCATCCTGGTGCCTAACCACATTGCCCATGGCAGTGTACCCCGCAAGAAAGCTAGCACCCTTAAACAAGGGGAGTAAAACATACGCCACTCTGCCTCAACGGAGGCCCCAGTTAGTCAGGGGCCTACCATCTATGCATGGGCGTCAGCTCAGGGCAATGCTCTGGCTTCAGGGGAGCGTACTTCGACCAAAGAAGAAGTGAAGCTCACTTCATACTCGACCCGAGCCATAGTGGTGCGAGGTAGGATAAAACAGAACTGGGAGTGAAGTGCTCAGACCTACCCTGTATCACAGGGGGATACTCGCACCTCACCCTGAGGTTACCACGGTGCGGGCCTGCCAGCGGCTCTAGGGGTGACAGAAATTGATCTGTGCCCAACCTAGGGGAGTGGGGCTTGAATGAAAGCCAACCACCTACAACCTAGTGCTCGAGCGGTAGATCAGCGAGGTGAGTGAAGCCTAAACTGGCGGCCTAAATCCGTAGGCCAGTTCTGCATGGCAGGGTCGGGCAGGAAACCCAGTCTTCTTCGTGAAGCGAAAGACGGCCTAACCCTGCTCAATAAAGACATAAATACCACGGAGGCCTGTTTGAGGCCTACCATGTCCTTACAAACCATCCTTTGCACCACGCTGCATTACTCTAGTCACCCCAGAATGCAGAGAAGGGGGCGGGCCTTGGCCTAACGACTCCCATGGGAGGAGGCTGTTTATACAGGGATGCTAGAAACCTACATTCACAAAGTGAAGGTTCAGAGGAAGCAATGCTAAATTTTTAGCAGATCGCCTTTATTATCCCTGGCACAGCCTAGGCCAGCTACAGAGGCGGCCCTGGTGAGGGCGAGCCTGCAGGCATAGATCTATCTGAGGGCTCGGAAGAGCCACAGCCTTACTAAAGAATATAGTCTGTATTATTCCATACAAAGGCTGTAGATCGCTCAGCCTAATGAAAACCCAAACAGAGCTCAAGGGGCGAAATACTCAGTCGAAGTCAAACGGACCCGTGGGCCGGACATAAGATCTATCTGAAGCTCTAGCGTCAGTCAACACTCTAAGTAACAAATTCTAAGAGAGAGACCAACTACTCTACCCTGAGGTGGCTAACAGCCCGAAGGCTAACATAGTTATCGTTCTGGCCACCTAATGGGGAACTTCAGGGCCCTAATAATCCAGGAAACTTCTCTTACCTTATTACCTGATGACATGGCAAATGACATGACCCCATAGCTCTATACAGGGAACGAGGTCTGTAGAGAGATACATTTCGGAATTTTAATTCACAAAAATTTACTCTCGAAAAGACCAGTCAGCTCACCTGCGGCATGCGGAGTGAAGACTTGCCAGATAGTTCTTTATGAACCTGGGGTCCCCACTTTACATGCCTGAAAGAGGCGTTTCTACTAACCAAGCCTAGGCGGGCCATTGGAACATCGTTCTTATCACAGGCCCAGCCCCAGGCCTGATGTAATGAACGTCTGGGGAGTCAGAAGAGAGGAGAGGGCTGGATTTCTTTTTAATGAAGCCCTCCAGGGAGATTATCCATCAGCGACGCTGTATGCGCTTGTGCTGGATAACCTCCCTCAGATCCCTCTTCTTGCGGGAGTCACGCCTTTTCTGCGCCCTGTTCCTCCACGGAGGGGGCGCACGAGAGGCGACACTGGCTCTCTGGCCCTGTCTACGGTCCTCAGACCGTGAAGGGCCAGGCCCTCCCGCCTGCCTGGGCGTGGAACCGGATCTCAGCGGTATGCAGGTCCTAAAAGCAGCTGAGCGCGCCTTCGCCTCCCTGAACTTCCCAAGCACCGCCTCCACGGAGGGGCCAAAGAGTTCAGAGGGCGAAACCGACGAATCGAGGAGAAAGGCCTTCTCTGTCTCCTCAACGTCGGCCAGGTTTAACCAAAGCTGTCCCTCCGTGGCCACCATCGCCCGACTGATCGTGGCAGCAGTCTGTTTGGTGGCCCGGAGCGCAAGAACCGTGGTTTGGCGCGGCTCAGTAACCGCCTCAGGGGACATCCCTGCCCCCTGGTCGAGATCCTCCAGCAGGTCGGCCTGGTATGCCTGCAGCACCGCCATGGTGTGCAGGGAAGCACCAGCCTGAACTGCTGCCGTGTATGCTCTGCCATTCAAACGCGCTGTTGTCTTTAGCGGTTTGGATGGCAGAAATGGAGCTCTCAGTGTCGACGCCTGCCCAGACACAAGATAGTTCGCAAACGACTCGTCAAATGGGCGGCATCGACACATACCCATGCTCTGCGATCCCCTCAACATCAGCGAAATTAACCTGCTGATGTCAGTGAATACTGGCAGAGTATGGGCTCTTCCATGCCCTCTAGATCTCTGTGTGAAGATCAGGAAGGAATGGAAGGCTCACCTGAGCTGGTGGTGTATGGCCGGGGAGAAACCGATCGCCGAGCCTACCGCGAGCGGTCTCTCCTCTAGCGCGTTGCCATGGCAGCTACAGCCTGTTGGCGGCGCGCTCCACAACATCCACCAGACCTGCATACACGGGGCAGGGTGGCTGAGAGGGTTCAGGATCTACCTGATTATAAACCTCCTCAGCCATCTCCTGCTCGTCCTGAAGAGCAGCAACTGCAGGAAACTGTCGGTGAAAAATCCTCATCATCGACCTGCAGTTCGCCCTCGTCAGCCGTCGAATCATCTGAGAGGTTTACAGCACTCTCAAGATGATCGACGAGCTCTATCTGGAAGCCCATGATGCAAGTCGCTGCTCTGCCTCGGCACGAGCGGGACCACGAGGACCAGACGTTGAACCCCCTTCACTTGAGAAGAGGGCCAGACGAGAGCGGAGCGTTTTAAGAGAAAAACGCTCACAGTTCACACAGAGGATTCCCTCGAGAACCTCCCGTGCGTGCTCTTCTCCCAGGCAGGAAAAGCACACTCGTGTGCTGTACATTTAATTTTCTTACCGTTTCATTGAGTAGCGTTTTCAAACAGACAGTCCCTGAAGACGATGAGATGATTTGTCATGTTTGCAAGGCGCCCTTTTATACTTCCAGTTCGCACGTTAATCATTCACGCTAATGATTCACGGGCTGTCGCCGGTCAATATGATTGACGTGATTTGATAGTGATTTCAGACACCTGTCACGCCTGAGGCGTTCCCCATAACGTCGTTGACGTATTGTTGAGTTCCCTTCGAAAGGGAACCAGTGATGTTCATTCTTGTGTTATGCAGCACGTTTGAACTTCTTCAAGAACCAATGAGGTTCATTCTTGTGTTACGCAGCACATTTGAACTTCTTCAAGAACCAATGAGGTTCATTCTTGTGTTACGTAGGACGTTTGAGCTTCTTCAAGAACCAATGAGGTTCACTCTCGTGTTACGCAGCACGTTTGAACTTCTTCAAGAACCAATGAGGTTCATTCTTGTTACACAGCACGTTTGAGCTTCTGCAAAAACAAATTACTTTTTTTCTCACGCGTCAAGCAGGCTCAGTTGAGCTTCTGTTTATGTTCGCAGATTAATGTCTATATGAAAATAAAAGCCTAAATTAAATCTGTTTATCATATAAAGCGATCGAGTTTCTTTAGAAAAGTGTACTAAACCTCTCAATTCATATGGATTAGTTTTACGATCTCTTTATTAACTTTAAGCGTCCAAGTGCTAGTTGCGTTGCTTTTTAATCGAGTATAATCTGCAATCTCTGAGTTTGTTTGTTGGCTTTCATGGCTGCTATACACTGTGTTTACCGCCAAATTCCAACCCAGGGTTTTCAAAATACTATACAGATTTCACACAGCACCTTTAACTTAGCGCCACATTTTTAGAATGCAGTGTCACACACGAGAGGTTGCAAAAGACATGAGAAATGTGGACAAACATGTCTGTCTAATGCATGTTTACAGGAAAAATAACGCAGTGGAATGTAAAAATGCCTTCAGTGTGAATGGCCTCTTAGGGTGTAATTTCTGTGCTACCAAACAAAATGTTAAAATTATGGTGTTGTTTTTTTTAAACAAGGTTAATGAACACTCCTCCTTTCTGCCATTGGTCGATCAAACCGATAGCCCTGCCCCTAAACTCAAGCTCACCCAATTGGTTGAGCCAATGTTGCTGTTGTCGGGCTAGTCGGGATACTCAAACAAACAGAGTAATGTTTTGATAATGATAAACAGCCACAGTGCTACTCTTTATGGGGAAATAAATCCACAGATGTCTTAATTATAATTGTCTCTGCATATTAAACTGGGATATGACAAAGTATTTAAAAATGACATGGTACACAGCATTAAGATTGAAACATTCTTCAGATTTTCATGTCATGAATTGTTCTACAAACACAAAGCAATTGCCGCTCCTGAGAGCTTAAAGCAAGATGTAGGCCACTGAATGTAGTTATGTTGTCAAGTTTAAAGCCACACAGAGGGTGGTTAACATAACAAAAGAACTGCTTCCCTCTATCAGATTCTTCATGGCTTTACATCAAAGCGCTTGTCAGGAACAGCAGTGATGGTTATGGATGGAAGAGCAAATCTGGGCTCTGGATAACAATGGCGCAGCGGCTGGAACTGTATTCCAGTATCTCTGGAAAAAGGCTAATTCTTAATGATATGTGAATTATCGGAGCTTATGAAATTAGTATATTAATTACGTTCTTTTATAACGGTAAAGTAGTAGTAGTAAAATAGGTCACTTGTATTTTAGAAGCACTGCTAGCCTTTAATAAAGCCTCAAAAACAAATATCTTGCATAAAATATAAGGAGAAGAGATTCTGAGAATGATTAATAAGAGGTTGGTGAGTCTATCTGGAGATATTTTGTGTGATTATGCTCTCTTATAAAATCACATGAACGCTACAGCCCTGTCCATTAATAAGCATAGCTGTCCTGAAGCACATTTTTATTACATTTTATGCCTTTTTCTGTTTTCCATCTCTCTTTAATAAAAGTCTTTCACACCAACAGACAACAAACATAAACTGTTTTTTACAGTCTGCTGAACGCGGAGGGCAGCGTGGGGTAACTTCTCTGTGGGATCTTGAAGAAATTCTATATGCTTCTGAATAATTTGCAAGGGTTGAGAAAAACTAGCTAGGGAAAGTCTGTTTAATAATGGATGCTTTTCATGAGTAAATCATGCTTCGTTACCTCAGAGCTATGGAGCAGAATTTAAACTATGTTGTTTTATAAGGTCTATGCTGCTATCACAGAAAAAATCACTACATTTGGTAAAGATTTTAGACTTCAGGATCAAATTCAGGGCACATTTACATAACAAAGCTTTCTTGATATATTAAAAGTGCTACACGAAACATTTCTTTTATATTTCATTTTACTTTTCACAATTCATAGTCACAATCTGACATCTTGGCCTCATCCATGTGGAACACCAAAGGAAATGTGTAAAATATAACGTGCAGTGAAAAGACAATCTGTGTTTTTTAAAGACACCTCACGCAGAAGGTCATTGTGTGGTCACGCAATCTGCGACATCTGGCCCACTCAAGGGAATTGAAAGGGGAGAAATACATTTCGTTTTATTGCCCATAGTCACTCGGCTGATAAAAACAAAATCATGAAATTGATTTAAGGTCTCTTTGACCTTTAGACAAAGTTATGTTCATGGTATGGTGTGAATTTATAACCTATACACACAACAAATAAATGTCAAATAAAATAAACTATGACCAGATCAATAAACAGTTTGTTTTATTACTGTTAAAAATTTATGAATTTCAAAAAAGATATTGCTGACTTATTGTCTTGCATCCAATTATTTGCAACCACATTTCATTTTTTGTTAACTTCTAAATTAATCTATTATTTTAATACTAAATAATCTAATCTAATAATTATCAATAAATATTGTTGGTTTTTATGGAATAAATAATTTTAATTGCACATTAATACATTTTACAGTGAATACAAATGTAGCTCTTAAAAACCATCATCAGTTCCTGGTTACATGCTAATATACATGTGCAATTTTTAAATATATAAATATGTAATAAAAATAATAATATATTTATATAAAATATAAATATAAAAACTGATCATAGTTACCAGAACCAAACATAGACCTAAATATTATGTATAATAACAGGAATATCCTGTGCTTACAGCAGGCGAATTGAAATGCAACAATTATGAAATTTATTTTGTTATGTAGCAAATTAACTGGTATTATTAAAAAAATACTTTTTTTTAAACTTTAAAAAAAAAATAGGGTTACACTTTATTTTAAGGTGTCATTGTTACATTGTAATTATATATTTAAGTACTGAGTAATATTAAGCAACTACATGTACTTACTATAGGGTTAGGGTAGGATTAGGATTTGGTTGAGGGTTAGCTGCATGTAATTATGCATAATTTACTGTTATTACAATTTCTGCCATGCGTCAAATGAAAGTTCAATAATGAACCAAATAAATGCAACATATAGGTAGAAACAATACAATCTGATTCTTGGTCTTGACCAAACTGACATTTGGATCGAGACTAATATGCCAGTGTGATAACATGACACTTACCGCCCAATGCTTGCTTCATCACAAAATCCATGATGCACTCAGATATCTGGTCCTCTTACAGCTAAAGAAAATGTTGCATTTAGTCTTGCTGTGATCCTGATTCTGCCGCTTCACCACAATGTGTCAGTCTTCTGTGTCCTGATGAATCCTTTGGGAAAAAATGGGAAGAAAACCTGATCAGCATGCAACCACAATCAGAAACACTCAGAGTACAGTATAATATTGATCATTATATTGTGAATACAACCTCATCCATCACATCTGTTAGTATTTGAGCTGAAACTTTTACAAAGCTACCATAAAAAGTCGTAATATCTGAAAATAAATGCACATTTATGTTACTCTGATCTTCTAGACAAATCCCACACAGCAGGTGCTCAAAATAAATTCACAGTCAGTTCTGAAAACTCACGGAAGTCAAAGTAATTATTGCTTACAGGAACACACTGAATATTTACAGCTACACCGTGACATTAAGGCTATCAGAGTTATTGCAGATATCATCTCAAGGAGTTGTCTGAAACTTTATAAAAGGTTGCTTTTCTTCAGCAGGAAAGAGATGGTTTATCATTTGCCACATTTGAGACATTGACACCAGACCATAACATATGCAAAAAAAATTTTGTTCAGCTTTTCAAAGCAAATATGAGTTGCACTAATAAGCCTTTGAATACTAAAAAACATCCGAAAATGTTTTCAGCACAGGAACAACGAAAACAAACTAGAACCCTATGATGGTAATCAAACCAGTCTAAAGAGACAAGACACAATAAAGAACAGCAGTTATATAAAAAAATTAAATAAAAAAACATTAAACAAACTAGCATTGTGTGTTTAACTGTTTGTAACCAGTTATGTATTTGCTTAAATAAATCTGCTTCCACTTACCAGTTTACTGACTTTTGCTATTTGTTCTTCTTGAAGTATTCCTAACTGAACGATGAATAAAAAAAAAGACTTGCTCACTGGGTCCTGATAAACCACCCCCTCTCTCTCTCTCTCTCTCTCTCTCTCTCTCTCTCTATCTCTCTGTCTGTCGCTCCAATAGCTTCATTCATACTCCCCCACACTCCGCCTCCTCATCTTTCCATCTCCCTTCAGTAAAAGGAAGTTCATTTTGTTCAATTTAAAGGACGGATTACCCCAATTACTGCATGCATCTGTTTGCTTTTTTTTTTACAATTGTTTACTTTTAGAACATGTTTTTCCTGTATTATCCCAGTAGAAATATATTTTTTTAATATTCCTACACTTCCGTTTAAACAAACACAAAATTAATTAAAAGCAGTAGTTACATGCATACATAATACCTATTAATATAAAAAGGAGATGAATGTAGATAGCAAAACAGCATGACATTCAATTCTCTGAGACGTTCTCTAAATTCATCCCATCTAAAATATTTATTGTTATTGCTTTTTACAAAGCTAGACCCTTGAGATTAAAATCACTTTTTTTTTTTTAGGCAAGAAGACAAAAAAAAAAAAAAACAGCCAAGTAAATTTAAAGAAAAATTAGTGTCTACTGTATATAGACTAAGTACAAATAGCCCTCCTTTTTGGCAGAGGCTATTTACACTAACCCCGCCCACCAATGAGACACAATTACAAAAGAAATCTGTCTAATAACAGGAGCAGTGGTGTGAAGAGTAGGGCGGGTTGCGGTAACTTTTGAAGCAATTTTGACCAAAGTTTTCTTAACTCATTCTTCTCCGCATATCAGATCAGAAAGGCGATAATTTAAATGAAAATGAAGAAAATATTCCTATTAATAGTAGGAAAAAAATGTTTATTGGGTAGGGAAGGTTTTATTGTCCCAATATGGTGGCATCCATTTGATGAATTTAGCAATTTACACTCAATATGTTGTTATTATTGCATACTGTTTTATATTACAATACTCTGAGGTGCAAATAGTATCTGTCACTATTTGCGCAAAGTTTAAATAGCATCTAACCACTATTTACTTTTAGTACAAAATAGCATCTATCTACTTATTTTACACTTAGTGCAAAGAAAACTGCTAATTTTAATTAGTGTAAATAGCCTCTGCCCAAGAAAAATATTAAAGCTAAAAAAATTACACAAATTAGTAACCCTGACCCATCCTTACATGCAATGGCTGATGTTCTATTCAAAATGGGGCTGTGATAACACCCACCATTTCTGATTAGCATATAGTGTCCTTGTGTGACCTTGAGGTCGGGTTTGCGTGCTATTTACCAGTTCATTACAACCTGACTCCTGTGAAACCGCTTCTACCACGTCAACGCAGCAGTTTACTCACAGTATTAATTTAGCAAACTGAGTCTTTAGAGTGTTTTCATATGTGTAATGAATTGAGAGACCGAGAAAATATGTTGTGCAATAAGCATTTGCATTGAATGATTTGCATTATCATACATTGCTTTGCATCTAATTATAAATCTTTTTCTGTCATCCCCTATAAAACCATATAGTCTATCCAGCTCAAGCATAAGTCCTGGTGAATGCAAATTATCTGACATCCAAATGTGAAGATTTGTAAGACAGGCAAAAGTATACATGTCATCTGAAATCTCACAATGCACTAAAAAGATGTCAAGGAGAAGTGGCATTCTGATTTATTCTGATTGTGCATCTCATCCATCTTTGAGCTTCTAAAATGATAAAATGGGATTAGAACGAAAGCCTCAAGGTTACAGTTTGCTAACTGAAAGCATAAACTGAAACTCAAAAGTGTTTTTTATTATGAAACTCCTTTAGGTCTTCTTAAAGCACGCATGATTGCACAGGATAGCTGTATAGTTTATTACTAAAAATAAAGAAGAAGAGGAGATCATGTACTTTCTGAAGCTATTAGTGGATCCTTACGTAAGCTCTACTTCAGTGGCAAACTATGAGATCACCGCGGGGCGTTTGATTTCCTAAACAGAGACTCACTGATGTATGGCACAAAATAACATCGCGAAAATATGACAATTAATTTGAGATGCTTATTGCACTAAATGCTGTGGTGGATTTTTGAAATCAAAGGTCTCAGGAAAACAACATAGCTGCTTAAAGCATGGATGGAGCTGGCTAAGACTTTGCCCAATCAGGCATGAAATTATTACTCTTCCTATTAAAGACTTTACACAATTATGCAACACAATAATGCATGAATAGAAACATGGTCTTTGCACATGTACAGGAAATCTCTCCGAGGAAGTCATTGCTTCAGCTTTGGTAAGAATAATAGATGCTTTTTATGGGTTTTGGGGCCTATTAAATTTCTTTGCCACAAAAACCAGCAATAATATGCTTATAAAAAAAGCAATTATAAGAGACTCTCACATGCCTGGTTGAGAAAACACTTCAGCCAGATCACAGCAGATCTGTACGTGAGAGATATTCCCCCATATTTTTTTTGTCTCAACACACATTCACAAATCAATTGATTTGCTTGGGCAAATGAACATCTTGTTAAATAAAGTAAATAACTGTGAATGTATCTGGTACATTGTAACTGGTAGATTTCCCACAAGTCACTTTCTCTGTGGCAGTGGAATAATGACTTTAGTGAAGATTACTTCTCCATGATTCTATCCGCATCCTCTCTTATTTTCTTACAGATCGTTTCAAGGACAGGCATTTAGGAGTGATTCACATGGTCCCTGATTGCATCCATTAAGCCTATTGGAAGCTACCTTCAGCCACAGCTTAATGACTCAGGTAAAAGACGCCTGGGGGCAGTTAAAATCAATAGATATGGACAAGGAAAGATTCCTGACTTTCCCGACAACCCTAGAGCTTTCAGCTTGAAGGCAGGACTGATACACAACTTTAAAACACATTAAAACTCTAAATCCTTTCTGACAGACAGTTTCTTATCCACAAAGATGCATTGAAAGCAAAAGGGAGAGACAATAGCATCAAAACCTTCTTCAAGGTTTAAAAATCATATTTTCTTGATGAACTCTTTCTTGATTCTTGATTCACCACCATTTGTATCACTCTGTTTTTTTGTGTTTGTTCATTCCAGACAGACTGTCAGTCTGTGCATTAATGTCCCTATGAAATGGAAGTTGCGATAGTCTTTTCTTCAATATGACGTATAACTGAGTGAAACGCTTCTTAAACAAAAAAAAAATGTAGGGCAGGACTTGATTTTGTCTATCAGGAATTGATTTGATGTTTGTGGTTCTCTATTGCTGAGATCTCATGTGATTGACAGGTTGTCCCGCCCTGACGCCTGTAAAGACATCATCAGAGAAGAGATGTCCCTGCAAGAGGGAGGGGATTTTATTTTGATCAAAGATTGTGAGGGCACGTTATTTAAAAATATATATATATATATTATGTGCAGGGATAAATCATAGTCTGCATAATTTTCATAATTTCATAATTAATCTCTGCTGATGTCTGTGCACAGTCCGTGAAACACAGACTTGAACACGGACAACATAAAAGAAAGGTCCGCTTCTATAGTGCACACTTTAGAGCTCACGGTCTTTGAAACGCGTGCATACTCAACTATGCGTGACACAGAGCAGAACGCTGAAAAATCAACTGGCTGTAAAAGCAGACTTTAAAAATGAGACACTAAAGTCTCTTTATTTGACTGGGGTGAATTATTATAGCTCCCGGGAACCTCCAAATATGGAGAGAAGGAACCTGGAGAGAGGCAATCCTCCGATCTCTGCAGTGTGTCTACCCTCAGTTGATGCCAGCGTTGATGGCCACTGCAGATCCAGAGCAATCGCCCACCGCAGGAGAGGAGCCCAAGCCCACCGCAGAGCTGGAGACCATCCTGATGCCTGCCTCGGACCCTGAGCCAATGTCAATGCCCACAATGGACCCAGAGCGTGAGGCCACATCTGTCCCAGAGCCGAAAGTGTGTGTGTCGACTTCTACCTATGAGCCAGTGGGAAATAGAGAAGACCTTGAAGATGATGACGGCATCCCTCCCCTGATTCCACCCAGTCCTAAGCCTACATCGCTGCTGGCCTTGCCCAGCTCAAAGACTGCTATGCCGTTGATAATGCACCCACCCTGCCTCCCTCGCTCGCCTCCTCTGCCCAGGCTAGTCGTTCCCTCAGCCCCGTCTTTGCTTGAGCCCTTCAGTCCCTCGGCTCCTCTATTGGCTCTAACCTGCTCGGATCTGCCGGGGACTTCTAGTTTGCCAGCTCAAGGCAAGATGTGTCGACTACTATGTTCAACCTCAGACCTACAGGCCCATCAAGCAATCGACTCTGCCTTGGCTCCACCCTCCCTCCACTCCACCAGCGACCGTTGTCTCCTTGGCTCCACCATGCTTCTTCGTCCCACCGGCTCCACCTGGGTCAGATATCTCCCTGCCTGCACCAGAGATTTTCGAGCTTTCCTCCGCGCTTCGGCTCCGACTAGAACCTCCAACGGTCATGTTCCACTTTGGCAGCTCGTCCGCACTGCCCTCCAGAACATCCATTGTCACCCGTTCCCTTCAGTCTCTCGGCTCCACTAGGGTCTCAAGACCTCTCGGTTACACCGCTGGTTGTTGGTCCACTAACTCTGCCTTGGCTCCACCCACCATCGATTCCGCCATGGGCCTTCGTACCACCTGTGCTCTGGGCGTCCACCTTTTCCACCCTGCAATCACCTCCTCCCTGGTTCCTTCCACTGTCAGATACTTCATTGCTGCTCTAGGGGTACTTCCACCGTCTGCTCCACCCTGGTTCTTCTTGCCTAGTTCTGGTTCTTTGCCAGCCCCTCGTCAGCCTCCAGAGCCCCCACCCTCCCTGTCCCTCTGTCGATCTGTTACGGCGCGAGGCTGCGCCTTTCCGGAGGGGGTGCGTTCTGTCACCACTATGTTCAGGTTAGCTATAGTTTAATTTTCATGGACTCTTATTATGTTTCTCTTTGTTGCCATCTGCCCATGTTCCTGTTTGCACGTCATTCATCAGTTGTCATGGTTATTCATTATGTTCCCAATTAGAGCACACTTGTTTGTAATTTGAGTTTGTCACCTAGTGTATTTTAGCTCCTCTGTTTCTCATGGTCATTAAGTTAACGTGACACTGATGGTTGGAAATTAAATTAAATTGAATATAGAGGATAATTTTAACTGTGACAAGATGACTGACAAGGAAGTTTTAACTGTGACAGGATGCACATAACTAAGAGGCAAAACAGTCCCGGGGAGGGGGTATCCCTCAGATGAAATCTAGAATCGTCATCACCTTTCGCCCCGCTGCGACGACCCTGTACCCAAGTTCCCGAGTTGGATATGCCATAAACTTAAAACATGGAGGAGGGAAGAACATCTGCTGCTGTGACTGGTATTCTTTATTAGTTTTGGCTTTAATAAGATTTTCCCAATATATAGGCAAGAATAAACCTGGTGTCCTTCATGATTCCATGATTCAGAACTGGGAAATAGGAAATTTCCCATAGTCCGTGAAGGCAGCATAAGACCTTTTGAGTGGACCTTTTTATTGACCAGTATTATTTATGCATACTGTAAAATGACAAAAAAACAAGGGAAGCTGCTTGTATTCTAACCATCCAATCAGTTTAGCACCCTAAAGTAGCATAGTACTGTGTGATCATTGGCAATTTTGCAATTACACTGTAGGATCAACTTTTCCCAGTTGTTTAGGAGAGAAGTTCTATTAGGTCGCATTGCGGAGAAAATAATGGGTGAGTAGATCTGTTCCATTTATTTTGTGTCCTCTAAAATGAGGATGTTTTCCTGGTTTTAATAAATACCCAAAGCTGCAAGAACGCCATGTACCTTAGGGTATAAACATGCCTGACATTTACAAAGAAATGTTTTGAGGTTTACACCATTACAAATGACCAATAATTAACGTTTCAAACTATAAAACGAATTTCATGATGAAAACAAAAATGTTTATCATGAGTAAAGCAATAAAATGCAAATGATAAAGAAAATGTATAAATTATTTGTTTAATTTTCATGCTGAAATTAAGTTATTAACATAATAGTTCCTGACATTTGCAGCCAGAGACAAGCCTGAAATTAACAATATTTTTCGGTTGAGTTGTATGTCCATGATGCCTATGGCGAGTCGTTCACTTAAACCAGTTACATTTATTCTGTGACTTTTCTGCTGAGTTTTCCAATCCCACTTTGTGCTTCAATTATTACTTGATTAAAAAAAAAAAAAAAAGCAAAAATGCCAAGTTATCATGTAGAAGTATGAAATCATGCACACAATCTGGAGCCTGGAAGTCTGCCAGCACAAAATCTTTAAACCATATGCCATCATTTTGTTTAATTGTCATAACATAAAAAATAAAAGCACTGATTACACAACTGTAACAGCAAACCAAATGGTTTCAACTTACTAGTCTGGAGAGTAAATAAGAAACTGATACACTTTCCGCAAAAGGGGAGATGTGGGAGGGATACAGGAAGGCAGGGCATGAAGGGTAATTAGGTTAAACTCTGAGCAGCTCTGCCTGGTTTACAAAGCCATTCTGACAGAAAAGCACCATTCACAATTAGATTAAATATAGGGCATGGGGCCTGGCTACAATACTATACAGATCCATCCCAACACACAGAAGCAGGAAAGCAATCTGTTCATTCTCAGCATGTAAATTAATACATCATGCCTGGCATCATTTTGCAGGGAATATGCATTTATTAGCACAACAAAACACAGACCTAGTGCAGAGAGTGTGGACCATGTGTCCTGTTCTGCAGGTCCAGTGCTATATCACGAAAACACTGCAGAATAAATGTAATGCTACAGAGCCGGATAAAAAGGCATCCTCAGAGGTCTATCATGATCTATCAGGGTAGCAGCAATTCATTTTTCAATGTCTCAGAAAACCACATAGGGTCTGTATAGCTAGACATGAATGTATTGGCTGAAAAAAAGTACAATATAAATATAAAAAACAATGTTTTGTTTTGACTTTAATGAAAAATAATATATATATAATTCTAAATCATTTAACATACATGTGACATTGAATTTCTTATCAAATGGTTTCTATGGATCATAAGTCACTAAAGTCACTATGGATCATAATTATATCTAAATATTATTTCTAAAGACTTTCACTCTTTTTCTATAGACTTTGGAAGCATGCCACCACAAGAGAAAGCACATCTGCCTGTGTCTTTAAGTATCATTTACACACTTTTTCCACTGTAAAATGTTGTCATTGAGTGTTTCTTTAACTTTAACTTTGAGCATGATTATAATGTTCCATTTGAGCAGCCATTTTTAAACATATAACTATTAATAAAAGCCCCTTAATAAAAGTTTTTCTAAATTTGGTCTTCTTGTTTAACAAAAAGACATTTTAGCGACAAGCATGCATGCTTGGGATGAAAGATATGATGTGCTAAGAAACAAACATTAAGGTAAATATCACTTGTGTGCATGGCACACAATAAAAATATTATGCTCACAAGTGATATTACCTTAATGTACTATAATTATGTCTAATTAATTAGGAAAAAGTAAGATAATATTATTTAATTGTGTGTTTATTATATTTCGAATACATATAATGTTACTGTAGCAATAAAATTTACCTTAAGACAAGAGAGTCCCAAAAATGTGTTAAAATGTAATTTTCATCACAGAATGCTATGAAACCCATAATTTGAGATGTGGTGGAAATAGCACAGATGGGAATCTTCCTGTTTAGACAAAAAATGACAGAATTGCCCTGTAATTAATATACACTGTAATCAATTGTATTAATCAATGTATTAAAAGTGGTGGAAAAAGTGCAATGAACTCTTAGTAGAACTCAATTGTAGTAGGTTGAAATTTGTACAGTATAGTATTTTTACAGTAGAGTATACTGTAAAATACTATACTGTAAAAACATAAATTACAATTTACTGTAATACAGTAAGTTGTAATCTCTGTTTTATAGGTTTAACAAAGCAAATAAAACCATTTTCAGTGTACAACCAAAGTACAGCCTATACCCCAGGATGGGAATCACTCTCTCCGAAGAAAAATCTGATATTTTACTGCAATGTATGAAGAGTCAACATTGACCCACTTAAGCCAGCATATTATTATTACACCCCATGCTGCGTGAGAGCAGTTGAGGACACTTGATTTCAGGAAGGGGGTCTGCAGATACTCCAACTGAGCTCCCGCTATGTAAGTGTCAAAGCCTATCATTGCGTGCTGGGTTGGGCTCACACAAGAGGTCATGGTAAGCCCCCTCTCCAATGGGGGCCAATTAGCTCTTGTCACATTAAAGTTAGCATGTCATAAACACATTACTGTATTGTTGTTGAGTGCACTGCTTAACACCTGATTCACACTTTCCATTTTGCTGTATTCAAAACCAGGTCTGTGCAATGCAAACAGATGGGCCTGACTGTTAAAAAAAAATAAACAGTTGTGCTGAACGCACACAATATTTTTGTGTGCAAATCTTGTAAAAATGCCAGTATAAATTTGTATAATTCATACTGTGAAACACTGGACCACCTGTGCAAAGAGATTAGAATTTATGCATTATGAAATATGCCTGGTATTGCTTTACATGTCAGACAGATGTTTTTTCCGGATGTTCTTGGGCAGAAGAATCTTCATTGGGGCCAAGAAATGTTTTTTATTTTTATTTTAAAAGTTTATAAAAATCTTGCATTATTTAATTATTATATTATTCTATATTCACAATACCTCAGACTCAAGTTGACCAGTGTTGGTAATACAAAAGTAACGGAACACATTACTTTTCATAAAAAGTAACTAAGTAACACAATTAGTTACTTTTTCAGTGAGTAACGCAATATTGTAATGCATTACTTTTAAAAGTATCACATAGCTGTTGACCCATAGGTTGTCCATTTCACCTAAATCATGCCTCTTCCTTGAGTCTGAAGTGTGTTTGGTATTTGTATGTGTCTGCCAAGTGGCTAACCATGCAGAGGGAGTTTAGAAATCTGGGGAAGAGAGATAAGCTTTCAGTTGAAATACTTGCTGCAAGCATTTCACCCAAAGAGCATTATCTTCAGACCATTTAGCCAGATTAAAGGTCTTTTTAACCTCTCCAACATCTTTCCACAGCTTGACACGGTAACATACACACGCTAGTTCACAAAATCGCCCAATCAGACCAGGTGCAGACCAAGCTTTATTCTTTAAGGAAGCGTTAGATTTCCGTCAGTGTTGTGTTGTGTTTATCGCATGCAAAAACCAGTCGTGCTAATTAAGGGATTATCTGAAGGAAAAATTATCTTTTGAAATTTCCTAAACCAGTTTATCAATAATCACAAAAGAGACAAAAGCTTCCGACAAACTGTCACTCCACACCTATTGGTCGTTGGGTTTTGTTTAGCAGCTGTTTTATCACAATTCTGAGAAATTCAGGGCATTTCAACGGTGACAGCAGAACCATAGCCTGCAAAAAAGAATATGATCATCATAAAGCCTCACAATGCAATTTGATGGAGGTTGGACACGGCTATAAATAATTCAGCACTTGATTTCTCCCCTGCAGCTAGACCTCTCCTGACAACTCTCAGTACCAAACACACAGCAGAGGCTTCAAAACCGCCACTCCACACCTGTCACAAACAACACCTCACCTTACACTCGTGCTGGTGGACAGATGTGTCCATATGACTGACTTAAACAGTCATGAATCAACTTTATGCCTGAATGTCTGAATTTCTCCTTTATTGGTTTCACGAAAATACTTTCAAAACTGGCTACAGCAGGCAGACCAATTCTCTAGGCTAACTCTATTCAGTGACGCTAGTGGCACAAAAATGAAACAAATGAGCTTTAAATAAAAGTTTAAATTCTTGTTCACATTTTAAAAACCTGTTGCTTTTAATTTAGTAGGCTATAGCCAAATCTAAAGCAAACTCTTTAGCATAAAAATCAGTTAAATAGGCTATTATCCAGAAATATCACATGAATGTGCACTAGACACTAAACATTAAAAACAATCAAGGAAAACGGTGCATACACCTCTGTACTTTGCTTTTTTGCAAAGTTGCATGACAGTTTGAATGCTGTAATGTCAAGTAAACATCAAGCAGCATAGCCAATCCAATTTTCAACACGTTTTCTGAAGCAGAAATAACGTGATCTTATCTGTTCCTCTACTATACATCCATTTCATGCATCCTTTCTCTCTTTCGCTCCTTTTATCTTTTCTTTTCACTCTCACAGCACATGAATAATGGTCAAGGGTTAGGCCTAATTCCCATTCTTGCCTGGGGCCAAGAGTAAGAAATATAGTAATGTGCATTTGCTACGTCCAATCAGGGCGAATTCTTTTGAAAGCTAGAGTTACGCATATAAAAACAGTCACGCTGCATGCAAAAGCCATTTGAATAGCTCATAACATAATCACTGTAACACTGAAGTATCATGTTTTCAGAATTGTATCTTATGAGAACTGATTATAAACTAAATTTCGTCTTGATGACATGCTTAAAAAATATTGCAATACTTATCTTTGGGTTCTCAGCAACCCCAGATATAAACATTAACAAATTAAGATGATGATAAGATAGCCTAAATTCCTGCCAATTTGAATAAGATTTTTATTGTAAAAATTAACCCCACAAAAACACTACTATATTGGTTATGGTTAAAATTCATAAAAATTGCACGCCTCATTTAAGTTATATCTGTCTCATGGTTTAAAGAAGCATATTAAATAATTTGAAGCTAAAAATAAGACGTTTCTCTCACGATTTCTATTACACTAAATACACAGCCTGTTACTTTAGCTCTGATAAACTCATGGTAACCATAATCAAATTATAAAGTCTTTCCTACATTTTCATTTAAGGACAGTTAGATGTTTTAAGTGTTCATGGTTACATAATGAACCAATGCAATGGACAGTAAACTAGGAAAGGAGCTGTCCTACTGTATACCAGCTATGCTATAGTGTACTAGAGCTCAAGGCAATTGTAGCCACAGATACTGGTTTCTCAAACACCCACTGTAACATCAGAGAAGCTCAATCTCACTGTACTAGAAAAGATCAACAGTAGAATCATGTAGGCATAGCTTATTCACTTGTTTTCGGCCTTGCCCTCCACCGGTATACAATGCAATCATGCAGTCCATCAGCTGGCAGATTCATCAATTGCTGCACCTGCGCATATTGTATGTCGTCTCTCTCTCTCTCTCTCTCTCTCTCTCTCTCTCTCTCTCTCTCTCTCTCTCTCTCTCTCTCTCTCTCTCTCTATGCACGTCGCTCGCGCTTCTGTCTCTACCGCTTACCTGAAAACACACAAGGCATCTCTCAAAGCACCTGACAACTCACATTTCACTTGCCCTTTTCTTACAAACATGGAGCTGAATCTGGCAGCTCACGCCTTACCCTGCGTGCCCAACCCTCTCCATCGCCGAGTGCGTTCAGCATCAGGAACATGCCGCATTCAACATCGCGCCGAGTCTGATCAAACGAATGGAGAAAAGAGAGCATGCGAGGAGCGAACATTTACAAACCTCCTCGATGAGAGAGAGAGAGAGAGAGCGCGAGGAGGTCCTGACTGCTTTGAATTCAGCGTCTGATGTGATGTGTGCGTGTGTGCTGCTCCGTATCGTAGCCTCTCTCTCTCTCTCTCTCTCTCTCTCTCTCTCTCTGCCTCCACACGCCTCCACCCTCTACCATCAACAACTGATCCTACGTGCATTAGGACGAGGTTTCAAACAACCCCAGAGTACAAACAAAAGGTGCGGGGTACATTTATATATTTTAATTTTTTTTCATACGTTTCAGCCGGGGTTTCAAACCTTACAATAAACACCAATGTTAGATTTGGAAGTTAGTAAGAGGTAGTCATAGCAACAATACGCCGCTTCAGTTGCGGTCGACAAAACACTACGGACATATCTTCTAATTATGGATAGATATCAAAATCAAACTTTAATGTTTTGTTTAAAATGTGCTAATTAGCATTTAGCTCACCGCGCCGAATTACAATTTGTGTTGTTCAAGACATGAGTCTAGATTAAATAGTGATCCCATGGGAATTTCCAATTTAATTTTTATTTTATTTATTGTTTTTATTATTATGATGATTTTATATTATATTTTTGCCTGCCTATTTTACCAAAGTGATTCATTTCCGCATTATAAATCGATTTGTTAGTGCTATTCGTGCTATTCCAATAGTAAAACTATTCGGCTCCACGCCTCCGCCAATCAAAAAGGTTTTGAAAACAATGAGTCGAAGATGGAGAAAGTTGTGAGACGGAGAAGAAAGTGAAATGTCTTCAAGAAGGAGCAGCACAATATAAGGGCTTCACGTGCAGGTCAGTTTCATAGCGAAGTATTAAACTTTGCGAAGTAGCCTATTAAACAAGATGCTAGCAAATGTTAGCAGTAGAACTTCTATCCCAGGGCTCTCAAGTTTTATCAAAAGTTTAGAGTGAGATTTAGGGGAGGAGCCACCCAAATATTTGCAGCAGCGATCCCTCGACCCAACCAAATTCGCTTCAATTTTTGCTAGCAGTTCAATTTTGCCTATTGTTCATAATTGACCAGCACAAATGGAAATTATAACAATTGTTAAATCTGATAAAAAGACAAATTCATCCAAATAAAATAAATAGTTATATTTAAAAAATACAAATTTATTGAAAAATAAAAATAAATTTGACCCCAAACAAGCCAACTGAACATCAGTGCTCAATGTACATAACATTGTGTCATAACAACTTGCCCTGAGCATGTAGCCTATGTCAAGACCCAAACCGGTCACCTTTACAGGGGTCATCGGATGCCCATTTTCCGCAAGTTGGTATGATTCTTTTGGGTCTTCATGTAAAGTTTGTAACATACTTTGGTTAAAATTTCTCAATGGTTGTGTAAAACAACACCCTTTTTACCTCTTCAAAAACAGCTCTGTTCACAGTGACCCGTTTCGGGTGCATGTCTCTTTAAATGATAATGAGCAACAACTTTTTGGCTTTTTGAGGATTAAAAAAATGTGAATGGATTTTTTTCATTGCATGGTGATTGTGTCCACACACTGCAAAGACACATTTATTTGCAAATACCATATAAATGTGTATTTTGCATCCGATGACCCCTTTAAAAGCAGTTGGAGAGTTTTTGAATGCATCAAAAATAATTTAGCACGAATTTGGATATACTCCTCAACATCAGCTCTCACTGTCTTTGATCACAGGCAAGAGATATCGTCCAGGAATCGTAAAATCAAAATGCTCAAAAAATAAATGAAGATGTCCGCAAACCGCATTCATCAGATCGTGCTCTTTCAACTTCCACTCCGTGTGTGCGCATGTTGTCTAGTAACGAACGTGCTTGCAGCGGGAACACATAATTTACCCGGAAACAACTAATTCTAATTTCTGATTGGCTGGTAGCTAGCATTTAACTCTGTATTAATCGAGACAGATGCTATGAACTCGGCAGAGAACTTCCCTCCGTTTGCCTGCGCCTCGTCCATTAAAGCTCCAGTAGGTAGCTTTTGTAAACAAATATTTGTTAAAACTGTCATTATGTCCTGACAGTAGAATATGAGACAGATAATCTGTGGAAAAAATCAAGCTCCTCTGGCTCCTCCCTGTGGTCCTATTGCCATTTGCAGAAATACACCGCTCCCGGTCAGAAACAACCAATCAGAGCCAGGAGGAATGTCTTAGCAGTGTCAATCACGCTCGTGAGTCTCCTGTTCGAACTCGTTCATCCAAATGAACAAATCTTTTTTCGAGTCATTTCGTTCATTCAACGAACGAAATGACTCGAAAAAAGATTTGTTCATTTTGAACGAGTCTTTTTTGGAGTCATTTCGTTCATTCAACGAATGAAATGACTCGAAAAAAGATTTGTTCATTTTGATGAATGAGTTCGAACAGGATCACGAACGTGCATCACAGAACAGAGCAAGGCGAACATTTGAGCTTATAAAACTTAAAGTTTTGTATTTATTTTTGAAATGACCGATCGTTTCGCTAGATAAGACCCTTATTCATCGTCTGGTATCGTTTAAAGCCCTTTGAAGCTGCACTGAAACTGTCACTTGGTCCTTGAAACGTTTGTGTCCTATTGAAGTCCATTATATGGAGAAAAAGCCTGGAATGTTTTCATCAAAAACCTTAATTTCTTTTCGACTGAAGAAAGAAAGACATCTTGGATGACATGGGGGTGAGTAAATTATCAGCAAAAGTTTTTTTTAATCCTTTAACGTTATCTTACTAGCTATTTATAACTTATAGAAAGAGTGCAACGTTATAAAGTTACATGTATTGCAAAATACATAATGATTTGAGGACCAAGTTTGTAGTCAAAGTATGGGCAGGCCATAGTCAATGTAAAGCATATTGTTGATGTTTCGTCCCTATTAGTGAATGTTCCATAACTGTTTATAATCCGCCTTCATGGGTGGTCCTGCTTACTAGTCTGCGCGTTCACGGCAGGCTCCGCTGTGGGGGAGGAGCTGTGGAGGGAGGGCTGTAGCGCAGCAGAGAGCAAGGGGGTTGGACCTGGAAGTTGTGCTTGTTCAAATTTTCAGGCTAAGTCAACATTTTCTCAAAACTCCCTACTGCAACTTTAATTGTATAGCGGGACAAGTTCCCTTACTCCTCAGCGTGAGAAATACAAGGTGTGGCGTGTGAGCGTGTGAACCGGTTGAAATGCGTGTGTCTCACGCCCAATGCGTGAGACTTGAGAGCCCTGCTATCCACTACTTTCTTCAATCAAAATACTGTAGCCTTAGAACCAGGCTACTGTAGCCTATGCAAAAGGACATCATTATAGGCTATCTATTGTAAAGTTACATTAGATATTTAGCAGACAGATATTCACATCGATTTATAGGGAGGGAGCTAGGGCAGACAACTCAAAAAGTTATCATAATGTTCAGTAGGATTTTTCTAAAAAGATACTGTCGATGTAGTCATATTGTACTTATTTTGACATTTAGGCAATTTGGAAAATTAATTTTTACTATATTTGTATGAAATAAATTTTTGTTTAGTCATTCCAAGATGAAAAACAAAATCAACACATATATTAATACTTTGATAAATTTAGATTCGGTGCAAACAAGATTTTTTTTTTTTTGCAACAAGTTGGAGACAGTTCTGTTTATCAGTAGGCCTGCTGAACTGGTGAAGAAGTGGCAGGTAGGCTACAAGATACAAACAAAAAAAGTACACACGCAAGGGAGAAACAGAGAGATATAAGGTAAAATAAAGAAAAGGATAAGTGAAGTGGAGGTATGTTCAAAAGAGAACTTTAAATCCCAGCTTGGTTTTAGACTAGACTAGTTTTTTTTTAAAGGTGCAAACAAAGGTGCTGAAACGGTGTTGAATATAAACAATACAAATAATAAACAATAATGTTCAGTGACATTATCTGTCAGCAGTGTGGTATTATGTGCATTCAGCTATTTTAGACTTAGTGTTTTTCCTTTCTGAAGGTCAGCAGGATCTGGTTGTGAAAGCGCTGTGTACAGTTGATTACTGATCCCTCATTACCTCCTGTACATAGACCTGAACAAATATTACTGACAGGTGCTCGGGCTACTCTGAGTAACACAATCAGTTCAAATAAAGCAGAACATGTTCCAGCCATATGGGGTCTGATTTCAGAGATCTGCTCCATTTAAAACTGGCTTTGAACAAGAGAACAATGAAGTTTTGGTAGCTGTAATGGGAGCCACAATGAAATCATAATCCTAATATGTCACTGAATGAGCCATGAGGGACTCTTTAAAGATAAAATCCATACTGAAGGTTTTGGACAGATTAATGTCTGGTGTGCATTTGGCCGCCAACAACACCATGTTACATGGTGAGTCTTTTTCATTCTGTGTTAGTAACTTATTAGCATACTTTCAATACTTTAATGTGTTTTGAACTGTACAACATGATGATAGTAATTCCTGTAACTATACACTTTCATTGTTTGACAGTAGCTGGGTTGTTGTTGGGGTGTTTCAATTATAATAATAATGATAATTATTATTAGTAGTAGTAGTAGCAGCAGCACATGGGAACCTGTAAAAAACATGCAACATATTGCTTTGTGTGCTCAGCTCACTATATAAAATCATAGAAGATAATATTTTTTCATTACATGATGGTCTGATATCTCAAGCACACACATCATCTCTTTGTACAAAAGCTTGGAAAAAGAACCTGCATTATGCAGCTGATTGTGATGAGCAGGTCATCCATCATCATTAGGCTGTTTCACGCAGTCCGGAATTCAGTGACATGTGAAGTTGTCAATATTCATGCAGACGAATAAGTTAATAAGATGAAAATAGATCAAATCTCTGCTGCATACGGCGCCCTCACATCTGAGTCATCATTTAATCCGAAGATATGAATATTTCAAAACGAGGGTTGCTGTCTGTCTAGAGTTTTTAATTGCAGGTGTTATCATTATTCCACTTGATTTTTTTTTATTCTCAGAATAGTAACATTTAAATATTACTTTTGGTACATTAAACTTTACTTTTCTTTTTTAGTGTGTACACAGCTAAAGCCAAACAATGAGCGTTAGATGAACATGGATGGATTTAAAATAGAGACATAATATACAAACAGAATGCCATTTGTGGTTTATTAATGCATTATATAGCATATGATTTCTGAAGCACGACTAAAAGGGTTTTTGGCAGCATCTATGTGGCTTAATTGACTTGGACTTATGGTGTTTTGCTTGTGGCTTCTAGGGAAAAGCAGCGTCAGTTCTCAGTGGTGGTGGAGTTTGGCAGAGGCCATTCAGCTGCAGTGAGGTTGACAGTGAATGCCGGCTGGTGCTTTAAACGCTGCCTGTGTCCTCAGCTGTTTTCACTTAAACCTCATCTATCACTCCACTGCCTGTACATAAAAGGAGACCGCTATTACGCCATTTATGAGAAATCTGGGACTGTGCTCAGAAGGTCGAGTTGCAGCATGTTTTAAGAGGAAATCATTTTGTTTCTGAATAAGGTTTGTAATTATTCAGACATACTGATGACCCCCTCATCAATGCATAGAAAAGGTTGCTCTGGCCAGTTTGTTTTAGATACGGTGTCACCATCTGGTGGAAACATTT
The DNA here is from genome assembly GCA_026230005.1 of Gila orcuttii. Lineage (NCBI taxonomy): Eukaryota > Metazoa > Chordata > Actinopteri > Cypriniformes > Leuciscidae > Gila > Gila orcuttii. The sequence continues at coordinate 26,344,448 of JAPDVR010000016.1, read as the reverse complement.
ATTCTTTATATTTCCATGCAACTGCTGACTTTTCTGACATAACGAAACAGCGCCACCTAGAGAATCAGAAATAACAATTACATTTACATTTCTTTTCTTGACCTTATATTCCTATTTCCATAATAATTAGATGATAAGAGGATAGTGGAGGTTGCGTAAAAAAGAATATGAAGCATTAAAAGTATTTTCAAGGACATGAACACCCTTGGCAATGTTTTCAAATGAGCATTTTCCGACATACCACAGCTGAGAGCAAACTTATTCTAAAAAAATAAAAATTCCTGTTTACATCAAGTAAAATACATTTGAAAGTGATTCATACAAACAAGCACGCAAACACTTTATATTACAGGTTCACTATATCATTTGTTTCCATTCGCATCTTATTGCATTAGCAGATAAACCTAAAGGCACTCCGCACTGAAAGCCCAGTGAACTTATCTAAAAAGATAATCATAAATTAAAATATCTCAGCAAACGAAATGTTCAAAATACATTACTATTTTTCACTATTTTCTTAATATAAGAAACACACCTTTCCTGATACTCTTCATTGTATCAACAATGAACTCACATAAATGCCACATGTAAGTCTAGATGCCATTAAAATCACAAATCCTTTAAAATAATTTCTGAGAGCATATATTGTGCGTTAGCTTGTTTCAGCTTGAGTCTGTGTTAGGAACTGCGTAAAAACTGAAGGGAAAGCTCGTAAACAAGAAACATAGTTGCACTCATTGGAAATCCTCTGACAGCATTCACGGTCGCCCCACGAAAGAAAACCTGCATTGGACATTGAAAATAAAAAAAAATAAAAAAAAAAGCATCAGTATTATATTTCATATAATTCATTAAACTCTGAATCAGCATGTTTAAACATAAACAGCAATTCACTTAATTTGTGCCCGTGGCCTATTTTATCTGGTCTGACCTTTAAATTAATTCAGTTAGAGTAATATATTGTATATAAATTACTGGTGTAATATAGTGCATATTTGAATGACTCCCTCATTTTAAAGTGCCCCATTTTGCTATTTTTAAAGGTTCCTAATTTTGTTTTTGAGGTCTCCTACAATAGGTTTACATGCACCCAAAGTTACACATCACCTCATTTCTCAAAAAGTCTGAAAACTTAATTTATCGTGCACTTTGATCTTAGCAGGCCTTTTACATTCAGCTATATTGCACACTACATGGAAGATAATATTCAAAAAAGCATAATAGGGTCAATTTAAAGATTACTGACTTAAATAAAACAATCTTATTTGGGTGTAACCACATAAAGCACTTTTTTTAGGCTGACCAAACGTGTTTGACAGTGTACTTGTTTACTTTTACTTTTCTAACTGTTTAGCAGCTAGTGCAGTGTTTCTCAACCTCTCCTGCAGGGACCCCCTCACAGGACATGTTTTTGTTTTAACCCTGAAATGGCACACCTGATTCAATTAGTCAGCTACACATTAAGCCTTTGAGCCTTTAATTAATTGAATCAGGTGTGCCATTTCAGGGTTAAAACAAAAACAAGTCCTGTCAGGGGGTCCCTGCAGGAGAGGTTGAGAAACACTGAGCTAGTGTAACTAGTCAAGCAGCTGCTACTGTACCTTACAAATCTTGTGTAACATCCATCACAAACTTACATGTATTCCCTCTGTCTTGTAACTTTGCATGATGCAATCCATAATGCCCTTGTATTTCCTCTGCGTCATGGCATCGGCCTGCAACCTGCTTTTCACCACGTCCGTAGGTGTGGCGGTGACCCAAGAGATGGATCCTGTGGAACAACAGCATAAATACAAGTGAAATATCATGTAGAGTATCCTTAAAATGTTTGACTCCCACTAGAATCATATTTACTGTAGGTTAAACCAGGCTCTTCCCGTCTTTTACCGACAGGATATAAATTTTAAATGGGAAGTACAGTGAGAAATCTCAAAACAATTCATCCTCTGACTCACCTACAGTACACTTGCTAATCTGTGCATGACTGCTGAGAAGTAGTTTGGTGTCATACAGAGTTTCTGACACAGCTTTTTAACTCAGTCGAACTTGAGAAAACAATTTTGGAAAACAGCTGTGTTTTTTTGAAACAGACTTAAAAATCTGGTGTTTCTTTACACTCTTGGAAATTTGAGAGGGTTTCAAATCAGTCACTTATTAGGTTCCACTTTATTTAGAAGCCAGGTGCCCGTGTAGGCAGTAGATAGCAGCTACTAGGTTTTGGAACAGCTCTCATGTCTCATTTACCTGCTAAACCTCCTGCTAGCCATATGCTGCAGGGATTAGGGGTGCTATTGCCATCAGGATTCAGCCAGTTACAGAACAATGTGTACGGTATGAAGTATAGGGTGTAACCAGGTATATCCCGCAATATCATGGCGCCCGCTCCTCGGTAGAGCCCTTGAATGCCCTCGTTCTGCAGGACAGTACTAATGCAGTGCAGCGGCCCTTTGTACATACACTGGGACTGAATTCCCATTGACCGAAGAGGGACACTCCCATTCCCAGCAATGTTAAAGTTCTCTGAAAACACACAAAACAGTACATGAGCAATACTGTGTCTTTTCATAGACTTTTTTTTTTTCAAAATTGTTCGTTTCCTTGGAAAGGATTAGCTTTCAGTAATCATTACATAGGATTGTTTCCTTGAACCCTTTCACTCATAGAGGTCACTACAGTGAGCATCTAATTAAAAAGCCATTTACTTATGTATGCACGGGTTTTGTTGGCATAGTTGCACATCAACCACTATAGTGCCACCAAGTGGCAAGCCTTTATATGCTGAATGTTTGTTTTCTCCAAACCAAGATTGCCAACAGCCAGTCAGAAATGCCAAGTTGCACTGGAATATCCATCCATTCCTTCTATCCTAGAAGATTCTTGCAGAGAAAAAAATGTGTAACATCTAAGGACTCATATCAATTTTCCAAGTATTGATTTTAGATTGGTAGGAAATTCTGATCACTAAATTGGACATCATCATGCATCACTAGCTATATCTCAGCTACATTTCATGCTTTTACAGTGACTGTTGTCTTCATCTGCAGTAACATTTTTGGCTGTAGATATTTGTTATTAGATAGTAATCTAAGATAGTAAGCCTTCACCGGTTGTAGAAGTCTTTGGTGGAATCACGTCCTCATGTTCTGATATCAAATACACGTGAATTGCAAACTCAAGTGCATTTGCAATAATTGAATCTATATTATATTTTTTGTATATATTTGATAGTTTTCACATGATTTTATATAATGTTATTCATTGGTTTGTTAAATACACACAGTATTATGGTGTTATTACTGTATTGTTTAATACAGTATATCTTCAGTTAAAAACATAAACGCATACTGTCCAGTCATCGAAAAATCTCCTTGTAAAATATGTGTAAAAAAAAGTTCAAATCTTGTTTTTCATGCCCTAAGAGCAATACAATCATATATCCTGACTGTGGTTATCATAATTCCTGCATGAAAGGGTTGATGTGAATATGTTCGGTTCTACTCCATAATACTGTAGCTCCAGGGTGCTAAAATGTCAAGACCCCAGCTTACCTGCAAGAACAGGTTGGACTTGCATCTGCAGTCTAATTTTGACAAGGTCAACAGGGGCGCCCACCCCCACCGAAACCAGACCGGTTAACATGCTCGCTACAGTCAAGTCAAGCATGCTGCAAGGGTGTCTACTGTCACCATAACGATATCTGCAAATGAGGCGGTGTGTGTTGCTGAAGACGCCGAACACCACTGAGTTATAGAGGGTGATGCTAGCCAGTGGAAAGGACAGGCCTTTGAAAAACCCTGTAACCTGAGACAACACAAAAGAGAGAGATGTCTTTGTCATGAGTTGTCTACTTTTGCTTCTAAGTAAAGGAAAAATCTGTTCAAACCATAAATTATGTAATTTTTTTGTATGCAGTCCACCCCGGGGACAACTGGGAACATAGACCCAGGCCCTGTGATTGAGAGTATAGCCTACACACAAATTTTGTCCTATGCTCTGTGATTTTTATTGGTGACTTTGGTCAATCATACATCTTAATATATTATACAGAATTAAGTAAAAATAGGGTGTTTTTCTCATGATACTACTTCTGTTTGAGATGATGCCATTTATATCCCAAGATGCTGCAACATTTTACATGAACAACTGGCAATTTATTAGGAAATATTTCAGATGTATTTTTTTTTTTTTCAATTAAAAGGTTTTAACTAATATTTTCGTTGGCATTATTGGTTATTTTATTGTTGTAATAATTGTTTTATTTTATTTTCAATAATCCTCTAGGAAGTGACATTATCTTTGGTAGAAATTACAGTAGTCAACAGTTGAAGTGCATCAAAAAAGTTAATCAAAGTTGTCCTAAGACAAGAACGGGTATTGTTCAAAATTCATGTACTGTATAACTTTGATGAAAGGTTTTGATCCACTTTAAATGTTGACTACTGTAGAATGATATTAACATTATTTGAGAAAAGAATAAAAAAAACTATAAATGACTAATATAAATTATCTAAAGTAAATAAAATTCTAAATTAAATAAATCTAAATGACTGTAATTCCATGTTAACTATTCATATAGGCTAAGTGTCAAACTCTGAACAATGGCTAACTTTGAATCTTTATTTTCATTTGGATCCATGCTAGCCATCTTTTCATTCTGTAAATAAGTTTTTTTAATATATGTTATAAAGTTTAAGAGCCTGAGGTTATAGCTATAAACAGCTGTAAAGGTAGGCTATAGCAAAACAGAAATGGCTCAATAAATACAAGGCTGTCTGCCCTTTTGGGGTAATTATGATACGGTTATTGAAAAAAAAATGCTTATCAGTAATTGTTTAATTAATTTAGTCTATAAATATGTAAATTCTTACATTTTCCTTTTTGTAGATGGATACAATACAGTGGAGAGTATTCTTGTATCCATTGCCAGCTTGTAAACGAGTCTGTAAAAGAGCACAAAATTATTTTTTCCTAGGTTGACTTCATTCCTAACCAAAAAATGTTATGCCTACCCAGTGGGTAAAAAGAGAAAAATAATGCCTTATGAAGTCACTTGTCGTGTAAAACCTATTAACTATTTATAAATATATAATAAGTAGCCTAGACTACATATCTAATCTTACATTTGTACAAAACACATCATAAACCTTACCTTGACTGTGTCAAGCGGATGTCCTACAATTACACTGGATGCTCCTGTAACAAAGCAGTGACATACCTTAAAAATGTCATAACTGAAGTGTACAAAGACAATTATAACAATAGATGTATTGCATGCATAGCTTTGTAGGAGGCTCTCCTTGGTGAACACAGTGTTCGTTTTCATGAATAAGTTACATTGTTTGAACATTTCATGGTGGCTGGGCAGGGCATGCACATTAGGGCTTTACAGAACACAATCTTCTTTTGAATGGAGAACCAAAACCCGTTTTTCCACCAAAAACCGTTTAAGGCTGAGTAATGTAGACCAATTTGCCAAAACAAGAAATCTGCGTTGTTTGCAAGAGCGCGAAAAATAGTTAAATATTTTGTCTGATGGAGCAAAGATTTGTAACACTTCACTGAAATGGTTTCGTAGCCTACAAGTGAATAGAAATGGATGCATATCAATTTAAGACTTAACAACAGAAACAACACATGAATAATAAACACAAACAACGACTCAACGACGCCCCTCACGCGGCTTCTTGTCATCTCTCAATCAAACTTGTTTTTCTACCTTTTATATTGACAATTTTCCCAATTCTGCGGTACTTAAAAACCACATTCTAAAAATGCTGATAATATAGCCTACCTTAAACAGGTAAAAGTGGTAGTTTACTTTCAACTTTAAAAATCTGTAATAGATTAACTAGCCTACTTCACGAAAAAAAGTAACTGTTCACTAAAGACGCATAGGCTATCTACAAGCTGTTAAATCGCACAATAGCTATTACTCTTCGAAAATATACGGCTGGGGTTTGTTTGCAATGTTAAACATACGAAGCTTCTCACTAAATGCAAAAAATTTTTTAAAAAAACTCACCTCCAATCCATCCTGCTACAAAATCATCCAGATGAAAGACTGTCATTGTAGGCTACAACAGACTGAATCTACACTGGAGATTTCCACATACGAGTCGGAGTTGATACGGTTTAAATGTTGACGCTAAACATTTGTAAACTTCATTTGACAGTTCGTCAGATCGATAAAAGCAAAGGTAACTTAGTTCAGTTTCATCGAAACATTTAAATCGGCGAGGAGGGAGTGTATGGGGGCGTTGCAGGCATACGAAAATAGATTTGTATCCACACACCCATAAAGAGCTGATTAAAACAATTTCCTGCAAACATATTTCTCACTATTGTGTCAAATAATATGTAAAGTGCGTGAATCATGTGACTCTTTACGTGGCTTCGGAATTCCTCTAGGGCGGCTATAGATTGAGGAATGCCTGGAACGTGGCGCTGTCCATGGCTCACATAAAATAAAATAATCAACAATCATTTACTCTCTCATCGGTCAAGTCCTTGACATGAAACGTTATATTTTGAGATGTAAAGAAACGTTCTGTAAATAACATGCTTCAGTCCATGTGGAAAGTTACATGTCAGTTTACTGGCATAATGGAAAGTAGTTCTGTACTTAAGTTTTGCGAACTTTTGTATGTGGACATATCTATACGCATAGGAATTATCAGAAGAGCTATGGAACACTATAAAAAAATCAGCCCACTAAAACTGAAAATGTAGTAAAATGATGCCAATGGTACAACCAGCAGTGAGTTCATTGCACTTTTTCGACCATTTTCAATTTAATTTCTGATTCTGATTGAAACCCTTAAGCTCATAGAATCAAGTAGTCAATAAATGTCAGAAATTATTGTGACAGGAATTTTTGTTGGCTGATATAGATGGTAATGTGCAACCTGAAGCAGTCTGAAATCCTCTCTTGTGTAAACTGGAATCACATTCCCTTAATTGTGAAATATATTGTTGATTCACATGCTCTCCAAACAGTTTAGGCACAAACTATGAGTCTCAGACAGAAAATGAACCCTATGACATATAGGTGTACTCTGTTGTAAATCCAACTACGGGGAATGTTCTCAGAACTTCCCTAACGTTTAGGCAAGGTTTTCTCAAAGTTATGAAAACACGTTCTTCCAGCAACATTAATAGAGCATTCGTTCAATGTTATCTGGTCTTTAATATTGTCAAAATTTTACCACTTTTTACAGCGTATGTGAAAATACGCTGTACAAAACGAACACAATAATAAGATTGTCTTGCAGGTTGGGTGGAAAAATAAACTTGGGCAAGGCTCAATTGACTTAACCACAAGACACACAGATGGATTTTAAAGAAGAATTTTGGTTTATAGAGAGTGAACACACACACACACACACACACTCACACACACAAAAAGTTATCCCAAAAATATTATCTATTCATCGTTCATTGAATTTTTGTTTTGATGTTGAAATATTTAAGTTAAATTTTTTTACTTGTTTCAGAATGTTCAGAGAGCATTCAAAACTAACATTCCCATGTTGTTTGCCAAATGCAATGTTCCATAACAAAGAACAAAGATTTATTTTTAATGTTTAGAGAACATTCAGAAATAATGTATTCATAACTTAATAGGGAGGTTAGAAAAAAACGTTCTTAGAACATAACCTACTGTATCTTAGAGCTTACACTACAAACACAATGTAGAGGTTGCCTTAGGGTTGGGCAAAACTATATTAAAAACTTGGGCAAGGCTCAACTGAAATTGGCACATCATGAATTTGCATAGTTGCAGTAGACGCGTTGGAACAACATTCCTGCCCGGAAATGTAATCATAACCATATCTATATCCCAAAACCTAATAAGTTATCCTTAAAATTAAAGGGAAATGATAGTTGAATAACACTGATGTAGAAGCACATAACCGTAGTTGTAAACCTAAAGTTGACATAAACTGTAAACTTGTCCATCAAATCTGATTTGTTTGATTGAAATGTTGCACTTGGTGAAATCAGGTTTTGTGTTCATGTTGCAAACTAATGGTGCAATCAAAATGGCAGAAAATCTGGTTTAATGTTTTGTTTGACTATTCGGCCCATTGTGACTTATCATTAACTCACTCATAGTAATAAAGTCATATTGTATGGGCCTTTTTATGCCTTGTCACCTGACCTGAGACAGGTGAGGCCGTGATGCAATCCACTCATGCGCTGCAGCAATCCATGTTCTGGCTGCTTTGAAATGCAAGTTTTTGGTTTAAATGGTTTTTTAAGGATTTTGAAAAGAGCAATTCAGGATTCTCTGATTAGTGTCTGTGAGCACAGCTATTGTTCTGATAAGTGATCAATATTTAACCACACAACACAGCCGTCTTATCACAGCATACCGGATTGCATGCAAGGTACAGAACGCTCCATGTGTCTGTGCAAACAACTGACTAGGCAGCTCAATTGTACTTGTACTCATTTTCATGCACTACAAGAGGTCTCCTGTGCATCTGTTGTAGACTTGACTACTAATGAGTATTTGTTTGGGTGTTAAGAAGAGGCTTGGCTGCAAATTCTGTCAAACGTCAGCAGAATAAATTAAAAGCCAACATTGCGTGGACAAAAAAAGTCTTTGTTTCTGACACAGAATGAGTAGTGCATGCCTGCAATGAGTAGATTGCAGCCTTCGGATGTTTTCTCTTAAGCTTTCTATAAAAAGTTGTTGGTCTGAGGTGAGAGATGAGGAACAACAACTAAAATTGGCTGGGAAATGCATTTCTTTTGAATTCTGGTAAAAACAAAACAAACAAAAAAACAATCACATCTGGATATTTTTTTCTCCCAGAAACAATATACTGTAAGACATGACCAAAGAAAAACATGTGCATGATACTTCTGGTTATAATTCACTTCAGAAGGCTGAGCATTCTTGTTGGTCAGGTTTCGATGAGTCTGCTAGAATTAGAAGTTGGACAGGTCAAGGTCTCTGGTTTCAGTGCAAATGAAAGATAAAGTCTTTTTAACCAACTCATGTGCTCTTGACCCACTGACATAAAGGGGTCATGAACTGAGAAATCAATTTTTCCTTGATCTTTTGACATATAAGAGGTCATTGTACTATAAAGATATCCTGTAAGTTTCAGAACTCAAGACTTCCTCAGTAGTCCCAAACAGCTTTTATTGAAACCTGTCCCAACAGCTTGTTTCGGATTTTGTTACATTATAACATCATAGTGTGGCGGAAGAAGATCTTTCTTTCGCCTCTCAGAAGATCAACACTTAATTCTACATCATTGCCTATTTAACCCCTCCTACCAATCCACGTGTTTCACGTAGTAGTAAATGCGAGACGCAAACACAGGATTACTGCAGAGATGCTCTGAGGATTACAAAATGTTTTACAGTGCCAAGTTGTGGAAAAACAGTCTTTGCATTGCCATCCTTGTGAGCCTAAGATTAAGAAAGTGTGGATGAACTTTATTTTTTTTACTAAATTCCAGTCAGATCGTGTCAGTAAGAAACTCATTTGTTCGCTTCAGACTGAAAATAAAAGATGATGCAGTGATGACCATATTGGATCCTACAGTAGCCTACAGGTGTACTGTGGTGCTGCAGTCAAACTGTGAATAGTTGAGTTCCCTTTCGAGAGGTCTCTCCTATTGCGTAAGTAGCTTACGCTATGGGAAAACTCCTTTTCTCGAGAATATTGAAGTCTTTATGTAAAACGCATTGCAGCTGCACAGCTGACAGCAATGAACGAAGGAGCTTGGTCATTGGCTGTGCTGCGGCAACTTGCTCGAACCAATGACGGGGCGACTCTGAATGCGCCGCTCACAGAGGCTTCCTGAACCTGAGCTCAGTGACGTCACGCCGAGCCAGTCTCCGCGTGCTTCATCGCCGTTCTTGCCTTCCCCACCGCCGGTTCAGTTCACTCAGCCGGACCCACACCCCTCTAGCAGAGCGGTGGGCCTTGTGACTTCCGGCGCGTCCGAGGACGACGGGGGAGTGGATGACAGCCTGTCCATCGACGCTGCATCTGACGACTGGCCGGGCTCCACTTTCGACCCCGCCCCGTCGACGCTAGCTAGCACGAGTGCGGGCTCCACCATGGATACGGAGATTATCCACATCCTCTCGAAGGCCGTGGAGGACCTCGGGCTCGATTGGTGTTCTCCGCCAAGTCATGGAAAGCCCCCCACTCTGCGCGCCTAAAGCCTTCTTTTTCTTCTTCGCTCTCCTCAGTGGACGGCGCGAAGGAAAGAGGCTACGAGGGAACGCCGCCCCTCGAGGAGGCCGTGGCCAATCATCTCTGCCCCCCCTCCACCACCGGATGGAAAGCCAAAGCTTCCCACCCCTCGAAGCCCTGCCGCACTACCTCTGCTCTCGCCGGTCGCGCATACGCCGCCGCCGGCCAAGCTGCATCAGCGCTTCACTCAATGGCGGTACTTCAAGTGTTCCAAGCCAAGCTTCTCCGCTCTATGGACGAGTCTGGCCCCGAACCCGAAGCCTTCAGGGACCTACGCAGCGCAACTGATATAGCTCTGCGAGCCACGAAGGCCACCGCCCAGTCTATTGGCCGTGCTATGGCTAATTTGACTGTTCTCGAGCACCATCTGTGGCTGACTCTGACTGAGATGAAGGACGCGGATAAGGCGCCATTTCTCGACGCGCCTATCTCCACCAGCGGGCTGTTTGGACCGGCGGTTAAAGGTTTCGCCGAACGCTTCACTGAGGCCCAGAACGCTTCACAAGCTATGCGTCATTTCCTGCCAAAGCGTTCCAGCTCATCGCAGAGCAGACAGAGACCGCCACAGCCGCAGCAGGCTAGAACAGCTCCCACCGCCTCTCAACCCGCGCCTCAGGCTGACGCTCGACGCCGCTCGCGCTCTCAAAAGCCGTCCTAGCCACAGAAATGAGAAGAGAGAGTGCGTGTCTCGCAAAAGCCGGACCACTCTCTCTGCAAAAGCTCAAACATTACCCAGTCCCCTTACAGGCGGCTGGATATGTCCATACAGCAGTCAATGGGCCAGTCACAGAGCTCGCTCATCTGCAAACAAACGCCGTTTTTACGGCGACGCACAGAAAACACAAAAAATAGTCTTTTTCTGCCTGCGTCACTAAGGGTTAACATGTCCACAAAGTGTGCATTCCCAGATACTGTCAAAACAGTGCCAAATTCATTCCCAGCTCAGGCTGTGCTTCCCATGAATGTAGATCACGTGCCTACGGTCATGTACGCACCACTACACACAAGCACTGTTCACACAGTTATAAATTCATCCCCAGTAAAAGCGGGAAACATTATAAAGGTGACGCGTGTGCCTACCACTGTTTATGCACCCCCACTTATAAACACTTTCCTTACAGTGTCAAACACAACCTCAGCTCAGGCTGCGAGTTTTACAAACACAGCGCGCGCTGTTGTAATCACACACGCGCCCATTCACTCAGCTGCTCAGCGCGCGCCCGCGCCTCTGAGAGCTACGAGCTCAGGCGATTCGCTGGCCAGGTCCCTACGTCACAGCGGCCCGCCCCTAGCCTGTATTCAGCCCATATCTGTACACGCAGCGGCATCGGAAAACATTCCAGATATGCCGAAATGGGTATTGAATATAGTAAAGCACGGATACTCGCTCCAGTTCGCTCGCAGACCACCACGTTTTACGACTGTGGTCGAGACGAAAGTGAGAAAGGAGTGTTCACATGTTCTACGCACCGAGGTGCGCAAACTAATAGAAAAGGGCGCTGTGGAAACTGTTTTCCCCCTCTCTGAGCGGGACAGGTTTTTACAGCCGCTATTTTCTCGTCCCGAAAAAGGATGGCGGTCTCCGCCCCATCCTAGATCTCAGACACCTGAACAAAGCACTAATGATTCGCTCGTTCAGAATGTTAACAACCAAGCATATCCTCGCGCAAGTACGCCCAGGAGATTGGTTTCTCTCAGTGGATCTGAAAGATGCTTACTTTCACATTCGAATAACGCCTCATCACAGGCCGTTTCTGAGATTCGCTTTCGAGGGACAGTCATACCAGTACACAGTACTTCCATTCGGCCTGTCCCTGGCTCCCCATACATTCACGAAATGTATGGATGCACCACTTTCCCCCCTAAGACGAAGGGGAGTGCGAATACTGAATTATCTCGACGATTGGCTGGTTCTAGCACAATCAGAGAGTCAGTTAATAACACACAGATCTTGGATTATCAGCCATTTAGAATGCCTGGGTCTAAGAATCAATTTAGCAAAAAGCATACTATCTCCCAGCCAGAGGATTTCTTTCCTGGGAATAGTTCTAGACTCGATGCAAATGACAGCGCGTCTCTCATCAGAGCGCGCGCTTACCATCCGGCGCCTTGCAACATCATTCAGGGCGGGCGCGCGCGCCCCCGTCAAACAGTTTCAGAGGATGCTCGGTCTCATGGCCTCAGCATCGGCCGTACTCCAGCTAGGATTGTTGCATATGCGCCCTCTCCAACGCTGGCTCAAAGAGCCGTGTCCCTACTCACGCGTGGCGTTCGGGCCACTTTTTAATCAGAGCGAACCACGGCTGTATAAAAACCCTGACGCACTGGAAAGCCGCCGACTGGTACCAGTCAGTCGTGAGTCTGGGTGTGAACACAAGGAGAAAGATGATAACGACAGATGCCTCCAAAATAGGTTGGCGGGCCCTTTACGAGGGCAGGCCTGTCTCCGGCTTTTGGTCAAACCCGGAGAAGCGCCTACACATAAACTGTCTGGAAATGAAAGCGGTCGCTTTGGCTCTCAGAGCCCTGCTCCCACATCTAAAAAACGAACACGTCCTGGTCCGAACGGACAACATGACGGTAGTGTCGTACATAAATCGCCAGGGTGGACTCAGGTCGAGCTCCATGCATTCAATGGCCAGGAGACTCATTTTATGGTCCCAGTACAACTTGCGCTCGCTGAGAGCAGCGCATGTGCCAGGCGCCCTGAACCAGGGGGCAGACATGCTATCCAGAGACAAGGTTCTCCCAGGAGAATGGGCTCTCAACCCGCTGACGATTCAGTGGTTATGGAAAACCTTTGGCAAAGCGGAGATCGACCTCTTCGCCTCCAAGGAGAACGCGCACTGCTCTTTTTTCTTCACGAAAAGCAAGGACGCGCTCGCCCAGAGCTGGCCGAGCTGCCCCTTTTATGCCTTTCCCCCGATCGCGATGCTGCCATAGGTCATCAGTCGGGTCAGAGAGGAGAAAAACACAGTGCTGCTGATAGCCCCACTCTGGAAGAACCAAACATGGTTTCCAGATCTGATGCAAATGCAATCTGCACCACGGCCGATTCCACTGAGGCCAGACCTCCTCAGTCAGGCCAGCGGGATGATATTTCATCCCCGCCCCGATCTGTGGGCCCTTCATGCATGGCCCCTCAACGGGTTCCCAGGAACCTCACGAGCGGAGCACTAAAAACCATCGCTGAGGCGCGGGCGCCCTCCACGAGACGCTTATATGCCCAGAAATGAAAGTGTTCAGTGACTGGTGTAATGCCAAGGGCCTGAACCCTGAGACATGCGAGATTACGAATGTACTCGTTTTTCTACAAGGGCTTCTGGAGGCGGGCCGCACCCCCTCCACGCTCAAAGTATATGTGGCGACCATCACAGCGTCACACGACCCTGTAATGGAACGTCCATTGGGAAGAAACGACCTAATTATTCGTTTCCTAAAGGGCGCTAGGAGGATGAACCCTTCACGCCCCCCCTCAGTGCCGATCTGGGACCTAGCTACTGTCCTAGACGCTCTTAAAGGGCCCCCGTTCGAACCACTCCGAACCGTGCACCTTAAACAGCTCTCGCTCAAGACTGCGCTCTTGCTGGCACTCGCCTCGGTCAAGAGAGTGGGCGACCTGCACGCGCTTTCGACAAGCGCTGCCTGCCTAGAATTCAGTCCTAACGACTGCAGGGTCGTTCTTAGGCCGAAACAGGGGTATATTCCTAAAGTGCTCACCACTCCCTTCAGAGCACAGGTTATCTCCCTAACTGTGCTTTCGTCTCCAGCAGACGAACACGACGCTAATCTACTCTGCCCCGTTAGGGCTCTCAGAGTGTATTTGGAGCGTTCTGCCCTATTCAGACAGACAGAACAACTGTTTGTATGCTTTGGCGGCCGTACGAAAGGTTCCGCCGTTTCAAAGCAGAGAATCTCTCACTGGATAGTTGAAGCTATAGCACTGGCTTACGAAGCTAAGGGACTTCAATGCCCCTGGGGAGTCAAAGCACACTCCACAGGGAGTGTGGCTTCTTCCTGGGCATGGTCGAGCGGGATACCGATCGAGGATATTTGTGCGGCGGCAGGCTGGGCCTCACCGTCCACATTTATCAGGTTCTACAACCTACAGGTCCCGACATTGCATTCCAATGTACTCTATCAGCATGATGCTAGTTGAACTACGAGTTCGTATCTAGATTATGTATGTACTTGTGTCACACTGAGCGCCTTCTAGCCGCTCTGTATTTTTTCCCACATATAAAGCTCGCCTCTGCCGGCTAGTTGGATGATAACTTTGCTTTTCAGCTTAGGCACCTGCCTCTGGCTATCATAAGGCGAAGTTCAGCACGCACGGCGTTTTGCATGGTGTTCCCATAGCGTGAGCTACTTACGCAATAGGAGAGACCTCTCGAAAGGGAACGACTCGGTTACTAACGTAACCTCGGTTCCCTGAGAGGAGTGAACGAGTATTGCGTAAGCTGCCGTGCTTGTGCTTGGTTAGTTCGCTTCAGTCGTTTTAACCTAAAGAACTCTCATGACGGGGCGCCCAATATATAGCTTGGCCACGCCCATCTTTGCGGGCTCTGACGCGCGCGGGCGCGAAGCGCGCTCATTGGTCGCGCATTCAGAGTCGCCCCGTCATTGGTTCGAGCAAGTTGCCGCAGCACAGCCAATGACCGAGCTCCTTCGTTCATTGCTGTCAGCTGTGCAGCTGCAATGCGTTTTACATAAAGACTTCAATATTCTCGAGAAAAGGAGTTTTCCCATAGCGTAAGCTACTTACGCAATACTCGTTCCCTCCTCTCAGGGAACCGAGGTTACGTTAGTAACCGAGTCGATTTGTTGTTCTTTTCTTTGCTTCAGCATTTATGGGGTTAATGCGTTGGATTATCGGATACGGAAGAAAGCACGTATGAAAAAAAAAAGCTTCAGTGAGCGACATCTGTTTTGTCATCGTTAAGACATTACAACACGTTTCATTTTATTTAACACTGCAAATGACAACGTATATAGCCTACGTTTTTCACTTTATTGAAAAGGATGAACTATGAATAGATTGACATTGTGACAAACTATGGTACATTTATTCATTCATAATTCCATTTACATGAAACACTGTATGTTATCCTTTCAAATACAATTGTGGTAAGTTAGCAGGCCTACTTAAACTTTATTAACTACAACCAGCATATACGCATAAATGTTTCACATTGTTTGCAAATGTTTCAACTATGTAACAAGATATTTTTCAACATTGAAAGTTTTTCAATTCCACACGTATAATGGTGGGGACGTTGAAAATATTTTAATATTCAAAACTGTTACCCAATCATAGCAGTGGGCATTTACTTACTTATTTATAAGTCTTGAATGTGGCATGACTATCAAAACAGTGTTTGAAAGATAGGGTCAAAAACAAGATAGAAAATAACATATTACTTCTGAATTAGAATTTTTTATGTAAAACTCCTGACAATAGAGAACGTTATAATACTTTTTTTTTTGTTCATGACCCCTTTAATCTCAGAATTAGAGAAAAAACATGATAACAATACTGTAAAAAAAAAAAAAAAAAAAAAAAAAAAACTGTTGTCGTGACAGCCTAAAAATCACAAAGAAATATAGTTCAGTTAGGTCAGTGACCTGAACATGTTTTCAAGCTGTTTTGAAGTCTGTGTTGACACAGATCACAGTGAATCGCAACCACACATCGGTAACCTTTGTTTTTGTTACTTTTGAAATTGACAGTACAAACCCTATCTGGAATGAAAAAACTTCCAAATAAGGATATTTTTAAATAGAACACATACTATATTATGTTATGTTGTGTTATGTTATGTTATATTAATTATATTCTTACTAATAGTAATAATAAAATAGTATAGCAATTATAAATAACAACAACAACAACAACAATAATAATAGTCTAATCCAAACAATCACACACATTGTTTGTTTTATAGAATTCTACAATTATTCCTTTCTAGAATTCCCCTCCACTTCGAATTAAACCAGTTAAATAGTTTTGACCCCAAAGTTACATAAATGTTCAATTCACGGAATTCAAATCAAATGAAATATGTTGAGTAATTTAGATGAGTCACTTTAGACGTCATTGTAAATCGGGGTGTGTTAAACTTGTTGATTCCTATTGGCTCTCAGTGCGCAGTGAGATAAAAGCCACAAACCTTCAGGTTTAGTACTGTTTAGTCTAGTCATTTTTGCACATCAGGTGTACATCAGTACATCCCAACAGCATAATTGCAAGCATAAACTTTTTGGACAGCCCTGACTATAAACAGTAACCAGCCTGATAAGTCTAGTGTGTAAACCACAAAGAGATACTACATGCAAAATATACTAAAAAACCTCTCTTGCTATATTCTATACAGTATATTTTCATGTTGATATATTTATACACACACACACACACACACACACACACACACACACACACACACACACACACACACACACACACACACACACACACACACACACACACACACATCATGCTTTGTGCAATAATGTCTTCTTGTCAGAGAGATATGGTGTTTACTTGAATGTAACTATAGGCTTAAATGAGTAAGAATTACCATTAATATAGCAGCAAGCAGCAATTATCAGAGCTTAGTGAGCTATCTGTAAAAAATTATTTGAACATGTCATTGAGTAAATTAAACTGAAATTGTCAGGGGATGATTACAATTAACCAGTTTCATCTCAACGCATCAAAAAATATTTCTCAAGATACACGACTATGAATGCAACTCTTTTCGCTAGGCCCTTTTTAGGGGGGCTTCAGCAGCTCCTCCGCGTCTTTTAGTCAGCGCGTTCCGGGTGTTCATTTGTCCATGGCGCCACTGGCAGAAGCAGAGGACAAGGTGTGTGTTTTGATAGATTGTTATATCTGCATCTGTGCAGGTATTTCATCATAAAAGGAGTTTACATGATGCGGGAGCAATAGGCCTACATCCACTGTAAAGTTTTCCCTGCGTTCACACCCCTCAAGTTTTTTTCCTCCAGCGAAAATGGAATGTGGAGACATACTTTAGAAAACGGTATTTTCATTTGAGAATTAAATTTTTTTAATTAAAACGCATTATTTTGGATGTGGCATTAGATTAACATCATGCACAGAAATGATTAAATACACTGTAAAAATGATTTGTTGGTTTAGCTTAGCCTAGCCTTAACTGAAACTTAAAAGTTTGAGTTCATTTAAACAAAAAATTTGAGCTGATAATGCAAAGAAAGAGTTTTTTTTTCAACAGACACTCAAACTATTATGTTATCTTAACAACATTTAAGGATAAGTGAAAACTCTGAGTATGTTAACCCTGAAATGAGGGAAACGTCTCTAGCCCTAGTTCCCTGAGAAAGGGAACGAGACGATGCGTCCATGACGCTTTGGGAACGCCCCCAGCGTGAATGCGTCTAAAGCATCTATGTCAACTAGTTCAATGGAAAGAATGAACGTCACGGGTGGGTGATGTCATGACCAGGAAGAGATAAAAGTGCAACCGGTGCAACCGGCATTAGCTTCGAAAAATTGCCGAAGCAAGTCGATCACAGGGATGCAGGAAGTATGGCAGGGTGACGCATCGTCTCGTTCCCTTTCTCAGGGAACTAGGGTTACAGTCGTAATCTGAGACGTTCCCTTTCGAGGGAACTCGCGATGCGTCAATGACGCTCTGGGAACGAGAATACCCAAATCGCCAAACTTACAAAAGCCTGAGTGTCAGCCTGTTGTCAGAACTACACTAAGCACTAAGCACCTGAGACCCTGGGGCAGCGTCCAGGTCCAAGCTATAAAACCTCACGAATGTGAGTGGTGATGACCAACCCGCATTGCAAACATCTTGGAGAGAAACCCCAGATAATAAGGCTTTAGAGGCCGCCATACTCCTAGTGGAATGAGCTCTGACCACCAAAGGGCACGGCTGGTCAGAGGACTCATAAGCAAGAGAAATAGCCTCAACTATCCACTTGCTAACTGTCTGATTAGAGGCAGGAAGACCTTTCTTGGGTGATCCAAAGCAGACAAATAATTGATCGGATTTTCTCCACGGAGAAGTCCGATGAACATAAGTGTCCAGTGCTCGCACTGGACACAAGAGGTTCAGCTTTTCCTGGGCCGAAGAAGTAAACGGAGGAGGACAGAAAGCCTGCAGCACAATAGGCCTCGGAATATTGGTTGGCACCTTAGGGACGTATACCTGTTTAGGGTATACGAATGCCTTGACCATCCTGGGTGCAAACTCAAGGCAAACTCAAGGTCTCGTTTTATGTGGCAATTTTCTAAGAAAAACACAATGAGACTAATAAACATATCAGCATCTTTATTTTCAACAAGTTAAATAAACTTAAAAAAATAAATCATTCTTATGTGCTTATCACAAATTTTCAAAGCCCAATAACCTCCAAAGGGCAAAACCAAGGACATAATGAATGTAATTTTTACCTGCCTGTCACAAAGTTGTCAAAGTGCTAAAGAAATCACAGACAACAAGACAATCAAATTTGTCAAAAAGTGCCAAAGAAATCACAGAACAAATGTTTATAACATAACACTAAGTAACAATGTAATCACAGCCGAAAGTGTAAAGTGAAATATTAGAGTGTACTATTAAATCTAGCAACACTATAACTGCAGGAAGAGTGTTCATAAGAATTAAGAAATATAAGCTAAGGATAATACGTGAGTTCACGCATCACATGAGGTATCGGTCTTTGGTATCGGGGTATTTTTACGAGTACGAGTACAAGTACATGAGCTTGGTATCGGGCCCGAAACCGATACTGGTATCGGTATCGGTGCATCCCTACTTAAAAGTAAGAATTTTTTTCTGAAACTGAATCTAAGGGCTCAAAAAGAGCCTCAGACAGGCCTTCTAGAACTATTGCAAGGTCCCAAGCCGGCACCCTAGAGCGAGTTGCAGGCCTCAGCCTCAAGGTGCCACGAAGGAAACGATTGATCAGAGGGTCTCAACCCAAAGATGTACTACCCACCGGGGCGTGGAAAGCCACAATGGCCGCCACATAGACCTTAAGAGTGGAAGGACATAAACCTGATGCAAAGCGATCTTGCAGAACTCAAGTACTGTATTAACCGAACAGTTAACCGGATCCCACTGACGCTGGTGACACCAAGAAGTGAAAACTCTCCATTTCAGTGTATATAGTTTCCTCGTAGCGTTTCCAAATCTCCTACCGGGGGTGAAATATTGTGCCCCCTGCCTGAGACAGAAGGTCTCTCCTGATCGGGATCTCCAAGGGAGGGCCGTCGAGGAGATAAATTATGTCCGCAAACCAAATTCGACTCGCCAGCATGGTGCTACTAGCAGTAGGCTTATTCCATCCTGGCAGACTCTCTCCAGAACTCCTGGGAGCAGAGCAACAGGGTGAAATGCGTACATACGTAGCCTCGGCAAACGTCTGCACAATAGCATGCAGCCCCAAAGGGGGCTGGGTGAATGAGGGAGAACCAAAGTGTACTGAGATGCAAACAGATCCACTTCTGCTTGGCCGTAAAACTCACATATTTGCTCCACCGCCTCGGGGTGGAGTCTCCAGTCCCCTGGCCTCAGTCCCTGCCTCGACAAGGTGTCTGCTCCAATATTCTGGCCCCCTGGAATGTACACTGCCCTCAGAGAGAGTATTTTCCACAGGGACCACAGGAGGATCTGGTGCACCAGTTTGCAAAGTGGATGCGAACGCAGACCCCCCTGGCGATTTATGTCTTTATTGTCTGTCCGGACAAGCACATGATGGCCCCTCAGGTCTGGAAGGAAATGTCTCAACGCATTGAAGACAGCCATCATCTCCAGGCAATTTATGTTCCAAGAGAGATGATGACTCCTCCACAGACCTTGAGCTGAGCGGCCTTCCATTACCGCTCCCGAGCCGGTGAGGGAAACATCTGTCGAGATAGCAACTCGATGGCAAAGAGCTCCCAACACCGGACCCTGGGACAGGAATGGTCCGGAACCTGAATCTTGATCGTACGGAGTGGGTTTCCCCTGGGGGAGAACCCTCTGGTCCTGAGCCACCACTGCAAAGGTCTCATGTACAGCAGGCGAAAGGGTATCACATTGGACACTTCTGTCATGAGGCCTAACAGTCTCTCGAACTGTTTCACAGTGCGTGACTGGCCTAGCTTGAGCTATTCTGTGGCTGTAAGGATAGCAGCTACACGAGTGGGCGATAGGACGGCTCGCATCATGACTGAATCCCAGACCACACCAAGAAAAGTGGTCCTCTGTACTGGAGAAAGCACACTCTTCTTGGCATTGAGCCTCAACCCCAATTTCTGAATATGAGCGAGGACGACATCTCGATGCCGAACCGATAACTGTTCTGATTCTGCTAGAATCAGCCAGTCGTCTATGTAATTCAGAATGTGTATGCCCTGCAGCCTAAGTGGGGCCAGAGCTGCATCTATGCACTTCGTGAATGTGTGGGTTGATAAAGCTAGACCGAATGCAAACACCCGATACTGGTATTCTTTGCCCCCGAAAGAAAACCTCAGGAACCTCCTGTGCTGAGGGAGGATGGAGACATGGAAGTATGCGTATTTCAGATCTATCGTGACAAACCAGTCCTCAAATCTGATTTGAGTCATGATCTGTTTGAGAGTCAGCATCTTGAACTTGAGTTTCTGAACGGTACGATTCAAAAGACGAAGATCTAGTATGGGACGCAACCCTCCATCCTTTATAACGGCTGTAAAAACCTGACTCTCTGTCGGGTGAGTACATCTGCTCTATAGCTTCCTTTGCTAACAGAGCCTTCACCTCTTGCTCCATTACCAGAGCCTGCTCGGGATACACTAACGTGAGCAACACCCCGTTGTAGCGTGGAGGACGAGAACCAAACTGAATTCTGTAGCCTGTTTCTACTATCTGCAGGACCCATTGAGATATATTTGGCAGATTCTTCCATTCTGTCAGAAAATCTACTAAGGGAACCAGCCTATCGAGGCTGGTGCAAATAGCTCTGGTGTAATTGAGACAGCCAGTTCGGGGACCTGAAGCATACTGGCTGGAACTACCGAACTGACTGTTTTTGAACCCCCCTCAGAGGGCGCGAGTCTGACGCAATGTCGTTTTGACACTGCGCCAGAAGCTCGCTAGAGGCCGCTGCGCCCCGAAGCACCAAGGGTGACCTGCTGCCGTATATGCTTTGCCCACTAAATTGGATGTAGTTTTTAATGGCTTAGTGGACAAAGCCGAGGCCTTCAGAGACGACGCTGAACCGGGAGACAGATAGCTCGCAACCGTCTGTTCTGCCTTGGGCATTGACTCATAGCCATACTCTCTCAACCCCCTTATCCCAGAATATACGTGAACTTGGGGGCTGAAAAGACGGGACGAGTATGGCTTGTTCCACAATTTAGACAGCTCACTGTGCAGATCGGGGAAAAATGGAAGGCCTTTTCTCGGCTGGCCATTCAATATGTAACCTGAGTAATCACCTCCACCAACTCCTCATACGCTGGGGAAAGAGGTGGCGAATCCTCTTCCCCCTGATTGTGTCACTTCCAATGCTTAGCACATCTAGAGCACTGAAGCATTGGGCTCTCATCCCGGGCTTCCAACACCGGAGAGAGAGCACTGCATCCACCAGGAAAGGAAGGAGATAAGGCCCTCGGACCCATCTCCAACCTCTCTGAGAGATCCTTTTGCGATCCCCAGGAATGCATTCTCCGTGCTGCCTTGGCAGCAGCGGGTCCTGCACCCTGAGGAACGCGCGCCTGGCCACTTTCCTCATCAAAAAGTGGCAGGCGGGAGCGGAGCATGCGAAGTGGAAGCTTCTCACAATGCTGGCAATCAGCCCGCTCGAAGGCTGATTCCGCATGCTCCACTCCCAAACACATAACACAAAGCTTGTGTGTGTCCCCACCCGTTAAATAATGTGGGCAGGGAGAAGCACAGAGTTTGTAAATTTGTTTCGCCATAGTGTTTAGATATATAACTTGACAGACAACAGTAAATATAACAGACAGTTTTGACACAGATCGCTTGCTGAGGCTCTGGGTTTTCCATTTCAGAATGGGAGGTATGTCAAACCCGAGA
This sequence comes from Gila orcuttii, assembly GCA_026230005.1. Taxonomy (NCBI): domain Eukaryota; kingdom Metazoa; phylum Chordata; class Actinopteri; order Cypriniformes; family Leuciscidae; genus Gila; species Gila orcuttii. The sequence goes on along the minus strand of JAPDVR010000016.1, from coordinate 26,322,167 downwards.
AAGCAGAGCAAGTCAAGCCCGTTTCTGAAAGAGAGGTAACTTATACTCAGAGTCAGTTACCATGGTAACTTACTCTGTGAACCTAACCTGGTCGGGAGCAGGTTTTCTTCTGTAAACCCAGAGTTTTTCTTAGGTAGTAAATGCATCTTGATTTAAGAATTTTTAGATATTTTGACTGGAAACAACAAGACAAAAAGGCTAAGTAAGAATAGCATTTTTGCAGTGCAGTACATTCATTCAGTGCACATTTTTCTATATGTCATCGGATAGAGCATATGAGTAACGACACTGTATCAGAGCGGGAAGGAAAGTGTGCCTCGCTCTCACGCTCTTTCTGAGAGTTTTTGTGTTGTTTCCTGGACACAAACCCGTGAGATCCATCAAAGAGGAGTTTCACAGGATTGCAGGACAGTGGTGGAGAAATCGGTTTAAATGAGGCTAATCTGATAAATGACGTTCACTTAATAACATCTTGCTGTGACCTCTGAAACTAACCGAATAATTAGAATTTCCTTTAGGATTTCCAGTGTGGTTGGATGTATTGATGACACACATATTCCCATAATCGCTCCTGCCGAAAATGAAACACATTACTGTATGGAATGGGAGGATGCCAGATGGAAGGCTAGAGATATATGCCGTAACCACCACAGCTGTTAAATAAACACTAATTATTCACAATTTATTTGGTCATTCCTACAAATACAAAAGCAACAGTAATTATTTTTCTTGTCGGATTGTATTATTATTCCAGTATTGTGTATCTCCTCTTCATCTATCAGTGGTGGTGCAGGTCCTCTGCATTCTTGCTGTTGGCGGAGGAGAACTTAAATGTCAATTTCATTAGCCTAGTTTGGATTAGAGAACATTTAAATGAAAAGAGCCTTATACTACATGGAAACAGCTGCGGCACATTGAAATAGACAATTAATTATATTTATTTCATATATTAAATGTTTGTATTGAATTATTGTTTTATTGTTCAATTTTAGTTGCAGCCACGTTCTTTTTTTTTTTTTTTTTTGCCTGTGGGATACCATGAAAAAGAGTATTAGTTCAATAACGTACCGTTCTGCCAATTTTCACCTCTGATATTATAACAGTGAATAAGAATTATACTTGCGTATAGACTCGGAAGTATGTGGACGTCTTTTTGTCCTGCTGTTGCCATGGGGAAAAGTAGTTTCAAAGCTCCATTGATCATGGCTTTTCACAGTCATGGTGCACGCGCTTACAGTTTTTTACAGTCGCTAGGACACATTTCTCAATACTTAGGTCACTTTTTCAAAACTCTTCACACAGTGAGCACAACAGAAATATATGTGGGCTAAACTGTGGATCATTTATCATTGCTTTGGCACAAAATGCATTCAATGACTACATCTCTCAAATTATATTAATTCTTTTCTCACTTTGACACAACAACCGCCAAAACTCTGTGTACTTACAGGCCAATTTGCACATGCAAGTTCAAAACAATAACATACAAAACTGAATATGACAGCAATTTGCTACATTTCTACAGTAATATTGTAATGAAATATATTTTGAATCTAAAAATGAAATGCTATAAAAACAATTGGACAATTGGACCAACCACAGCTGATTCCTATTGTATCTGTATCGGTGAATGGTGTGTTCAGAATAGCTGAAATAGCTCAATTCAGCTATTCTGCAACCGAAAACTCAGAGTTTCCCATCTCAGGGTAAATCAACTCAGAGTTCAAGTTTTAACTCAGAGTTGGTTGAACCTCCTGATTGAAACAGGCCCCAGTTCACTTTACATTTAATGACATAATAATCAGAAAGAGTTTAAGTTGAATGATTATTGTGTTGGTGTCTTAATTTAAACATTCAGTATGAAATAAATTATACCTAAACCGAAGTTTATTATAAACTGATCACTGAGTTTGGTGCTGTTATGAAATTTAGAGATATGTGTGTGTGTGTGTGTGTGTGTGTGTGTGTGTGTGTGTGTGTGTGTGTGTGTGTGTGTGTGTGTGTGTGTGTGTGTGTGTGTGTGTGTGTGTGTGTGTGTTGTGTTTGTGTGTGTGTGTGTGTGTGTGTGTGTGTGTGTTGATTTATTAACAAACTCCTAATTCATTAAGATGGTGATGTTTTCTGGTCTGTAAATATGTGTATAAATAAAAACACTTATATTAACATCTCAAGTATTTTATATAAATTAAGAGGGTTGATAAAAGTAATCGTGATGTTCATAAAATATGAAATTTCAACATTCAATTTTGGAATTTTTGTCGTCTATTTGTTTCTAGTTTCTCTAAAAAAGTCTCCTGTTTGTGCAGATAAAAAGTGATGTATTTGCTGTGATGTCCTAGCCTGGTTAAAACCAGACCATTCTCAGTTGTAACTGAGCAAATCTAAGTTTGCCGGAAGTTGTCTGAGTTTTCCCAGGCTAGCGATGTCCAGGGGTGCTTCTCAATATCCCTCCTCGTCTCCTCGCTCCTCTGTCCTCCATCCTATGACCCGGAAACCAATCAAGCACAGCCATCTTGAAGGACATCTCAATTCTCTAATTGCACCGCGAGGAGTCGAGGATCGAGGAGTGAGGAAGCTTTCAGAGGAGTCATGAGCGAGGATACACAGGTGTATCCTATGCGGAAGTGTTTTATTGACTAAACGTGACACACGTATACATTCTCCTCCCCCTTCACATCGGTCACAATCTTTTTAATTTAAAGTTTACCTTTGCAGTTTATATAAACCAGACATCTCACATATTTCAACAGGGTATCTTGCTTTATTATTATTCATTATGAATTTCTTAAATAAACAAACTTCAACAACATAAGGGCAGATCCTTTGAGCGCTGCTGATGACGCTGTGAAGTGACGCTCGAGTGATCAAGTATTCCAATGTATAAAAAAAGCTTTCCTTCGATTCCTCCATCCTCATTTTCTTTCCTTGCGTCCTTCCCTCACAACCTACAGGGGGAGGAGCTGAGGCGCTAGGAAAGGAAGCGAGGAAAGGAAACGAGGATGCACAAATAAGAAATGAGAAGCACCCCAGGTGATATATTAAACTCAAAGGCACCGCAGCTAAAATCACGCCGTAGACACGACATATTATGATCACAAGATGTCGCCATTTGGACAGTAATTCCACAAACACGAACTACAGAATATTACAGGTATCAGGTCAAAGTGCACGTGCAATTCTTACAATACTTTTAAGAGTATCTTAGAATAATTAGTATAATCTTACAGTAATTTAGGTTACCACTTAAGAAGTTAAAATAATAAAATAATTTAAAAAATGAGTACGGTGCATTGATCAAGTAGGCTATTGTGTTGCATTCCTTGCATGGCTATTGTGTGGTGCAATAGCCATTATTTTTCAGAAATAGGTATATATTTCTGATATATATATCACATCAATACATAAGGAGCATTGTTTTAATTGTAATGTACCTCACACCTTTAGTGCATGGCCTCTAAATCAGATTTGCTATAGATTAAAGAATTAAGAGCACTTTAGTTTATTAATTTTCTACAAGACAGCAGTGGTCTGTTCTTATGGTCAGTACACTCTCAGAAAAAAGTTACAAAAGCTGTCACTGGGACAGTACCCTTCAAAAGGGTTATAATATGTACCATTTAGGTACTAGTACACTTTTGGTACCAATATGTACCATTGAGGGACCAATATGCACTATTTAGGTACAGAGGTGTACACTCACAGCCACAGTGACAGCTTTTGTACCTTTTTTCTGAGTGTAGTAGGGAAAAAACTGCTAAACCATATAAGTGTTTTTGTTAGGATAACAACAAAAAAATAGAACAAAAAACTTTCCCCATCTTTTGTTGTTACCATCAAGGTATGTGTCCAATCAAACTATATTTTGTTGTGAATACTGTATTTTGCTGTCAAACGCACACACAGCAAATTCAGATTCAGCTCGGTAAAATGGCTAATGTTAATATCATTATGCAAACCTGAAAAACTCCTTTTTCAGAAAACTTTATCTAAATTTTGTATATTGTTAATACGACATTCATGGCAATATTAATAACTTTCATGTTTCATTTTAGAGACGATTTTGTACTTGTACTTTGGAACGATAACCACTTTTGTTACTGTGCTGGGTCTGCACTGAAGAAGAAAAAACAGCACATTCATTTTTTGTAGGTTTTATAACCGAAAGATAAGTTTGTGATTTGGTGTGCAAATTGCATTAATTTGACAACTCAAGCATGTTTTTCTTCTAGTGAACACAAGGGAGCAGACTAGTATAATCTATTATTTTGCCAACCTTATACACAATGTTTGGTTTCTCCATGGTTTTGTACTTTAATTACCACTGACCTTTTCTCTCTTACTATAGATTCTAATCACGGAGCACAAGGCTCCGGACCGATCCCTCCAGTTCACTGGAAGTGTGGAAAGGTGAAATTTCCTATAAATCTTTCCAGCGCACTCTCTTCTGCCCTTGCAGATGGATGGAACTGAATACTCATTGGTTCTGTAATAATGATATCCCTTTTCCCACAATTCACTTGTCTTTCTCTCTTTCATTTTCCATTTTATATATAAATGTATGTAGGTTTACATTAACAATTGAAACTATTTAAATGTTTTAGCGTTTATGGTTATTTCTTCTGAAGCTGATTATACCATCATACCACCGAAATAAAAAAAAGTTCCTATTATTTTTTTATAGCAGCAAAAATGTATGTATTTATGTTTTCTATGTAATTATACACTACAGTTTTGTATGTTTTTTGAATGTTTTTGAAAGTATTATACTCACCAAGGCTGAAATGATTTGAGCAAATATTCAGTAAAAACAGTAATATTGTGATATTTTATTACTATTTAAACTAACTGTTTTCCATTTCAATATATATATATATAATTTATGTAAATGAATGTTCAGCATCATTACTCCAGTCTTCGTTGTCACATGATCCTTCAGGAATCACTCTAATAGGCTGATTTGCTGCTCAAGAACCATTTCTTATTATTATCAATGATAATTTCAGGATTCTTTGATGAACAGAAAGTCTAAAAGAAGAGCATTTATTTGAAACAGAAATCTTTTGTAACAATGAACAACTATTTACTCTCACCTTTGATCAATTTAAAGGGACAGTTTACCCAAAAATGAAAATTCTGTAATTTACTGACCATCAGTTTGTTCAAAATCATCATGTTTTTCTTTTTTCTGAACACAGAAGAAGATATTTTGAAGAATGTGGGTAATAGTTGATGGTAGACGAATAGCCAATGACTGCCATATAGAAAGAAAAAAAAAAACTTTATTTTTATTAAAAACAGTTGTGTGCAGGCAAACTAAACTCAAGATTGACAAATATATGAAACTGTGCAGTGACAGTTGGAGGCTAAACAATCTTTCAGATAATCAGTTGAAAGTAAAACCATTAACTACGGCTTACAGGGACAATGACATTGTGTGCTCATAGCATTACAGCTTAAATAGATTTTGTTTTCACTGGTGTAAGCTGTAAAATATTTACCTTTGCTCTTCAACGTAATTTGCAATCCAGGAATCTAGTCTAATTACACACAGAAATGACCACTGTATTGGCTAGGGAGTATAAACTTCATTTGCATTCAATGAGAATCACAGTGAAGGGGAACGCAAAACAGCAGACAGGAAAATCTGCGGGCGTCTACTGTCCGTGACATGCCGGGACAGTAGTAGTAGCAAATACAAATATTAAACTGATGTATAATTCAACTCTTGGAGCAACACGATTGCGTGCTGAACCAAAACAAGATCGACCGCTCTGATAAATTTAGAGACTATGGAAGGACACAGTTCTTGAAGGGAAAGGTTAGCGCTGTCCTTGAGTCACATGAACAGACTGTGTGAATCACACAAGGGTGGATGAAGCAGTCAAAGTTCTACAAGAACAAATTTCTTATGTAAAAGCATGACTGCATTTTACCCTACAGCAGCAGAATAAAGGAGAAGCGACTTAATGTGGAGTGACAGTCCTAACGGAACTGGCTGAGAGTGGCGTGGTATGGCAACGCAACGCTGACTGGCCACAGATTTACAAAGATTTCTGCGAGATCTATTGAAAAACTGTTTAACAAGGGAAGGTTTTCAAGCTGCAGAAGGGAGCGTTGAGAATAGAGCCATCTTGCTGCTCCTGTCTCATGCAAAGATTCCTGACACCTAGTGTTGACGGCGCACTCTGGAGACCTGCCTTCAGTCCTGCCTCTTCCCTCCACCACCTGTACAGAAATAAACAAAAAAGATGCTCCTTAAGGGGGTGTTGTTGCACTGGCTGACTCTCCATGTTTCTGACCAAACAGTGGAATCCTCACTAGCAAAGAAGGATTTGAGCCACTTTGGGAAGAATGAGGTTGCGAATCAGTGGAAAGTCTGCATGTTATTTACATGCACCGTGTGAGCAAATCTGAGGCGACAGAGGTCCAGCATGGGAGAGTTGGATGTATAGTCCTCCGGCAGCAGTTTAAAGCTGGCAGGCTGTTGTGCTTAGTCATCTCTGGATTTCCCCCCCTGCGCTGCCAGGCCTGGGCGCTGCTCGGTCTAGACACTGGCTTCCATTGGTCATGTGCAGCTGGGAGCTGTCAAGCTTTTCAATCATTTTAATACATCTACGGGGTACCGAGGACCTCGATCTCATCTGATAATCCGCACTAGCAGCAAAGATTAAAAAGAGAAAAGAAAAAAAAGCCTCCAGTTATGCTCATCTAGTTTATCAAGAACATAAAAAGGGAGTTTTATTAATCCATTTTGGCATAAATCTATGCCCGGCTAACTAAAATACATAACTGCAATGTAATCTGATGAACAAACATTCGCACTTTTCATAACTAGCTATTGTGAAAACTGGAAAAGTGAAATTCCCTGATTCATTGTCATAATTTCGCAATTACTGACATTGTAACTTAGTCATTTTGACGTTGTGACAACTTCATAGATCAATAGTTTTATGCTGGTAATACACACACACACACACACACACACACACACACACACACACATATATATATATATATATATATATATATTGTTTTTTATTTTATATGGGTGGACAACATGAAGTATTTCACCTAATGTATGTCCTCATTTGCACACTAAGGCTAGATATTTTTTTTAAACACTAAAATTACACTAAAAACACCAACCCATAGTAAACTCAGGAGTAAAAAGAAATAATAAAATGTAATAAAAAGGCTATTGATCAACTTGTTTTTGCTGACTTGTGTTCTATTATAAGCAATATGACACATGCAAGAGAGCAAAATATTCAGGCCTGCATGCTGACTGCGAATTTTATATAACTTTACCACACCACTTCAGTAAACAAAAGGCTAATATTAACTTGCATTTTTTTTTACCTTTTTTCCAGTTACTTTGACCCTTTTTGCTCCGCCAACAAACATATTAATAAACAAAGCCAAAGTTGGAAATAACGTGCTTTTCTTGAATTAATTAGTGCTTTTAATTTGAACAAATCGGTTGAGTAAATTATTTAGTGACTCACTCATAAAGACAGCAACTTGTTTTGTTCCTGATTAAATCAATGTTTTTGAATGAATTTGATAAATGAATGATTTAATGACTTACCCATAAAGACAGTCACTTGTCACCACCTACTGGTGTTACCAGGGATGGATAAACGCACGGACCTACCGGGCACGTGCCAAGGGCACTATAGCAGCCAGAATGTCTTTGACATGTGCTCAATGAAAAATCGGAGCACCATGCCGCACCGCTAAACCCATAAGCAATGAAAAATCAGAGTGCCGCTATCAAATATCATAACTTGTATTTACATGATACTGTAATTGAGACATTTATTCAAGAAATTCATTACAAACAAGACTTATTACAGAGAAATTTATTGTCGGAGCGGGATTTAAGTGAACGTTGTTTTACCTGTGAGTGTGAGCGATACATGAGGGGAGTGTTTGCTTGTGCCCAACACTGGAAGACTGTGTCCTATAAAGCCTCATTTCTCTGCTGCCATGTCATCAAGCATCGAAGGTCATCTTAATTTGAAAAATCCTTGGAAGGCATCCTTCATTTGGCGTATTTTGAAGGCTACATCAACTGTGAAACACCCACAATCCTTTGCACACATTCCAAATACACAAAAAAGATTTGGCGGAAAATGGGTGCTTAGTTTCATTTTGAAATGAATGAAAAAAAGTTAGCACCTTTGGGAGTGGACTAAATAGAACCAAAAGAAGTATTATTTATCTGACAGCATCTGCTGCATTGTTTTTCATTTATTTAAAAATTTATTTATTTTTAAAAACTATTTTAATCATAATTTAATTAGAAATTAAATGTTCCTTCATATTTTGAAAAGTAGGAAAAATATAATGTCCTAGTTTGAAAAAAATTCAAATTTAAATTTACTGACATTATAAATGGATTTTAGGAGGGAAAAAAAGGACTATGACTGATCCTTTAAAAAGAATGTAATTAGTGGAAGCTACTCTTGATTGGCAGGTGTGTGGAAAACTGCAATTCTCTCGGTCTGGATAAAGCGAGCCACAGAATGTGTTTGCCTGAATTGTCAGTTTCTTTGGTGCAATGACACATGTGCGTCCCCTCTTGTGGAAAGGATTGCATGTGCACCAGTTTGGAACATGACACAATCTCATGGGGATGTTGGAAGCCTCATGCATCATGACCTTCATTCCTGTCTGTGGAAACTCTGTATAGTTTGAAGGGAAAGTTGAATTACGCTGTACTTTACAGAACATACTTCTACAATTTGAGGCAGCTGGATTTCTCTCGGGACCTCTGGGCTTGAATCTAGTTCTTTATAGGCTCTTTTCTCAGCTTGGTTCAGATTTCTGATACCATTTTATACATTTTCATTGTCTGAGATTATGAGATGAAACAAAAGAGAATAAAAGATTGTTCATAATCAGCTCATCCTTTTAGAGTTCCCTATCCTGAGCCAAGGCTATTGTTTGCTAAATCAACCATGAAAGGGCTTGTTGTTCCATCTCATGCTCTCCTCTCTGGCCTTGAGGCTTTATTGTGTTCTGTCATTGCCTTAAGTAGGACTGAATGCTCATATTGGCTTTCAGCCATAGTTCCTGCATTCTCCCCTCTTGGCCTCAGTAGTTGACAGGGTCTTCACCATGGCTTTCTCTCTAAATAGCACAAAACTCCTACATTAAGAGCCTTCTTGCCTGTGGTGGGCTGAGGCACATAACCCTACTCATTATGGCATATTGGAGTTATTTAGGGTCTGCAGTACCTTTTAGTGCTTGGGATTGTTTTTATGGCCATGGTTTAATTAAGTTAGTCAGTCGGTCTTAATGTAGGAATAGTTCATTTCAGATGGAAAATTCTTGCATTTGTGGCCCATTTCCAGATTTCCCTTGAAAGCAGTGTTTGTTTGATGTGATTCATGTTTATTTGACACAAAACATTTCCCACCAGATTTTTCAGATCTGGAAGGGGTATTGTAGTTCTACAATAACTTTTATAGTTTTGAGGTAGGGTATGGTTCTTCTGATTATCTGCCTAGCACCTAAAGGGACAAAAGAAAAAATGGTTCCAATGCTTTTGAGAAGTTTAGCGTTTCCCCAAGAAAATTTGCATTCGCTCGCAAAACCTTTGTGAGGGAAATAATATGAGAGGAAAAACCTTTGCAAACGAACGCAAAGTTTCTCAGTGGAAAGTAAAGTCTTTGCAAGCAAACGCAAAGTTTCTCAGGGGAACACAATACTTTTGCAAATGAACACATAAGCATTGAAATAGTTTTCCTCCTATCTATTTTTTTCCCATCACCATGTCCCTTTGTATCTGACAAATTTAAGGACTACAGTTACTCATATCTGATAATATTAATATGATTTTACGTTAATGTCTCCAAGCACAGTTGTTGTTTTTTTTAAATAAACAATTTAGTGGTAAATTATTGTTTATTTTAGGCTATTGTTAGGCTAATATTTATAATTGCTATATACTTTTTTTCTGAAAGGTCTACTATGTAACACTTTTTCAAAATTAACCAAATTTAAATAATCAATCAATTCATCATCAATCCTTCTACCAAAACGCGTTTTTGCCTTACCCTGATTCACTATGATAAGCCCGATATAAGTGTTTATACAGTAGTCAACATTTGAAGTGGATCAAAAAAGTTAATCAAAGTTGTCCTAAGACAAGAACGGGTATTGTTCAAAATGCATGTATAACTTTGATTAAATGTTTTGATCCACTTCAAATGTTGACTTCTGTATTTTTTGTCAAATTTTGTAAAAGCGAAGTGGAGATGACGTTTTTTTTATACTCAACAGATAGTGAGGTATTTTATTGAACAGATAAATTGCATATGTAGCTCTCTAACAGAGTTCCTTGTAAAGCATATTGTGAAGGGTCATTTCATTATGGTTGTTTAAGCGTTGTGCTGGAATTTATTTTCAATATAGTACCATGTCTAATAATGAGTAAAGCTACAGTAAAGTCTTTAGCTAGTCAGCTTGAGATCCTTTCCATCTAAACTGTTTATTTCTCTTAAGCTTAGTAGTGAATGCTTTATGAACTGTAGAACAACCATATTCATCCGCAGTCAGGCAGAGCCGAAGCACAACCAAAACAATGTTCTTCCGCAAAAAGCGTTTCGTTTTTTAACTGCTAGAGGACCAACAGTTACATGTGTACCTTTAAAAGACAACATTTAAAGGTGATTTCGTATTCCCAAATATATATATAAAAAAAAAAATAATAGGGTCCACCGTAGATTCAAAATTCAATATACAGATGTTTACACGTTACATTTCCAAGCCATTTGATTCAGCGTGACATATTAAGGTCTATTAGAAAATAATTCATCTCTTGAGTAGCTGGCTGAAAACCCCCCAAAAAAGCTCTTTTCAGACAGCTTAATCTTTTGATCCCCAGTCACTCTCTCCTTTTGTATTTAGGAGGTATAGAAAAGGCAGGTGGTGTGTACAGATTTGCTGACTGAAAGATGTTTATGTTGCAGGCAGACATCCACACGTTTTATAGGGAACAGATGGCAAATACACGATAAGAGCATCTTGGGTGCTGTCTTTATGGAATTTGTTGCTTGTTGTTCTCGATGCAGTGCAAGGCCGCTTCAGAGGAAAGTGAAACACTTCTTTAATCAGATCTCTAAAAGCCATATGTTAGCCCCTTTATTCTTTAATTTATCAAACGTTTTTTGACAAAGGATAATAATACAGTTATGGAAGTAGCTTTGATACTTCTGACAGTAGATATATTTGGCAAAGATTTACAGTATATTGAAAGAGTTATCAGTGTTCTGTTTCCTCCTTATAAACAAGAGACTTTCTTTAGATTACATTTTCAGTGATTAATGTATTTTTGGCTGCAGTGTTCTACAGAAATTAAAATGTATGAAAACAGTCTCTTTGACAGTTCCTCATATTGTACCCATAATTATTTTGACATACTAAGTCTTGAATCACATTCACAGACTAAATTAATCATAATGGCTGTTATTTACTGTCAATGTACTAATTACAATGACTGTTTATTTTATAATATTTTGGTAACACTTTATTTTGATAGTCTACTTTAGACATGATTCTACTAGCCATAAGTACGTTTGAAACTACATGTCATTAACTCTCATTAGAGTATTAATAGACTGTCTGCTTAATATCTGCTCTTTATTGTGATGCTCCTCAACAGACACTACTGACTACAAGTAACTTTGCAACTTCATGTCAACTTACAGTATTCTAACACTAGTTACCAGTCTACGAATACTTTTAATGAGAGTTAGTTGTAGTTGGAAAGTTGCTTAATAGTTAGTAAAGTGTATAAAGTGTACCATTGAAATAAAGTGTAAGTTGACAATTTATCTGATATAAAAGTAAAACTGTAGCCTATACATATTTCCCCCTTATAGTACTGTTGTTGCACCCTCTAAAAGGATCAGGACAATAACATCCATTCACATTTTGTAAGTTTATTTGCCCCAGTTTCTTTTTCAGTTTCTATAACGAATTTCGGGTTTAACTTGAACAACAAATCCTTTTTTTCGTAGTGTGATTGTTCAGTATGCCTTCTCTCTCTCGGTTCTCATCGGCTATATGCTTATTATCTCTTCACTTTATATACTGTATTATTTTTACTATTTATTTTATACTCCCCATTATGTCACGGTTAGCTGTATAAATCTAAAAAGAACGAGATGCGTGATACACATTTGAACATAACGTTAACGTGAAACAAAGAACTGAGGGTATGTTTACACGACAACGATGTAATAAAAGCATAAAAGTTTTTCCTTTGCGTTTTTCACCTACAGAGACAACATTGTCAAAGCGATCCCCGTTCACACGGATCCGTGAAAACGACTAAAAATGCTGAATTATTCATGCCAGGCCAGTAGTTGGCGGTTTTTACTTTGTAATGAAACACTACACACCTATTGACAGAACACATAAGTGAACACGCATGCGCATGACGTCACCATTTTTACAAATTCGCGTTTTTGTAGTTTACACAAAAACTTGCACTTTGAATCCGGTTTTCAAAAGTTTGCGTTTTCCCCCAAAATCTTTCGTCGTGTAAATAAACGGCCAAACGCATAATAATTTTTCAGTTTCAGTGTCGTGTACACACCCAAAGGGCTAAAATACACAAAGGAAGATCATTAAAGGGAAGTTGTCCCAAACCTGTATGAATTTCTTTCTTCTGTTGAACACAAAGGAAGATATTTTGAAGAATGTTGATAACCAGACAGTTGATGGACTCCATTGACTTCCATAGTAGGAAAAAAAATACTATGGAAGGTACCAGCAAGTGTCTGTTTTTTCAAAAATATTCTTTAAAATATCTTCTTTTGTGTTTAGCAGAAGAAACTCTTACAGATTTGGAAATGCATGAGGGTGAGTAAATGATGACAGAATTTTCATTTTGGGTGAACTAACCCTTTAACGAAAGAATTAATCAGAAACCATGACAACTAATAATTAGCTAGAACACAGGCAAAACATTGACAAATAAAACCATGATTAGAAATTAAACCGTACAATGAAACTATCATGGCATGACTGTTACACTTTATTTATAATATTTGTGAAAAATAAGAGATGACAGTAATAAAGTTGTTTCTTCAAGGGCACAACACTCTCAACAGAATATTTGTTATTAATTATTAACAATTAATTATTCAGTCTTCAGAAAGCAGAAAATGAAAAATGAACAAAGATTGCTGAATATGAAGGCAAAAAAAATCGTTACATTAAACACATTGCATATCTTAACTACAAACATTAACTTTGATAGCCCCAAAAATAAGTTCTGTAAAAATCTTTTTATATTTTTTGTGGACCCCATATTACCTTATACGGGGTCCTTTTTACCTTTACGTCCCCTTGGGATTGACTTTTACCGTCAAAGGTCTGTATATACAAGTCTAGTTAGCGAGGGTATAGCGGTGGGACCCTCTCAGTGGTGTGTAAAGAAGCATGAAGGTTGAGTTCACTCAGGAAGGTTGAATAAACCAGGGTTGGAATGCCAGCACTGTCAATGCTAATCTAAAACAATTGAAAGAAAAAGTCTCTCTGCTCTTCCACAGTTGGAGCAAGACTACGTTTGTTTTTGTCAAAAATGACTATAACGTTTATGATTCCTGATGATGTAGTGAAAGAGTCTCGTCTTAGCAGGTCAATGCCATTACACCCCTCACCTTCAGACCTCCTCTGTCTTTGCTTGAGCGAGTAAAAAAAAAAAAAAAAAACCCTATTATATCAGGTACAATTCCTCAAACACACACCTGGTCTCAGCCATAAATCTCTGTCTCCATTATAGTTCTGCCAATAGCATGGCCATGCTGGCTGCACACACTCTTTATTGTGGGGTTTGATGCATATTTCACCGTGCTGGGGTGTGACAGAATGGGGTTGGAAAATGAGGGAGCAGCTTCATTACGGTACTAGTGGATTGTTCGCTGGAGCTGCCAAAAGTGGCATGAAATGGGGGGGAAAGTAGCTGGAGAAATGGTGGAAAGGACGAGAAAGAAGTGACAGGAATGAGACAAACTGTACCAAACATCAGCATCTAATTTTTCTTCCCTTGTTTCTGAAGCAGCAGTCACCGTCTCTACCGTCAAGTGTGTATTGACTGGACGGCGTTTAGCAAGATAGCCATTAAAACTTCCAGAGAATAGCTGCAGGTTTGTTTTCACTTCACAAGCATGACTCTGAAATCACAATGTGGTGTAAATGTTCAGCCCTGCAATTTGTGACATGAAAAACATAGACGTACTGTATTGATGCTTCAAAGATCCCAGCAATAGAAATGAACAATTTAGTGCATTTCAACACATTTTATTTGTGACCATCCTGTCACAATGTAAAGCAGACTTTGCAAAGAGGTTGTTATTGGATAAGGAAGTTAAAAAATATATTTGACATGAAAAGAAACCCGCAAAAGGTGCTTTCCTTAAAAGGGGGGGGGGGGGGGGAGGGGGGGGGCGTGGGGGGTGGAATTAATACAAAATAACTGTTTTGCCATAAAAACATTTTAAGATGATCTCAGGGGGAAAATAAATGAAAAACAACTCATGTATGATGGTGTTGTTTTCTGTATTCACTTGAGGTAATACTTAAGGCTCTTTCCCCGAGCATATTGATGCTATTTCTTCAAACTGTTTTTTAGCTCCAGGGTTTTGTGTCTCGATCCTTATTGACAGCTCCAGGCTTATGTAGCAACAAAACAATGCTTCATGATTTCTGCTGTTATCTGAATCATTTATCATTTTTCCTTCAAATTGCCTGGTGCGATGTGATCAGAAGCTGATGATTATATCTTTCCAAGTATGGCACTAAATTTGAGATTAATCTTGACTTCCAATAACAGTGCAGTGTGCAGTGTTCCCTTACGAAGGGAACTCAACGATGCGTCGATCGACGCCATGGGAACGCCCCCAGCGTGACTGCGTCTGAAGCATCTATGTCAACTAGTCCAATGGAAAGAATGAGCGTCACGGGCGGGTGACGTCATGACCAGGAAATGATAAAAGCACATCCGGTGCAAACCGGCATTAGCTTCTGTTGCCTCAGCAAGCGATCTGTGTTATACTGTCTCTGTCTATTTATTGTTGTCTGTTGCAATTTATTCGGAAACGTTATGGCGAAACAAGTGTACAAGCAGTGTGTTCCTCCCTGCCCGCGTTATTTAACGGGTGGGGACACACACGAGCTTTGTGTCATTTGTTTGGGAGTGGAGCATGCGGTCTCAGCCTTCGAGGAGGCTGAGTGTCAACACTGTGAAATGCGAATACCGCTCCGCATGCTCCGCTCTCGCCTGTCACTCTTTGATGTAAAGAGTGGGCAGGCTCGCGATCCTCAGGGATCAGGACCCGCGTCTGCCGATGCGGCGCGGAGAATGCATTCCTGGGGATCGCGGAAGGATCTTTCGGAGGGGTTGGAGACGGGTCTCTTGGCCTTTTCTCCTTCCTTACCCGGAAGATCCAGCGCTCTCCCCCCGGTGTCGGAAGCACGCTCTGCGGTTTCTTCCGCCCGGGGAGAGAGCCCTCCATTACTTCAATGCTCTTCCTCCGAGGAGGTCGATGTTATGAGTATGGAGAGTGAAAGCACACACAGGGGGGAAAAAGATTCACAATTTATTTCCCCAGCATATGATGAGCTGGTGGATGTTATGTCACGGGCTGTAAAAAAAATAAATAAATATTGTATGGCCATCTGAGAATAAAGGCGCTCGTCCTAAAAGTAAATTAGATGAGCGCTTTTTATCATCCACTACATTATCTCCACCACGAGAGCTTCCCTTTTTTCCTGATCTTCACAATGAAATATCGAAATCGTGGAATAAACATTACTCTTCACGACTTTTTAGCCCTCAAGTTAACACTTATTCGAGAATAAGAGGGCTAAAAGAGTATGGTTATGAGGCGATGCCCCAGGCGGAACAGAATTTAGCATAAAAAACAGCTATCTTTCGCCTGGTCCCGCATCGTCCCTGAAAGCCTCGGCTTTGCCCACTAGACCGCTTAAAGCCACCTCGGTTTTAGTGGGCAAAGCTTATACGGCAGCAGGTCAAGCTGGAGCATGTCTGCATACAATGGCAAAAAAGTGCTACAGGCGTATCAAGCTGACCTGCTGGGGGATCTGGATAGTAGTGAGGGAATTACTCATGACGATATTCGAGAACTTCGTCGTGCTACCGATCTTTCTCTCAGGGCTACTAAGGAGACCGCCAGAGCAATTGGGCGGTCTATGGCAGCCTTGGTAGCTACTGAGAGACACTTATGGTTAAATCCGTCAGAGATTAAAGAAAAAGATCGAGGTTTTTTATTAGATGCTCCGCTTGAACCTTCTGGTCTCTTTGGCGACGCAGTCCACGCGGTCGTCGAACGATTTCAGGAGTCTAAGAAGCAAGCTGACGCTTTTAAAAAGTTTATCCCTCGCCGTGTCCAGCCCCCTGGGGCTGCTGGGCGTGAGCAGACCCAGCCGTCGAGCTGATCATATCATGTGCAACAGAAAGAGAGTGTTTCGTCTCGTGCACCTCCACATAAACAATGGAAACAGGCGCAACACTCTCAGTCGAAGTCTTCTAAGTCGAAGCCGGATCTGAGGACCGTTCTTCAGGCGAAGAAGACTTCGGCTCAAAAAAAAAAAAAAAAAAGAGGTCCTGACGTCACTGGCGTCAGACCTGTGAGGACAGCCCCGACCGAAGTGGAGCGGTGTACACCTCAGAATACGGTGCCCGTTCCACTTCGGGGTCCTCACGGGACCGTTCTGCCAACCCCGTCACCCTTGGTGCTTCGGGGCGCAGCGGTCTCCAGCGAGTCGCTGATACTATGCTGCGGCACTGCATCGGTTTCGCGCCCTCTGAGGGGGGTTTTAGAGCAGCCAGTTCAGGTAGTTCCTGCCATTATGTTTCAGGCTCCGGGACTGGCTGTCTCGTTAACACCAGAGACCAGCCTCGAGAGGCTGGTTCCCTTAGTAAATTTTCTGGCAGCGTGGAAGCTTCTGCCGAATATTTCTCGTTGGGTCCTGCAGATTGTAGAGAAAGGATACAGAATCCTGTTTGGTTCACGTCCTCCTCGTTACAGCGGGGTGTTGCCCACAGTGGTGCATCCCGAGCAGGCTCTGGTAATGGAGCAAGAGGTAAAGGCCCTGTTAGCGAAAGAAGCTATAGAACAGGTGTACTCACCCGACCGAGGTCGGGTTTTTACAGCCGTTATTTCATTGTTCCAAAAAAGGATGGAGAGTTGCGTCCCATTTTAGATCTTCGTCTGTTAAATCGTTCAGTACAGGAACTCAAGTTCTAGATGCTGACACTCAAACAGATCGTGACTCAAATCAGATCCGAGGACTGGTTTGTCACGATAGATCTGAAGGACGCTTACTTCCATGTCTCCATCTTCCCTCAGCACAGGAGGTTCCTAAGGTTTTCTTTCGGGGGCAAAGAATACCAGTATTGGGTACTTCCTTTCGGTCTAGCTCTATCACCCCGCACGTTCACGAAATGCGTAGATGCAGCTCTAGCCCCGCTCAGGCTGCAGGGCATACGTATTCTGAACTACATTGACGACTGGCTGATTCTAGCGGAATCAGAGCAGTTGGCGGTTCGGCACCGAGGTGTCGTTCTCGCTCATATGCAGATGTTGGGGTTGAGGCTCAATACCAAGAAGAGTGTGCTTTCTCCAGTACAGAGAACCACTTTCCTTGGTGTGGTATGGGATTCAGTGACGATGCGGGCCACCCTATCGCCCGTTCGTGTAGCTGCTATCCTGTCAGCCACAAAAGAGCTGAAGCTAGGCCAGTCACACACTGTAAAACAGTTCGGGAGACTGTTGGGTCTTTTGGCAGCAGCGTCCAACGGGATACCTTTTGGCCTGCTGTACATGAGGCCTTTACAGTGGTGGCTCAGGACCAGAGGGTTCTCCCCGAGGGGAAACCCACTTCGTATGATCAAGGTCACGCGGCGTTGCTTTCGTGCCTTAGTTATATGGAGGAAGCACTGGTTCTTAACCCAGGGTCCGGTGTTTGGAGCTCTTTGCCATCGAGTTACTATCTCGACAGATGCTTCCCTCACCGGCTGGGGAGCGGTAATGGAAGGCCGCTCGGTTCAGGGTCTGTGGAAGAGTCATCATCTCTCGTGGCACATAAATTGCCTGGAGATGATGGCTGTCTTCAATGCGTTGAAGCAATTCCTCCCAGACCTGAGGGGTCATCATGTGCTCGTCCGTACAGACAACACATCGGTGGTCTCTTATCTGAACCGTCAGGGGGGTCTGAGGATCCTCCTGTGGTCTCTGGGGAAGGTACTCTCCCTGAGGGCAGTGTATATTCTTGGGGACCAAAATATTGGAGCAGACATCCTGTCGAGGCAGGAGCTGAGGCCAGGGGATTATTTGGGAGTTTTACGGCCAAGCAGAGGTGGATCTGTTTGCGTCTCAGCATACGACGCACTGTCCACTTTGGTTCTCCCTTACTCACCCAGCCCCCTGGGCTGGATGCTATGGTGCAGACGTGGCCGAGGCTACGTCTGTACGCATTTCCCCCTGTTGCTCTGCACCCAGGAGTTCTGGAGCGAGTTCGCCAGTACGGAATAAGCCTACTGCTAGTAGCACCACGCTGGCCGAGTCGGATCTGGTTTGCGGACCTGATCCATCTCTTAGACGGTCCTCCCTTGGAGAAATCCCGATCAGGAGAGACCTTCTGTCTCAGGCCGGGGGCACAATATTTCAAAACCCCCGACCGGAGATTTGGAACCTGTGGGTTTGGCCTCTGAGGGGGCCCAACTCATAGAGAGTGGTCTCTCAACTGAGGTTGTTGAGACCATTCTAAGCTCCAGAGCTCCAGCTACTAGGAAACTATATGCGCTTAAATGGAAAGTTTTTTCTGTATGGTGTCACCGACATCAGTGGGATCCGGTTAACTGTTCTGTGAACACAGTACTCGAGTTCCTGCAGGAGCGCTTTACGTCAGGTCTATGCCCTTCCACGCTTTAGGTCTACGTGGCGGCCATTGCGGCTTACCACGCCCTGTGGGGGGTACATCGTTGGGTCGAGACCCCCTGATTTCACGTTTCCTTCGTGGCACACTGCGGACCAGGAAAGGCTGAACCTCTTGTGTCCAGTGCGATCACTGGATACTTATGTTTATCGGACATCTTCAATGAGGAAGTCCGACCAGTTATTTATTTGCTTGGATCACCTGAGAAGGGTCTTCCTGCTTCTAAACAGACGGTTAGTAAGTGGATAGTTGAGGCTATTTCACTTGCATACGAGTACTCTGACCAGCCGTGTCCTTTGGCGGTCAGAGCTCACTCTACGAGGGGTATGGCGGCCTCTAAAGCCTTATTACTTGGAGTTTCTCTTCAAGACGTGTGTGATGCGGCAGGCTGGTCCTCACCGCTCACATTCATTAGGTTTTACTGCCTGGACCTGGATGCTGCCCCAGGTTCTCAGGTGCTTAGTGCTTAGTTACAACAGACTAACACTCAGGTACTTGGAATTCTGGCGCTTTGGGTATTCTCGTTCCCATGGCGTCGATCGACGCATCGTTGAGTTCCCTTCGTAAGGGAACGTCTCAGGTTACTATTGTAACCATAGTTCCCTGAGAACAGGGAACGAGACGATGCGTCACCCTGCCATACTTCCTGCATCCCTGTGATCGGCTTGCTTCGGCAATTTTCGAAGCTAATGCCGGTTTGCACCGGATGTGCTTTTATCATTTCCTGGTCATGACGTCACCCGCCCGTGACGCTCATTCTTTCCATTGGACTAGTTGACATAGATGCTTCAGACGCAGTCACGCTGGGGGCGTTCCCATGGCGTCGATCGACGCATCGTCTCGTTCCCTGTTCTCAGGGAACTATGGTTACAATAGTAACCTGAGACGTTTTGTATCGGCTTTTTGGAAAGCGATAAAGTAGGCTTATTCTTAAAACAAATATAATCTACACCAAATAGCCAGCCAACTTAACAGAATGAACTCTTATAGATATATCATCAACATAAATAAAATAAAATAAATTAGAAATTACATTATTTTAAGTCATCTCTTTGAGAACAAGTGTTGTTTGTTTGTCAGTAGGAGGCAATCTTATAATGTCAACCCGGTTACCATAATTTTGTATAGTGAACTGATGAGCTAAAAAGTGGACATTTCTAGAAAACTCAGCACTTGATATCAACATTTGTCTTTTTAAAGACACAGTTTCAGCTTGGAAATAGTTCTTACCCTGTTGACATACACTCTGTTACCTTCCTGAAGCAATTATATTTCAACGTAAAAAATGATTAATTTAGCTCAGGATGGGCACTAAACTATTAATTAACACTTTAAATACATTATTTGTCTGATAGAATCGTTAAAATCTTGCATAAAATTTACTTCTCAAATTGGAAAAGGTACAGTTTCATATTATGACTTTTTTATATTGCCATTCAATGGGGGAAAAACTATTTCCTTTTCACCATCAAATCTCACTCCGAGTCATAAAGATAAAATGTTGGATGGAGGAGGGTCATCTGAATCAATGGGTTCTTAACTTTGATGCTATATGGCATACTTAATGAGAAAAATATAGTTTACTACCCCTTGGCATGAAATGCTGGACTAAGCTTTTTTCCAAGGGCAGCATTCAGTCTGACCTATCAACATTCAGTCCAGCATCTGCTATAAATTGCAAGGCTGTGCGTTAGAAAGGACTTATATTGATTACTAAGAGTGAGTAGGACACTAGAGCTCCGCTCTATTTAGATTCTTATTAACCAGAACACACACACACAGAGACTTCACACACTGCTACTTCAAATACATCCGAGATGCTTGGAAAACACTAATATTTCAAGACGATTTTGGGATTCTGTCATTATAGCATTACAAAGATGCTCCAAAAAATGTTAACTGTTTCAATGAGAAAAAACTAATGTAATTCTTAGCACTTTTAATTTTATCCGCATATTGGATTCTGCGAACATGAGAAGTATTTTTTCTTTGATCTTCATTGCAAATAATAAAGTGTTTGATTTAATGAAGCATTCATAGGGAAAATAATAGTCTAACTGAATGAGAACGAATGAGAAATACAGTTTGATGTGATCGTTATTGTAAAGGTTTTTATAAATCTGTTTCATGGTCTCCAGAAAAACTGAAAAAATAATGTCTCTCTGGTTGTGGCATTGGTTATGATATATCCTATCTATTAACTTGTCATTTAGAGACAGTTGTTTTAACACAAGAGGCTATATATTAGTCAATGCTGGTGTGTCTGGCAGCATAAATGGTAAAAATTTCTTGCATGATGCATTTATTGAAGTGCAAACTCACTTTAGTCCACACTTGGAATCAAGATGGATGCATTAAAACCTCACAGATCAAAACCATTGGCGAAGAGAAACAAGATCCTTAGAGAGGTATAGGCTATCAGGATGAGGGATTTTTCAAATAAACCTTTAACCTCCTCCGTCTCTGTTACATCTTAGTTTCCCAAAGGTAAGAATGATGTTTCGTTGGTGCTTATTTGCAAGCATGCCATCTGCCTCCTAATAACTCTCCATATGGTGGTGATCCAAGTGTAGTCAACATTTATTAAGCTGTGATTTAGAGCCCAGGTCAATATTTTTCTGTTGTTTAAAGGGATAGTTTACCCAAGAATGATTTCTGAAGGATCATGTGACACTGAAGCTTGGATATATATACTTCTAAGTCTTTAGTTTATACTTGTGAGAGAACACAGTGACCTAAAAGAGCTGCAAATGTCAAAGCAGGACAATGTGCTATAAAATACCAAATAAAAGGATTTAGTGCCAGTACTAAAGACGCTGTCATATGACGATTAGCAAGAGACAAGAGCTTATGATTGCCATAAAGCTGAAATAAACGAGTTTGCTAATAAGCAGTGACACATGCAAGTAAGCCACATATGCAAGTCCTCTACTTCTGTTGTTGACCAGTTGGTGAAGACCTGCTCTTGCATCAGAGGCTGCAGACTGCAAGGAAGGGCTTTTGTAGTGCAAGCTTTGTGCCTGCATTGCAGAGGCTGTCGGAACACAGATTGATTTGTAGATATTGAGACAACAGTGATACGTTGCAAAGACCACTTACATCAGCACTCAAATCAGTCTTTGAGCTAAAGCTAGGGAAGGAGGTGATGAGACACCCTGTGTGTTGTTGTAACTTGATGCTTTAAAAATGTTTAAATTAATACACTTTTAACATTTGAAATTTCATTGCACTTTAAGATAGTGTTGGGTCCGAGACGAGTCCACCTTTGTCGAGTCCGAGTCGAGTCCAAGTCCTTACCAATCAAGTCTGAGTTCAAGTCCGAGTCCAAAGGGGGCCGAGTCGGACTTGAGTCCGAGTCCTTAACATCCGAGTCCGAGTCAAGTCCGGCCGAGTCCACAAAGATTTCAATGATTTGAAATTGACCTTTCACAAAGACCCGTCCCTCGTAGTTACTGTTGCTACGTCCGACAAGCCACTTTGCTCTCACTCCACACATCATGTTCTCACACAGTGAAAAATATATTGAGGAGCAAAGAGGACATTGACAGTGTGCCAACAGACAAACAGAGGAGGTTCCTTTTAGTATAAAATAAAGTCTCAGCTAAAAACAATAAATACCATTTTGTGGCGCTTTAATGTGTAGCGCCTTAGTTCAAGCACTACGTGAACTGATCATCTATTTTAGTTATTGCACAAATTAAACATGAATGGACATTAGAACTGCAAAAAGATGTCAATACACACCCTTTTTCAAGTTCAAATCCACTGACTGGTTTGGTTTGTTTGTCAGACAAAACTGGTGGATATCTGCATTATGATTGGTCACATCTTTCAGAATCTGCAAGGTAATGCTCAAGAATGCAACACGATGCATTAAGAGCCAGGGGTAAACTTGTGAGCTAGATGATGGTGATGTGTAAATCTTTCTTATTGTCTTTTACATGTTAATATATTATTTAGCCTCTGAAGGGCAGTACTAAATTAATTAATGAATAAAAAAATTAAAAAAAGAACAATTTACACCAATTTACATGCCCTGGTTCTTAATGGATGTTTCCTTCTTGAGCATCACTGAATGTTTGCAGGGCTTGTAATAGTTGTGTATGAGTCCCTCAGTTGTCACCAGTGTGAAAAGATGGATCTCAAAATCATACAATCACTGCTAGTAAGGAGTCAAATATGCAGAAGATGCTGGATGATATAACTAAAGACAATTAGGGCAGTTTAACTGTTCGGGACAAACAAGGGACTCATGAACAACCCATAAAAAAAAAAAACAGTTGTGTGTCATTCAGGTAATGACACACAATATTAAAAATCAAGCTTATGTAATTTGTCTTGTATTTTGAGTTTGTATTTTGTCTTGTGGACTAGGCTATACTTAAAGATCTGTACTGTAAAAAAGCTTTTTCAGGGCAGTACAAAAAAAAAACGTTTTAATGATCCTTCTTATTAAAAAATAAATAAAAAATAACATTTTGGAGGTTCTGCAAGGTGTATGTAAACTTATGACTAAAGTGTAAACGTAACAAAAATCATATCATTATTAGATGTCAAAATGTTGCTATGGTTATCACGCACTCATGTTGCTATGGTTACTGTGTCAAATCATCGCAATTTCATGACTCACAGGACTATAATTTAGCGGATTCACTCCCACATTTAAATGCAGTTATCACTCCTTAAAGAGCAACATCCAGGTTGGACACCCCTATATAGCATAGTGTATGTTGATTATAAAACAACTAGATTTTCTGAACTGGAGTAATATGTATTTAGCCATTAACGATATTTTGAGATAAATTGTGATAAAATAACTTCCGCGTTTATAAAGCACTAACCGGAAGTGACAATGGGCGAGGGAGTCTGGTCAAGTTCAAGCTCAGGTTACAATGGATGTGAATGAAGAAACCGAGTTCCCTTTCGAGAGGTCTCTCCTATTGCGTAAGTAGCTTACGCTATGGGAAAACTCCTTTTCTCGAGATTATTGAAGTCTTTATATAAAACGCATTGCAGCTGCACAGCTGACAGCAATGAGCGAAGGCAGCTCGGTCATTGGCTGTGCTGTGGCAACTTGCTCAAAACCAATGACAGGGCGACTCTGAATGCGCGACCAATGAGCGCGCTTTGCGCCCGCGCGCGTCAGAGCCCGCCAAGATGGGCGTGGCCAAGAGCTATATATTGGGCGCCCCGTCATGAGAGTTCTTTAGATTTAATCTCCTTCAGCGAACACCTTCTTCGCTGGATCCTCCGGATTATTGAAAGCCTTCGCCGCCGTGGAAAAGCATACCAGCGGGATTGGTACGAGGACGTCGGCACCTTCAGCCGCCTTCGAACGCCATCCTACTGAGCCATCCGGCGCGCTACGCACGCAAGTATTTTACATCTGTTCGCCCCGCGACACTTGTAAAAGAGCAATTTTCTGAGGCGTTGTTTCAAATGCCTTCCTGCGCGTCGTGCAGAGACCTTCTTCCGGACGGGGATCGTCACATCATCTGCGCTCGCTGCCTGGGCCGGGACCACGCAGAAGCTGCTTTGACCAAGGGCGGATGCCCGGAATGTGACGACCTGGGTCTCTCCGCACTGCGGGCTCGCTTCGCCGCTTTCGCCGCGAGCGAGCCCAACGCCGCCACCCCTCTGTTTGAGCCGAGCGTTTAGAAAAAGCGCCGCTCACAGAGGCTTCCTGAACCTGAGCTCAGTGACGTCACGCCGAGCCAGTCACCGCGTGCTTCATCGCCGCACTTGCATTCCCCACCGCCGGTTCAGTTCACTCAGCCGGACCCACACCCCTCTAGCAGAGCGGTGGGCCTTGTGACTTTCGGCGCGTCCGAGGACGACGGGGAGTGGATGACAGCTTGTCCATCGATGCTGCATCTGACGACTGGCCGGGCTCCACTTTCGACCCCGCCCCGTCGCCGCTAGCTAGCACGAGTGGGGGCTCCACTATGGATACGGAGATTATCCGCGTCCTCTCGAAGGCCGTGGAGCACCTCGGGCTCGATTGGTCTTCTCCCGAAGAACCAACCCGAAGCCGACTGGATGAGTGGTTTCTGCAGGGGCGCCAGCAGGCCCCTCAGCAAAGGCCTTCTCCCTTCTTTCCGGAAGTTCTTGACGAACTCACCAAGTCATGGAAAGCCCCCCACTCAGCGTGTCTGAAGCCTTCTTTTTCTTCGTCGCTCTCCTCTGTGGACGGCGCGAAGGAAAGAGGCTACGAGGGAACGCCGCCCCTCGAGGAGGCCGTGGCCAATCATCTCTGCCCGCCCTCCACCACCGGATGGAAAGCCAAAGCTTCCCACCCCTCGAAGCCCTGCCGCACTACTTCTACTCTCGCCGGTCGCGCCTACGCCACCACCGGCCAAGCTGCATCAGCGCTTCACTCAATGGCGGTACTTCAAGTGTTCCAAGCCAAGCTTCTCCGCTCCATGGACGAGTCTGGCCCCGAACCCGAAGCCTTCAAGGATCAACGCAGCGCAACTGACATAGCTCTGCGAGCCACGAAGGCCACCGCCCAGTCTATTGGCCGCGCCATGGCTAATTTGACTGTTCTCGAGCGCCATCTGTGGCTGACTCTGACGGAGATGAAGGACGCGGATAAGGCGCCGTTTCTCGACGCGCCTATCTCCACCAGCGGGCTGTTTGGACCGGCGGTTAAAGGTTTCACCGAACGATTCACTGAGGCCCAGAACGCTTCACAAGCTATGCGCCATTTCTTGCCCAAGCGCTCCAGCTCATCGCAGAGCAGACAGAGACGGCCACAGCCGCAGGGGGCTAGAGCAGCTCCCTCCGCCTCTCAGCCCGTGCCTCAGGCTGACGCTCGACGCCGCTTGCGCTCCCACAACCGCAAGCCGCCTCCTGAGCGACGGGGTCCTCGGCCCAAGATTGTGCTGAACCCTGAGCCTCGAAAGCCTTCCTAGCCACAGGAATGAGAAGAGAGAGTGCGTGTCTCGCAAAAGCCGGACCACTCTCTCTACAAAATCTCAAACATTACCCAGTCCCCTTACAGGCGGCTGGAAATGTCCATACAGCAGTCAATGGGCCAGTCACAGAGCTCGCTCACCTGCAAACAAACGCCGTTTTTACGGCGACGCACAGAAAACACAAAAAGAGTCTTTTTCTGCCTGTGTCACTAAGGGTTCACATGTCCACAAAGTGTGCATTCCCAGATACTGTCAAAACAGTGCCAAATTCATTCCCAGCTCAGGCTGTGCGCCCCATGAATGTAGATCACGTGCCTACGGTCATGTACGCACCACTACACACAAGCACTGTTCACACAGTTATGAATTCATCCCCAGTAAAAGCGGGAAACATTATAAAAGTGACGCGTGTGCCTACCCCTGTTTATGCACCCCCACTTATAAACACTGTCCTTACAGTGTCAAACACAACCCCAGCTCAGGCTGCGAGCTTGACAGACATAGCGCGCGCTGTTGTAATCACACACGCGCCCATTCACTCAGCCGCTCAGCGCGCGCCCGCGCCTCTGAGAGCTACGAGCTCTGGCGATTCGCTGGCCGGGTCCCTACGTCACAGCGGCCCGCCCCTAGCCTGTATTCAGCCCATATCTGTACATGCAGCGGCATGGGAAAACATTCCAGATATGCCGAAATGGGTGTTGAATATAGTAAATGGCGGTCTCTGCCCCATCCTAGATCTCAGACACCTGAACAAAGCACTAACGATTCGCTCGTTCAGAATGTGAACAACCAAACATATCCTTGCGCAAGTACGCCCAGGAGATTGGTTTCTCTCAGTGGATCTGAAAGATGCTTACTTTCACATTCCAATAGCGCCTCATCACAGGCCGTTTCTGAGATTCGCTTTCGAGGGACAGTCTTACCAGTACACAGTACTTCCGTTCGGCCTGTCCCTGGCGCCCCGTACATTCACGAAATGTATGGATGCAGCACTTTCCCCCTTGAGGCGAAGGGGAGTGCGAATACTGAATTATCTCGACGATTGGCTGGTCCTAGCAAAATCAGAGAGTCAGTTAATAACACACAGATCTTGGATTATCAGCCATTTAGAATGCCTGGGTCTAAGAATCAATTTTGCAAAAAGCATACTATCTCCCAGCCAGAGGATTTCTTCCCTGGGAATAGTTCTAGAGTCGATGCAAATGACAGCTCGTCTCTCATCAGAGCGCGCGCTCACCATCCGGCGCCTTGCAACATCATTCAGGGCGCGCGCGCGCGCCCCCGTCAAGCGGTTTCAGAGGATGCTCGGTCTCATGGCCTCAGCATCGGCCGTACTCCAGCTAGGATTGTTGCATATGCGCCCTCTCCAACGCTGGCTCAAGAGCCGCGTCCCTACTCACTTTTTAATCAGAGCGAACCACGGCTGTATAAAAGCCCTGACGCACTGGAAAGCCACCGACTGGTACCAGTCAGGCGTGAGTCTGGGTGTGAACACAAGGAGAAGGAGCCGCGTCCCTACTCACGCGTGGCGTTCGGGCCACTTTTTAATCAGAGCGAACCACGGCTGTATAAAAGCCCTGACGCACTGGAAAGCCACCGACTGGTACCAGTCAGGCGTGAGTCTGGGTGTGAACACAAGGAGAAAGATGATCACGACAGATGCCTCCAAAATAGGTTGGGGGGCCCTTTACGAGGGCAGGCCTGTCTCCGGCTTTTGGTCAAACCCGGAGAAGCGCCTACACATAAACTGTCTGGAGATGAAAGCGGTCGCTTTGGCTCTCAGAGCCCTGCTTCCACATCTAAAAAACGAACAAGTCCTGGTCCGAATGGACAACATGACGGTAGTGTCGTACATAAATCGCCAGGGTGGACTCAGGTCGAGCTCCATGCATTCAATGGCCAGGAGACTCATCTTATGGTCCCAGCACAACTTGCGCTCGCTGAGAGCAGCGCATGTGCCAGGCGCCCTGAACCAGGGGGCAGACATGCTATCCAGAGACAAGATTCTCCCAGGAGAATGGGCTCTCAACCCGCTGACGATTCAGTGGTTATGGAAAACCTTTGGCAAAGCGGAGATCGACCTCTTCGCCTCCAAGGAGAACGCGCACTGCTCTCTTTTCTTCACGAAAAGCACGGACGCGCTCGCCCAGAGCTGGCCGAGCCGCCCCTTATATGCCTTTCCCCCGATCGCGATGCTGCCACAGGTCATCAGTCGGGTCAGAGAGGAGAAAAACGCAGTGCTTCTGATAGCCCCACTCTGGAAGAACCAACCATGGTTTCCAGATCTGATGCAAATGCAATCTGCACCACGGCCGATTCCACTGAGGCCAGACCTCCTCAGTCAGGCCAGCGGGATGATATTTCATCCCCGCCCCGATCTGTGGGTCCTTCATGCATGGCCCCTCAACGGGTTCCCAGGAACCTCACGAGCGGAGCGCTAAAAACCAGCGCTGAGGCGCGGGCGCCCTCCACGAGACGCTTATATGCCCAGAAATGGAAAGTGTTCAGTGACTGGTGTAATGCCAAGGGCCTGAACCCTGAAACATGCGAGATTACGAACGTACTTGTTTTCTACAAGGACTTCTGGAGGCGGGCCGCACCCCCTCCACGCTCAAAGTATATGTGGCGGCCATCACAGCGTCACACGACCCTGTAATGGAACGTCCATTGGGAAGAAACGACCTAATTATTCGTTTCCTAAGGGGCGCTAGGAGGATGAACCCTTCACGCCCCCCCTCAGTGCCGATCTGGGACCTAGCTACTGTCCTAGACGCTCTTAAAGGGTCCCCGTTCGAACCACTCCGAACCGTGCACCTTAAACAGCTCTCGCTCAAGACTGCGCTCTTGCTGGCACTCGCCTCGGTCAAGAGAGTGGGCGACCTTTCGACAAGCGCTGCCTGCCTAGAATTCGGACCTAACGACTGCAGGGTCGTCCGTAGGCCAAAACATGGGTATATTCCTAAAGTGCTCACCACTCCATTCAGAGCACAGGTTATCTCCCTAACTGCGCTATCGTCTCCAGCAGACGAACACGACGCTAATCTACTCTGCCCCGTTAGGGCTCTCAGAGTGTAGTTGGAGCATTCTGCCATATTCAGACAGACAGAACAACTGTTTGTATGCTTTGGCGGCCGTACGAAAGGTTCCGCCGTTTCAAAGCAGAGAATCTCTCACTGGATAGTTGAGGCTATAGCGCTGGCTTATGAAGCTAAGGGACTTCAATGCCCCTGGGGAGTCAAAGCACACTCCACCAGGAGTGTGGCTTCTTCCTGGGCATGGTCGAGCGGGATACCGATCGAGGATATTTGTGCGGCGGCAGGCTGGGCCTCACCGTCCACATTTATCAGGTTCTACAACCTACAGGTCCCGACATTGCATTCCAATGTACTCTATCAGCATGATGCTAGTTGAACAACGAGTTCGTATCTAGATTATGTATGTACTTGTGTCACACTGAGCGCCTTCTAGCCGCTCTGTATTTTTTCCCACATATAAAGCTCGCCTCTGCCGGCTAGTTGGATGATAACTTTGCTTTTCAGCTTAGGCACCTGCCTCTGGCTATCATAAGGCGAAGTTCAGCACGCACGGTGTTTTGCATGGTGTTCCCATAGCGTAAGCTACTTACGCAATAGGAGAGACCTCTCGAAAGCGAACGACTCGGTTACTAACGTAACCTCGGTTCCCTGAGAGGAGGGAACGAGTATTGCGTAAGCTGCCGTGCTTGTGCTTGGTTAGTTCGCTTCAGTCGTTTTAACCTAAAGAACTCTCATGACGGGGTGCCCAATATATAGCTCTTGGCCACGGCCATCTTGGCGGGCTCTGACGCGCGCGGGCGCGAAGCACGCTCATTGGTCGCGCATTCAGAGTCGCCCCGTCATTGGTTCGAGCAAGTTGACCGAGCTGCCTTCGCTCATTGCTGTCAGCTGTGCAGCTGCAATGCGCTTTACATAAATACTTCAATATTCTCGAGAAAAGGAGTTTTCCCATAGCGTAAGCTACTTCCGCAATACTCGTTCCCTCCTCTCAGGGAACCGAGGTTACGTTAGTAACCTCGTCATTCTCCGATGTTGACGAGCATGCCTATGATAGCCCACAGGTAGGGATGGGGCTGATCCGATCCAGTATAGGGACAGATACCAGTGTAATTCATGTAACGGATTTTTCCGATCCAACCTGCGGAGATATCCGATATCCTGCTGAAATGACTCCAAAAGTGATTCCCGCCGGCCAGTCTGCTAGCTGGCTGCAAACTGTGCAATGGATTTCCTGAACGGAGGTGCGGCTCAATGAGACACAGAGACCCCCCTCAGGAAATTCATTCTGCAGTTTGCAGCCAGCAAGCAGGATAGCATTGTGCTGCCAATGAGTTCGCTGTGTGTAAAATACTTCACACTGGAAACACCGCAGAGGAAGAAAGGATAATGCAATGTTTTCAAAGCCGTATTAATTAAACCATCTGTCTGTGATGCAAAAAATCTCCAGGTCTATAATTCTCCGGAGTGAAATGTGCGTTACAAACGACCGAGTGTGTGGTGACAGACGCGGCAGTGAAGTCTGCTCTCTTCACCTGCACAAAACGCACCCAAAAACGAAAAGCCTTGTTTTTCCTAGAAGGAAAATGATGGACACGATGTCCTGACAGGCTGGAATTCGTGCAACAAGCACAAACACAACAATTTACCATTATGACATCTCTAAAACTCGATCTAAAACTTTCTCTGTCTCTCACTACCGCTCTAACTACAGCTGAACGCGAGCTCTTGTTTGCCTCGGCCTACGTCATATGACGCGTTGCTAGCGGGAAAGGCGTATTCCAGAGCCTAGCACATTTTCATCAAAATCTCTACATCAAATGAGATTTCATTAGTAATTTCTACATATGTGTTTTTAAAAGACCTCTTCAGACAATATCAAGTATTAATTCAGTTATAAATTCAACCTGCACGTTGCTCTTTAAACTTTACAGTGTGAACGTAACCGCTAAAAACTATTGTTTAGATTGTCAATAGGGCTCCCTTTAGTTTAAGCCATCACTTCTGCACTCTCCTAAAACTCTCGTCATAAACTGAAGTTTTCCGCACTGCACAATGAATCTCTTATTTGCATACCGTCTAGACTTTGTTGTTTATGAGGGGATTTGCTAAAGTATAAAGCTCATTCTGAACATATATTTTGAGCGAATTGATGACTCTAAAACGCCTCTGATTGGTCACTCACTTTCATGCGCTTAATATACATGTCTGTGATTGGCTACAATGCTCAACGCTGAAACAATACAATGTAATGCCGCGTTCCAGGCAACCTGTAACCCGTGTTTTTCCAACCTTATACCCATGAAAGTGCACTGGAATGGCAGTCAAACCCGTGACTTCCCACCCGTGAACTCGTACTAGATCGATGTACTCCCAGTTACGAGTTCTGACGTCACATAGCCCGCGAAACCATACAAAACAACAATGGCAGCCAAATTAATAATAATATAATGATAATAATACACACACGATTATGTATTACAATTTTATGTGTCTCTGAAACAATAAGTATATATTGCGCACAGGTAGTTTGGCGTGACTGGCCTGGAACGCTAAGTCGTGAGTCGTGGTTTGAAGTCGTGATTTACGTGCTCAAAAACCTGCCTGGAACGCAGCATAAGTACGGTAGTTTCGTTTTGTTTTTGAATAATGAAATATTGTGTCCTCCAGTGCCCGGACTCGACTGTACTCTGCAAATTTCCGAGTCCGTGTCAAGTCCGAGTACAAATTCACCCGAGTGCGTGACAAGTCCGTGTTCATTCAAAATTGGACTCGAGTTCGAGTACCCCAACTACTTTAAGGTCTGGTAAATAAACATTTCAAATTATATGGCCATTTTAACGAGGTTGCGTGTTTGTTATCAACTGACAACCATAAAGTATTTATTGCAGAAGAAACTGGGCAGTTTGATTAATCAATCATGTTATTGTGGTTGCTTAATCAAACACTCATATATTATTATTAACGTTATTATAGCATCAGTTAAT
Source organism: Gila orcuttii (assembly GCA_026230005.1). NCBI lineage: Eukaryota > Metazoa > Chordata > Actinopteri > Cypriniformes > Leuciscidae > Gila > Gila orcuttii. Next base: position 26,290,253 of record JAPDVR010000016.1, on the reverse strand, counting down.
CAGTTATAAATATGCAATGACATAAAGTACAAACAATATCAATAATTTAAGTTTAAAAATATATATATTTTTCATATTACCAGCATATACCATAAACAATGAAAACTACATGGTGTATGATAAACCAAATCATTTTCAAAAAGGTAGTTTGCAATAAATGCATAAACTATTAAAAGTTAATTTAAACATCATGACATGTTATATAATCTAATAAAAATATATATTTATAATATATTATCTATTATAATAAAACAACTTGTGTTTACCTCAGATAAAATAAAAATGACTTTCCATAGTTCCATAGGCACAAAAACACTATGACTTTGAGTGAATCTCATAAACAATATTTACATGGCGAAATTGTAGCCAGGCTGACATGTTCACTGACACTAAAGTTCATTCTAAACTAGCTTTACCTGTGCTAAATTACCTGCCTTAGACAGGCTGGAGAAAAGGCACTATGGCAGTGTCTCTCTGACACCAATTCAACAGGCATGACACATTGTGATCTGTGTTTATAAAGCTCTCCATTACAGTCTGATGCTGGATCTCTTATAATAGTCAATTTTCAGAGAGTAATTACAAATAAGGTTAAATTAAACTTACAAATATACTACATTTCACTCTACTTCAGTTTTTGAAGTGAATTTCGCTATAATATTTTACAATTACCTAATTTTTCTCCTTTACCAGAATTGTTTTTCACAGTGCATTCTCTCTAAAATAACACTGCTTTGCGTACACTGTACACTGTAAATAATTTTAAAAAATAGTGCAGTATTTTGTGATTTGCCGTCAATCACTTTCCTTCCAGCATGCACTGGGGCAAACATGGATACATTGTTTGACTATTTGCTAGTTTGTTGATTTTGTTGTCACATTTAGTACCTTGTTTTGTGATGTCAGGATGACTTTCCTCTGTTAAAATGATCAGTCTGCTGATTTTTACCCATGTCGTCTGCAGTCTTTAGGTCTGTGTGTAGTGAATTAAGGTATTTCATTAGTGTTTTACAACAAGTTTTCATATGATGTCAATAGTTTAACACAACAAACACTTGTCTTCCTTTACATGTGTGTATTTCTCATAGAGAACATTAGATACATTGTAGAAAAGGCTCTAAAGTTATGCTAGTGTTGCTATTATTTAGTACAGTTGACCATATTAGGCTTTATATTTCACGTTTATTTCCGTTTATTCAGTGCTTGTAACAGGGTAGTCAAAGCGCGTGCTGGTTTGTATATTATCTGACGTCACACAGTTAGTATGCAGTATGATAGAGATAGTCGGTTGGTTGGATTGTTGTTGTGTGCTGCACCTTTCTTCAGAGTGCGCGTAAATGAGAAGAAAAACCACACACACACACACACACACACACACACACACACACACACACACACACAGACACAGACACAGACACACACACACACACACACACACACACACACACACACACACACACACACACACACACACACACACACACACACACACACACACACACACACACAGACACAATCAGAATTACATAAGAAAGAGGAATAAACAAACAGAACAAGAACTATCTCTCCGCTCTTCATTTCATACTCTGGAACATTTGGCCTTAAGTGGTGTTCTGGCCGACACACCTGAGTGAACCTGGTGATAAACCCAGAACTAGCACATCGACTGAGCGTCTACCTATTATCTTCACTACACACATATTCAGACTAAGATTAATTTAAATAAAGGGAAACATTTGCAAAATGAAAAGACGTTGTTATCATCTTTTCTTCCACATTGTGATGTAGCGATACAGCTTCTGAACAAGAAAGAATGTAGGGCGGGACTTGTTTTTGTCCATGGGGAATTGATTGGATGGTTGTGGTTTGCTATTGCTGTGATGTCATGTGAGTGTCAGGTTTCCCGAAAAGATGTCACTGCAAGAGGCAGGGGAAGTTGATTTGATCAAAGATTACAAGGGCACGATGTGCATGGACAAATAATTTATATATTCCATAAAAATGATAGCAGATTTGATGACATAGTCATAAAAACTTTCCAATTTTAAGTTTAAGAAATTGTATTGTTGGTTGCATTTTTTTGCCGTATTTCAATTCCATTTTTCTTTTGACACAAACTTTTTATAGTAGTTTGAGAAAAATGCCATAAAGTTTGGCATCTGGCTTCATTCCACTTTTTCAGAAATGTATGAATCCAGCAGTTACACTGAATGAGTCATTCCTGTGCTATTAATCATGTGCTGAGCTCAGTTTAGACAGCTCTGTCTGTAGAGCACAGCATGCCATGTTAAGAGCAGTGCTTGTTTCTTCCTGTCTCTTTAGAAAACAGTTGCCTCTCCTTCTGTTTACAGTGGCGAGGGTAACTCCAGAAAAGTCACCATCTTATCTGAGCTGTTATTGCATTACATGAATTCAGGCCTGTATGGGGAAGCTCAGTAAAGAGTGTGTGTTGAAATCTGGAGAGAGTAATAGATTTAGACGAATTCTCATAAGTCTGAGACCACTATTTTGATCCCACTCTATCCATCGAGAGTTTAGACTGTGAGAAAACGGTGGTGAGTTTCCCATCGAAGGCTTGGGTTTAGCTAACAGTATTATATACACGTTTGAGTTTTCTCAAGCTTGTGAGACAGTAATCGTTTTAGACTGTGCAGACCTTTAGCAATTAATATTAAAGTAAGGATAGTGATTAGCCCTAAACGTTTAGGTAATCAGCTAAAATTATATCACCTATATTCTTAATCAGAATAATATTTTTTTGTCTCAAAAATAGGCTACTGTTTATTGCCATTCCATGTAAAGCAACATCACATGAACAACATCCCATGTTGTGATATAATGGAAGTAGTATAAAAACAATATGGAATTTATAATGAGATCAATAACATGCATTTAGAAAATAAATTAATTTTCATTTCATGCCAACGAGGCCTATACCTTCAGCACGATTAGGAGTTAGTTTTTGCATTTTGCAACAGTTCAGTTAACAAGTTAATATTAAAATATTAAATAATTTTCCGTTTAGACACAATTTTGAAAATTTTTTTATTTTTATTTGCTTTGTCAATGACAAAATCAGCAAAACAAAGCTGAATCTCAGAGTTATACACAGCATTTTTAAATGAATCAGTTGAGTGAAATATTCATTAACTAACTAATTTTTTTCGTTCCTGAATGAATCAGCTATTTTAAATGAATCAGTTGAGTGAAAGATTCAATGACTCACATATTTGTTTCGTTCCTTAATGAATCAGCGCTTTTAAATAATTCAGTTAAGTGAAAGAATCAATGACTCACTCATTTGTTTCATTGTTAAAACAAATCTGGTGAGTGAATAATTAAAATGACTGAGTCATATCACATAAATTAGCCAATTTTGACAGTCACTTCTTGGTTCTTGCCAGCCACCTACTGGTGTTACTATGTAACCTGTAGAAAGATTCACTGAAAATTCCCACCACTGACAGCCAGAGAGGGGGGGTTATAGGTCCTCGCTGTGGCCGCCCAAAGGCCCACGGCCGCCTGAAGGGTCCTCTCCGCCATGGCCGCGCGAAGGGTCGTCTCCGCCATGGCCGCGCGAAGGGTCGTCTCCGTCATGGCCGCGCGAAGGGTCGTCTCCACCATGGCCGCCTGCTCCATCCTGGCCGCCTTCACTTCCTACTCCGCCCTGGAGGCTTCCTGCTAAAGTTAGGCCACACCCTGGTCAGCCTTCAGGGCGCCCCAGCCCCCCACCCCTCCCCACCCCTCCCCACCCCACCCCTGTTGATGTTTTACGGCACGAGGTCGCGCCTTTTTGAAGGGGGGCGTACTGTCACAGTCTTCGTCTGCACTACACTTCCCAGAATCCCTCGTGTCTTCACACCTGAGCTCACTCCCTCATTTACCCACCTGTAGCAAATTAGCTCTATTAAATATTAATAATCAATAATAACTGGTTATAATTGATTACGAATATTTGGATCAGTTAATATAATTAACTTAATGTTGTAAAATTGATTTTTACTTTAACCCACCTGTTTGTCCCGTGAACACTTAGCGTTAATTGTTTATTAATTCTAAGAAATATTCATTTCCGGGGAAGGGAAATGTCTTTCTTACTGTACAGTACTATTAAGACCATGTAGTCACAATCTAAATCGTAAAGTAAACTTCGTATGCAAGCAGAGAATCACAACCAAATACATATTGTGCACAAGTTTTATCAACAAAAACACGAAAACATAACTAACATACAAACAATTACACATTCATTCATGCATTCATAGGTAGATGGTTAAAGTTACCGAATGAATCGGAGGTAGGAAATTTAACTATGGAAAAGATCTATTTAACTATGAAAACAACCATCAACATTATCATTTTCAAAGCACCTTCTTAAAAGCATACTTGCATGGCCTTGCAGTGGACACAATTCTTGAAGTTGTTGAAAATTGACGTTTGTTGGTTCTGTGAGTGTCAAATGTTGAAGTTATGAATGTTGAATGTTGAACTAATAAGAAAGGTGGAGAAAACTATGAAAGATTCTTGTGATACTCATATGTTGTTGTTATCAACATATCATGTACACAGTCATTTCGATCTTCAAAGTACAGTACCAAGTTATAGAGACCAAACATTGTATAGGTGAGGTTACATTGACCATTGGTTCTATCAAAAATAATCCACAGTATCAAAAATAAAAATTAATAGAATTAAAAGACACTTCACAAAACAGTAAATCATTCACACAATTTTTCTGTGGTGCAGGTTCATTTATAGATCCGTTCGTCTATGATTAATGCAGCAGAGTTTGTTTGCAAGTCTGTTTCTGTCTGGACCACATGATCACATTTTTTAACAGCAATAAAACTAACTTATCTGATCGTAGTCATGGTAACCAAAGACCCTTCTTGTCCTTGTTGGGGGATGGGACCACAGATCCCAGAGTGAGTTTTAAATATTATTTGTAAACTATAACAAATTTACACACCTGTTCATCGTCATCATCATCCGTGTCACCTGTGATCACCTCGTTATTGTTGATTTGTATCTGTATTTAGGTTCCTTCTGTTCAGTTAGTCCTTGTCAGTTCTTGTGAGTAAATGCTACATCGTGTGTGTACTTTCTGCCCGTTTGTCTGCCTTTACCAGTACGTTATATTTGGAATTAAGTAAAAGTTTAAATTGGAACTTTGGACTCATCTTGTTCTTTAGCCCGCACCGCACCCTTGACAATGTTGGTTTCAGACATCTAGTTTGGGTTTTGTGTGAGTTAGGGATACAGTAAAATCTCAAATGATTCGGATACTTTCTTAGTTTTGTATGAAAAATGTGCTTGTTGCCATTACAGGCACATTCCCCAGCACTACACTCTCTACTTTAACTTCAAAATGTTAATAAATCATTGGGGTGAAAAGACTCATGGCCCTTATTTGCACCAGGTGTTGCATGAAACAACTTGTCCTACCTTTGAAAGTCAAATGTTCTACACAGTGGCATTTCACATTAAGATTCTGAGACTGCGACTGAAAACAAGATACTCTTAATTACACTACAGTGAACAGTCAAGGGTAATTAACCAATAGGTAAGGTGAAACACTTGTGTCAATTATGCATAGGATTTTAAGTTAAAATCTCCAGCTGGTCATGCATATTCCCTAATATGTGAAGAGGTGGCTGATATATACTGAAACATAAAAAAGTAAGCAGGGCTTCTCTAAATATTCTTATCTAATAGCAGTGGCAAAAGGTTGCAAAGGATGAATCGACCCCCCTGAGAACAACAATGTCAACAACTTGCCATTATTAGAATGAATAATGAATCCAATTAAGATATTAATCTCATACGTGCTGTACTATGAATTCATAAAGTGAGAGTTGCTGCATTATTCATCCTGAGAGAACCATCATCTCTTACACCAGCAAGGGGTGATTCCTTCATGCAGAGAGATAATCGTCTTGGTGTTTCCTAAAGAGAGCAACAACACATTTCTATCAGATTCTATCTAGATCAGGATTAGGTATAATTTATTTTTGCTTATTTGACTTGCGCCACAGGCAAACAGGCAGGTGTATCGTTGAGTTATTTTGGAGATAAATTGCTGTGTACACTAAGGAAATGAGAAAGTATCAGGTAAATATGATTAATATGCATAAATAAATTGAAATTGATATTCAAAGGTTTGTCAGTTTTTACCAAATGAGATCCAAAATCATGTCTCTCATTATGTTAGTCAAAAAGGGTAGCATACAATCATTGCATTGAAGGTGATTCAGGAGGATGCATCCCCTCTAATGAAAAAAATTACACAAAGCATCCACCTTGTAAATGAAACCCGCCCCATTCCCTTTGGATAATTTTATTAATAGCGATTATGTTATTCAGCTATATGATACAGATATTGTGATTGCATCACTACTTTATTGCATCACTACTTTGTTTGAATGCTGCCTCAGCTGTATTAGGAGCTCTTTCTGCAAAGTTTGCATATTACTGTTGAAATGAGAAAAGTCAAGGGATATATACAACAATTGCAAACTGCGATGGAAGCAACTTACCCATCAACATAAGCTAGCTAGCAATTAGCCATAGTAATGAATGTGGCAAAAAAAAAAAAAAAAAATAGAATAGGAAAAGTCATGTTGTCATTTGGATAGCACTCACTGGGTTGACTGCTCCTAAGGGCAAATTGCAACAACAATACCAAAATACACAAAGTGATTGCAGTAGCCTAAACAAGACACACGAAGGAAACAGGAACAACCTGACATGGGATTTAATAACTGAAGAGACGTTATTATTAGAGATGATGATGTCAAGTAGACATTTACATGCACACTCCTTGTTGTTCATATTTTCTTTTCTGACTGACAGCAATATCCTTTAACAATAATCTGTTACAAAACATTATTAAACGGATAGTTAACCTTAAAATGAAATTTCTGTTGTATTTAATCACCCTCATGTTGTTCCAAATACATAAGACTTTCGCTCTTGCTTGTGTCACGATCAGGTTGTGCAAACACACACGAAGATGCAGATGTTAACAGGGCCTGCATCACGGGAAAAAAGCTGCACTTGAATACACCGAGAGAACTACAGCTGACTGTCAGCTAGCATGTGCGTTCTGCGCCTGCATGTAAATGAGACAATGGTCTATTTCTGCAGAAATATTCGTCATATCAAAAAGGGAAACCGACGCTGCAGGCTGCAAATACACAAACCATAAACAAATCAGTGCGTGCTTACTGTTTTGAATATCATCCTGCTAAACACTTTCATTAATATTGAATTATTGAATTAGTTAATATTGAAATATTCACCAAGGAACACTCAGCTAAGATGACGTAACATTAGATCATCCTTTTATCTATACCGTTTTGACGTCTTTACCGTTTTGACGCTCACTGTTTTGCTATTATTCTCGTGCAGTGACTTGTTCACTAAGCTGAACAGCCAATCAGAGCTCCCTCTTTCACTGGCGGCCCAACGCCAGTTCAACATGTTGAATCAGCCCAAAAAAGCCAGACGGCATCCGACTAAAGCCAACTGTGCGGAACACATCGGAAAAACTACGTCGGCCAATGCTCAAAAACAGCCCGATGTTGCCCGACAGCCGATTGTCGGAGTGATCCCCTGAGTGAAACTGTGACAGCTTGACAAACAAATGAGGTTCATTCTTGTGTGTCACGCCACCACCAGCTTCTGCAAGAACAAGTGAGGTTTGCTCTAACGTGTCAAGCAAGTACTGTTGAGTTTCTGTTTATATTCGCTGATCAATGTTTATATGTGAATTAAAGCCTAAATTAAATCTGTTCATCATTTAAAAACTTGGAATAAATGTTCGATATTATGGATTTATTTAAGATCTCTCTATGAATGTTTTTAAGCGTCAGAGTTTTGGATGAAAAGACTTTCAAGGGAGGGACAGAAATCTCTCAGATCTCTCAGACGAAAGTCTTATGGATTTGGAACGACATGAGGGTGTGTAAATAATGACATAATTTTCCTTTTTGGGTGAATTAACCCTTTAACTTCAGTTCCATTTGATTAAAGACCTTTTTAACTGAATGTTTCTGGTCTTATTGTAAATAATGTGCATTTTTTACTTAAAGTATCTTAAAATATCCCGTTTAACTTTGAAATACATTACAGATGAAAACTGGGTTGCAAATGGATTTTTACTTTTTAATCTGTCTAAACATGCTTCTAAATTACCTTTTCTCAACAAGCATTGTTGTCCTTGGCTATAGGAAAAAAATTGCTAAAAAAAAAATGACATTGTATTATATACAAAACTTCATTATGCTGCAATTTAATCAAAATATTTTTTCCTTCTAAAAGTTCCCAGTGGACCATTATTAAGCATATTCCTCATTTCTGCCCATAGATGAAGCCCTGAGGAGGCATATTATAGCATAAACTGCAGACACAGTCCTGGGAGCCCCATCACAGATAAATTACTCCACCCACATACATCAGCATCAGTCCACTGAACAGTCTGTCTCTGATCATAAGCGATGAGAAATAATACAAGCAACATATTTAACACCATCACCACTAAACAGTAAGTCTGTCTGTTGCACTAATGTACCAATCCCATATGTATAGGAATATGCAATTCACTATAAAATTACCAACGCTATCTCACGACCAATTCGTACGAATTCGTACGAGTGATTAAAAGGTGGCTAATTCGTACGAATTTGTACGATTTGTCTAAACCCACTTGATGATTAGGTTTAGGGGCGGGGTCAGGGGTAGGTCATTCGTACGAATTCATACGAATTGGGCAACTCGTAAAATATATACTAGGCTATTTAGCAAAAATCTTAATTATTCGTACGAGTGAGGTAGTATAAATTCGTACGAATTAGCCACCTCGTAAAATTTGAACGAATTGCCGTGAGATCGGGTTGAAAATTACCAGTATAAAATTTCATAATAATACTTAATGCCATTTCCTGTGAGCAAATGCTCATTCATCCGTGTGCAAGACTGGAGGCTGTCTGACTGTACAGTGAAAAAAAAAATCATCCAATCAATGAAGAGCAGTAGACGACAAGATTTCCCACCCCATCTGGATGTAGATGATCAATAGATACACAATGACATTAAAAGGATTAAAGGAAATTCCTGAGGGATGCTAAATGACAAAGACAATAATCCCAAATGCCAGTTATAGAAGATGACCCTAAAAGTAAAATATCCACAGTCATTTTGGCTCTGCTGTTTCCCCAGTGGAAGCAGAGGCAACATAAATAACAGTTTGATAGGTTAATGTTTAGAGGTCACTGAGAAGGTTCTCACAAAAAATTGAGTGCAAGGATACTTTATGACTTCACTGATTTCATCTTGAACGTGCCAGTCACGTCTCAAATGAGATTATTTGATTTACTCACAGTAAATGGAAACTATAGACTCCTATGTGTATGTATTTATAACTGCATAGATTTAAATTAAACATTGATGATCTACTTTTAGTGATTTGAGGGTTTAACAAGGATTTAGGGGAAGATAGCTCGACTTATAAATAATTGATTACTTTTCTGTTCAATGACTCATGCAATAGTAAAACCTGTGAATTATGTAATGTTTTTTGATTGATTTACGAATGTGTTGCTTTCTTGAGTTCGGTGGATTTAGTCTCATCAGCAACATTTAAACTTGCTGGCTAATTCTGATGTAGGGACTGCAAAGGGTTGTGGGGGTAAACCAAAACATTCTGCCGCCTGAAAGCGTCATTTGTTTGGATGCTGTTGTTTATGCTCTAAAAGAATTGTTCAAACACACCAACAAATGTGCTCTTCACCAATGCAATTTAACATCTCGCAGGCTAGTTATAATCGGTTCAGCTTCACCATGGCAAACTCAGACTCTTTGAAATGCAGAAAGCGCACTCGACTACACTGCACATCTATGCCCGGTCTTCTCCATGATCATGATTTGATGAATTACTCCTTGATCATTAGAAAAATGTACATAAACATCTCTTTTAAATAAATTGACAATTAAATTGAATTGAATACATCTTTATTGCTCAAGGCAAATATTACAGTTATTTGAAATCGGTGCATTCTAAAACAAGGCTAATTTGCATAGAAAATATGCTGACAAAATAACAATCTCAATTTAAGTATTCATTCCCATTTAGCACGTCAAGTAAGCATGTTTGAGCCTTTATTAAATCTGTTCATCATTTAGAAGACTCAAATTAAACTGCTGGATTCATACTTTTAAGATGTCTTAAGTTTTGGAGGTACAGAAACGTTTCATTATAAATGATGAAAGGATTTCCATTTCTGGGTGAACTATCCCTTTAAACTAAAGAAGACAAAGGGTTTTGCGATGTTTTCATGGCGTAAACACAATCAGCAGAAATCAAAAGCTAGACTATAATCGAACTACACCACGGTCACATGACTTCAACATCACCATCACTAACCTTCAAGCAACTCTTTTAGTCTTTGTTTAAAAAAAAATTCCCTGAAAGTTTGAGTTATAATAGTTTGCTAGAGCATTATTGTAAACACAACCAGGCTGTGAAAGTGGGCAGTGTGTAGATGAGTTTACCTGTTAAGCTGATGACGCTTGTGTCTTCGCTCGATGTACCTCTGTAGTCCCATTTAGCTACTTGTTAGTAATCACCTTTTCCTGATGTGTTTTATATTAGAGAATAAAATGTGAAAATATGTTGACCTTATTTTAAGCATTTAACCAAAAAAAGTAAAAAAAAAAAAAAAACATTGACTTCAGGATGATGGAACCGGAAGTGCTAAAATGCCAATTCGTTTCTGGGTTTTGGCCTACAAAAATATGTCATCCCTGCATCACTATATAGTGGCGCAACTGCTTAGTATTTCCTCCAGACTATTTAACACTCAGAGCTGCATATGACCACACAAACATTATTTCATAGCACTTTTCCCATTTTTCTTTTATGATACATTCTTAGCAAACATCTTAACAAGTGTAGGTGGCAATTAACTTAAAAGTTTGGCACTAAAACGGCAAGAATGCAGAAATATTAATAATAATAATAATGATAATAATAATGTATTATATAAGTCAAATCTATGAGTGTACTATTAGGCCTGAAATTACATAGCGTTCACAGTAATTTTTTTTTATATATTTACAGGTAACGGTCTGTATTTTTTTTGTTTTGTCATTATACAGTGCAGTGAATGCCTGTTATTTTACAGATATTTTCTGTAATTTAAAGGTCCACTATTAAATTTACAGGTAATTACTTGTATTTTGGTTTTACATCAATTTTATGTACAGGAAATTGTCTGTATTTTTACAGGGTTATGTGTAATTGTACATAAAATATTAAGTAATATAGTAATACTGTAGATGTGCAGGTATTCTGTACTTATACATTTAGTTAATTTAACAGAAATTGACTGTAAATTTGCTATTATTAAGTATTTCATTAGAGATTGCGGTCAAAGTTGTGAAATTGGATATGTAAAAATTAAAACTGTAAATATACAAACATTTGTATTTGAATTGATGTACTTTTTGCATTTTTTATACATAATTTCATTGTTATTTTACACATAAAAACTATATATTAAAAGAAAATTACGGTAGATAGACAGCATTATAAAAAAAAATAACTTTATAAAACCCTAAATTTACAGTTTAACTGAAAGTGAAATGTCTTTTTAATGTAATTTGACATCATTTAACCGTTTTTCCACGGTTTAATAAGCCATTATCAACAGTAATATACTGTAATTTAATCAATTTTGACTGTAAAGTAAATTCTGTATTTTTACAGTTTTTGTATTTAATTTTGTGAAATGGTTATTTGCTGCAATTTAACGGAATCCGTCTGGAAACTTTGCTGCCAGAGATTTACAATTTTTTTACTGGATTTTTTTTTTTACAGTGTTGATAAATAGTGCACTACAGACTATTATTGCAGCCAGGGAAAAATAGTATTAGTTACGGATGCAGGACTGGTCAGGGGAGCGAGTTGTTGTTTTCTACGCCGTTTAATGATCTGCTTTGATTAAGCTCATCTAATATAATATAACAGGCCACACTCTGAGAGGCTTGATTTGAGAGCATGGCCAATTTAATAGCTTATCTGTGCTCCCCGACAAAAATCCTCTCCCCACACCGTAATCTGCTCACATGCCCTGAGCACCATCTGGGGAAAGAAAAGATATTGAGGTAGCTAGTGGAGGACGCCCGCAGAAAGCAACGTAATTGCTTGTGAGCAATGCCTATGTCTCCTTACACACATTTTCCCCTTTAAACAAACCTCACTAAGACAGGCATGGTGGCAGATTTCCCTCTCCACAGTTTTAAAAAATGCTGGTGCAGCAACTTTGTCATATTACACCAAGTCATAACACTCATCTTCAAATCACAGGACCTGTAAAAGGCATCAAACAGAAAAGAATCCATAGCGTTAGAAAGATGGATGTAATGCATTTTCATGTAAAGCGCAATCAAATGTAAAGTGCTGTACTTGTGATAAGGACAGGATGTAATGACTCTCGCAGCTGCAAAGCCATCCGGCAAGGCCACAGTTTGGGAGGAGATGATTAGGCAGTTGTGCGACTCCTCAGCATGTTCTGGGAACAGGATTCGGCTGAGTGAGGTGTAGCTTAATGTTCCGTGCGCCTCATTTTCATCCACAGCTGAATGGAAGTTTCAAACGGCACAACTGTGAGACTGAACCTGTTAGCGGTGACAGTAAATTGAATCGGAGAAGCTCGACTATGCTTTTTCATTATGAGACGCAGCTCTCCAAACACTTGCAGTAAAATTTTCATAACAGAGAATTAAGGAGAAACATTCGGTACTTGAAGTGTCGTGCCATTATCTCTTGACATCCAAAAACATCCATGTTTATTAGAGTGTATTGCTGCGATTTGTTTTCAAGTAATTGCAACAAAACAAGGATAACATTTTCAATATTTTGAAGGTCACATATCTCATGTGTCTTGAAAAGGTTTCTAGATATGTCTTTATGAAGGATGGACCTCAGATCAATATTAGTTTTTATTACTATCTAAGGTCTTATTGTGCAGCATCGCTCTCAGTGGGTTTTACTGCATCTCTTCCAGAAACATGAGGTGAATGACAAATGACCTTAAGATACAAAAGCTTTACCTTTGAACAACATCCCAGACTATCCCAAAAGCTCATAATTTGATGTTCTTCTGAGACAAACGGATATGCAGTGAGAGGGAAATTGGTAACACTTTACAATAAGGTTGGTTTCATTTTTAAACAGACGCACTCTTGAAAAGGGTATTTTGTATTTGGTCACAATCAGCAACAAAACTGAAAAGCATCTCTTGTGTTATAAAAATACAAAATAAAACATTAAAAATTGGTTTTCTTTGCGCGTGAGAGTTCGTTAACATGAGGTGACAATTGGCGGATGCACAAAGTTCAGTACGCTTTTTCAAGAGATCACAGAAAGATGAGTGAGAAGGAGAAAAGGGCCATTTACATCTGTGCCGACTCACCTTTTCACGAGGAGACAGCAAGTAAAGCGGCACCTGAGACTTCCCATTTCCAGGATATCCATATTTCATCACTGGACTGTAGAAGTGAGACTTATACGACACAAATCGGCACAAAGCCAAATAATTTTGACTCTTTATAGCGGAAACAACTTAAAATACTCTGTCATTTATGGCAGCTGTTTTCAATCTGTGGGGCCCATAATTTATGGCATAAATGATGGTCATACAAATAAGAGTAAGACATCGTTGGAAAAAAAAGTATTTTTATTCGTGTACACTCTAGACTCAAAACAAAACAAAACATTGTGCTCTTGTAAAATAAAGAAAACAACCAGGATGCCGCTTTCTGCCACCCCGTTTCCTTTCCGTTAGTGGGTCACGTCACAAAAATTTATTGACATTCAGTGTATAGGCAACTAGCTCTTGGTTGCCATTTGAAGTCTTGGTGCGTAGATCGTCTCTTCATCTTTTGCTCATTTTCCTGTTGTGGTGGTTAGCAAACAGCATTGTACAGTACTGCGTGTGCCCCCTTCTGGATTGGAGTGTGGATCGCCTGTGACTGACGGTTTTCGTTGTCTGACTGTATGCACTGAGCCGTGACATAATAAATGACCCATTGCACCCCCATTTGTTATATATTATGGTAGTATTCCAAAGTATATATTATGTTTACGGATTTGAATTACTTGTTAATATAAGTATAAGTTCTATAATAAGTTTATAGTTTTTTTTATTTCATTAATGTCTGTTTTGATTAATAATCTGTTTTGAGTGTGCAAAATAAATCATGAATAATACATTTTAATAAATCCTTTGCAATGATTCCTCAGCTAAATTATATATAAAATGAGTTATTTTTTACGTACATTTCTGAAATGCACTTTCTGTAAAGCTGCTTTGAAACAATATGTATTGTGAAAAGCGCTATACAAATAAATTTGAATTGAATTATTTCACTGAGCATAGGAGATGTTAATGGGAAAAAGTGACTGTAATTTGTCATGTCCTTTGATCATAGCTTTATGTGAGAACTACAGTAATTACTTAAGAAGGTCATTGCTTTTCATTTGGTCTGCCACATGCCATTTCTCCCTCAAGGTAACAGATTATAGAAAGATGACTGATGGCCCCACCACAATATTACATAATGACGAATAAGCAATCTTGTCACTAATCGCTCATCTTTACATGTCACAGCAATGGTGTTGAAATATCAAAAAAGCTTCTGAGCGCATAACTCTAAATATTACATGTCACATAAAGTCAGGAGAGAGTGTTTGGAATAGTTGGCCTTCAGAATGGACTAACATAAGCAGAGGAATCTTCGAGTAGACGTCGGAAGATTGTGCTTTTGAGAAAAGAAATTAATCATTGTGTGAGTCCTGGAGCACCAGCAGGGGAAATAAAAGAAGAAGAAAAAAAGCCAGTGCTCCAGGGTGCTGATGAGAAAAGGAAAGTGCCTCCACTGTCCCCTTTAAACAGCTCCTGGAAGCTATTTCCCAGATTTGATTTGCCTCACTTTCAGGGAAGTTTTGGCCCCACATTCACAAAGACATCACTTTACATCCTGTCAGTGCTGCGATTCATGGCAGCTCTCACTTACCCCGCTGCTGTTGTTATGAATCTTATTACCTCCATCCCACTAGAAAGCGACGCATGGAGCTTAAGAACAATGATTTAATGATGCTACGCTTGCATGCATTTGACCTGATTAAAGCTGAAGTGTGTCATTTCTGTGCCACTCACATCAAATGGAACTGTGAAAATAATGACTGTGTTCAAACAGGTCCTGGATATTCCTGCCATCTGTCATAGAGTGCAACAGTTGGGTTCTGGGAGTAAAAACTTGTTAATCAATGGTATGTGCTTTTGTTGAAGCCATACGTGATTGTGTCTTGAAGCACGTGTGAAATCAATCCAATGGCATGGCGGGACGTCATAGCGTGGCATGTGACGTCATGACCAGGAAGCTACAAAGCACACCTTGACCAAACAATGTCAGCTTCTGATTGGCCGAAGCAAGTCGATCACAGGCATGTAGGAAGTATGTCAGGGAGACGCAGTATTTTCAGGGAACCAGGGTTACAGTCGTAACAGAGACGTTCCCTTTCAAGAGAACTCCACGCTGCTTCAAATCTTGACGCTATGAGAACAATATACCCACTACACCATACTGAGTAGGGCCTTTCCTAGTGTGAATCACGGTGAGCACAAATCTAGGACATAATCACCTGAGACCCCGATGTGGAGTTCAAGTCCAGATTATAAAACCTCACAAATGTGTGGAGAAGACCATCCCGCCACATCACATACTTCCTGCAGGGAAACTCCTGACAATAAGGCTTTTGAAACTGCCATATTCCTAATTGACTGTGCAGCCATGGGTGAAGGTTGTCCGCACGCCTCATAGGCAAGAGAGAAAGCCTCAACTATCCACTTGCTTATCCTCTGTTTAGTTGATGGGGAGCCCCCGTCTGGGTAACTCAAAGCAGACTGAAAAATTAATCTGATTCGTGCCACAGGGCAGCTCTGTGGACATAAACATCTGGTTCTCTGAGTGGACCCAGCAAGATTAGCTTCTCCAGGTCTGCCGTCTAAAAGGGAGGGCAAACGGCCTACAATATTATTGGTTGTGCCACATTCGTGGGAACATTCAGCACGTAACCTGGTCTAGGTTGAAGAAAAGCCCTCACTATACCAGGAGCAAACATGAAGGGGAAACCAACTGAGCCTGAAGATCTTCTACTCTCTTAAGAGACTTAATAGCCAGCTGGAAAGAGTCACAGAAACTTTCCTGCTGTAGGATTGAAAATAATCCAAGATATTTGAAATGAACAAAGACATTTGCTTTTCTGTTTTCCACCCCCTCTTTCCCCAATGACCATTTGGATTTGAGGGGCTGATAGTGATCAAGGCCTGTAGGCCAAGATGTGTGTACTTCGGGGGTCTATGAATTGTCACACCATTAGTACCGTGGGGGAAGTTGTATTTATCTGATTGGTTAGCTTGAATGTCTCACATTTGGGTTTTAGTCACGTGGTCAGGGAAAGGATAAAAGAAGATTGCAACTGTTGCTCTGACTCTTTTATGCTCTGGCTCTCTTCTTATTCTCTGGGTCCCTTTCTTGGGGCTCTCTCTCTTTACCTCCTATTTTCTCTTACTCTCTACGCACTCTCTGTCTATCTCTCTCCCTCCCTCCCTCCCTCTCTCTCTCTCTCTCTCTCTCTCTTTTTATCTCTCTCTCTCTCTCTCAGGTAACATTTTACATATATGCTGGGTACAATTAATGATATAAGTTATTATCATCTCATACATCTATTTTTTAACTATTTTAAGTGTAACATAACCATATTTTGTCATTAAACCTTTTCAATCACAAATAATGTGCTAAGTAGTTTTGATTTGGTATTGACTTTGAAGTGCTACCTAATGCAATACAATATTGTCACTCTATATAGCAACGCTCTCCCTCATATTAAGCTATTGTAACTGTGTTTATTTCCGTTGTCGGTATAAGTAGCAGTGGGTAGTAATAGACAAGAAATTTACAGTTTTCTACCATCATGCTAATAACATTTCTTTAGTCATTCGGCCGTCTTGCAGCCTGAACCCCTGCAGGAAATCCACCCTTACACTGCAAAAGACCAGGCCTTCCAACACGCTGGCCAAATCCCAAGCTGAAACCCTTGAATGGCTTGCAGGCCTCAGCCTCAAAGCACTACGTAAGAAACAAGACACCAACAGCTTTCTCCCCTATGATTCACCACCCAAAGGTGTGTGGTATGCAGCTATGGCTGCCACATTGACCTTCAAGGTGGAGGGGGACAGCCCTGCAGAAAATCTATCCTGGAAGAACACTTGTGTTGAACCAACCAGCAGATAACTGGGTCCAACTAGCGATTACCGCACCATGAAGTGAAAACTCTCCACTTCAAGACATACAGTTTCCTCATGGAGGGAGCTCTAGAATTAAGGACTGTTTCAACAACCTCAGTTGGGAGACCACACAGGTTCAGGACTTGATCCCCCTCAGGGCAGGGATGGAAGATCGTGCACCTGGCCTGTGACAGAAGGATGAGATAACCATACATGGCCTGGCCAGAATGGGGCTACGAAGTGTAGACTGATGCCATCCTGGCAAACTCTCTCTAGAACCGGGAGAAGAGCAGCTTGTCCTAAGCCTCCAAAAGGATCTGGTGTGCCAGTCTGTAAATTTATGTAAGAGACCACCAAAATGTTGTCGGATTCTGGCAGGAAGTATTTCAGAGCAAGAAAAACAGTCATCATCTCCAGGCAGTTTATGTGCCATGAAAGATGATGGCCCCTCCACAGACCTCGAGTCGAGTGTCCATATATGATTGCTCCTCAGCCCTTGTGGGAAATGTCTGTTTTAAACTTTTTGCAATGACAAGGCACCCCCAAAACAGGACCCTGGGACAAGAACCAAGGCTTCTTCCACATTACCAGGGTACAAAGACACTTGTGCATAACCCTGATCATGCGAAATGGGATGCCCCTCGGGGAAAAAACACTTTGGTCTTGAGCCACCACAGTAATGGTCTCATGTACAGAAGGCCAAAAGGGATCACATTGGACGCAGCAAATGATATACCACTTGGGGAGGTATGAGCCAGACAGCTGCATCCTGCTACACAAGCACACTTCTCTAAGACCCTCCTCAGAGGGGGCAAGTCTCCCAGTGCCGCAACGTCTCCAGACAGACACTGAAACATCGATTTGCTGGAAACCACTGCTGTGTGTATCCCAACCTGTGATGTAGCGTGGGCAGGGAGGAACACACAATTTAAGTTGTTGTTTGCTCGCCATAATATATATCTTAGAGAACTACAGGACAAACATACAATAAATAGGAGAAGCCATTTACACCAGTGTATGTGAGTGGATTGGAGTGGGAGCGGAGCGGAGCGAGGAGTGGGGCGGTGTGATTTTGAATGGAGTATGGAGTGGATTTTTTAAAAGTCGGAGCGTTGTGATTTTCACTCGCTCCTTGAGCACTCCACTACCGCTCCATCAAGAGTACAATTCATGCCAACTGACCATTATAGAACTGCATTTTTAGTAAGGATTCACATGTTAAACAGATTTAGCTAGCATGATACAGATGGATCACTCAAATCAGAAAAAAAATTCAAGGTTATGATGACGCCGATGGACATGAGTGGCTGCTGGAGGTTATAGTTCTCAAGCTTACTGAATATGATCGTGCAACACGATCTCATGAAAGTGCGTATCTATAGCACGAATGTTATTTCTCGTGCCATTTATACACCAAAAATAGTTGGGAAGGATTAGGGGTGTGGAGTGCGTGCGTATTACACGCCATAAAGTGCGTATCATATGCATGCAAAACTTTTGCCGGATAAATGGGATGAGAAATAAAATTTGTGCGATAGATACGCTCTTTCATGAGATCGGGCTGGATCTGGTGAAAGCACATTTTAAACAGGTAACACTTATTCACACCTGCAATCGCTCTCTCACTAATGCATTGCATTCAAACAAATGTAATCTTACAGTGCTGTCTGTATTCGATTTCGAATGAGCAGAAATCTGTAAAAAAATTTGCGACCCGTAGATAAAATAACTGATGAAAACGTAGTTATTTTCTTCTTTCCAAACAAAATGTGCACTGGAAAACCCCTTGTGCAAAATTCCAACGCGGATTCTTGTTGAGACTAATGTATTTCGCACACAGAATTTTGACGTTTAAAGGTAAGTGACCAAATTTATATGTGACCACACCATGTGTTGTAGATAACGTAGATAACGTAGTACAGCTGTAGATCTGTTAATAGGAAACACCAAGTTGTGAGTTGTGAGCTTAGCCCAACTTTTCTGACTTAAAGGCCAAGAAAGAGGAACAGAATAATAGAAGCATATATCACTGTCAGCACTTCACAGCCTCGTGATTGATGACTCCAAGCACTGGAGATCCTAACTTACAGCTCACTAATATCCTGATTATGCCCACTACCCCATGTGACTAAACTCTGCTTCCCTTTAGATTATTCAAATATCAACAAGCCTGTTCTCAACCTCCAAATAACCGATGAGTTATCCTTAAGATGGCGTTAATAAAAGACCGGATGAGATTTTACCCAAGCGGAGCGGGCTTTCATGCAATCCATATGCTGTCACCACAAGCAGGAAATAAGAGCTGTCAAATTCCTTCATGTACGTGTCAAAACTCTATCATTGCATATGGGTGCAATGCATTAATCCAGCAAGGTTTAGCTCTCTCCAGCCTTGGTGTGTGAGACAAATGATTCAAGCAGAGCCTAACATCATCTGATGTCTTTGCAGGTCACTGAAAGGCAATGCCAATGAAATTTACTTGTGACAGTGTTTACACTCACACTTAATGTGAATAAGATAAGGGCTTCCTGTGACTTAGCAATGTCTTCTGGTGGGCAATTAATATTGTGGAATATTTCCTTGTGTTGTTCCTTGTTTTCCTTTTTGTCCTGTTTCACTTTAAAAGTGAAGAGAAGCACAAGAGAAGCATAACAGATCTTACCAGTAATAAGAAACACAAACTATGGAAACACAAGTAACATGACATATGAAGCTTAGACACGCAACAGGGAACAATAGGATGTGATGGGGTTATTTTGCAATAATGACTGACTGGTTCTACTTTATCCTGCGTATGTCCTCAGTACTTGACTACTAACCAAATAAATTAATAGATTACATGGATATGAAATATTGATTTGAGTTTAAATGATTTTATTATTTTACATATATATAGCTTCTTCAATGAAAAACAGTCCACGATAGCAAGAAAACACACTACTAGGCTTAAGAGAGATATAACCAGTTTAGATGGAAAGGATCTCAATCTGACTAGCTGAAGACGTTATTGTAGCTTTACCCATTAATTGACATGGTACATCCTTGAAAATATATTCCAACACAGCACTACAACCATAATGAAATTACCCTTCACAATAGATGCTTTACAATGAACTCTATTAAAGAGCTGCATATGCAATTTATCTGTTCAATAAAATACCTTACTCATCTGTTTTGTAATAAAAACGGCATCTTGTAAGCGTTGCTTTTACAACACTTCAAATCCCACAGTTCTCGCCATCTCCGAAAAGCCAAGCCAATCTTGATTGTATCAATTTGATACAATGAATGTTATTACCAGCTCTGTCACGTTCTCTTTTTGCAAGCAGAAGCTCCTCTGTTTGGCGTGTTTTTTATTTAATTTTAAACAGGTGATTCGAGATTTAGCGTACTACATGTCAACCTTTCGCGCTTGTTGTGACACCTAACCTATGCCACTCCCACATACGTCAAAGTAGCCCGAGCAAATTCTTACTGGGTTTTCATTCATCCAGCTCTTTGTATCTGTCAGTGACCATTTTATTATTTTTCCAAAAAAAGTTTTTGTATACAAATGCAGTTTAGAGGTCAGTTTACAAAAATATTTGACTACACACCACATCAAATTAAAAAATAACCAGCATACATTTATAGCAGTATGAAAAGTTTCTGGTGCCATTTCAATTCTAACGACATTAAATGTTATTAGAATTCAGTATAACGACATTCATCTCTTTATGTGTGGGAGGACTTACAATTATGATTAATGACTGCACACTGATATTACTGTGTAAATTATAGAGCCAGGAAGATACTGAGTGGGAGAGAGAGAGAGAGAGAGAGAGAGAGAGAGAGAGAGAGAGAGAGAGAGAGAGAGAGAGAGAGAGAGAGAGAGAGAGAGAGAGAGAGAGAGAGAGACCGTGCATTAAAATGGCACCTTACTCACAAGACACAAAACCTGACCTCAAAATGAAAGAGAAGTCAGCCCAGTGCTATAGACAGCTTGTTAAAATGCAGTCTGTGCTCCTCCATTGTTGTGTGTGTTATTGGTAAGCAGCCAAACAGTCTCAAACGCTTGGTAATATTTATGAAACATGTTAAACCCAGATACTAGGATTCATTCTAGTTTCAATCAAAAGCAGTGTGTGAAATTAAAAAGCCTCCTCTGAGTAACCTCTGAGTAATCTTCTATTTTGTGTAATAAAGAAAAAAATGATAAGGCAAATGAAGGGTTATTGAAGCATTTCCAGTTAAACCGAGCAAGTCCTGGAGGTAAAACTCATAGTTCATTTAACTCTACCCCACAGATAATGCATTTGCCTAATATAAGCTAATGGCATATTAATGATAATAGAAATGGAGAAGATTATAGATAAGACCCACACAAAATTCAGTATATAGAAAATCTGAAGCATTCAGCGCTGGAGCTGAACTCAAAGTCTTATTGTCCAGGGTTAGACAGATGTTTTTTGTTTATTTACTAAAATGCTCAGTATTCAATTCACACTCTCCATTCCATTAGATGGTATAAACACTCATTAAATTCACTGAGCTGTAACTACAGTCAGCTCACTTTTAAATTAATTCTCCTCTGCATAAACATGTTTACCCTTGACTTATCAGTTGCTCTTGAAATGAATGAGAATGGGCTATCTGATGTATGGGAATGGAAGGACGGAAGGATGGAAGGATGGAAGGATTTTAATTTAGGCATGGCCAATAGAGGAAAGTGTCCCTAGTGGACTTCCAATGAATGCTATCAAAGAAATTGTGTTGCAAAACAGGCATGCCTGTGTTTCTCTGTGTGTGTAGATTGGCGGACGGCGGTCGATATTTATCTGTAATTGGGAGTGTGTGCAAAGAGAAGGAGTCTGTCTGGATAAATGGGAACAGGCTATTTTGTTTTCATTTTCTTATTAAACAAACTCAAGTCACATATAGACTTGGACTCAAACAAAAGTATTTGAAGCGACTGGCTCTCTATTGACAGCCATTCATAATATGCATGCATTCTGACAAAATAAAATTTGCAAGCAACATTTAAATGACAAATATCTCATTATATTATAATAAATGTTTTATATTTTACAGTAATGGCCCAGATGATTGGCTAATAAACAATTGTTTCCAGAACTGAGTGGCATGAGCAAAAAAAAAAAACAGCCAAATTTTAAATTGCCTCTAGGAGACCCATATGGCCAGTGTTTTTTTTTTTTTTTTTTGGCCAAAATATATTTCAAATATGGCCTAAATATAAGTCCTTCAAATGGCAAAATATATTACAAAATATACATCAAAATAATTAAATAAAAATGTGGGGGGAAATGAATATATATATATATATATAGATATATATATATATATATATAGAGAGAGAGAGAGAGAGAGAGAGAGAGAGAGAGAGAGCATAATATTAATTAGCAATAGATTATATTAATTAGCAATAGATTATATTTTGTATCATATGCATTTTAAAATATATTTAAAAATAAAAAATCTGAACTTTTTTATGGGGTCATGCAGCTGCTGAGAAAGTGCCACTGAGAAGAGTTATGTTAAAGGATAGATTTCTTCTACTGGGAAGAAGAAGAAAAGGGGGAGTTTGCTTTAAAACCACATGTATTCATCCAAGGAAGATAAAACGTTCCTCAATATACCTCGAATGAAAGTCGCTTTGGATAACTTCATGAATGTAAATGCAAAATCTGGCTCTAGCATTATTTCATATTCATTATTATTTCAACATTCATGTTCAGATCAAGCGTTTAGGGGTTGGAGAACTTTGTTCTGCTTGATCATTAGTGGCTCAAAGCCAGAACCTCACAGATGGTTCATGGTCATCTCCACTCACACCTTATGGTTTTCATGGATGGAGAGTGCATGGAGACGTACTTTGGAAGTAAAGATGCATAATGTAATGTTTCTTCCAACCCAAATCTGATTTAAAGCAGATCTTCCAAATTATTTTCTAAAATCCTACTGTAGTCACAGCGTACTCCAGTGTGAATTACAGAAAAGTGCAGTGTATATAAAATATAATAGATCTATTTTAGTCCTTCACACACACACACACATATATATATATATATATACATATATATATATATACATCTTCCAGTTCATTTTCCTGTGTTGCTCTACATACATAATTCAAAAGAAACTGTAGTGAAACTTCAGCAGTTTTTGGAAGGAGTGGAGCGGTCAGATTGACAGCGTCATGAGAAGATATCATGCGCGGCGTAGTGATCAGTGATGTGGTGAGAGTTCACCAGGGCAAACAGCAGGGGATGGAGAGAGACTGTGCTGTGCATTGGCCTGTCACATGAATGAAAAATACTCTGCTTTAAAGAATGGATGGAGTTGTACTGGGACCTCGACTCATCCTTTTCAAACAGCTTATACGTTGTGTGGGAGTGAGATGGTGGGAGAAAAACAAAACAGATATAAATAATTTCACCTTGTGGTACTGCAGACAAGAAAAATGAAGAAGGGAGCACTACATTGGCATATATGTCTTATCAGACAGCATCTTATTGCATATGTTCCACCTGTAAATGACTGCATTTATAAATGGTTGCATTGTGTTGTTTATCTTGTGGATACTTGAACTGATAGAAGATACTCATATTGGCTCTGTACCAAAACCTTGTGAGCTGCCTTGCTGTCTACTGGCTACAGCAGCTGGGTGTTCACACTAAAAAGTGAGGAAAAGTCATTAAATATCAATGACATTTAATGCTTTCTGGCAACATGAGCAGCAGCCTTTGAACAGATTGCACTTTTATGCAAATGAGATGCTGGGTCACATGATTGACCACCTGATACAGCAGTTGAGTAGTAGCCTAATGTTGTAGCTAATTACCATTATTACTAGTCTAGAAGACAACCTGGATGATCTAATTGGAGCTGTTTCCATCCCCATACGGAATTATGCTTTTCTATGGCAAAACTATTAAATCTGTGTTCTTTGAATAATCAACAGACAAAATAAACATACAACAAATAGTCATTATAGAAATGCATTATTAATGTATAGTTTATTTAGCGATACATTAGATATTTATTCAACTCTGTGCTAGCTACCTTAAACGGTATTGTGTGACTCCTGTTTATTATCAGAATAATCTTGCATTATTAAGACATAAACAATTGTTAAGTAAATGAATTATTAAACAGATATATTATGAGGCGATCACTTACAACAATTTACAGCTGAAGCCGCTGCTATTTTGAGTGCGTTACAGCAGTCAGAATGACGGTAATTTCAACATAATATGAAAGCACCTTAATATCTACTACAAACTGCAGAGATGTAGCAGTGGCATGCAGTGGTGTTCTGAAATGAGGAGGAAAAGTCCTCACAGTTTATAAGCTGTTCTTTATAATAGTCAAATTATTTTCGTATCATCAGTCATCAAGCTTGGTAAACACGAGTCACACACAAATATACCTTTAATTTCACCAAACTGATTGCTCACTATACCCAACACCACCACCCCCTCCCCCACAGTCATCATGTTTTCAGGCCATTCCAAGTTTGATTTTGATGTGACATAAAGCAGAAATATCTAAGTGGCTGAGTTGTTTACTTTTTAATAGTCTTCCCATTAACGCCATAATGTTGTTCATTCAGACTTCTCTCACTTGACTTTCCCCATTTATTCTCAATTACCCCCCACTAAACCCACTGCAGACTTTAGGGTGTCTATTAAAACTCAGTGGGCTGAGGGGAGGCAAGAGAGACGTGGACTTTCGCTGTAACTTTACTGGTGTCGCTTTAGCAGTGTTACTTTAGAAAAATGATTCATACACTTTTTAATGTCAAATTTTGTAATGTTTGTGTTGTTTTATTTTTCTAATATGGATTATTTTCTAATCCGATTTTCAGAGGAGGCACTACATTTCTTGCCTCCTCGGAGGAGATGCCCTTGAGATAAAGGAGTTTGACATTAAGTTAACAGTGTAATACACTGAAGGCTAATTCACACTACATCGAAATAAACTTACCAACGCCAACAGACATGTTTGTTGGGCTTTGTCGAATCAGTATGTCACCCCTGTCTGCATCTGTTTCCATTTGTCTGTGTTTGTTTTTACCGACTGAACAGATTGAATCTGTGAATGGAATGTCTGAAAAGTGACTTGTCGGCATGTGATTGGTGGCGATTGTCGCCATTGGTCAGCATTGGTTGGTGCTGTTTGAATTAACCTTGATAAGCATAATAATACAAAGCACAACAAAAGTTAAAATTTATTTTATTATATCCACCATCTTGATTTTTTTATTATTTTTTTTTTACTGAACTTGTTGCAATTCTGGGTTTGGCTTCTGCAGAGTAAATTTAGCTGCCTTAGAATTAAAAAAAAAAATTAACATACAAGGAACCTTTCCATTCCACAAAATGTTCTTTAGAGGAAAAATGTTTTTAGATTATTAAAATGTTATTCACACTAATAAAAAAAATAAAAAAATTATAAACTTTTTAAGAACTGTTAAAAGCTGCTCTTCCACTGTCGGGCCTCTTTGCTTACAGTTCCATTCCATGCCGATCTGGCCCAACTGGTACAGATATGGTTTCACTTTTCCACTGTGGGTTTTAATTATATTATTAATTTGTGTTTACATCACTCAGAAGTGCCCTTAGCCATGCAACTACAGAGAAATTGATAGCTAGGCATTAGACAAGTGACCTGTTGTGATGTCACCACATGTATACTACCAGCACAGTTCAGCAAACGTGCTGAGAATTCCAGGCCGAGAAAGGTTTGTAATCAAGTGTAAATATATCTGGAACCATTCCTTACCGTTCTTGGAACCGTTCGCCCGACGGCGGAAAAGCGGCTAAAATTTCTTTGGGGGACCCAAAATGATTCTTCTTTGGCATCGCTGTCAGATAAAAAAATAAAAAAAAACTTTTAGAACCTTTTTTTTTAAAGGGATACTCCACTTTTTTGGAAATAGGCTCATTTTACAACCCCCCCAGAGTTAAACTGTTGAGTTTTACCGTTTTTGAATCCATTCAGCCGATCTCCGGTTCTGGAGGTACCACTTCTAGCATAGCTTAGCATACATCATTGAAGTGGACAAGACCATTAGCATTTCTCCCAAAAAAATGACCAAAGTGTTTTGATATTTTTCCTATTTAAAACTTGACTCTTCTCTAGTTACATCGTGCACTAAGACCGACGGAAAATGTAAATTTGCGATTTTCTAGGCTGATATGGCTAGGAACTATACTCTCATTCCTGCGTAATAATCAAGAAACTTTACTGCCGTAACATGAGTGCAGCAGGCGTAATGATATGACAATTTTTTGTCCCCCAAAGAAATTTTTCAAAATTTTCAAAAAAAGTGGAGTATCCCTTTAAGATTGTAGGTTGTATTGTTAAGAGTGTAGTGATTATATCTAAAGATGGAAATGTAGGCCTAAAATAAAATATTTGCATGTTCAAGTCTAAAGACTGTGGTATAAAGAAATGGTGTCCTTTCTGATATGAAATATTATGAATCTCTTTCATAACACCTTTAAGTTATAGGCCTCTGTAATTGGCATTTAACTTTTTCTCTTTCAATTTCCACTCCGCTGCTTCTTGGACACGTTCCATATGCACCAAAGGTAGTGTGCATTCAGCGTGAAACAGTGCGAGAGATTCACACTTGAGTGAAGTGTTATCAGTGAATACAGTGAGACAGAGCAGGGTCTCATTAGTCTCTCGGACAGCGAGACTCTATCTACTGTATGTGTGCTGTTTAACTGGTTAATCATATTATGGTTATTTCAGTATTGAAAAGTTCACATGTTTTTGTCTTTATTTCGTTTTATGTGTTTGTTTAGTTTTACTTAGGTCTAGGGGTGCATGTGTGGTTTTATAACTTATCATTTTTGACAGAATGCTAATTACTAACTCATTTTTCTCTCCATTTTTATCTTTACAATATATTTCACTACTTCTGCATTCGTAATAAGCTAATAATTATTTTATGATATTGATACTTTTGATTCAGCAAAGGCACATGACAGTAAAGACATTATGTACATAACATAATGTAACAAACGTTTTCTATTCATTAAAAAAAAAAAAAATCACAAAAATATTAAGCAGCACAGCTGTTTCCAACACTGATAATGATAAGAATTATTTAAATCAGCATATTAGAATGATTTCTCAAGGATCATGTGACTGAAAAAAAACATTGATAACTCTTACAGACTCATCTGGACTTCATCACAACTACATAATTTATATGTGTGTATAGTCAATCCATCTAGAAAAAGAAAAAAAATCATCCATATGGACTGTTTTGACAAAAAACTCTTCCTCTGTCTATATGCTTCAATGGCTCTCATGCCCTCTTTCCCAGCTACACGATTCACTGTGTTCAACACGCTGTACATCAAGCTGCACGACTCAAATCACTGGTGATCACAATGTCAAAACATTACAGGCATGCACAGATATAACACAGCACACAGCTTATGTTCCGGTGGTTGGTTTAGGGCTGTTTTTCAGCCATATGCCGCCTGCAGCAATACTATGGTGTGTCAAAGAGACTGCAATCTGCTCTCTACGCAGGAGCTGAGGCGCTGATACAGACTGCAAATGCACCTGTATCACATCACTCTCTCCAAATGGGCAGAGGCAGGTCAGGATTCATGGATTTAAAAGCACCATGTGGAGCGAGCAAAGCCATTGGATGCCTTCAGAAAACTGCACGTCTGCTGTTGAGATGGAACCCCGGGGTGGCTGTGCCACAGAGAGGATTGTGTACAAGGGCACTGAAGGTCAAGTTGGGGTATTCCATCTTCCCTTCCTCATGAATGAGTGTACAGTCATTCAGTACATCTGCATGGCTGAAAGTGTGTAGCACATCAAACTCATTAAATAGCCTATTTAAAATGATACACGATACACAACAAATGATGTACAAATGTGGTGTTTAACGTCACAACCCGACAATCTGAAGCTGTGAAAGGCTGCAAACGGAAAATATAAGTCCAATTAACACTTTCAAGAGTTTGAAAAATTGACCGCTTCCTCTAACATAATGAAATATTTGCGATATGTTGCTTGCAAAAACAATGTTACGCTATAATACACCCGTGTTGTGTTTGTATAATTTATATACAGTCTTATTAATTCTTATAAATCTTATAAATGTAGTCTTTATTGATTTTTTTAATTAGCTTTTATTTTTATACAGGTGAAACTCGAAAAATGTATTTCAGTAATTCAAATTAAAAAAGTGAAACTAATATATTTAGTATATATAACTATATACATATGGATGATTATACTTTTCAGAGGGCCAACATTTCTGCATTTAAGATCCTTTTTTTTTTATTGATTTCATGTAATATTCTAATTTTTTGAGATTTTGAATTTGGGGTTTTCTTAAGCTGTAAGCCATAATCATCAAAATGATAGCTTTTGCAGGACATTCTAATTTTTCGAGTTTCACCTGTATTTTCCATTTTGATGTTTTGTAACATGCCTTTCAGTATATTTTTATTTTTTAATTTTAATATTTGTTTTCAATTTTAGTCATTTTTTTTTAATTAAATTTAGTAGTTTTATTAATTTTAGTATTTAATTTATAACATTTTAAGTTTTACAGACTGAATTTATTTTTACAGTAAAAATTCATATTTTATAAGCTGATATAATGGTAATATCCTAACCTGCTTAAGTAAAATCTGACGGGCCTTTGTATCACACTGACAACCACAAAAAACAGGTGGTAAAACTTTAGAACCAAAACTCACATATGACATGCAAACATACACAATCATGGTAAAACACACGATAAAATAATGCAACAAATAAATATTAATTTAACAATATAAAATGTAACAAAACCCATATAATACTGATACAAAAGTTATTATGCAGGGTCACACCGGGATTTATTTACGGCTTTTAACTGTAAATTATCAAATTAAAGATTACTTGTAAATTTAAGAATATTTTACTGTAAAATTACATAGATAAGTTTTTTTTAAACTAGTAGTCAGCCTCAGCCATAATTAACTTATTCTATGAATCAAAATTATTTTTCATATGTGATCATAACATGGCGTGTCCCATGAAGCGAGCATGTCAAAGAAAGCAGCTTTTGTTATTCGACTAACATGACTGGATTCTTTATCTCATATGAGTGTACATTCCTTTGAAAATGTATCAAAAGTTTTTATTTCTTTACATGCAAAAACATGTTAATGAGTAAAAAAAAAAAAGACGCATACCAATGGCAACAGGCTGTTTATCAGGTTTTATCGGATCAGTTTGTTACCCCTGTGCTTGTTTTTACCGACTGAACATGCTCAATCAGCATTTGACGGGTCGTAAAATGTGTGAGAAATGATGTACTGCAATCTGCTGATTATCGGCATTGGAAGGCTGCGACGTGAATTAGCCTTAAGAGACTAAGACTGGTGATCTCCAGCCTGGTGATTAAGATCAGTGCAGACAGGGCCAAATCACAGTCAGACCTCATTTATTTAACACTTGTTTCTTAAAAGATTACCAAATGATATCATGTTATGTTATCAAAATGACGTTGAGAGTCTTTCATCCCACTTTTGGGTTCTATTTTAGGCTCTTTTTTTCAGTCAGCAGCTTTTTTCCAACAAAACAATGTAATTTCCGAAATACAAAGAGCTGCAATCCATCAAAACCCAGAGAGAACCAAGTATGTTCTGAGCTCTCACCGGTTTTCTTTCCTATAGAGCTGCCTCCTTATTCTCACTATGAAATATAAGCTTGATCTGTGCATTGGCCACTTACATTCAAATCTAGAATGGTGAAATTGATGTTTGACAATTCATTAAGAACAAAAAAACATCTTAAGCACAAAAGTAAGAATGTCGCTACACTTGGCAAGTGTCTCTGCAAACATTTATACATTTGGCTTGTAATAGGACACTGGGCCAAGTTAACTAAACATTAAAAACGTTATATTTGATATTAGTACACTTTTACCATTATTTTATACTCATTTGAAGGGTTTTCCTGAAGACACATATTAAATAATTCCTTACATGTGCTATCTGACTCCAGAGCACATGAACAGAAAATGGAGGCCACTTTTCAGATTTTGATTCCGCCCAGAGATGGTGAGATAGAGAGAGGGAAAGAAAGGAATATCGGGACCGCAGCCAAGTGTGACAGTGGTGTTCACATTTCTCCAGAAGCCTCTGCGGGCTGAAACTCTGAGCTGAATGCTGAACACCTCTGTGCCGCACTGCCGCTCCACCCCGCCAAGATAATAAAAAGCAACCTCCAAGCTGAGGACAACGCAATGGCCTCCGCCGTGGAGAATTAACGGCAGCCCTTAAACTCAGTGGAAGATTATGGTGGATCCACAGTCACGAGTTCTTCGGTGCTTCATGACGGTAATTGCACTATTTACCAGTGCCTATGAAAAATGATTTGTAAACTGACCTTTTCGTAAATCCCATCCTTCACTTTGAGCATGGGCTCAGTCTAATAACAGCCATGTAAAGAAGGGTTAATGAACCGTGATGATAAATACACTGAACTATAAATGACCAAAAGCCATTTTTGGTCACACTTTAGATTAGTGTCCAATTCCCACTATTAACTATGACTTTGACTCAGTAAACCTCTAATTACTTCTTATTAATAGTTAGTAAGGTAGTTGTTAAGTTTAGGGATGTAGAATATGGTCATGCAGAATAAAGCATTAAATATGTGCCTTATACGTACTAATAAACAGCCAATATCATATAATATGCATGCTAATAAGCAACTAGTTAAATGGTTAGTTTACCCAAAAATTAAAATTTTGTCATCATTTACTCGCCCTCATGTCGTTCCAAACCCATAAGACTTTTGTTAATCTTCGGAACACAAATACAGATCTTTTTGATGAAATCTGAGAGATTTCTGTCCCTTCATTGACAGTTACACAACTACCACTTTGACTTTTCAAATAGTTAATAAAGGAATCGTAAAACAAATCCATATGAAATTGAGCTGTTTAGTCCAAATTTTCTGAAGAGACACAATCGCTTTATATGATGAACTGATTGAATTTAGGCTTTTATTCACATATAACCTAAACATTGATCAGCGATCAATATGAACGAAAGTCTTACGGGTTTGGAACTATTGTCAGGATGAGTAATTAATGACAGAATTTTAATTTTTGGTTGAACTATCCCTCTAACAGTGAGAATTGGACCCTAAACTAAAGTGTTACTCTTTATTATGAATTAGACTAGGTTCAGTCACATGACCCAGAGTCGGCGCCAGAGCAGATCTACTGGAGGGGCATTGAGTCATCCGCGGGGGGGCACTGCCGTTTGAGAATTTTTTTTTCTGCTAACACAGCAGAAATGCTTTAAAAAACGAAACACGTTTTTTATTTATTATTATTATTTGTTAATTGCGAATTTGTGGCTACTTTACAAATAAATAATTTTACACACACAAAACAAAATTAATTTATAGAAGTTTGATTTAAAAACGATTGTATTGCTTCCGCGTGAACATACTGTGTCCATGGCAATGCTCTGTTTTTAATGGCAACGGTGTGCTATACTTAGCAGCGGTCTGTTATCAAGAAATTATACATTAGAATTCAACCAAGCCATTATTTCATTTAAGTAAAAATGTGTACATTTAATATTGAAAAAAATAACTAAAAGGGATATTTTTTGGGACACGCCATTCAAAGTGCTGTGGTGATCTGTGGTGCTGATAGTGTTCTCTTGTGGCTCGCGCTGCCACAAGAAACATCTTCAAACGGACGCGCGCTTGATCGGTTGCGGAGAAATCTCTATTCGTACCGGTGAAATCACAACGTAAAATGCACTCAAACATGTCCCTGACAACCACTGATAAACATAATCGGTTTTAATGAGAAAAAAAAAAAAAAAATTCGAGTGTAGGTTAGAACCCAGAATCTCTTGCACGCCAGTCTAAAATTCCACCACTAGACCATTCAAGCACTTAAAAATATAAGTCGGATTGAATATATCCAACATTATTTCTTCACGTGAAAATTCTTGGCACTAACACATATTAGATATCATTAGACATAGCCTACATCTGATTTATGATTTAGCATTGTATTAGAAACTCTGGTAGGAGGGGCATTATGAGCGCTAGGGGGGGCACGGCCCTCGAATGCCCCACCATAGCGCCGACCCTGACATGACCGGATTTATTACATTGATTACAAAAAATATATAAAATATTAAAACATACAGTAACATAAATGCACTTCTTCTATGATAAAGATGTTTTTATTTCTCAAAAACTCATTTTGATATTTATTTGGGTAGGCATAAAGTCAAAAATATCAGAGCCATAAAATTGTCCATAATATATTATAATCAAGAAAAAAGGCATAATTGAAAGGAATGACATGTTTAGAATAATTTTCTTGTAAAACATATTAAGATATGAAAAAAAAAACATGTGATGTAGGTCCGTGTACGTTTTGATCATTTCATTTTCTGTTTGAAATGGAATAACGAGAAATGAAAACCAGCTCGTTTATTGGTTTTTTTTGTTTAGTTTAAAAAACGAAAAATTAGATTTTGGCTCGATTTTTCATTTTTCGTTTGTGGTTTACAAATCGGTTTATGGCTTCGATATTTCATTTGCACACGTGGGCGGCGCTGAAACGCCCCTTTCATCTGATTGGTCAAACCGCTCCGCCTTCAGTACGAGCTTTTCTTTCTGTCAGGCAGAATAAGAGTCAGTACGAGTGCGGCACTGACAAATGCTCTTTAATAAAATAATGTCTGAAACCACCACTCACTGTTAACTATGCACAGTATTTGAAACAGAAATATGTTGCTGGTCACGTAATTCGTGCTGCTGCGACTTGCAAGCGACCCACACGGACCTATATGAAAGATTATTTTAGCATGATGTATTTCCCATTGATTAATACAGTGCAAATAGTTCCGTCTCTTTGGATAAAGGGAAGAGTAAATAAAAATCAATAATAGACTGAACTGTACCATCTGCATCATAATATGTCCGTAACATTTAGGCTACCACTCTCTTATTTTATTTACATCACAAGGCAAAAATTGAACAGAAATAAAGATTATTTTTTTATGAATATAATCATGTGTAGCCTACTCAGTTCACATGAAAAGAAAGCAGCAAGTATTAGTGAACGTATACTAATACTGGCAAAATTAGCAGGGTTTGAGATTAATTAAAATCATGTTGGTTGAAGACGGCATACCTTTAAAATGTTATTAGTTTTATTATAAAAACGAATAAAATTCTATTACATATTGAATTGGTCGATGTTTCTCTGAGATTTCTTTATTATGTTGCCTTGAGAAAGCCATATATTTAAACATTATTATTATTATGAGAAATTGACTCCGCCTAGAACTTTAATGCTTCACCAAACTCAGCTCAGACCTTCAGACTGGTCTGACTCGCTTATATCTTTTCGGACCGGTCAGACTTACCTTCCGAAAAAAAAAATCCCATTGACTTGCGTTATCTGAGCAAAGAAGGCCGTAATACTTAATACTGTCCACTAGAGGGGGCGACAGGATAATAAGTCTTTTCTACTCTCTTTCCCTGTTTGCATCAGTTTAAATGACAAATAAAAGCATGAATTTCAGTCATAAATAGGCCATATCTGTGTATGAGAATAAGCTTTACACTTCAAGCTGTACAACTAATTAAAACTTGAACCCTACTTCAAAGTTTGCCACTCTCTAGTTTCTTTTAAGATATTGTTATTCACACTGGTTTTTGCATTTATTGTTTGTCCATCTGGAACTATTATTTGTCATGAGCTCTATATTTTAAGATGTACTAAAAAAAAATTTGATTCAACAACACAAACTCTGTTTTTACTCTGCAAATTTGTTTTCCTTTCAAGGCTATAGCCTACAAGTTATCCTGCTTTTTGCCATGGCTTGCTATACTGCACAGAATAAAGAATATTTTCTCCACACAAGATGTTTAAAAACCTTGCATGTAGTTTTTGTGAAGACGAGCGAATATCTTACAAAGGTTCCAGTTCTGTTTAGGCTATTGTAGTTCATAATGCTTATGTTTTAAATTTATATAGGCCAAACACATTTAGACTTCTATCTATCTATCTATCTATCTATCTATCTATCTATCTATCTATCTATCTATCTATCTATCTGTAGTCTGTCTGTCTGTCTGTCTGTCTGTCTGTCTGTCTGTCTATCTATCTGTAGTCTGTCTGTCTGTCTGTCTGTCTGTCTGTCTGTCTGTCTGTCTGTCTATCTATCTATCTATCTGTCTGTCTATCTATCTATCTATCTGTCTATCTATCTATCTATCTATCTATCTGTAGTCTGTCTATCTGTCTGTCTGTCTGTCTGTCTGTCTGTCTGTCTGTCTGTCTGTCTGTCTGTCTGTCTTTCTGTCTTTCTGTCTGTCTGTCTGTCTGTCTGTCTGTCTGTCTGTCTGTCTATCTGTCTGTCTGTCTGTCTATCTGTCTGTCTATCTATCTATCTCTCTATCTATCTAGCTGTAGGCTATCTGTCTGTCTGTCTATCTATCTATCTGTCTGTCTATCTATCTGTCTATCTGTCTGTCTGTCTGTCTATCTATCTATCTCTATCTATCTAGCTGTAGGCTATCTGTCTGTCTGTCTGTCTGTCTATCTATCTATCTATCTATGTCTGTCTATCTATCTGTCTGTCTATCTATCTGTCTATTTGTCTCTAAAAACTTGAATGCAAACATTTATGCACAAATATATCTTAAATAACAGTTTAAAAAATGTGGTCTGCTATATTTCACAAAGGAAGCCCATTTGTGCGGTAGTTGGCGTTCTATGAGAAGAACATTCTGAATATTAGCCTACTGTAAAATTAGTTGGTTTAAAAATGCGGATTGATAATTGCACAGTCATTCCAGACGCCTCTCAGTGCTATTCATATTGGAATTGTGTAATCACAGATTATGAACAGATGTTTTACACAACAAAGATATATTCCCATTGGGTTGTTGGGTTTTCATGTTTTATGGGAATTTTAGACAATGATTTTTATACTGTAGCTACAAACTGTGTTATCCCCTAACTCTAATGTAACAGTTATGGGTAGGTAATCTACGGACATCTAATGTTACGGACATATTATCATGGTAGGCTACAGCCTATTATTGATGTTTATTTCCACTTCCCTTTATCCAAAGAGACGGAACTATTCGCACTGTATTTATCAATGAGAAATAGGCCTACATCTAGCTAAAATAGCTAATCTGTGTAGGCCTACAGTGGCTCACATTAATGGGGTTGCTTGCAAGTCGCAGCAGCACGAATTATACGTGACCAGCAACATATTTCTGTTTCAAATACTGTGCATAGTTAACAGTGAGTGGTGGTTTCAGACATTATTTTATTAAAGAGCATTTGTCAGTGCCGCACTCGTACTGACTCTTATTCTGCCTGACAGAAAGAAAAGCTCGTACTGAAGGCGGAGCGGTTTGACCAATCAGGTGAAAGGGGCGTGTCAGCGCGCTCACGTCTGCCAAATAAAAATATCGAAGCCATAAACCGATTTGTAAACCACAAACGAAAAATGAAAAATCGAGCCAAAATCTCATTTTTTGTTTTTTAAACTAAAGTAAAAAACGAATAAACGAGATGGTTTTCATTTCTCGTTATTCCATTCCAAACAGGAAATGAAATGATCAAAAAGTACACGGACCGATGTAGCTCCACCAAAAAGTGATGATGTCATGCTTAACGGTTGTTATTTTGGAGACTTCTCTTAAATATTTTTGTCTGCATTTTTCTAATTATGTACTAAAATATTTTCTCTTCATCTTTCTAGAATTTCTGTCTTTATATATATACACCTCTGTGCAGCATTAAAACACATGGTATTTTTTATTTTGATGCAGCTTCTGCAGAGTAAAATCATTCTACTGTAGATAGGCTCATTTAACCATAACATAATTGGCTCATAGGGGTGCGAGGGGGCCCTTGCTTATTGGCTGCGGGGGTGTCCTGTGTGCCTGTGCACATAAATACTGTGTACATAATGCATGTATTATACTGCATGGCACATACGTTTGGATATTAGTTCACAGGGAGAAGTGTTATCTAATATAGAGAGGAAAAGATTTGATTTTCCCCAAGCCTCAGGACTATAGCTTCAGTCGAGTCTCACATGGTTTTCCCAGATTAGCAATGACTGAATAATTATCTTAACAATGGCATTGAGACACTGTACTGATGCATAACTGAATACTATTTTCACAGGATTCACCTCACAAAACACACAGAAATCTTGTCTTTGCTCAGCTTAAACTCTGAATAAAATTAATCCTTTTTCTCTGCTATTGTAAGTATTCAATGCAAATAATGATGTACGATCCAATGACGTTCGGTCCGGCTGTGATGTGCGCCGTGCTTTATGATGTGTACCATTTTGAATATTTTATTAGATTCTTAGGCCATAACAGAATAGCTGGAGGCCAACTGCAACCCTGACACAGACCATTAAAATGCAAATCAAGCCCAGTAATATAAAACTGAGATCTATATTGCCATAGGCCTTTAGAGGTGAACATTCAACAAATCACCTTTAGGCTCATTTAGCTTTTGTTATTCAGTAATGTTATCCTATCTATTGCTTCACGCAGAAAAAACCTGTAAGCCAGAGCTATTACCCATGCGTTCAGCATTTTTCTACTTACGGCCAAGGCTGGACTGAGGCGTTTCACATCATCAGTGTATGTGCTTAGTTCAGCCAACAAACAAAGTGCTAAGCTAATAAGATGTAGCCTGCTTTGCTAAAGCCCTGATTCTGTTCTTTTTGGATGGCTGTCAGTTTATATAAAGACTGCCAGCCTGAAGCAGGTGGAAGAGATTGTAGTGTGTAGCAAATAGAGTATCTTAATGGGTGACGATTTAACAAAGGACCAAGTGACATGCAGTATTCATAGTGGAAAATTAGGCTAATGGGTTCTTGGTTCTCCTCCCAGTACGATACATTACTTGATTCTACAAACACCCGGACATGTAGTGTGAGGTTCAGTTTTAACACAGACTGTGGATGTTAAAATGATTGGTCATACAAAAATAAAAATTCTGACATCGTTTACTCACTCCCATGTTGTTCCTAACTCATTCATATCTTTCTTCTGTGGAACAGAAATGTGAACTTTTTAAAGAATATGGATTTTGAATAGGTAAATGAGGACTGGGGCTGGCAAAAATGACAGAAATCACCATAAAAATAAAATTTTCCCGACTTTATGAAACCACAGAAGAGCTTTGTCTGACAAATTTAACTGAAAATCTTCATCCTGGGTCTCCTTGGCACATCCATAGCCTAGCGAGTCGACATGATGGAGAGATGTCAATAAATGATGTGGAAAAGAACCTCAAACAGGTATTTACAGCACAAAACCTAAGCAAGGCTGACATTTGGACTAGCCTACTATTCATCTTCCTGATCAGTGCGTCAGAATACATGTAGGCCAGGTAAACGAAACAAACAACACCATAAATCTCTTTAATAATAGCAATAAAAATACGTGTTTTTTCCTGCGGGACGGGAGAAGACAAAATCAATGCTTCTCTATTATTGTGCGGGAATAAATTCTCAAAGTTTTGCGGGTGCGGGCGGGAGTGGACATACTTATTGCGGGAGCGGGCGGGAGTGTAACACATATGTTGCGGGAGCGGGCGGTAATGGTCAGAAATTCGGCGGGCGCGGGATGAAGGGAAACAGTCCCGCGCAGGGCTCTACTTCAGAAGACTTAGAATATGGTGAACGGGTCATATGATATTTTTATGATAATTATCTTCTATTAAAGCTCCAAACCTTATTCACTGTATTGAAAATTGCATGGAAAAGAGCAACCAGTACATTGTTCCAAATGTCTCCTTTTATTTTAAAGGGAAGAAAGAAAGACGTGCAGGTTTGGTAAGACATAAGTAAAGATAACTTTTGGCTGATTTATTCATTTAAGATTTGCTTGTGTATGATACTGCACTTCATACTTCTCTCAGCTACAGAGCTTGTACAGATCTTAAAATCATGACAAAGTTTTCAATTAAGAATAATATTGAGTGACATGCTTTGGCCAGTTCAGACAGCTGGTCAGGCCGAGAATGGGTTTGTGAGGGAATATATGGCCTGTCTGCGATTCATAAATTAGTGAGGAATTAACTGGACATCATGAGCAGGTTTGGTCGAGCTTCCAGACCTCTGTCTGTGGTTTATGAGGCCTTGGGTCATTACGGATAGTAGAATGGCTGACTCCTTCAGCGCAAATAAATAGAGGGCAGGACTGTGGAACTGGTGTTTGAAGCAAGATGTGCTGCGTACATTATTGTGTTTTTTATGAGCTTATGTTAATCTGTATAATTTTGTGGGGTGGATTCACACCACTTTTGCAAATTGCAATAAGCATGCATTTTAGTGGGGATATATTTATAGCACTGTGAGAAAAGAGGTGATGCTGCCATGTATATTATCAGAAAATTAAATTGTTTTTTTTTTTACCTTTGCTGCATGCAAACCTATTGTAGGACACATCTAAACCAAAGTCAGGAAACTTTAAAACAGCATAATAGGGGTATTTTAAAGACATCCACAAAAGACAAAAATTATGCTTTGCAAATGTTTTAAGTGACAGTTCCCCAAAGCCTGTTTGTGCCAAATCCAGCTCAATTTGAGGGTCTTCATAATACATTTATGTCAAGAGTCAGTCACAGCATGATTAGAGCTCTCTTGTGATGCTTTGGGGTAAAAATGGAACTGTCTCTGATATCTCTGCATATGATAAGCTAATAGACAGAAGAAAGTCATAAAATAATAAGAATTTTCCCAATGTCTCCTAAATTAAATTTTAATGATCTTTCATGACATAATTATATTTGACTGCCTGAAACCCAACAAGTATAGTTCTTCACTTTTACTTCACTTTTACCTTCACTTTTCAAAGACACTTTTCCTGTGTATTAAATTAAGGAATTAAGAAACAATGCAACTCATAATGCAAACCTAATGTCAACTTAGTTAAATAAAAAATAAAAAAACAAGGAAGCAACAAGCTGATGTTTTAAACACCTTTTTTAAACACCTCACTCATGTTTTAAAAATGTCCCTGGTTACGACCGTAACCCTTGTTCCCTGAGAAGGGAACGAGATGCTGCATCGAAGACGACACTATGTGGAACACATCTGCGTGATAACGTCTGAAGCATTTGTGAAACTATACCAATCCTGATTGGTGCTACGTCGCTTTTGAGGGATCCCTTTAATCCCTTTTAAGGGAACTCACTCTCTGTCGAAGATGACACTATGGAGAAGAAATTCCACTGCGCCACACTGAATAATGCCTGCCCTGGTATGAAGCTGTTGTAGCGTCTGGACGAAATCACGATGACTTCATTCATTCATTCATTCTAAGCTTCAGAAAGCTTTTAACCTATTGGACTCATTCATGTAAATCACAGGCATAGCGTGGATGAGTCTGGATCAAATTGCCCCATTGTCACTTTAGTGGCATGGCAGAGGTTAAACAGAAACACCTCCAAACTCCTCTGTGAGCTTCAAAAAGATCTTAATCAACTCAACTCCCCTCCCACGGTAGGAACGAAGGCCAAGTGGCATGGATGGACATCTGAGAGAAGCACCAATATACATACACAAACATTCTTTCCATTTAACTCATAATACAAGTCATTCCAAAATGTATATGATATATTCCTGTGAGTATGTTTCCCACCTCATATTAGTCTAGTTATGACTTTCTAGTTGTGTTAGTTGAACTCTAAGTGCTTATATTCAAGTTTAAGATTGTATCTCTACTTTTATATCTTCCAGCCATATTTTTCTTGATACCAAATTAAACCTTTCGGGTTGCCTTAGAGTCTTAAAGTCTTAAAGTCTTTCTTTACTTTTCGTTATTCTGTTTATATGATACTTTGTTGAAGTATAGTCGTGTGTATTTGTAGTTTCACTGATTAAAACCCATTATATGCTTGATTGTCTCTGTCTGCTGCTCACCTAACAAAGTCTCTTAAATGTGTGATCTTAAGCTACAAGCTTTTATATTGTTGAGCACTTTATAGTAATCTAAAAGAACATAAAAGTTATTCTTCATGATCAGAAGAATAAACTTTCTTGAGAGTTGATAAGAACAATAAGCCTCCTTGAGAGTTGATAAGAAGATCATACTGTTGGTTCGGTGGACGAACAGATTATTATGTGAAATTAATTCTGTTAAAGGTTATTCTGAAAATTTGATATAGCCTATCTATATATTCATAATTGATTATAATTCGTTGTAATTATTTATCCATATACATACAGACAGATAGAGAGACACACACACACACACACACACACACACACACACACACACAGACAGACAGACAGACAGACACACACAGACACACACAGACAGACAGACAGACAGACAGACGCAAATACATGGGCTAGGTATTCCCTTTTTGGGCGATTTAAAACGTGTAGGCAATAATAGATCATAACCAGTATGATTAATTATTAATTATATATTCCCTTTTTGAGCTAATTCGCTAAACTGTCCAGGCAAAACTCAGGATGAGAGCACTTGTGATCCGGGTGCGGATGGAAGATCCAGACTCTAAAATTTTATGAACGTGTGTGGGGAGGCCCAGCCGCATCACAGACTTCCTGAAGGGAAACCCTCCGATTGCAGGGCTTTAGAAGATGCCATACTTCTGGTAGAATGAGCCCTGATTACCAGAGGCGAAGACAGACTGCAAGCTTTGCTTCGATAATCCATTTGCTAATTGACTGCTTTGAGGCAGGGGAACCCTTCCTAGGCGACCCGAAACACACTTACAACTGGTCTGACTTCTTCCAACAAGAGGACCTATGCACATAGGCCTCGAGAGCCCTAATAAAAAGGGAATAAAAAGTATAGCAAGACTCAGCTGAGAGACCAACCTCCAAGAGCTGGTCCCCCTCCAGACTCATAGCTTCCACAGCTTTGGAAATCACCTTTTCCACAGGTGATAGATTGTACCCCAACCTGTGAGAAAAGGTCCCTCCTGAACGGAATCTCCCAAGGCTGACCTTCTATGATCACTATAAGACCTGAAAACCAGACTCGGGCCGGCCAAAACGGGGCTACCAGCAGTAGACTGATCCTGTCCTACCTGACCCTCTCTAGAACTCACAGGAGCAGAGCATTCGGGGGAAATGCATACAGGTGCCGCCTCGGCCACGCCTGTACCATAGCATCCAGCCTCATCATGCATCCCCTGAGGAAGAATCATAGCGGACAGTGAGTTGTCTCTCGACACGCAAACAGATTCACTTCCGCATGGCCAAACTTCCTCCAGATTAACTCCATCACTCAAGGTGGAGTCTCCATTCCCAGGACCTCAGCTCCTGCCTCAACAGTACATCTGTCCCCACATGCTGCTCCCCAGGGATATTCCTTTCCCTGAGCAACAGCAATTTGCCCTGGGACCACAGGAGGACCTGATACGCAAGTCTGAGGGCGTGATCTCAGGCCCCCCTGATGATATAAGAGATCAACATATTGTATGTTCGTATCAGAACATGGTCTGGGAGGTAATACCTCAGTGCTAGAAATACAGCCAGCATCTCCAGGCACTTTGTGCCATGAGAGATGATGCTTTCTCCAAAGACCCCTTGTGAAGAGAACCCCCTGGTCCTGAGGCACCACTGCAGGGGTCTCATGTACAGCAGGCCAAAAGTTATTACATTGGACGCTGCTGCCATATGTCCCAATAGTCTCTGGAACTGTTTTACAGTGATGGTCTGGCCTTGCTTGATCCTGCAGCCAGGATAGACTGGATACGAGCGGAAGACAGTTGTGCCCGCATTGTAGTCAAGTGCCATACCACCAACAGGAATGTAGTTCTCTGCAGGGGACACAGTATGCTTTTCTTGGCATTTAGCACCAGCCCCAAACACCTTATATGGCCAAGGACGACATGTCGATGCCAAACTGCCATCTCCTGCGAATGGATTAGAATTAACCAGTCGCCTATCTAATTGAAAACACGAATGCTCTGGAGTCTCAAGGGAGCCAGTGCTGCATCCATGCATTTTGTTAAGATGCGAGGGAATAGTGCTAGGCCTAATGGAAGAACCGGACATTGGAACGCTTTGCCCCCAAAAACTTCTTGTCTTGTTGAAGGATGGAAATATGGAAGTAAGCGTCCTTAAGATCTATCATGACAAACCAGTCCTCGGACTTCATCTGACTCACGATTAGTAGGATTTTTAACATCTTGAATCTGGTGAATTCTCGAAATCCCCCGCTTTGATGCTGAGAACATCAACCTCCTCGGAGGAAGACGATCACAACATCGGGCTCTCGCTCGGGGTGGAAGAAGCCAGGCTTCCATATCCCGAATGGAAGCGTTGGAGCCTGCAAGCGAAAAGCAAGAAAGGCCCAAAGCAGCTCCAGCTCCTCTGACAGCTCCATCTGCAACCCCCACGATCTGAGACGCGGTACCTGAACCACAAGGAGCCCCCTCGAGAGTTGCCCATGCATGATCCGCTCCCAGGCAATACACACAAAGCTTGTGTGTGTCACCACCAATGATGTATCTTGGGCAGGGAGGCAAACTTTGCTGGAATTGCCTTTCATTCGCCATTATCTTTAATATATATAAAGAACCAGGACAGACAACAATAAGACAGAAAGTTCACACCCAGAGCAATTGCTGAAGAACAGCTCCGCTGTTGTCTTCCGGCGTCCCTTTGTAAGCTCCTGTGTATGCCGTCACAAGCTACGTCACAACATAGTAATCAGGATTGGTTTAATTTCACACGTGCTTCAGACGCTATCACCCAGAGGCATCCCTATAGTGTCGTTTTTTGATGCAGCGCGAGTTCCCTCGAAAGGGAACTGTGAATAATTTCTGACTTAACCATGTCTGATGAACTGAATTGTCTGCAGACTTTCTAAAATATTCCAAAATTTCATTACAAATTTACTGACAGAGTAACAGAAAAACAAGCACGTTGTTTGATCTACAGTATCGGGGCAATCATGTCTACATGGCATTGATGTTAAATTCATGACATTATGGCTAGCATCAGATGCTGCACAAATGATGTAGAACAAACTGTGAGATATATTGAAATGAGCAGGGGACATACGCTGTCCTTATAAAAGACATACATTATGCATGCATGCACACATCCATTATAGATAAAAATTAAGCCTGCTTAAAGGGATTCAAAATGTAGTGTCAAAACTGATTGAATCAAAAAAATTTAGTAAAATCCACCACCCATGGGCAAAATCAGGCAAAATTTACTGTGGCAGGGAGTGTGGATTAGATGTGACTG
Source organism: Gila orcuttii (assembly GCA_026230005.1). NCBI lineage: Eukaryota > Metazoa > Chordata > Actinopteri > Cypriniformes > Leuciscidae > Gila > Gila orcuttii. Next base: position 26,246,590 of record JAPDVR010000016.1, on the reverse strand, counting down.
TAAATAATAAGGCATTGTTCTGCCCCTGTGGTTATGGCAACTAAAAAGGCTGACGGTGATGAGGTGGGCTCTAGGGTGAGCTGCAGGATGTTCCCTAGTGAGTCAATGCCAAAACAATCACAATGTCATGCATTAACTCTGACACATAGTTGCACGCCATTGGCGGCAATGGCCTTGTAATGCATTTCATAAACAAGTCAAAAACTCTATAGAGTTGATCCAGGATTCTGTGGTTGTGCCATTTACCATATTATAAAAGTGACATTGTTTTTGTGTGTGTGTGTGTGTGTAAAAAACAATGATCACTGAGTGTCTGTATATCAACTGAATAACAGGCCTGTGTGTTAAACCATCACATGAAAAATAAATTCAAACTGACTGAGAGCAGTGCACCTGTCAGCACTGTGTTCAAAACCAAAGACGCTGCCTCACTGTCTTGTTATTCAATGATCTAGACAGTGTTTGGTTATTTAGATACCTCTGATAGATCTAACAGTGTTGTTACTGTTAACTATAAAATAACTATTACAAATATTTTTGGTAATATATAGTATATAGCATAACATTATAAAATAAGATAAATATTATGAAAAAAAATTCAATTTAATTTTAAAATTATAAATTAAGTACTAAAGCTACTAAAAATAAATAAATACTAAAATAAAATAAAAATAGGCACATACAATTAAAAAGAAAACTAAGGCTACATCTACATTAATCCAACATTCATTTAGTTTCAAAACACTAGTACTCGTCCACAATGAAATGTCAGAAAATGCTAAAACTGTGAAAAAAAATCATACTATGCATGCGTGAAACAAATATTCTGTCATTTTTGCAGGGATGTAATCTGCCCTACAAAGGCAAAAGACCTTAACTCGCTAGAGTGTGGAACTGAGAAAAATGACTTTAAAGATTTTTAGTTGTCCCGCCAAATTAATTATAGGTAGGACACTGAAAATCGGGCAATTAGATGTTTAAGTAATGAAAATTATCTACATAAAAAAATCTTGAGCTCAAACTTGACTTTTGACCACTATTTTAAAGTTACTGTACTCTGCCTTTGTATTGTCAGCAAAAAGTGAGAAGTCATGCCAAGGCAAAAGGCAGTAACTTCCACATTATCAATATTTGGTTGCTGATCACCATTAACAAAATCATTATAGCAACACCTGTATAAAATCTAGTGATCATGGCATTTATTTTGTATGATTTACAATTATAGCCATCTACTTATTGCTATCCTGTGCTTTGGTTGCATTCTGGTGGCCCTAATTAATACATTTACATTTATTCATTTAGCTGACGCTTTTATCCAAAGCGACTTACAATTGCTATATATGTCAGAGGTCGCACACCTCTGGAGCAACTAGGGGTTAAGTGTCTTGCTCAGGGACACATTGGTGTCTCACAGTGGATTCGAACCCGGGTCTCTCACACCAAAGGCATGTGTTTTATCTATTGCGCCATCACCACCCTAATAGCCCCTTAGACATGACAAAATACCTCCATAGGGGTAATGAGTATTTTCAAGTGGTACCGAGTGGCATAAGACTTGCTAAACATGCGCTCAAAAAGATCACGATAAAACAGATCCTCGCGCACATTCGACCTGGAGACTGGTTTATAGCGGTGGATCTGAAAGACGTATATACTTTCACAGGCGCTTACCGAGATTCGTGTTCGAAGGTGTCACGCTCCTCGTCTGTTCACGAAAAGTAGCCTATGCAGTGCTTTCCTCCTTGAGACTCAGTAGGGAGCGCGTTCTGGACTACCTAGACGACTAATGCATTTATAGCACAACCTTCTGTGTTCCGCTTCTTTTCAGTATGCGGTGGTTTCAGCTGTCTGGCATATTATTGTGCTTGTGCACTTCGCTCGTCCCGCGGATTTATTCCGGACGCTGTGATTGTATGTATAACCTGCTTGTAAAAGCTAGTCTGATGTTGTATGCACCAACACTTCTTGCTTCCTTATGTTGTATGCACCAACATACCCTTGTTGCTTAATTATTATCACTCCCTGTGATATATTAGTCCCGCGTCGGCTCGACCGTGTTAAGGGCGGTGCTGAAGGCGCCTGCGAAGTTTTGGCACTCTGCCAGCTAGATGCATGATTGTTTCAACCAGGTCCGGTATCCGAACTGGGTGAGGCGGGGCTTTAGTTCTTTGTTGTATTCACCTGCTATGACATGTGTAACATTTTTCTGTCATCTCTGCATATATCCTTTGCGATCGTTATCGCACGTTTGTCGATGCGGGTTCATACTAAATGTTCTGACCGCATTAGTGCAGGACAAAGCTCTGAGGACATCAGAAGACAAGGACTGATGGCAGCTGTACAAGTTGCTACACAGGCTACATCATAATGTAAATTTTAATGGAGAGTAAAACAAAGGCAGACCACGGTATAATCTGGTAGGTAGCATTATTTAATAGAACGCCGGCACCGTAACTTCATATTGACGCGCTGCTAAACAAAGGCAGAGTACCGTAACTCAAGCGTGAGCGTTCCAAAACAAAGCCAAAGAGCCGTAACTGGTGTTACGGTGTTCTGCCTTGGTTTCTCATGGGCTTTTGGAAGTTACGGTTAAGACAACCCATTATTTTCTCGAAAAAACAACGGATTTGACTCAAGATACTTATCCACATGATAAAGGAGGTCTTGAATGTGCCAAAAATATAAATAACTCATTTTCGACCAAAAACGAAGTTACGGTCTTTTGCCTTTGCACGGCAGTAATATGAAGACTGTACAAAGTAACATTTATCTTTAGCAACACTGTGAAAGTGAATAGCACATAACAGGCACATACCGGTCTGAACATATCTGTCCAGCAGGGCCGGCGCTAGCCATTTGGGTGCCCTAAGCACAAATGGTGGTGGTGGTGGTGGTTGTGGATCCAAATGCAATATGTATTGACAGGGTAATCCAAAGACGTAATCCAAAGTACAGGCAGGCTCAAACACAGGAAGGCAGTCCATACAAACAAACACAACAAGGCAGGGAACACATGCAAAAGAGTAACCCATGGAAAAGGCAAGAAATCCAAAAAACCAAGAGACATGAAACCAGGGAGAATGCTCGGAATTGCAGTGTGACACTAAACAAGACTTTGCAGATTATGAATGAGAGAACCAGGCTTATATGGGGTGAGCTAAACAAGATAATGAGACACAGGTGAATGTGATAATGGATGAAGAGTCAAAGGGGCAGTGAGTTATGGGAGATGTAGTTTGTGAGGGAATGACAATAGTCTGATGTGGAGTGCCCTCTGGTGGCTCTCAAGGGCACTCCAGCTGGTGACCGTTACTATGTGTTACATGACTAAACGTGCTAAACACGCATTTCTGTTTTTGGTTGCATTGTGAGTATTTGCAGCGCGTTTCTGTATTTGGCTGCATTGTGAGTTATTGCAGCGCATTACTGTATTTGGGTGTGTTATGAATATTTGCAGCATGTGTGATGTCAAACTGATGAAGATGTTTTCTTAATTTGCTGGTGATTTTTTTTTTTCTATTTGCATGTGTTTTCTTCAGTTGCAGCACTTTGAGCTATCTTGGCCAAGAGATGTCTACTATTGATGTACATCAAGGACAAAAGGTACAATGGCATCTCAGTCTGATGGGACATTCCTCAAGTTTTTGTTCAAGAGACATCGCAGAGGTCTCTTTCTTCAGGGCAGGGGTGTAAAACTCAGTTCCGAAGACCACTGTCCTGCATAGTTCAGCTCCAATCCTAATTAAATACACCATAACCAGCTAATCAAGGTCTTCAGGATTACTAGAAACTTCCAGGCAGGTGTTTTGGAGCTGGTATGAGATACTAGCTGAATCCGAAATCACCCCCTAAACCCTCATTCACTATTCCCTACGTTAGTCCACTAATACTGTTCACTTGAAGGAGTGAATGAAAACGAGTCAGCGAATTCGGACAGCGGTTGAGCGTACAACGGCTGTACATTCGTTATTGCGGTGCAAAGTGGGATTGAATGAGTGCACTCAATAAAGTCCACTATGGGTTCGGACACCACTACAAATGGCTGTCCCCACAAATAGCGGCCTATTTGAGGGTATGGGGGGGATTTTGGATTCAGCCTCTCTCTGCAGGACAGTGGCCCTCCAGGAGTTGAATTTGACAAATGTGCTTTAGGGTTATTAGAGACTCAGGAGAGAAGAAACATCCCACACTTCTCAGCAGTTGAGCATATACTTCACACCGCTCAATGTTTAGATTCTCTCAAGTAGTTTCTGGCTTCCACCCATCAAGATTACCACAATAATCTCATCAGAAAGAGTGTTGAATGCACTGTGGAGATTCACAGCAAAGACTTCCACTTTGTAATCGAGTTATTTTACCCTACAGCAAGCCATTGCTATCAAAAAAGGGACTCTAGCCTTTTTCTGCAGTCTTGGAGATGTAATTTTGTGCTTGTATGACCATTGGCCACTGGATAGTGTAAGATTATGACAGCAACCCAGGGGAAAAATGCTGGTTCCTTGCCTTCCAGTATATTCACTTCAGATTAGACAGGCAAGGGAAAAGATGATAGGTTGTCTCAAATGAATCCCACTACTCACTGCTGAGTGTTTTCTACCTGCATTTAACTTCACAATATGTGTTTAAAGCTAACATGTCATAGATAAAAATAAAATAAAAATGCTTTGCATTTGAGATGTATTACGAATTATGCACTCACAAGGCCTTTAATTTACATAATTATCTTTTCTGGTATAACCTGACCATGGGTTCAACAAAAAGATTTCTATCTGCTCCATTACTTACTCGAGCAGGTGCAAGTCCTAAATTCAAAGCACATTCAGGATGGTGAACACTAGCCAGAGTCAAAGCGACAGAGGTCAGCAAATGTCCCAGCTGGTTACACACTTCACATTTAATTACTGGACATTTAAACAATTCCTGCCCAATTACTGTACATCTGTTTTGGCTCAGGAACTTAGAACAAGTGACCACTGGTCTCGCAATGTTAAAGCAGTCAAAAGGATCTGTGCTTTACAGCATACAAAATAAATCTCTGACTGTTTTGTGTTTTATTCTGTCAGCTTGATGTTGTTGCTGTTGCCTTTCAGACATTATAATGTTGGGTAAAACTTAAAATACAAGAACAGCCAAGGTCATTGTCCTTATGTCAACGTTTTCAACTCTCTTGCTTGTCCTAGGGAGAAACCTAAGACACAAATAATACTTTGAACATAACTGAGACCTCCATTAAGTCTGCAATGAAAGTGCTATGAAAAATTGTGATACCTATAATAATCTCCCTCTGGGATTGTCTTTGTGCTGAGTATATTGAGTTAGTCTAAAATAGTCAGAGATGCATGCAAATATTTACTAATTCTGAATATCAATTTTTTTTTCAAATAATTGACATTAAAGTAAACTTCAGTTGTAATGACGTATGCTTCAGATTCTGATCTTAATCAGCATTTTTGAGCACTGATATTATGCAGAGAGTGAAATTTATGCTTTGATCTAGGCTTGCTTATGGCTCCATAATGGGTTATGAGAGCGTTCTGGCCTAATGTACAGGATTTACATTGAATTTAAATGTGTGCCTAGTATGTGCTTGTGTTCAGAGGGAGTGTGGGGAGGGACACATCTCAGCTTTAAATAAACCAAATTGTATTTCTCTCTTTCATTTGTCTATTAGGTGTTGCGGCTTTTTTAAGCCACTGCCTCCCTCTCCTGAACTAATGAGGAGTTTGTTCCTGAGTGAAATGCAACACTTTGGAAGGACTGAATCATCCATACAATTAGCCTTAAGTGAAATTCTGAAATTAGTGTCCGTCATAGTTACTTACTCAAAGGGTGTTCACAGTTTCAGGCTTCAGTCCTTTTTGAGGTTAAATAGAAAATATTGATGGAAAGATAATAATTAAAAAAGATATTGAAGGAAAATAAGAAATAAGAAAACTTTTTATTTGATACTTTTATAAATTATAGCTATTTATAATGATAAAAAGGCCTAAAAGAATAATCTAATATTTATCAAACTTATTTTCAAAGAATATGTCTTTATTCATTATGCATGATTCTGAATTATTTTTTATTTATTTTTGTTTTGTTTTATTTATAGTTTTTTTATTTTTGAAAGCTTAAATTGAACAAAATTTTGCATATAAAATTTAGTAGTGTTTGAGAATGTCCGGGGAAAAAAGAGAAAAAATAATTTGAATAAATCAAGACATTTTGCTTATCAAATTAACTTATCTTGTTGTGTACATTTTGAGATGAGATATTTTTACTGGAAAACAAGACAAAAATATGGTCTGATTATATTTATATATATATATATAAAATAAAAAAGAAATACTCTATAATCTCTATATGTCATTTGGTTGCAATTGAGCAGTGCCGTAATATGATCCACACTGTGTGGCACTTCTATCGATCCTGAAAAATGTCAAGACTGTGAGGATGCAGTGAGAGAAGTAAAGAGAATTAGAAGATCAGCTGAAATTCTGGTAATGGAACATAGCCTACAAGCCTCTTTGCAAAAAGTGGACTTCTTTGAGAACAGAACAACTGGATTCACATCAGCTTTAGACACTTCACTCAAGCCTACTCATTATGCATTATGAAAAGTAGTAAGTTATTAGTATTCATGCCAGTCTCCTTATAGCCATCTGTGTAGAGCCCAGAGCAGATAAGAACATTCCCGGGCACAATAGAGATAAAGAAGAGTCTCCTGTCCCCATCCTCGCTTATCAATAAAATTACATTGTATGTTCTGTGACTGCGAGCAAATTAGATTTTTAAGAAAGTGTCATTTTTCAATTCTGCTGAGATACTATTGTATTACATGACAGTCATCCTCCAAACTATTAATAAACTGGCATTTCAGTTTCTTAAAGAACTCATGACCTTAAAGTCAACATGAAATTAAAATTCATTTTACACTTTCTTACTGCATGTTACGGGTCTTACGAACAATTCACAAGTTCATGTAATTCCGAAAAAAAAAAAAAATTCATTGTGTTTTTCATAATCCAATCAGATCCCAATGGACAAAACAAAGTCCCACCTGACATATTTTCACCACTGAATATTCATAAATCTAATAAAATGTAACATTACAATTTAGTGACATGTATGCTTCCATTTTAGAAAAAAAAACAATGCTAATGAGTTATGAAAAATAAGCTTAATTTGTTACATTACAAAATTATATTAAAAAAATGTCCTTCAAAAAAAATTCTTCATGCCTTGATGTAACTGTACACCCTTGCCTCATTTACTATACGCGGTTCTATGAATATGCAAATAAGCCCCGTCTCCACTTACTCACACCAGCTCAGAGATCCACTCGTTAACAATCACACATTGATGTGATTGGTTACAAGGTTTGTGACGTAAGAAACACCAGCGTTTTTGAGACTGTTTTAGCTTTCTTTACGTTACAAGAGAGCTACCTCGCCCTCGCGTCGCCGTTCGCGCGTCATGCAGAGCCCTCTCGAGCTCTCTGCATGACCCGGACGGGCATCAACATACGCGACGTACTGGATGCGTGGTAAGAGCAAATTTTATACAGTTCTGCTCGACCAACGAGCACGCGGCTAGCTCTCTTTACGTTACAAGAGAGCTACCCCGCCCTCGCGTCCCCGTTCGCGCGTCATGCAGAGCCCTCTCGAGCTCTCTGCATGACCCGGACGGGCTTATGCGCCGCCGTCGAAATGTCTCGCCCTGTCAGTCCCCTTAGATAAGGCTACTGCAGCGGTGTATTTGGCAGCCAACGAGCCGGTAATGCAACCCGCTCGCCTGCACACATCCGCCGTTCTCGCGGCGACCCAGAGAAATCTCAACTGCGTATAATGTCAGGTTAAGAATGTAAGTTACGTGCCCGCTCACGAGCGCTCACGCTTACTATCAGACACATCGCCTCCAAAAGAGTATAATGTCTGGTCCGGCTCACGCCGTCTGTGTTTTAAGTGTAGTGAAAGTGCCCACGCCCAGTGTTCACCCCTACACACAAGCACTTCAAATCTCGTGTCACTCACAGAGCACACTCTCATAAAGCGCAGAAAAGCCGCTCGAGTGCTGAATGTAAGAAAGGTGTCCACTCTGTTACACACAAAAAAAAAAAAAAAGAAGCTGGTTATGAATGTAAGTCTCGTGCCCGCCAGACAGCGTTCACGCTTACTAACACAACCTCTCCCCGGGCGCCGCCCACGCGTTTAAGTGTTATCACAAAACGCAGGACATTAATAAGACGCTCCCCATCCATTACGATCGGGGCGTCAAATACACTTGTAAGTCTTGTGCCCGCGCACACGTGCTCACGCTTACAGGAAGAGCGCTGCTCGCGCGTCAAAAAGCGAAAAGAAAATGTTCCCTATCCCTTATGATTGGGACATCTCACATAAATCAGCCGGTTTTCGGCTTTTAGCGAGCACCCATTGCCCAGAACCGAGAGCGCGCGCGCACGCCGTAGGTGTTTTAAGTGTAGTAAAAGTTCCCACGGCCCAGTGTTCACCCCTACACACAAGCACTCTGAATCTCGTGTCACTCACGGAGCACACTCTCATAAAGCGCAGAAAGCCGCTCGAGTGTGGAATGTAAGAAATGTGTCCACAGGTCTGTGCCCACTATCTGCCCGCTCTGTTACACGATCAAAAAGCAGGTTATGAATGTAAGTCTCGTGCCCGCCAGAGAGCGTTCACGCTTGCTAACACAAACCTCCCCCCGGGCTCCGCCCGCGTGTTTAAGTGTTATCACAAAACGCAGGGCATTAATAAGACGCTCCCCATTCATTATGATCGGGGCGTCAAATACACTTGTAAGTCTCGTGCCCGCACACACGCGCTCACGCTTACAGGAAGCTTGCACATCACGAAGTGATAGAAGGGCGCTCCCCATTCACGGCAATCAGGACGCCTCTTATGTATCAGCATGTCACGGCGGTCAGCGAGCTGCCGCTTACAAGCACCGAGGGCGCGCGCGCCGCGCCCACGCCTCCGATTCAGTTTCTCAACCCCGCAGTATGCGGCGGTCAGAACCAGGAGACCATTCGCCCCCTAGCTACATATATAAAAGCATGGGAAGCCATTCCAGGGGTTTCAAAATGGGTGCTGAGCACAATAAGGCACGGCTATTCGCTACAGTTCACTCGCCGTCCCCCGAGCTTTCAAGCACGGACCGCGACAACTGTGAATGCAGAAGTAGCACATCTACTCCGCGCAGAAATAGCGAAGCTGCTGTGCAAAGGGGCCATAGAACTGGTACCGCCTTCTCTGAGCGAGTCAGGCTTCTACAGCCGTTATTTTCTCGTACCCAAGAAGGACGGAGCCCTCAGACCCATCTTGGATCTGAGACGTTTGAACAAGGTGCTTATGAAAAGACCGTTCAAAATGCTTACAACCAGGAAAATCCTCATGCACGTTCGCCCGAGGGACTGGTTTATTTCTCTCGATCTGAAAGATGCCTATTTCCAGATTCAGATAATACCCCGTCACAGGCCATTCTTGAGATTCGCCTTCGACGGTCAGGTTTATCAATACACCGTCCTGCCGTTCGGCTTGTCCCTGGCACCCCGTACATTCACAAAGTGCATGGACGCGGCTCTCGCCCCCTTGAGGAATCAAGGGCTGCGAATTATGAACTTTCTGGACGACTGGCTGATTTTGGCACAGTCAGAGGCAGAACTGCTATCTCACAGAACTGTGCTCCTCAGTCACATGGAAAGCTTGGGTCTCACGGTCAACTGGATCAAGAGCTCATTAGTGCCCAGTCAGTCGATTTCCTTTCTAGGAATAGAACTGGACTCTGTGGCCATGACGGCTCGTTTATCGACACAACGCGCGTGCCGTGTTCGACACCTAGCCGCGTCTTTCCGGACGGGCAGCATCATCCCTCTGAAGACATTCCAGAGGATGCTGGGCTGTATGGCCTCAGCTGCAGCAGTGCTTCAGCTGGGCCTACTGCGCATGCGCCCGCTCCAACGCTGGCTCAATGCCCGTGTGTCTCACCGAGCTTGGGCTGCCGGCTGCGAACGAATCAGGGTGACACAGACCTGTATTACGGCTCTGCAGCCCTGGTTAACAGCCGACTGGTATCAGCGGGGCGTTATGATGGAAGCGGTCTCGTATCGAAAGGTTATCTCGACAGATGCGTCCAACACAGGTTGGGGTGCGCTCTTCGAGGGCAGACCGGTCTTTGGCCTATGGTCAGACCAGGAAAAGCTCCTTCACATAAACTGTCTGGAAATGATAGCGGTCGAGAACGCGCTGAGGCGCTTCCTCCCGCTCATACAGGACCACCATGTCCTAGTCCGATCGGACAACATGTCAGTGGTTTCCTATGTGAACCGTCAGGGCGGTGTCAGATCCAGGAACCTCTGCGATCTGACGGAGCGCCTCCTCACGTAGTCTCAGCATCACCTGCGGTCGCTGAGAGCTGCACATGTGCCAGGCCACCTGAACGACGGCCCAGACAAGCTGTCCAGGGACAACGTTCCCCCAGGGGAATGGTCCCTGCACCCCCAAACAGTCCAGAAATTATGGCGCCTATTCGGCAAAGCGGAAGTCGACCTATTTGCGTCAAAGGACAACGCTCACTGCCCAGTGTTCATTTCGAAGAACGAGGACGCGCTGGCCCAAGTCTGGCCCAGCCGCCCTCTGTATGCCTTCCCTCCGATCTCTCTGCTACTGCAGGTAATCAAGAGAATCATGGAATCGCGCCACTCGGTGCTCCTCATAGCCCCGCGCTGGGAGAATCAGATTTGGTTCCTGGAACTGACGCGGCTGTCACCAACAGCCCCGTGGCCGATTCTGGTCAGAACTGATCTCCTCTCGCAAGCTCGCGGCTCGATCTGGCATCCCCATCCAGAGCGCTGGTCTCTGCACGCGTGGGTGATCAACGGGTACCCGCTGCCCTGCCAGAAGGAGTGATGAACACAATCACGCAGTCTAGAGCTCCCTCTAATAGAAAGCTTTACGCGTCTAAATGGTCTGTGTTCTCCAAATGGTGTACCGACAAAAACCTGGACCTGCGGACGTGTGGGGTCTCGCGGCTGCTCTGTTTCCTACAGGAGCTGTTGGATAAGGGGAGATCCCCATCCACGCTCGACGTGCGGCTGGTCACTAGGAAAAGATGAGCTTGTCATCCGCTTCCTTAGAGGAGCCAGAAGGATGAACCCTCCGCGCCCCCCGTCGGTTCCTATGTGGGATCTTTCATTGGTCCTCAAGGCCCTGAAAGCTTTCCCCTTTGAACCACTAGACTCCGTGGAGTTAAAGTACCTATCACTCAAAACCGTTTTCCTGTCTGTCAGCGCTGCATGTCTCGAGTTCGGGCCAAATGACTCAAAGGTCATCCTCAAACCTAGACATGGCTATGTTCCTAAAGTGATTGGCACTCCATTCAGAGCGCAGGTCATTTCGCTTTCGGCTCTGCCTTCATCTGATAGCGAGAGCGACGTTAATCTCCTCTGCCCGGTCAGGGCGCTGAGGACTTACACTGCGCGCTCCGCCCTTTTCAGGTGCTCGGAGCAGCTTTTCGTTTCGTTTGGTGGGCGCACCAAGGGTCTCGCCGCCTCGAAACAGAGCTTATCCAGATGGATTGTGGACGCTATAGCAGCTGCTTACGCGTCAGCAGGTCTGCAATGCCCCCTGGGCATCAGGGCTCATTCCACCAGAGGCATGGCCTCATCGTGGGCATGGTCCAGCGGAATTTCTATTCATGACATATGTGTGACGGTGGGCGGGTCCTCCCCGTCCACCTTTGTCAGGTTTTATAACCTAGAAGTTCCCGCTCTGCAGGCAAAACTTCTGTCAGTTTAAGTCAGATGTACGTTCTGTCCAGATAGGTTTGTGCGCAGGCTACTCTCACGCATACTAGCTCTTCTGGTTGAGCACTATTGGGTATGTGCTATATGCTTATGCAGACCGGCGACGCCGCTCTGTATTCCCTATGAGTGCTTATGTACAAGTGCTGGCCCGCACTGCTGGCCGCCTTATTTCCCACTTATCTGGGTTCCCCGGAAAGCCCTGGGACTCATTGTGGATGCTTGGCGCGCACAGCGTTGACAAAGGGTTCCCGTAGCGTAAGCTAACTTACGCAATACGAGAGAACCTCTCGTAAGAGAACGTATCGGTTACCTAACGTAACCTCGGTTCTCTCTAGATAAGGGAACGAGTATTGCGTAACCTGCCGTGCTCGCGCCACGAGCGTTTTTCGCTTCAGTCGTTGAAAACCAGAGAATACAGCCTACGAGCCCTGTTTATATACGTTAAGCCACGCCCATTCTGGCAGGCTAAGACGCTGTGAAGGCGCGAGCGCCCTTCATTGGACGTGACGTCACGTCGGGCTCAGTGGTAGGCTGCTGCAGTTCCCGCAGGGCAGCCTATGAGCACGCTAGACAGCCTGCTCTAGGTCTGCTAGCTGCTGCACTGCGTTGACAATAAATACAAAATTAAGGATAATTTTTGGCTTCAATATCTCGAGAAGATGAATCTTTCCCGTAGCGTAAGCTAACTTACGCAATACTCGTTCCCTCATCTAGAGAGAACCGAGTGTCACACTACTGCAAGGATGAAGACACAGAGGATGGCGTTAACAGGTTTTATTTTAGACACTGTATGCAACTCCTGAATACAGGAATGAGCTTCGAGATCCACACAGGGAACACAGGGAGAAGACTTGAATTTGAGGCCGTCTTGTAGATACTGGAAATAGCTGACCACTGGAATCCTGATAGAGATCCGCGAATTCCACTCTAGAACACAGAGAGGCGGTTTGGAGAATCCCGGGGAACCACCGCACACAGAGGCTGCTTGGAATATACACACACACTGGGAGGTTAGTGTAGAAGGACAATACTTGCGTTGATATATAGAATACTGGAACCAGACCGAAGGGTTTAGGAACCAGAGAGTCACTGGCGTCAAAAGACGAGACCTGACAATGAGCTGTAGACTGACTGGGGTTTATATGCAGAGCTGGCGTGGTGAGTGAAGTGATGAGGGTGCAGGTGAGGTGAATCAGAATTCCGGTGATTGCGATCGGGACCAGGTGTGTTGGGTTGAAGCTTGCTGGGGTGTGTCGTTGGGTGAATCCGTGACAGTACCCCCCCCTCCACGGCCAGCTCCTGAGGGCCGTAGACCCCGACGACGAGGGCGACCTCGTGGACGGGGGCCTGGACGATCCGGGTGGTCACGGTGGAAGTCCTGGAGGAGCATGGGGTCCAAGATGTCGTCCCGATGGACCCAACAGTGTTCCTCAGGTCCAAACCCCTCCCAGTCCACGAGGTATTGCAGCTGCGACCCCCCCCCCCCCCCCCCCCCCGTCGTCGAGAATCCAGGATGGTGCGGACCTGGTATACGGCTTCGTCTGTGGGGTCCACTGGAGGAGGGGGTACTTCGCCAGCTTCAGCTTCTGTGGAAGGGGAAGAGAGAGGTGCAGTGTAAGGTTTTAACAAGGAAACATGGAAGGTGGGTGCAATCCGGTAGTGATGGGGTAGTGCATGTCGATACGTGACTTCATTGACCTGCCTCAGCACCGCGAATGGACCTATGAACCTGGGACTCAGTTTACGGGAGGGCAGTCGGAGGCGGATATCCCTGGTGGAGAGCCACACCAGCTGACCAGGAGTGTAGTGGGGTGTGGGTCTTCGACGTACATCGGCCTGTTGTTGGAACCTCCGTACTGCCCCTTGTAGGTGGACGTGGGCTGAGTCCCAGACCCTCTCACTCTCGGTGAACCAGTGCTGGACCGCTGGAACGTCCGATGGTTCGCCTGTCCATGGGAATAGAGGTGGTTGGTATCCCAGAACGCATTGGAACGGCGTCAAGCCTGTAGATGTTTGGCGTAGAGAATTCTGGGCATACTCTGCCCATGGGAGGTACTGGTCCCAGCGGTCCTGTGCGTCATGGCAGTAGGTTCTCAGGTATCTCCCGATCTCCTGGATCTTACGCTCCGCTTGGCCGTTGGATTGAGGGTGGTACCCCGACGTCAGGCTGACCGATACTCCTAGAAGCTTAAAGAACGATTTCCAGACTCTTGATATGAACTGTGGTCCCCGATCCGATACTATGTCCTCTGGGATACCGAAGTGGCGGAAAATCTCGGTGAATAACATCTCTGCTGTCTTGAAGGCTGTGGGGAGTCCGGAGAGGGATATCAATTTACAGGACTTGGAAAATCTGTCCACGACCACTAGAATGCAGGTCTTGGAGTTGGACGATGGTAGATCGGTAACAAAATCCACGGCGAGATGGGACCAGGGTCTGTTCGGAATTGGTAGAGGCATGAGCTTCCCTTCTGGGAGACGTCGAGGTACCTTGGCCATAGCACAAGCGGTGCACCCCTGCACGTATCGGGAGATATCCTGGGCCATGCCGGGCCACCAGTAGCGCTGTTGGAGAAGTGAGAGGGTTTGTTGGCTGCCTGGGTGTCCAGAGCCCGGAGAGGTGTGTACAGAGTCCATGAGGTGAAGGCGGAAGTTGGTAGGTACGAAAGCCTTCCCCTCAGGACCCCCCGGCGGAGCAGGTTCGGTAAGGGTGGCGTCGGCAATGAGTTCGTCGATGTTCCACTGGATGGGACTGACAAACATGGCCGGAGGGAGTATGGTTTCGTTGATTTCTGTGGAGGTTTCGGATTGATAGAGGCGTGATAGAGCGTCTGCTTTGAGATTCTTGGAACCCGGGCGGTAGGTAACTGTGAAATTAAAGCGTGTGAAAAAGAGAGCCCACCGAGCCTGGCGAGGATTTAATCTTCTGGCCTCCCGGAGATACTCAAGGTTGCGGTGGTCTGTAATTACTTGAAATGGGTGGTTGGCTCCCTCCAACCAGTGTCTCCACTCCTCTAAAGCTAATTTAATAGCCAAGAGTTCTCGATTACCGACATCATAATTCTGCTCCGCCGGGGACATCTTGCATGAAAAGAAGGCGCATGGATGGAGTCGTGGAGGGGTCCCCTGCCGCTGTGAAAGAACAGCTCCAACTCCGTTGGTGGACGCATCCACTTCCACTATGAACGGGAGATCAGGATTGGGATGACACAGCGTAGGAGCAGAACAGAAGGCTTTCTTCAAACCCTCAAAGGCCTCGGAAGCTTCAGCAGACCAGGTTAACCGTGTGGTACCCTTCTTCACCATGGAAGTTACTGGAGCGCAGATCTTACTATAATCGCGGATGAACCGGCGATAGAAATTGGCAAAGCCAAGAAAACGTTGCAGTTCCTTCAGGGTCTGGGGTCTAGGCCAGTTGATCACCGCTTCTACCTTATTTAGATCCATAGAAATGCCGTCTGGCTGAATCACGTACCCCAGGAAGTGCATGGATTCTTGATGGAACTCGCATTTTTCTAACTTCAGGTACAGTTGGTACTCACGGAGGCGTTTAAGGACTTGCTTCACCTGTAGTACATGTTCATCGAGGTTGGAGGAGTAGATTAGGATGTCATCAATGTAGATGACCACAAACCGATGGAGCATGTCTCGGAATATCTCGTTCATGAAGCCCTGGAAGACTGCTGGACTATTCGACAGCCCGAACGGCATAACCCGATATTCATAGTGCCCAGCAGGAGTGATAAAGGCAGTCTTCCACTCATCGCCTTCACGTACACGAACCAGGTTGTAAGCACTTCTCAAATCGAGTTTGGTGAAGACCAGAGCTGAACGTAGCTGTTCCAGAGCCGAAGGTACCAAGGGCAGTGGATATCTGTACTTGATGGTAGAAGCATTAAGGATGCGGTAATCAATGCATGGGCGCAGTCCTCCGTCCTTTTTCCCGACGAAGAAGAAGCTTGAGGCGGCAGGGGACGTAGAAGGTCGAATGTATCCTTGGCGTAAGGCTTCCTCCACATACTCCTCCATGGCCTTCTGCTCCGGGATGGACAACGGGTAGATCTTCCCATGCGGTAGAGTGGCCCCAGGCAGCAGGTCAATAGCACAGTCCCATGGCCGGTGAGGTGGTAGAGTGGTGGCGAGTTGTTTACTAAACACGTCCTGGAATGCCCGGTATTCCGGAGGGATCTGGTGGGAAGACTCGGTGACTGGACTTTCGACGGAGGTTGAACCCAGGACTGCTGAGACTGTGGATATGGCGGCTGAGGATTGTTTCTTGACAGGACGTAGACAATGCTTTTTACAGTGATCACTCCAACGACGTACTTCTCCAGAAGTCCAGCAGATGTCAGGCGAGTGTTGAATAAGCCACGGGCGTCCCAGGACGATATCTGCAGTGGAGCCCTCTAGTACCAGTAAAGAGCATCTTTCTTGGTGAAGACAACCGATGGACAGGTGTAATTCGGTACTGCAGTGCTGAATACTTCTTTTACAAAGGGGTTTTCCAAGGATGGAGTGTATACTCAGTGGTTGATTTAATCGTCGACGGGGGGTTTGCAAACGGTAGAGTAGAGAAGCTGAAATGAAGTTCCCCGCCGCGCCGGAGTCAATCAGAGCTTTCGCTGGAATAGAGTGTTTCAGATATGTTATTAAGACTGGAGTTTGTTTTAGGTTTAACACTGGAAATGATAGATCTACAATACTCACCGCCGAACGGCTGGGACGGACGGGACATTCGACACGATAATGTCCAGAAGCACCACAGTAGAGACATAGGTTATTAGTTCGACGTCGGTTACGTTCAGATGTAGTTAAGCGTCCTGTATCGACTTCCATTGGCTCAGGTACTAGAGGGTTTATGGACGAGGAGATGTGAGTACGAGCAGGGAGATTAGACAAACATGCAGTGCGATGTTGAGCTATGAGGATCGAGCGTTGGATGAGTTTTTCAATCCCAATGGTCTCATCATAGATGGCCAATTGTAGCCCGACATCTGGGTTGAGTCCTTGACGATAAGCGGTCATCAAAGCGATTTCGTTCCATCCGCTGCTTGCCGCGATCGTCCGAAACTTCAAAGCGTAATCTGAAACAGAGGAGGTGCCTTGTCGTAGGCGAAACAGCTGATCATGAACGGAGATGGCACTAGAAGTTTGAGCGAATACAGTGTGAAAATGTTCAAAGAATCCATTTAAGGTCTGTAATGCGGGTGCATTGGATTCCCAGAGAGCTTGAGCCCAGTTTAATGCGCGACCCGAGAGCAGAGAAATTATAAAAGCAATTTTGGCTCTTTCTGAAATAAACTGAGCAGCGTTTACCTCCAAATAGAGTTTGCATTGAAGAAGAAATCCTTTGCAATCCTCCCCGCCTCCATATGAAGCTGGTTTGGCCATGGGACTTACTGAGGCAGGTCGGTCGTTCAGAAGAGCGTGACGGAATTCAGTGAGGGTTTCTTGAAGTGATTGTTGCGGAGCGACGGCTGCATTAGCAGAGGCATCCATCAGCATCTGGGGTGCGGCGGCACCCCGAGGGGCTTCGGTGGATGCAGCGTGGATCTCAGAAGCAGAGGAAGCTTGCATGGTGTGTGGTCAGGTCTTCTGTCACACTACTGCAAGGATGAAGACACAGAGGATGGCGTTAACAGGTTTTATTTTAGACACTATGCAACTCCTGAATACAGGAATGAGCTTCGAGATCCACACAGGGAACACAGGGAGAAGACTTGAACTTGAGGCCGTCTTGTAGATACTGGAAATAGCTGACCACTGGAATCCTGATAGAGATCCGCGAATTCCACTGTAGAACACAGAGAGGCGGTTTGGAGAATCCCGGGGAACCACCGCACACAGAGGCTGCTTGGAATATACACACACACTGGGAGGTTAGTGTAGAAGGACAATACTTGCGTTGATATATAGAATACTGGAACCAGACCGAAGGGTTTAGGAACCGGAGAGTCACTGGCGTCAAAAGACGAGACCTGACAATGAGCTGTAGACTGACTGGGGTTTATATGCAGAGCTGGCGTGGTGAGTGAAGTGATGAGGGTGCAGGTGAGGTGAATCAGAATTCCGGTGATTGCGATCGGGACCAGGTGTGTTGGGTTGAAGCTTGCTGGGGTGTGTCGTTGGGTGAATCCGTGACACCGAGGTTACGTTAGGTAACCGATACATTTTAGCACACAACAGCATGAACCCAAGTGTGGCTGAGGCAACAGTTTTATGCCTTCACCTTACCTGGGACCTTTGTTATATTACAAATAGATTGATTATTTTGAATGCATTCTGCTTGTGCATCTCATTAACTTTCCATTACAGTTAATTTATGTGACAGTATATAACACTTTGCAATCTAAGTTTTGCAGGGTTCTGTCTTCACCTTATTCTTCAGGTGCATTATGCTGTATGTCTGTTCTACCTGATTGCATCTTTATTCTTTTTAAGCTTGCATAAAGGGGAAGTGTGTAATTTTTCAGTATTAGAACACCTTCTCTTCCAGCTTAACGTGCTGAGAAAACTATAAACGTGCAATTTGTAGGCTAATTTTGCAGTAGTCTGTAACACTGTTGCTGCCTTTGAGTGGTACACAGTAACATTGGCTGAATCATTGAGTTTGGGGCGGGACTATCTGTTTGACAGACCAACGGAAGATGAGCAAAGTGTGCAGTGATATCTGTTTGAAAGCATCAATCTTTATTTTTCAATCGTGTTTGTTGCCGTACAGCACACTTCTCTTTTAAACATGTAGGAGAACCAAATGGCATATGCTTCTGTTCTCATGCTGCACAGCCAGGAACTATTTATGTGTTTACAGTTTATGTGTTTAAAATCATATCATTAACATGAGATGCAACAAAAGTAAGACTCCTGACCAGTCAAATAGCCTACTTCTCATTTTATTTCCATATAACCCCCCTATTATATACTGTAGGACACTTTCACTTACACAATATATATTTCTCAACAGACATAAAGGTGTTTGTACCATGTACGCTGTTTTGTGTCCAAGACGACTGCATTCGGTGGAGCATAAACAAATCCATATGCATACTGTAGGATAAATGCATTCGGCTATTTTTGTAACTTCTTGATTCGATTCTGTCAAATCCTCAGCACAATCGAGCCCTTATGGCATTACTTCCAGATAATTCTCGAGGACAAGACACCACCGGTAACTTTCAGGAACCGCTGCAATTACGTTTCGTGAAAAAAGGTCAATCTTTGTGAACCGATTCATTGAACAGAATCGCTCAAAAGAATGATTCATTCACGAAACATACGTCACTATTCTTAACTTTGAAATAACTTGAAACTACATGTTTTCTTTTTCTTTGTAGTTAAGTAAAATTATGCTGTTATTGTAGTAAATGTTCCCCAAAATGAAAAATCCTCTAACTAGTAAATAATAGAAACAAATATTCGGTAGTAGGGTCTGGACCATTCAGACACACACTAATTATTCATATTCACTATATTTAATCAATATAAAGGTCTATGAAACTCTCCCCTAAAACTAACCTCACAAATGAAGTTACTTTGTCAGCCGGGTGTCCGGTTACAAAACACTTTAAGACTGATAACAGACTTTTACGACCTCAAAGGAATGTGGCCACATGCGCCACATGCTCAAGAGAGAGAGACAATCTTTAATTAAATAAAATTTGCGGTATTACTCTGATCTATGAAGGAACATGCCTCACAGAAACTGTGATGATTTACTGTCTCATGTACTATTAGGTATAACAACATGGTATGTTTGATTGGGGTGTATGTGGTTGCACAATGACCCAACTGTCAATATAACTTCACCTGTATCATTCTTCCTACCTAATTAATCCTCATTTAATGACACATACTTTGATGTACATCACCTTCTCTTAGAATGCAATTTGAATTTGTTATGTCTATTTGAGCTTGAATGAACAGTCTAAGCACGCTGGGGACAAAGACCATAAATCAACTAAGAGCCGCTTCCCCTCTTGGACATGTCACCTTACTCATAGGTCCATTCAAACCTTAGGGGTGGTTCTTTTTCAGACTATATCAGAGACAGGCAACAGTGACCGCCCTCTCTCTTGGTTTTTCCATCCTGCCGCAAACACGGTCTCGGGTGATACGGGGAAACCCCCCCCCCCCTTCCCCCTCCATGGGGGCCAAGAGGCCTTCCAGCAGGCCTAGATCCCAACCAGTTCCGGCCTCATGGAAAAGAGAGGAGACTCTCTCACAAAGAACCAAAGACAATCTCAGGAGTTTTGGAACAAAGACTCCAACCAACAACGACTTCAATTTTCAACAACTTCAAGAATTGTTCCCATTACAAATGCAAGTATTCAATTCAATGAAATGTGAAAATGAAATTCTGATGGTTCTTCTCATAGACCCTCTTCCGGTTTCCAATTTCATCCTATCACTAACCTATTTATGTATTCATGTGTGTATGTTGTTTAGTTTATTTATATTCATATAAATATCTATATTTAGTTAATAAAACTTGTACATAATATGTATTTGGTTCTGCTTTGTTTGCAATACATTGTCACTTTATGATCACGGTTTTTGCTACTGGCTCAACGTGCGGTATATGCGAAGAAATAATTATTCTTTTGTGGCCATGGAAGATACCCTTTTCTTAGAATAAATTAATAATCAAAAGAGTTCGTTGGACGAACTGATTAATTGATTGTAATTTTAATTCAGCCACATCAAGTTAATCCAATTAACTGACCCCAATATTTATAATTAATAATAACAAGATATTATTGATTATTAATATTTCCAAAAAGCTGAGTTCCTTACATATGGTGGAGAATTTTAAGGCATCGTATTAAACATTGTATGCAAGCAGACAGTAATCAATCATATGTTGTCCCATAAGTTGTTATTAACATCATACATACGCACAAGTATCTGAAATCAGCAATACTATAGCCTGAATATGCCTTCCTACGAATGGCAGAAAGTTTCTCAAATGCTATAATGCATATTTAAATCGTACGATAAGAAACTCCTGATATTAGCGAAGAAATCCTAATTTCAGATAGAAGTCGAGCGTACGTTAAACCTTCTCTGACGGAGAAATCTCAGATTAGCCGCGCGTATATATGGTACCAGAACAAATTAATCTGATTATGGACGAAGAAAACTCCATTCTCAGCATTTTTAAGGTGATCTGAGCGATGCTCCTCAGTCACCAATCAAGGCCTTGTTGTTCGTTACTTCATTGTATTCATATTAAACCGCCGAAGCGCTCATATGAAACAATCGCGTCGAATTAGTGGTATAAATTCTAGCCTAACTAACTAGTAGGCTAATTTGCCATTGTCTGGGAAAGAACGGTGCTGTTTGATTTGTGAAAGAGTCACTCACATGCAACGTCATGTGCCTAAGCGAGAGACTCAGTGCAAACTTTCAGCACAGCTCGTCCGCTGCTCCGGCCGATCTGTGTTGTTGGTTGGCATTGCGTCCGGAACGCGAGCAGGCGTTCCTATCTAGTTTTTCTGACAACAGCACCAATCTCACAGACCCTCGTGTAAACAAGCGACGGTTGTAGCCAATAGGTCCCTCAATCCTAACTTACACGCATAACTTACAAGTAAAACCCTCTACCTCGAGTTTTAGCACCGCCTAAAAACTTAGACACTTTAGAGCGTAAAGTGTAACCTTAAACCAAAGACTATAGATTTTGCGTGATTTGAACTGAGTGATTTGAACACGAGTAATGAGAGTCAAAGCTCTTCGAGGCTTTGAATCAAAGGAGTCAACTGCGTCACAAATGATTCTTTGTTTGAAGCGCCCTCGCTGGCGACCCCTGCTGGTCAAAACAGTGGAAGTGTAGCGGAAACTCAAATCAACGGAACACCTTTTTCAAACCAATCGCAAAGGTTTTATCAAAAGGTGTAATCAGGTAATGGCAATCCGCGAGCTACCTAATATCGTTTAATATGAGGGGTCTTTCAAGGCACAATATCCTAGTAAACTGTAGGGCTCATTTAATGAAAGCTTGACTTGAAAGTCAATCAGACCCTTTATCAAATGCGTCATTAAATGTGTACGAATCTATAAAGTGATACAAGATCACATAGAGACCAGATACACACTGGTTCACGAACCGTTGAAATTTAAAACAATTTCGAAACAGCTATGACGCGTAACGAAGCCCAGTTTAATAAAATCACGTGACCTTAGCAGTGATACTCACTCCGAATGATTTGAGACGAATGATTCACCCTGGTGCCAGAGCTTCACGAAGCACGTCTCATAAGAGGGTTAAACCACTCTCTTCTCTCTCTCTTTCTCTCGCTCGACCCCTTCCTCTTGGTTTCACTTTCAGATTGAAACCCAGATACTGTGGTTTTCATTTGTGTTTCTTTTATTTCGACCCAAACCTACCCCTATCCTATTCTGTGTCTTCACACCTGTTGAGCCTGAATATTCCTATTCAGTTAAGTTGAATTTAATTAAATTTGCGATTTAATTAAATCAATTTGCTTATTCAATTTCCACTCTAGTTACCAGAGCTATGAGAACACTCGATGTTTAATTTTTATTTTTTGATTTTATTTCAATTTATTTATTTACTTTGGTTTCAGCCTGAATTCTTATATTCAGCTAAATAAAGCTTAACTAAATTTGAAATTTAATTAAATTACTTGATATGCTTCCCTTTCCCTTTTAGTTTCTTAGAGCTATAAGGACGTTCTTACTTTACCTTTACCTTATTTTAGATCACTAGTCACTATCCTCATCTTCTCTCTCTCTTTAGGATTACAATATCTAGCGACTGTTGTTTCCTTAGCAAGTTACACAGGTCATTAATATCCTACTTCCTGTCTGTGTTTACCCATCCTCACTCCTTAGCACCAAGCTAAGTACATGGAGTACGGCTAAACACAAATGCACAGTAGGCCCCAGACAGAACTGGAAACACTTCCCGTTGTTTCTTCTTCTTCTTTTGGACCTTGAGATGTTTGATGTGTCCCTGCTAGCTTAGCCTAACAGCAGCATAACCCATAAGTGACTCCTGTTTACCTATGTCTCCTAGCTAAACCTAAATAGGTAAAACACTCCTTTCTTCCTCTTCTTTTCTGGTTTCATCCTATTGTTGTATTTTGGTTTTGCTCTATCTGTTACTCTCGTAGCACAACATGTGAGAAGAACCATCAGCATTTTTGAGTAATAGGTTATGACATGTAAGAGCCCAGTCATCAGTCAATGCTGCTTAAAGCACGTCAAAGATACTCAAAAAAATTTTTTGTTGTGTGTGCTCCCCAACACTAAATTTTAGCTGCTCCACATAGCCGTTCTCCCACACAGATAGCTCACCACCTCTGTAGAAACTTGCATTTGCCTTTGCCATTTCTCTCTTGTGTTCCCACAAGTGTGCCAGTAGGCCTCAGACACCCAGCCCTGACACCAGGACCACCTGGAGACCCGGCAGAGCAGTGTCATGGACATCCTTTAGCCGGAAGCAGGCAACGACCTGTCACGGCAGAGAAAGGACAGTTAGACGACAACGAAAGCGGACGTCCGGTCTGAGCCACCTAGAGCTGACCAGAATCATCTTCTCCTTGGCCGCGCTCCCGCAGGCCTCAAACAGGAGGTAAATGAACTAATGCTGCCAGCCACAGAATTCCACAGAGAACAAACCCTGCTCAGCGTGAGAGGACACCGGACAGATGCAAGGACCCTGACAGAGCAGAGCAACTGAAAGAGATCATCAGTTTTCAGGCGGACGACAGCTCTGAGCACCTGCAAACCGACGGGTAAAGAACTGTTTCACTCAAAGAACTTAAAGAAATGGTTGAACTCAAAGAGAGCTAAAGCCATCAATGTGCAGCGGAAGTCCGAACACTGACTTAGCGATGCTGTAACATTATTGACGCACTCCATGTGGTCCAAAGAGAGCTGCAACAGTCCAACCCACTGCAAATGGACCACACAAGAAAGACGTACCCTGCTGACCTTCACATCAGCAGCGTAAGCTTCCCCAGCCCTGCACAAAGGGGGGAGGAGCCAAAGCCCTCGGCTTAACACTTCACCAGCCAGTGTCCTGAGAGCCCCTGCAACTGCAGGAGGAAAAGGTAACTCAGACAAACCCTGAAATGGCACATGAAGTGACACTCAACAATCTCAAGTGAAAGGTCAGAAACATCCCTGCCAATCTACAAGACATTGATTTTCACCTGCAGTCTCCAACCGGTGTGGCACACCGAGACAGACTCCATCTGATCTGGACACATCCAGCCCAGCTGTGACGGAGGAGGACACCAGCGTCAAGAAACTTTTCCTCCAAAACCAGTTAGTCATCATATTTTCACCTGCCCCCACGCAATGCCCACTCAACGATGCGTGACCTGATGCAGAAGGCCTCTAACACAGAAGGCCTCCTCAGAAAGGGTTCCTAAGACCCCATTGATTCTGAACTGCAAAACCAGAAGGCACACACCATGAACACAATGCAAGACTCTGCTAAAAGTCCCTGGTCAGCATAGGACATAAAACTTTTAAAGTAGATGAAAATGTGTGCTCAAAGAGCAGCAAGACTCTGCATTAGTAAAAGTAGAATTTTACTGATATAAAGAAAATCTTGAATGGACGTGTAAGCCTCACCTGCCAACAGACTATGCACGACTCTTTTGAAACAAACATTTGCTACATGCTGGTTGAATTGGCACTGCTAAACATAAGTTTCCATGACAATGAAGGGTTACAGGAAACACTAGCTCCAAATAGGGCATACGTCACCTTGATGCCAGAGTGTAGGAAAACCACCTGAGCTTTAAACTACTGTTAACCTACAGGTGTGCATTTGACCATTGCGGTCCAACTGGAACACAACATGCGGTACGCATTTTGATCACTGGTTGCTGGCTTGTCTAAATGCAGATAAAACGATAGCTGGAATTGGCATCTCTACTGTAAGTGAAAGAGTCTTAGATTTCCAACTGGTATCAGTTAGTTCAGCATTAAAGCGTAAGTCTGTTTGACAAAGGAATCTCATCTCAGCAGCTTGTAAACTGTACCGATATCTATCCTGCTTTGGTTAAAGAAATCCAAATTGCAGTATTGCTAAACCTGTTTCTGACAAAGAAAGCTCAGGACAGTGTTATATATACGTAGACCTGGGTGATGCTCCCCTTTCTACAATGTAAAGGCCTTACAAATTATTGTTAGATTGATGTAATTCACCTAAATTTTTAGCTGCATGTACAAGCAGAGAGCTACCTAGCGATCAAAACTGTTCATTCGCTGAAAAGTCAGCTTTTATGCATGAGAGGGACGTAACTATATAGGCTTAGACAAGCTTTGACTTACAGCAAATCTATTTCCTTACTCTGTAAACAAATAGAATAAGTTGTGTAAAGTAAAGAGAAGAGTTCCATGAGTAAAATTAGCAAATGCCAAAACACATTTGCATTTTACTGAATGTAACATCAAGTTCTTGAAAGACTTAAAGTATAGGCGCCCCCTTTTAACCCGTTTAAACATGCATAACTCAGTAAAATGTGCAGACATTCTTCAGGTACTGTTGAATTGTTCTGACATGCTCTGGTTCCCATGACAACAACTGGTCACAGGAAGTGCTAACTTGTGATGTCACTTTGTAAACAAACCAGCCTAGGTGGCTAAGCTAACCCAACCTAGCATTCATCCAGCTTAGGCTAAGCTAAATCATAACTTCTACAATTAGCAGTTAGCTTCATCACTTGAAGCCTTAATTACAGCTTTTGTTTACACAGTGCAAAGTATTCTAGAATACTTTCTTTAACCCCAGTTAGGGTTTCTAATTCTTCACTTTCCGTACTTTCAGTTCTTCTCAGCTAAATTTCACCTTCACTAGTTAGGCATAGTCCTGGCTGAGCGTTGTAGGCTAAATTTGCAGATGCCCTGTCAATTAAACTTAAGTTTAACTACATGTAAACTGTGTAGCTAGAGAAGAATTCGTATAGTAATGAGAATTTCCATCAGCATGTTGATTAAACCTTTGGAGGGACACACACAGTGTGGTCTTGAACACGCAACCGCTGTAACCCACTATGGAGTGTTGGTCCAGACAAATCCAAAGTTTAGTCACTAGTGCTACTGATTATTCTCACATTCCGATCATTACCGCTGTTTTGATTACTTTATTTTTTTTTTTTTATTTCCACTTTGATAATAATGGCAGTCAGCTATTCCCTTGTCTATTCGGTCATCTATATGATTTAATTCCATTTCCTCTCTTGTTCGAATGTGATTCCATTTCCCATTGGGCCCAGAAAGGAAACAGAGACACCTTTATTTGTGATTGTGTTTATTTTCAACAAGTGCACTCATTTTTGTGACCCTGCAACACAAGTAATTTCAACAATTACTAGGACATAACGATAGTCCTGTGGATTGATAATAAGCATAATTTGAATAGGAAAGCTGTCTCTTTTCCTCCTATCCTTCACTTCGTCAAGCCGTAGTGAACCACCATTTAAGTCCAGAGAAATAATTTAGTCATAAGAACCATCTTAAGTCATTTATTTCATCTCGGCTATGCCCTTTCCAGGAAACACTCTAGGAACCACACAAGTCTTAGCCTCCTAACATCCACAGCTAAGATGATAAAGATACAAGAGACACATCACTTGCTAGATACACATGAAGCACCTAACTTTATGCTACATATCTAGCGAACCCATTAAACAGTGGTTCTGAACTTTTAGGGTCATGCATTAGTCTCCCACCACAAGTGTGCCAAAGTGTCACAGAGCCTCTGCTTAACCTGACCCCAACCTTCCAGCTTACCAAAGACTATGACAAACCAATGGACACTATGAGAAACCACCTCTAACCCCTCCAACCACCCACGAATGCCGTCTGCACCCACCGACAACCGGTGGCCCAGACAACTGAAATCAACAAGCACACGCTGCGTTCACAGGACAACACTCTGTGTTATGCACCTGATGACATCGCTGCGCCAAAGCTTGTGGTGCCACAGTGCAAAAGGGGGGGTCATGCCAGTGTATGCCCATGACGCGCAGCACCAGAACACCAAAACAAGTGGCATACCGGTGTCCTCGAAGCGGAAAGACTGTCCTAGCCAACAAAGGACGACAGTCGCTGAGATCTTTCCTCCCTTTCTCTCTCCCTCTCCCCTTTGTCTGTTCCAGGATGCTGCTGTGGTTAGTCTTCCTGTGCCTCCAGCCAACCAGAGGACAGCCGCAGTCGGTCATCTCACCAGGTCCGGTATCAGGCAGCGTCCCGAAGGAACAACCGGGACTCCTTATCACCAACTGCAGGACCCACACCCAGAGAGTGTATGTTCGACTCCACTTCCTCGCCCACGCTGAGGCCAATGTCGAACACATGCTCAACCAACTTGAAAAAAAACCTGTCACACAAGCAGAGCTAGATGGACACAACCGCCGCTGCCGTCGGAACTCTGTTAACATTGGCATGTCCAGTGCCAACGCACTGAACCTAGCCACCGTGAGACAACTTGTGGCTGAATTTCAAACTGAAATCCCACAGCTAAAAGGGCAACTCACAACACAGAGTGCCTCCCTGCCGTCCATCGGCAAGACATCGAAGGGAACTGTGGTAATTATCAACACCCACAGCGTTCGGCTGAACCAGACAGTGAACTCCATGAAACAGCTGTTTACTGTCTTCCAGAATGACTTTA
This sequence comes from Gila orcuttii, assembly GCA_026230005.1. Lineage (NCBI taxonomy): Eukaryota > Metazoa > Chordata > Actinopteri > Cypriniformes > Leuciscidae > Gila > Gila orcuttii. Next base: position 26,219,132 of record JAPDVR010000016.1, on the reverse strand, counting down.
CTCAAACTCAGCTGGTCTGCAGTCTCTGATCCAAGACACACGCTGCCCTGCTGAGGCCAAACCTGAATCAAAGCTGGAAACCTCATCCGTCTTCAAGAACCACAATTTCACCCTAACTCCAGAATGACAGGTGATGCCCAGTCAAGGCACCTTCTGCCCCAACACCTGCTGGAGAGACCTGTACTGGGCTACTGTCCACATCAACAGCCGTGGAACGACCACCGCTCCAGAAGACGTGAGCCACCAGAGGCCACCATGGCCTTCCAGCCTTCTATGACAAAGGTGTGTCTGATCTCTCGGCACTTTCAACTTCGATCATGGTTGTCCTTGAGGGGGACAACAATGGTCGAAAAGGGGGGATGTAGGGTCTGGACCATTCAGACACACACTAATTATTCATATTCACTATAATTAAATCAATATAAAGGTCTATGAAACTCTCCCCCAAAACTAACCTCACAAATGAAGTTACTTTGTCAGCCGGGTGTCCGGTTACAAAACACTTTAAGACTGATAACAGACTTTTACGACCTCAAAGGAATGTGGCCACATGCGCCACATGCTCAAGAGAGAGAGACAATCTTTAATTAAATAAACTTTGCGGTATTACTCTGATCTATGAAGGAACATGCCTCACAGAAACTGTGATGATTTACTGTCTCATGTACTATTAGGTATAACAACACGGTATGTTTGATTGGGGTGTATGTGGTTGCACAATGACCCAACTGTCAATATAACTTCACCTGTATCATTCTTCCTACCTAATTAATCCTCATTTAATGACACATGCTTTGATGTACATCACCTTCTCTTAGAATGCAATTTGAATTTGTTATGTCTATTTGAGCTTGAATGAACAGTCTAAGCACGCTGGGGACAAAGACCATAAATCAACTAAGAGCCGCTTCCCCTCTTGGATATGTCACCTTACTCATAGGTCCATTCAAACCTTAGGGGTGGTTCTTTTTCAGACTATATCAGAGACAGGCAACAGTGACCGCCCTCTCTCTTGGTTTTTCCATCCTGCCGCAAACACGGTCTCGGGTGATACGGGGAAACCCCCCCCTTCCCCCTCCATGGGGGCCAAGAGGCCTTCCAGCAGGCCTGGATCCCAACCAGTTCCGGCCTCATGGAAAAGAGAGGAGACTCTCTCACAAAGAACCAAAGACAATCTCAGGAGTTTTGGAACAAAGACTCCAACCAACAACGACTCCAATCACCCATCCTTCCGACTTCCTCACTTCTCCTGGGTACTCGGCGTGGCCTCAACAGAGTCCCAGGCCTTGATCAAACCAATCATGCGTTCCTGGAGAAAGAGAACGCTCAACCAACTTCCACTTGACACTGCCGGAACCATCAACGACTTCAATTTTCAACAACTTAAAGAATTGTTCCCATTACAAATGCAAGTATTCAATTCAATGAAATGTGAAAATGAAATTCTGATGGTTCTTCTCATAGACCCTCTTCCGGTTTCCAATTTCATCCTATCACTAACCTATTTATGTATTCATGTGTGTATGTTGTTTAGTTTATTTATATTCATATAAATATCTATATTTAGTTAATAAAACTTGTACATAATATGTATTTGGTTCTGCTTTGTTTGCAATACATTGTCACTTTATGATCACGGTTTTTGCTACTGGCTCAACGTGCGGTATATGCGAAGAAATAATTATTCTTCTGTGGCCATGGAAGATACCCTTTTCTTAGAATAAATTAATAATCAAAAGAGTTCGTTGGACGAACTGATTAATTGATTGTAATTTTAATTCAGCCACATCAAGTTAATCCAATTAACTGACCCAAATATTTATAATTGATAATAACAAGATATTATTGATTATTAATATTTCCAAAAGCTGAGTTCCTTACACATGCACTGTCATTTGTAATTAGCAGCAAGACCGTAACCACCATCAGGACAAGTCCCCTGGAATGACTCAAGTTTTACCAAATCCAATCGGAAGGAATTACTATCCAAAACCTTACAGTGACTTCAGTCATTACTAGAGAGTTATCATGTTTTTCCCTTTAGAATTCTGATCCAAATAATATCCTTCTATAGAATTTTATATTACTTGAGTCATTATAGTGGGTTACCATGATCTTCACTTTTAGAATTAATTATAAATTATGCATTATTCAAGTTAATTATGAACCTTTATATAGTAGTTCTTAGTAGTCTTCTGGGAGGTATGAAAAATAGTAGTTATTGATTTGTTAATAATGAACTTACACATTCGACTAAGCACTATTAATTACTAATTCATTAATCAGAGTTTCTTGTTAGTAATAGTAGTTACTCGAGATTTAAAAATGCGTTACACATTTGTTCCTGTTTAGTTATTCATTAATGACGGAAAGGTACTCTAAAGTGTACTCTAAAGTGTTACCAAGTAAAAATGATTTAAACTTTGGTGCTGTTTGGTGTGGTTTGGCACAGTTTTGTACTTGAAGGGGTCAAGAGGAGTCTTGTGCCCTGATACTGATAAAAGGCTGTACATGAAAAAGACAATTTGTGTATTTGAAGTGAGCTTTGTTCTCATCTCTCTCTCTCTCTCTCTCTCTCTCTCTCTCTCTCTCTCTCTCTCTCTCTCTCTCTCTCTCTCTCTCTCTCTCTCTCTCTCTCTTTCTCTCTCTTTGAGGTATTACTGCACAGAAATATTGAAGGGAGGCACAGTCATTTTAACTGACAGTAAAATGCCACCTCACGGGCAATGCACCTGAGAACGGGTGATTTATTACTCCATTCTGCTAAAGCCTGCACTGCCTTTAATTAGAAAATACTGAGGAGGCAGTCGAGTGCTTATGCATCGCTTAGATCTCCACCGCCGTCGATGTGCACTGCAGCATCTTCTCTAATATGTGAAAATAAAGATGTAACGTCAGCCTCCAGCATAAATGTCCATGTGTTAATCAGTCACGCTCCTGGTGAGTGAATAGTGGCTCTCATTCATGAAGGAGAGATCACGTGACAGTGTCATAATCAATGAGCCGTGCTGTTTGCAGGTTTTATCTTCTGCCACTTCATTAGCAGTTTGTGCCTCTGAACTTCAAATATCCTTAAAGCAATATAGAAACCATTTTACAATGAAAGCAGGGTGGGTTACAAACAATGTTTTGTTGCCAAGTGAGCTGAGGCATATTTATGTGTGGCTTCAGGCCATTGTAAACAAAGTGAACATAAAATATTGAAAAGGGAGAAATAAAAATGTCAATGTGAAATAAACCAACAATTGAAAGGAAAAGCTAAAAATAAAACCATACATTAAATATTTGTTCAGTTTTAGAAGCAAAACTGTTCTTTAACTAAAGTCATCAAGTTCTTAATAATGAGTTATTTGACTTTGTATATCATCTAACAGTTCATTTTAATTTAGAGACTGTGTTCCTCTGCTGTTTGTTGTGTGGCATATTATCATAATAATTAAGTGTGATCCATAATACTATAATGAAACAACAAAACAGCATTGCTAGTAATTGTTCAATGAGATTGTATAGTATTGCATTTGCCCAGATAAATTAGTTCCTACAGAGCCATTGTAATCTATTTCATTTTCCCACAGTATTAAAAAATAAATAAAATGGCAATCTCATGTATCCACAATGTATCTTGATAGGAAATTATAACTGTAATGTAATAAATTATTGATTTAATATTTAGGGTCTGTGATTACATATATGAGTGTATATTATATGCTTGCAGATTAGGCAAATAAATCCATAAATAAATCATTCAGAGGAGTCAAATGAAATGTCTATGGTGCAGAGCATTGAATATCAATATGTGCAGACATACATACAGTATAATACATGACGTTTTATTTATGCCAACAGCCATAAGATATGAAAAAAATATATATGAGGGAAAAAAGTATTGCATAACTCATGTTCACTGCCAGAATCAGTAAGATTTGTTCAAATGAAGGGTAACACTTTATTTTAAGGTGATGACGTAGTTACACGTTACTACATGTACTTCTATGCATAATTACAAGTAAATAGCCCTAAACCAAATCCAAACCCTAACCGTAACTAGTACATGTAGTTAATTAATATACTTAGTACTTATTTGAGTTAGTAATTTAACTACGTCACCTTAAAATAAAGTGTAACCAAATGAAGACCTACGTATTCTCCAGTGGATAGATACTCTGGACCTACTTGATATACTGTACATTGTGTGCTTGACAGTGTGCTTGTGTATATAAAGTATGTGATGTAAAATGTTCATGAAAGACTATGTTGGCTAAAGGGTAAATGTTTAAATTCTCTAATAAGACAGCTTTAGTGGGAATGTTTTATTTTGTCTTCTTGCAATGCTCCCGTTATATTTAGATTCCCCAGGAAAGAAATGCTTCGAGGTCACATCTATTTGCACTTCCTCATAAAACTGACTCACTTTGCCCAATAAAAGTATTTGTGATTCAAGTTTAATATCCAGGAAGAAAAAAGTTTCAGTGCAGAACACTTTGAAAGACTTGTTTCTTTTCTTGATTGAATGGGGAATTGAGTTAGGGAATTGCACACAGGGCTGAAATTGTTCTTTGTTCAAAGAGGAATCTGGACTGGATGTACCACAAATATTTGATTGGTAAAAACATAATTACTTAAATAATCGACCTTTGCTGGATAGCCAAACAAAAACCTAATTGTTATTCTCTTAACCAAATTCTTTACAAATGTTCCTGCAAAATTAGATTTAGCAGCCTTGTATTATTCATTAGTGTTTGAAAATGCATGTCCTGTCCAGTATGGTAAGAAAGTGTTTTTACATGCTCTGACCCAAGGGCATTGGTTTAAATTTTTACATTGGCAAGGGACATTTTAAAGTCAAAGTATACAGATGCACCATGTTTATCCAACATGCACTGTGAAACTGTCTGTTATAGATGATGTTAAAATCTATAAATAAAACACCGGACTGGAGTTTGATGGTTTTATTTAAAAACCCTCTTAAAAATGTTAAAGCACAATTTGATTAAAAAAAAAAATAATAAAAATTATTTGAAAGCTATGAAGTTTTCAGTAGTCTCTTAACATGGAAAGGGACATTATGCGGTCACTTCTGTTTTGTTTCATTTGGAGAATCACAGAAATTCTCATCTCATTCCACTACTACCTCATTCCGCTCTTTTCACCCACCAAAGTGAATCTAAGTAGCCTGCTAAAACACATAAAAGCTTTTAATTTAATTACAATTGACAGTCAAAGAAAATTTCACAGAACACCATTTGAGAATATTTGTGGTAGAGAGGGTCAGATTTTTGGCATCAGACAATCCTTTACACCAAATTATAGAGAGGTGGAAAAAGGTCTAAGGTAGCTGGTTGCTTTGGTTCCACTGTTTTTAGTGGTTTTTCACTTCTGAAGCAGAATGCAAAACATCTCTGACGACTCTTTAGCAGATTTAACTGCAACCACATAAGACTTAGACGTCATTTCGCATACACAAAGCATCCCAGCCACCTTCACAATTGGCTTCGCAGCCTTTAGAACAGAGATTCCCTTCAAAATAAACACCCATTAAATGTCAGTTGGGTTTATTCCTATTAGCTGCCTCAGTAGTAGGCCAACACTGGCTCTGTAGATGTTTGTGCCCATGGGAGTTTATATTTGAGGTCTGCAGTGGATATTTTTCTTTTAGATCTCCATTCGATTCATCTCTATTAAAACTGTGCTTTGATGTGCTTTAAGAAATATTACAGTCACAATGATCTTAGCTGAGCTTCTAAACGACCATTCAGAGAATCAATTTGAATTACAGCTCAGTGGCATTCGCACAAATGTGTGATGCCACGTTGAAAGAGAGGCCTAGAGACCAGGACTTTGATTGAGTGGCGTGACACTAAAGGCACCATTAGCTCTGAGTGAACCAAATGAGCAAGCGTGTGTTGAGAAAATACAGCTTTACACTAATGATGATGAGCTTTTTTTCAAGGGCAAAATGTGAGTCGCCTACAAGTGGAATTAAATGTTGAGAAACAACAGACCGGGCAGCCGTGGAGACTTTATGTTTAATGCAAATAAAAAATAAAAAGATTTCACAAGAAGTCTTTTGTATTGCATAGCTGTTGTGTTTGTAATATAGTGTGGATTGTTGAACTTGAAACTATTGTGTTATGCTTGTAGTAAGTCAGTAAGCCTTACATCTTGAAGTGCCCCTATTATGCTTTTTTAAAAGTTCCAATTTTGTTTTGGAGGTCTCCTGCAATAGGTTTACATGCACTCAAGGTCAAAAAACACTTCATTTTTCTTATAATATACATTGCAGCATCACCTCATTTCTCACAGTCTCTGAAATGGTTCGATAAAGGATTCAGTCTCTCTAAACCTCTCCCTTTCAAGGAGCCTACTCTGGCTCTAAACATAGGCTATAATATCCAGCGAACGTGATAAGTGTCGCCCAGCCCGCAGCTCTACAGATGTCTGTTAGCGAGGAGCCACGTGTCAGCGCCCAGGAGGATGCAATGCCTCTCGTGGAGTGTGCATGCAACCTAACCGGGCAGGGCACGCCTTGTGCTTGGTAAGCCAAGGCGATGGCATCCACTATCCAGTGGGCCATCCTCTGCTTGGAGACAGCCTTTCCCTTCTGCTGGCCTCCGTAACAGACAAAGAGCTGGTCTGAGGTCCTGACGCTTTGAGTTCTGTCCATGTATATAAGCAGAGCGCGAGCGGGACAGAGCAAAGCCAGGGCTGGGTCTGCCTCCTCCAGGGGCAGCGCTTGCAGGTTCACTACCTGGTCCCTGAAGGGAGTGGTAGGAACCTTGGGAACAAAGCCAGGCCGGGGTCTTAGTACTACGTGGTTGTCACCCGGCCCGAACTCTAGGCACGATTCATTGACCGAAAATGCCTGCAGGTCCCCTACCCTCTTGACAGAGGCTAGTGCAACTAGCAGCAAAATCTTCATGGAAAGAAGCTTTAAGTCCACTGATTGCAAAGTCTCAAAGGGAGCATCCTGAAGTGCTCGAAGCACCAGGGAAAGGTCCCAAGAGGGTATGGAGGGGGGTCGAGGAGGATTTAATCGTCTCGCCCTCCTAAGAAACCTGACTTTCCAACCTGACGTTCGTGCTTTCCAACTATTTTGCCATCTATGTGGTCGTGATATGCTGAAATAGCTGCAGCATGTACTTTGAGGGTGGAGGGAGGCAGCCTTCGCTCCAACCCTTGCTGCAAGAAGGAAAGCACAGACCCTATCGAACATCTTCAGGGGTCTTCTCGGCGAGAAGAACACCACTCGAAGAACACCACTCGAAGAACAGGTTACACTTCAGGGCGTAAACTCGTCTCGTGGACGGTGCCCGTGCTGAAGTGATGGTGTTAAGTACCTCTGGGGGTAAGTCACCTAGAACTTCCGCGTCCCGTCCAGGGACCAGACATGGAGTTTCCAGAGGTCTGGACGTGGGTGCCATAGGGTGCCCCGTCTCTGAGTCAGAAGATCCTTCCTCAGAGCACCTGCTCCTCGTCCTCCCTGACTTTGCACAGTGTCTGCGCAAGTAGGCTCACTGTGGGAAATGCATATTTGCGGAGGCCCCGGGGCCAGCTGTGTGCCAGTGCATCCGTGCCGAGTGTTCCCTCGGTCAGGGAGTAAAACAGCTGGCAGGGGGAGGTCTCTGAGGAGGCAAACAGGTCTACCTGAGCCTCCCCGAACTCTCTGCCGATCAGCTGAACCGCCTGGGGGGTGGATCCGCAATTCTCCCGGGAGCACAGCTCGTGATAACTCGTCGGCCACACGGTTGAGCACGCCGGGGACAGACATGGCTCGAAGCGACCTCAGATGCTTCTGACTCCAGAGGAGGAGATGGCGGGCGAGTTGCAACATGCGACGGGAGCGTAGACCACCTTGTCGGTTGATGTACGCAACGGTCGCAGTGTTGTCCATACGGACCAGCAAGTCCCTGCCCTGTAGCGGCCTTTTCAAGCGGCTCAGGGCGAGATGTACTACTAGCAACTCGAGGCAATTGATGTGCCAATGCAGTTGGGGGTCCGTCCACACCCCTGACACTGCATGCCTGTTGTACGTGGCACCCCAGCCGGTGGCAGAGGCATCTGTGAATACAACAGCACGCCTGGGTACCTGTTCCAAGGAGACTCCTGCCCGCAGGAACGAGAGATCTGACCACGGGCTGAAGGTCTGGTGGCACGCTGGTGTGATTGCCACCCGGTGAGTGCCGTGATGCCACGCCCATCTTGGGACTCGGCCGTGAAGCCAGTGCTGAAGCGGTCTCATATGAAGCAGGCCGAGTGGGGTTAGGACTGCTGCCGCTGCCATATGCCCCAGGAGGCTCTGAAAGAATTTCAGTGGGACCGCCGTCCTGCCTTTGAACGTGCCTCGAACGCAAAGTGCAGAAACGGCCTGTGTCGAGGAAGAATCGAGAAATGAAAGTACGCGTCCTTCAGGTTGATCGCTGCAAACCAATCTCGGGGACGGATGCATTCGAAAATGCGTCTCTGCATGAGCATTTTGAGTACCTACAGGCCCGGGAAGGAAGACACGGTTCTCCGCGCCAAGTGAAGTTAGGGCACAGTTGCATTGCAATGGCCCGCTCCACTGGCGGGATACGTGTGTGTCCCTTAGCTGCCCTGACATCAAGTGTGGTGAGGGAGGAGGTTCCACGAGATGGTTTCTGGCAGTAAAAGGTGCCGTCCACGTTCCTGTGAACACCTCATGCACCTCCGGGAAGAAAGGCACTGGGGTGGGTTGCTGAGAACCAGCGTGCGCCACCTCGAGATACCAATCGTCCAACCTCGAGGACTCGGGACATGGTGGAGAGTTCCACACGAGCCCGATCCTGTCGGCGGCCCAGGAAAGCATGGCCATCATCTCCGGGTCCGACTCAGGCACCGCTGGCACACCCGAAGGAGGCAGTGGTGCCGAGTCGTCGTCCGCGGAGAGGTCTGACCCACCCTCCGATACAGTAATCGACATCTGATCGCCGTGGGGAGCACCAAAGGAAACGACTGGTACACACCTCGAGGATGGTCCAGCACGTTCCTTTGGTGGCTCAACTGTGTACGAACTATCTGTGTAAGCTCTTTTAGGGACTGCTCTCCTTGGTGCTGAAGCACGCAGGGGAACGGTCACCGCAAACACAAACAGGAATGTGCACCTGTCTGTGCGCTGTTCTTTCTCGCTGGTCTTTCCAGCCGTGAAAACGACTGTTGAGCGCTCTCACCACGCACCTTACCAGCTGTGAAAACAGCTTTTTTGTTTTGCTCAGTTTCTTTCTTCTTTTTTTTTAAACAAAAAACAAAAAAGAGAGAAGAGAAGACCATTCACGCTGCTGTGCTGTCACGCCCGCACCAAAGTGGAGTGGTCCAGAAGAGGCTTGCAGATTTACTCTGTGTAGTCAGCATACAAAGTGCTTGGCTCCGAAGCAAAAAGCTAGAGTGCAATCACACCAGCTGCTCGTTAAATACCCGCACTGCGAGGCTGCACAGCTGATGCAAATGATTGCACGCCAATGTGCATTGACTTGTTTAGTTTCACTCTAAGTAGATTGGCCTCTCTAGCGAGATTCCTATTGGGCGGTCATGACATAGGTCAAAGTGACCGACTGATAGGGAACTCCATTTATCTGCATTTTGATCAATGAAATTTTGCAGACTTTTTACTTTCACAAACAACTATTACATACTACATGAAAGACAATATCTGAAAAAGCATAATAGGGACACTTTAATTGTGTAATTGTGTAACCAATTTTTAGGTAAATAAAATCACAAGGCATGTAGAAAGTAACTCTCTCTTTATTTTGTAATTTCTCAGAACTCAATTAGCATGACTCTCACCAGCCTAAATTCTTGTTCACTCACTCTTACTCTTTCCACACTTACTCTTGTCCTCATGAGCGCCCTCTATGCAACACTTACACAGGACACAATATATTTGCATTGATAACATGGAGATCTGAATTTATTTTAGCATTCAAATTAATTTATCATGCCCTCTTTCTGTTGTGAAGGTTATTACCTAAATTCATTATTTTATATAGAATAACAGGTAGGAAAGACCTAAGTGAGAGTTGGCCTCATACGGAAAAGGGAAGAGAGAAAAATGGGAATCTGAGAGATAAAATAGCAGGGGAGCGGGTTTGGTACGAGTTCTTTTCACAATCATGATATTTTATCATTGCGAGCAGAAGATGATTTCTCAGCCAATGGAATCTGCGGCTGCATGGTTCAGCCACCCCATGGTGCTGTATACAAAGATTAAAAATAACAGCAGACCCTCTGCATTTCACACATGACATGTACACAGTGGCAAACTGGTGTAATGTGGAACTTCACAGTGGTCACAGCTGTTTTGAGTCTCAGTATCCTGTTGAAAAGAGCCAGCTTGTTTTTGTTTGTTTAGAAAACCAGCATGATTTTTGAAGGAATATTCCAGGTTAAGTACAATTTTAAGAATCTGAAGAATGGTGTTCATTAAAAACCAAAAGGTTTAAGCTAGTATTTGTGTTAAAGTACCATTCTGTTATAAAAAAAGTTATATTAAATTCATCTATATTATTAGATTTAATATTCATTAAAAATTGAAAGTATTCAATACTAATAATCAAATTAAAAAACATGCTATTTTACCCACATTTGTGTGTTCTATGTATATTTACGCTTGAAGAATTGTGTTATTCCTTTTTGGTAGCCTGAGTCAGTTCTCCTGTGTGCTTTATGTGCAGATCGCTGTTTGTTTGACACATCGTCTTGCCTTTGTAGAACATCAAATCAGTCACTTACTGTATGGGGTAGGCAGCTGTCTATGTAGGCAGTAGACAGCGAGACTCACTAAACTCCAACTTTAGACATGTGTAGGGGATTGCTTTTTTTTTTTAAATCAAAAAGATTAATTTAGAGGTTTCAGCTTTGCATAGTTATCATGTCGGCTGCACCCAAACACTAATAATAAATGGAAATAGAAAATACTGTAGTTCCTGAAGTCAGTTTTTAAAATGATAAAAAGCGACATAGCTTCTAGCCTTCCAATCCATTTTCCTTTTTTATTCCTCCTAACACTCTGTGGCTTTTGAAGCATCCAAAGAGCACTATGGCAATGGCAATAGCAATATCTACAGGCAACATTGTGCAAACAGCTGAATCATACATAATGTCATCCTTTGAATATACAGTGTGCCGAGGGCTTCCAGTTGCTTTGCCATGAGGTGCAAAGCTAGTAATTTACTGGAGTCATCTTCGCTGCGTACAGACCTCTTTCCCACTGCTGTGATGACACTGAATTGACTCTTTTTAACCTTAGGACAGTCCTAGTTTTCCATGGGGCAGTTCTGGTTGTGCAAGACTGCAACTGGTCACATGGGTGGCCAACTGACAGATGCATTACTGTAAGAGATGGCACAAATTACCCAGTCTGCTCTCATGGCCTGTTTATTAGTGGAGTAATTAGCTGGGCTCCTCCCTGGCACATGCACAGCAGCAGCTGTATGCACAGACCCTCTCCACTCTCATTTGTTTATCATTAGATGAATCCTGGAATCACCAAGTAATGCTACTAGGAAGGGAGCAAATGCCGGTGTAGTGCAAGGCCCTGTCCCAAATGGCACACTTCATGTGCACGTGTGGACTTACAATGGCCGCTGCATGCGTGTGTCCTTAAGTTGACTTTAGAGTGTCCCATTTGACATTTTAGGTTTCAGAAGGGTGCTTTGCGGTCGATATGCACCTTTGATGTGCACTTTTGCTGAGGGAGATAGTGAGGAATTAGGTTTCCATTTGAGACAGGGCCAAAGATTCAGGCTGCATCCGAAATCGCATACTTCCCTACTATATAGTGTTGTCAAAAGTATGACTTTGGTACCAAGTCAGTACTAAAATAAAAAAATGGGACTATACCGGATTCTTAAACACCTCTGATTGGCCATTGTGTTGACGCGCTCAACATATATGTCTGTGATTGGCTACAATGATCAACGCTTCAAACACGTTCTCTTCACCGAGCAATTACACACAGGAGCGTTTGAAAGCAGGCGTCTATCAGCAGATCCCTAATATATCCACTGATAGACGGATCCGCTGATAGACGCCTGCTTTCAAACGCTCCCGTGTGTATCTGTGTGATCAGAGCTTGGTGAAGACAACATGTTTTTGAAGACATACATGTTGAGTGCGTGAACACAATGGCTAACCAGAGACATAAGTTGAGCACGTGAACACAATGGCTAACCAGAGACATACATGTTGAGCATGTGAACACAATGGCCAATCAGAGGTGTTCAACAGCTCTCAGTGCTAGAGGGAAATTCTGGTATTGTCACATTTTTTAAATGTCCTGTACTTTTGACAACACTACTATATAGTAGGTTAAAAACAGTATGTCACAAAAGAAGTACAGGTCCTTCTCAAAAAATTTGCATATTGTGATAAAGTTAATTATTTTCCATAATGTAATGACAAAAATTAAACTTTCATATATTTTAGATTCATTGCACACCAACTGAAATATTTCAGGTATTTTATTGTTTTAACACTGATGATTTTGGCATACAGCTCATGAAAACCCAAAATTCCTATCTCAAAAAATTAGCATATTTTATCCGACTAATAAAATAAGTGTTTTTAATACAAAAAAAGTCAACCTTCAAATAATTATGTTCAGTTATGCACTCAATACTTGGTCGGGAATCCTTTTGCAGAAATGACTGCTTCAATGCGGCGTGGCATGGAGGCAATCAGCCTGTGGCACTGCTGAGGTGTTATGGAGGCCCAGGATGCTTCGATAGCGGCCTTAAGCTCATCCAGAGTGTTGGGTCTTGCATCTCTCAACTTTCTCTTCACAATATCCCACAGATTCTCTATGGGGTTCAGGTCAGGAGAGTTGGCAGGCCAATTGAGCACAGTAATACCATGGTCAGTAAACCATTTACCAGTGGTTTTGGCACTGTGAGCAGGTGCCAGGTCGTGCTGAAAAATGAAATCAGATGGAAGCATGAAGTGCTCCAAAATCTCCTGATAGCTAGCTGCATTGACCCTGCCCTTGATAAAACACAGTGGACCAACACCAGCAGCTGACATGGCACCCCAGACCATCACTGACTGTGGGTACTTGACACTGGACTTCAGGCATTTTGGCATTTCCTTCTCCCTAGTCTTCCTCCAGACTCTGGCACCTTGATTTCCGAATGACATGCAAAATTTGCTTTCATCCGAAAAAAGTACTTTGGACCACTGAGCAACAGTCCAGTGCTGCTTCTCTGTAGCCCAGGTCAGGCGCTTCTGAAAAGTTCAAAAGTGGCTTGACCTGGGTAATGCGGCACCTCTAGCCCATTTCCTGCACACGCCTGTGCACGGTGGCTCTGGATGTTTCTACTCCAGACTCAGTCCACTGCTTCCGCAGGTCCCCCAAGGTCTGGAATCGGTCCTTCTCCACAATCTTCCTCAGGGTCCGGTCACCTCTTCTCGTTGTGCAGCGTTTTTTGCCACACTTTTTCCTTCCCACTGGATGACCTACTACTTCCGGCGAGATTCTGAAGTGTGCATACGATGGACATTTTATCCCATGCGGCCACTGAAGAGGATTTGTGAATGGCAGTGAAGTGACGCAACTGACGCTGGTAGGTCACATGATAAGGGCAACAGCGAATGTAGTTTGTCCAGAATACATTAATACTATACACGTTCGTACTATATAGAACATACTTTTTTACCGGTTGTGAAGTAATTACTTATTCAAAATAAGTACCTACTCAAGAGAGTATGTGATTTCGGATGCAGCCTCATTCTTCCTGAAGAATGTGAAGTCGCTTGAACCCCAAAGGGTAGCTGTTTGTAATGCCTAATCAGAAATAAATAAATGTAAAAACAGTCAATTAATTAAACCACTAAACAATATTAAATGGTAATTTAAAAAAAAAAAAAGCTTAAATGTCTTGATTTTCAGGCCAAACTAGGGTGTAGTTGGTTTAGTTGGTCCTTCAGCTAGTCTCTCAACTAACAAAACCCAAACCCCTCTAAACACAGTAAACTAGACCAGCCTAGGAGACTGCTGCCTTCAAGCTAAATCTGAAATTTCCTACTTCCCACTTCTGAAGTCGTGATTACGAGCTTGTTGCATTCAAATGTGTTGTTGTGGGAAACAGGAATCATGGAACCAGGTTTCCAAAATTATATTTAGTGTCCCAATCATTGACAACCATATAAAGAATCACCGCACTAATTATCTACACAGTCAGCTTGCTTGCTATTCTGGAATTTTGGTCAAATACAGACTATTTTCCCTGTGTATAACATACGCTTCACAATAATGCTTCAGATGATTATTCATATATGTAAATATGCACTGCTGTAACGACAAGACAAGGAATGTAGATATTGTGGAAAACACTACTAAATAATAGCAGTCACAATAGCAGTTTCTTGTTGTTATAGTTTTTATTGTAGCAGGATTAGTATATTTATTTTACACCGCATATTTTGTGTGGATACTTAATTGACTATATTATTGTCATATGTTCTCTGTCTTTGTCTATGGACTTTTATCATACTTCCTGTTTCCATGGGTAAAAGGCTCACCAGCATAGGGCAAAAGGCACAAAGTATTATCATTTAGTTTATACTTGTTTAAACAAATCTCTTTAGCAAAGTTTGTACTATTTTCGGTTTATTTTGATAAATAAAAGAGTTCATTTTTGTTAATATACTGTCATTGAAATATATTCATTTTAAAAATGCAGAAAATTTTTTTTAAAAAAAGTGAAGATTCTGAAAGCCTTGAATGAGATCCCATAACAATTTAATATAGCTTTACTGTAGAAACAATGATTTTATTATATTAAATTATTAATATGATGGTTTCATTATAAATATGGTGATTAACTTTAAGGTGGACACCCAATTTTATACATGATAGTTACCCTCTTAATCTAATCATGTCATGTCAACAAATGAAAAAGTCAAGCAGCTGTTTATTATCATGTTAATTACTAAGCCTTTCACCCCAAATACCATACTTAAACATATTCTTCAGTTTTTGAAATACTGTTGCTTTAATTTCTTGAAAATCATTAAGAAGACCTTTGTCTCAAAAGATAAACCATAGTTTTATCGATTTTCATTTGCTATATAAATCTACAACATTTTTAAAACATCAAATATTAGATCATATTAGCGCAGCTCAGAATCTTCTTTGCGTTGTTGTCTGTGATCACGTCAAGGATCAGCCAAATTGCCACATGCTTGATCAAAAGCGTTTGTTAAGAAAAGTGCTGAGCTGAATTTTTGTACCATTTAGTGGTTTAAAAGAGAATGATCAAATGGCCCTTTTACCCCTGTGCGCCTTAAGCCCCTGTTGTACCCTAATGTTGTCCAGTTGTCAAAGTGTAAACATGTATTATTACATTTTACTCAATTTTGAAGAAGAAAAAAATACTTTGTGTTACCATATTCATTTGACCATATAGCACAACATGTAGTGCTTTTGATATGATTAAATGAGGTAGCCTAACATGCATTTTAGCTTAGCAGGCTAAATGATTAGCATGCTAACCTTAGGGATTGAATAACGGAATGTATAGCCATTCGTTGCTTTAGTATCAATATCATGTCATGTTTCTACTGTATATGATAACACCGTAATTGATGTATCTTCATGGTTAGGACTACATTAATCATCAAGTGATGTTGGCAGCTTTCCGATCAGGCACCATTAGAATACCCAAAACGAGTTCTTTCAGCCAATGGGGTCGTTTTGGGGTCCTTCAGGGGGCCTGAATCTTACACGACAGCAAAGGAGGGGTGAATGTTTGGCTCCGGCGAGGAAAAGTGGAGCAATGCTGGAGGCGATAAATCATTCCCCATCTCTGAGTTTGTGCTTTGTTGTGCTTTTCCCTCTCAGCAGGGCCCATGATAAATAACTGTCCTCAGAGAGAGAAGCATATAAAAACAAGAAAATGAAAGTGATAAAATAAAACAATCCTGGCGTTCCGGCACAACAAGAGGTTTGGCCGAATGCTGGCAGGACGAGATATCGTCTTCAGCATCGTAGAACAAAGCCAATGGGAAATTCAGCTGGCCTGCAAGTTTATGAGCCATTAAGTGTTTTCATGCAGCTAAAGTAGTGCTGACTCAACCCATATTGGGGGGACCTGAGCCATCTCATTCATTCATCACTCACCCTCAGGGCTTTCCAGGGCACATTCCAATTAAAAGCCCTTGGCTTAATGCTGGGAATAGCTGTATCGCTCGATCCCCTCTCTATGTTGCACACTCCTCTCTCTCTATATATCTCTCTCTTTATCTCTGTGTGTCTAAGAGTGGGAGCGTGAGCATGCTGTCACACTGTACCAAGCTCGCCTCCAGGAGAGTTTCAGCAAGAGTAATGTATTCCTGTGCTGTCGCCGACAGATTCGGAGTAAAAATCACCAATGTTAACGACTGGGTTGTTGCATCTAAATGTATACCCAGTCACTCTGAAACAAATGAATCAGGGATATCAGTGCCCTGGCCAGATGGTGCATCGTATTTGCGTCCGTATTTGTATTTTCAGTCTTTGCTTGAAGCTTTTTTCCATGGCCTGGCACCAGAGACTGCACACATGACATGCCGGATAAACATTTGCCTTTTGGTAGACTGCACTTCATAACACACAATCTCCATTGGATATGTAAAGCCTGGAAATGGGACAGTGTCAAGCCCACACTAAATGGGGTTATGACTAGGGACTAGAAAAAATATATATATATATAAATACAGGAAAATTAACCAGATGACTTGAATATTTTTAGAAAGAATTAATCATTCTATAATGAGCGGGGTGATTTTGCATTTTTTGCATGTTCAGTCTTGGGTTTACTCTTTACAAGAACTGCAGACCTCAGTAACCATAAAGTCAACAGAGTTTTACAAAATGATATCTCTCCATTTGAGAGGGCACATTCCTGAACAATTCAGTAATAATAAAAATCATTGTAATAATTATGAAATAATATACTTAAAAAGAAATATATTGTAATGCTGTAAGTATTATACTGTAAAATAAGAAACAAAGTATTTAAATAATTAATAATAATGTAATAATGATTCATTTTATTTTATACCTGTAAAATTACAATTCTAATATTTATGTCTTCATTTCTTCCTGATTTCAAAATTATTTGTCCATGCACATCATTAATATTATTTTTAAATTCATTTTAATAAATTGTAAATTTGTAATCTTTAATCAAAATACCTTTCCATCCTTCTTGCAGTGACATTTCTTCTCTTCTCTGATGACATGTTTACTGGCGCGAGGACGGGACAACCTGTCACTCACATGACATCACAGCAATAGCAAACCACAACCATCCAATCAATTGACCCTTCACTAAGGCTGCGTTCACACTGCAGGGGCTTAATGCTCAATTCCGATTTTTTGAAAAACTTCGATTTTTTTTGCAAGGCCGTTCACATTTCCAATTAAATGCGACCTTTTTTGATCTCCTGTGTGAACGAGAATGTGAAATGACCCAGAAGTGACCCGCATGCGCAGAAGAGTACTCAACGGTCAACGACGTCCAAAAATTAATTAAATCAGAAACCTCGCTTCCCTTCCATTGACTGGTCTCAGCATCGTCCGCCAGTTGTTGTTTATCTTCTCATTCCCGCCTACTTCAACGCAGAATTATGACGTTTGTCGCATATCAATGACCGTTCACATTGAAGTCGCATTTCAAAAGATCGGATACATATCGGATTTGGACCACATACCCAAGTGGCCTGGGTCGCATTTGAAAAGATCGGATCTGTGTTGTTCAGACTGTCATGAAAAGATCAGATACAGGTCGCATTAGGGCAAAACAATCGGAATTGGTTCATTTAAGCCTGCAGTGTGAACGTAGCCTAAGCCACGTCCGAAAACCGCCACTGGCCAATCGTGTCTTAGCAAACGTAACTAGGCGCGGGAGGTCTGCAAAGCTTTCGAGCGACGGAAAAAATGCCGAAGCGTCGTGCGTATGGATTGTGCAAATCTGATACCCGGTATCCTAAAAGTTTGGACTGGGGAATGGAATTTTTTTCCTTCCTGAAAATCTAAAATCCAAGGGGAGAAATGATGTGCGTGGATCAAGCAGTGTGGGAGACCCCATTCACAACTAAATGTCGACAGGATTAATAAAAACACATATTGCTTGGAAATAATGATGGTTCTTTGTTCATAATGCATATATTTTAACTTAAAATATGATGATTAAAGACAAGACGGAGGCTCACTGACATACTTTAAAATATATTTCAGCATTTTGTTAATCGACGGCCTACTACCCCTGACTGAATAACTTTAACCCAATCCGATCGCGGCTCTCCCGGTGTTAGTGTTATTCCACAAGATTTATGGATAAGCTGTTTGATTTATAATTATTAGATTAGTTTCACATTTCACTTACCCTGCTGTGCACGAACATAGCTGTTCCTCAATTTGTGTGTTTCCCATTTGAATGGTCAGCATATGAGGCGGCTGCTGTTTGCACTGGGACTATAGGCTTTAGCTTCAATTTTTATGAAATTATTCTCTAATCGGTTGCATATTATGTCGTGGATACTGCAGTCCCTTTTGTCTTGCTCTCTCAGAAATTTCACATGTTCGCCAAAAAATAATAATTATCTCATTGGGAATGTCTGACACCGGTGTATACACACTGTAATAGACTAATGCTACTTTTGCGTCATTGAAAGGTATCCCTTTTCCCTTTTTGGGGGAAAACAAATGGATTCCTCTGAGAACAGAACTCTCTCTAGATCTGCAAAGTTTCTTGATAGCAAAAATGGCACAAACATACACACTCTCTTTGCCGGACTATTCAGACATCTACCACTATCTTGTGGAATCACCAAGTAAGTAGCCTATTTTTTTGTCATTAACACACTCACAGTATGACAAACTAGATGATGAGGCCATGAGGGATGTTCCATTGTGGCGGTTTGTATTTTGGTGAAGAAATTACTTTTTTTTTATCTGACGGATATTTTCTTCATCTTCCGAGAATTCAACACCGGTAAATACACTATTATCTCAGACCATGCCTCTGTTCGTTCAAGATAGCTTGTGAAATTATATATTAAAGATGTTAAACAAACCTAAAGTGATGGGGAAAAAATTAGATGCCAGGAAAGATTAGGCTATAATAGTTTTTGTGTTTACTTGCATAACTTTTGTGTAGGCTATATAGGCTATATATTTCCTCCCAGCTCTTTATTTCATTCTCCAAAGTTTCTCTGGGGAAATTTTTCGTAGAAATTTTATGACCGAATAAAACTTTCTCGGGCAATTCAAAAGTTTTGCAAGTGAACGCAGAATAGAGATATAATTTGTTAGGATCATATAGACCAACGCTACATATTTTGCCGTACACTGTAAACCTTTTTACAACTTTCAAAGTCCTAGCACTTTCTAGAAACAAGCAGAAACCAGCCCACTCCAAGTCCACCAAGTCCACTTTAGTCCTAGCCTGCCACTATTTCAACAATAAAATCAGTTAACAGCCAAGGTAGCGTGCCTAGTGAGAGCTAATCACGTAGCTGCTAGCAGCTCCGTCTTTCTAACTAGTATAGCTAGTCGACAACAAAACTATGTCAATAGTTTAAATCAAGTTAAATATGATCCAAGTGACATGGCCTCATCGTCTAGTTTGTCATACTGTGAGTATGTTAATGACAAAAAAATAGGCTACTTGGTGATTCCACGAGATAGTGGTAGATGTCTGAATAGTCCATATTTGGCCATTGCGTGGGGTCATTAATCCAGTTTTCGACCATTTCAAAGGGACACCTCTGTAACCCCGTATTCAGTAGCTTCTTTAAATACCGCTCACGGTCCTCGTCCGGCAAAGAGAGTGTGTATGTTTGTGCCATTTTTGCTATCAAGAAACTTTGCAGATCTAGAGCGAGTTCTGTTCTCAGAGGAATCCGTTTGTTTTCCCCCAAAAAGGGGCGTTACCCTTCGATGACGCAAAAGTAGCGTTGGTCTATAGACGTGCCAGGCGCAAAAGCTTGTCAGACGTAGCAACAGTAACTAGGGAGGGCGGGGCTTAGCGAAGGGTCAATTCCCCATGGACAAAATCAAGTCCCGCCCTACATTTTTTTTATTGTTTGAGAAGCTGTTTCACATCACAATAGGAAAGAAAAGTCGTAACTCACTCTTTTATAATGCTGACTTTAAACCATTCAAGCTTTTATTTTGACGGGTTGCCAGCTAAATTAATGTATGCACTGCTGGTTTCAGAGTAAAACGCTGCTGCACTTTGAATGCGGGCATATTTTTATTTAACTCTTTAATGTTTTATTCTAGCTTCATGCTTTCTTTTTTTTATCAACACTTGAAAGTGAGTAAGTTTCATAAAAAAGCAACATTTTGAACAAAAAGCTGAGAAAATCAAGCTTTTGTCAAAGACTAAAATGTGCATAAGCAATGCTTTTATAGCTTTTTTTCTGTTCCTTTTTTGCCTGTGTTTTGATACAGAAATTGCTTAATAGCGGAACATGGAAAGCCATATTGTGATATGAATTTTATTTAAATATATCATGCAGCCCTTGAATAGCACACAGTCTTTCTCTCTTTAAGGCTGCATGACAGTCCGGTCAGAATTATAATGCACAAAGTCAAATCCATTGGTCATATGGTGGTCTTTTACGGTTTTACCTGGCCTTTACGATTAGCATAACGACACGATGTGAGTTATCGCTGGCATCGGCCTGTTTGTTTTATGGCAAGTGAAGCAGCTCTGCCGCTAGAGCTTCTGCAGCTGAAACATTCCCATCCTATAATGAAGCCATTAAAAATGCTTGGCTGCTGCCAGATGGTTTGTCATTGAGCAGGACAGAAAGGGAAGCTTGCCGCAGTTGAGACCCCGGTGCCGTGGTGGTTTGGAGGTTGTTGTTTTGCTTCTATAGAAGCAATGCTAGGGAGATTAGCAACAAAGTATCAGGGAAACCTGATGTATCTGGAAGCTCCTCTTTACTCCATTTTCTTCATTAGCTCATTCATATGGGAGAGCACAGCAATCTGCTTCTGGGCCAGCACATGGGAAACCCAGACACACTCCCAAACACACCAGACAGGCTTTTGTTAACTTTACTTTTCTTATTTTAATATCATTGTAGATATGTGTCAGAAAACAGTGTTTGTATTGGTCTTTTGGGATACAAAAGCTTCATGAACAAGGTAGACATAATAGCCATATGGTTTTACTGATTCCTTTATATTTAGTGTTTTATTTACTTATTAGTAAAATAAACTCCACTTCAAGATACATTTACTTCTATTCATACACATGCACATGGAGTTTCGCGTTTTGCTGTGTCCAAAGTTTCTATTTACTGTTTGTTATTATGTTGAATTTATGTTTTTTTAAAAAGACGCTGCAGAGCGTGACATCTTATCACAACCATTGCAATCTCAGAAGAAATGTAGTGACCAAAAACATATTAAACAAATTGAAACTGCCAAATCTGTCAGCTATTGGCACAGACTGTGGCAAATCTGTGAGGATTAGCCAATCAAAAGAGAGGTATTTACATATAGCCTTAAAGGAATAGTACTTAATTAACCTGATAAAGGTTGAATTAATCCAAAATTGAACATTCAATTAAGCAATATTAAGCAGGCCGGTATGATAATATATATCATGGCGACGATATAAAGTGTGCATCGATAGAGATTTTGCTATATTGTGTATATTACGGTATGTAAATATATCTGTGCGGTGCTTGACTGCTAAAAGTTTTTGAAATTTAGTCACAAAGAAACATGCAAGAGAAAATAATGTGCAGGATGTGGTGATGGTACAAAGGGTTAAGTGCATAAGCCATGAAAAATAACTTGCACTGACTGAGACACACACGAACCACAGACAGAAAACTCTTAGACAACATGTGATCATGAATTCAGGTCTTATTGCACTTGAATGGTCAGTTAGACACAAAATTATGTTGAAAATGCCGTTTAATGTAAACTGTTGAAATGAAATTTAAGGTGTATCAATATATTGGGTTCGTACATAATGTCAAAAAGTTACAGCAGCCTACATGATATATCGTTATTGTGAAATAAAATAACTTCTGTTGTGGAATACGGTTTGGTCATATCCCTTTCATTTTAAGAATGAGAGAGAGGATAGAAATTGTCATGTAAAAAAAATACTTTTTCAATAAATAGAAAAAAAGAAAGCTAAAGCTAGTGTAAAAATCATCCCCTCTTAACATTAAAAAGCAAACTCAGGCTTACATTCATTCGTGCATTAAGTCAAGAAGACAAGAAGAACCGTTGGTTAGGACATGTGTGGTGTATCTCCAGAGATGGCGGGAAATTCACCCTAATAAATGTCAGTTAAATGTCAACCGTTTGACCAGACTTCACTAGCTATTATCAAGTGAGACCTACTTTGTACCAAATCACTGCACAGCCATTAGCGGCACCATTAGTAATGCTTGAACGGTTCACTGTAAAATGAAGAGAATGGAGTGCTGTAACCTGTTAGTAAAAAATTCTATTTCATATTTAATTTGCAACCTCAAATCAAGGCTGGTTAGTAAAGTCGGATGAGGAACAGAAAGATTTAAAGTAGACCATAACTGTGTAAATGGCATAAAACTGTCTCAAAATAGATCCCAAATTTCAGATTTGAATATACAAATGAATGGAAGCACAAATCAACCTGTAATCCTTCTCACAGCACTGAATGTACCTGTGATGGTTCTCTTCCTTATCTAGTGTGCTGAGTTCGCTTATATGCTGCCTCTTTTTGGACTGAATCCCTGTAGAGACTTTCCCTTTTCTTTATTTATCTCCATTTGAAGCCTAAATCTCCCATTCAGCATTGTATTCCCACATATTTATACATGTAAAGCAAGGTGTAAATCCCACAAATCCAAAGGTCTGTGAACTTCAAATCTCAAGCAATTCCCATTCTGGCACAGAGCAGAAAAATCAGCACTTTTGTACAACTCTGATAGAGGGATTGTGCCACTATCACACTCTGATATGCGTTATCCTGGCCTGAGCTTGAGAGAGAAACAGTAATTTCATCTGGATTAGAGGTACCACATTTAGCACCTTGTACTGAGCTTGTTTGATTGTAGCACTCGGAGACTAAAGCTGTGCTCTGTTCCCGTTGTTTCTCACCCGATTGCCAGTATGCAAGGTTAAACAAGGCTGCTTACTCCAGTAAATGGAGCTCCACTAAGGTGTCTACAGCAGAGATCTTCTCTTTATGTCAGATCTGCACTGACCTTTTGACTTGTGAGCGTTCCAGTGAAGCATGTCGATTGGACGAAGACTGCAGGAAAGAAAGTGAGTCCAGGATAAGCCGAGCAGTGCTACAGTGGATGGAAAAATAAAGCAATGGAAACTAGAGCAAATGGTTCTGGGCTGCGTTTCCCAAAAGCTTTGTTTGTGAGCTAAGTTGATCGTAGTGGCCATTGGTGGCAATGGTTCTACATTCTACTTAGGCTTACAATGCTTTTGGGAAACGCAGCCCAGGTATTCTGGAGTAACCTTCACTTAATTTGACCCCTATCTGTGCAAAAGCTGTGGTTTTTCTACTTTCCCAAATACCTGTTTGTCACTGCAGTGCATTGTATTTGTCCATTTGGGTCATTGCCTTCAAAAATAGAATATCAAATTTTGAGGTCATTTGATTAAACATTTAATCATTTTTAAAATGTTGCGTCATCTAAAACTTGATTTTTTTTTTCATTTTAGGTAAAAGCCCCCTTTTATTTGGGCTAATCCACTCACAAGGGCTGCATTTACAGTATTTGATTACAAGAATACTGTAAAAAATGTAAATATCCATTTTCTATTTGAATATATTTTAAATGTAATTTATTCCTGTGATGTCAAAGCTGAATTTTTAGCATTATTTCTCCAGTCTTCAGTGCCACATGATCCTTCAGAGATATTTTTAACATGCTAATTTGCTGCTTAATAACAATTCTTATCATTATCAATATTGAAAACATTTTTGTGCTGCTTAATATTTTTGTGGATATATTCACTTTGATCGATTTACCACACATTGTGTTGCTCACTGTTATCAATAAAAATATATATGTTTAATCCTCATACACTTTGGGACCAGAAATAGGCACATTTTACATTCAGGGGCGCCATTAAGTCATATAATTTGTCTTATAATTATGTGCACTTATTAACACTGCCATTACAAGATCACTCTATTCTAAGAACAAATCAAATAAGTTGTCATATATAATTCTCAATTTTTTATGTAAGAAAAAATGTTTTGGAAATCTTAAGAATGCTGCATAAGTGTGTATCTGGCAAATGCTCTTAAAACGTGGAGTAAAAAAAAAAAAAAGGATTTCTTTCAATTTCAAAAGTTTTCAGTTTAATTCACACAGAGGAATTGCCTCTGTAGCCCAGAGTCATAATGAGAGACATTCTTCAAGTCAAATACGACCTACAAAGTGACAACACCGTGGTCTAGCTGTCCTATACACTGGAATGACAGCTACCGAATGAAGCTGCCACTGAAACCTCACACTTATGTCAAGGCAAATTAAAAATGTGTGCCTGCTTAGCTATTTTCCTGGAGCCTATACACAAGCATTACGCAGAAGCATTGTGCAGCTGATGGTTTCATAACCTAAAGTGCGTGTATATATATATATATATATATATATATATATATATATATATATATAAATGACGAATAGAGAGGGGAAGAAAAAGAGATGGGACAGTGAGGGAGGGAGAGAGATGGGGCAGCACAGCGACTGAATTAGCAACTTACTCCAGGCGCATTGTCAAAACTGCTGCATGAGGACATGACCTCCATCGCTACCAGAATCTGTGGCTGCCATGCTGGGTGGAGAGGGTAATTCTTCATGCACTGCCAGAGTATGGAGCACATATATGACACATGAAATCCAAAGCCTTCTTCCCCTTGAGACATCTCTGAATGTATATAATTACACCCAGCGCTGAGCTCTGGCCAGTATCTTTTGTGCGTGGCCAGTGCTGTGCTGTGTCTGAGCCAGCAATCCCTGCTGTAGATATGCCTTTAAAATGCACATGCAGTGAATAACAAGCCTGGCTTTTGACAGAATGATTAATTACCTGCAAAGGTGCTGCAAAATCTTGCCTTCGATAGAATGATTAATAAGCAGTTGTGTTCTGAATCTGGTGGAAATGTATGAATTTAGAGGCTCAATCCTGACGCTAAATCTGCATCTTCCTGTTTTGAGAGTAGCTGTGTTTGGGGTTTATGATGGTGTGTGGGGTGTTTATGTGAGTGATGGACGGAGAGAGAGAGAGAGAGAGAGAGAGCAAAGGTGCATGTGTGTACAGGGAGCAGAGCATGACTGTGTTGTGGAGGATTGTGGTGGGAAGAGAGTGCTAAATGAGACCACAGAGAGTTCAGAAAAAGACCTGGTGTAAAAGCTCTTCTTACATGGAACACCACCATGCAGACTTTAAAGCTGGATCAACATGAAGGATTAATGTTTTTTTTTTTTTTTTTTTTGCTTTTACTTCTGTGTTTTTATGGGCAAATTCCACATGTTTTATTTCTGCGTCCTTGAAGGGCTTTGCCAGAAGGGGACACTACTCTTTGGGTTGATCCAAACAAAAATGAGCTGAATTGCTTTATGAAGGGCCCCACTGGAATTTAGGCCTAATAAAAAAATTATGTTTATTTTTGGCACTTATGCCTTTGTTATGATAGGAACGTAGAAGCAGTGAAAAAAAAAGGAGAATGGGATCAGGAAAGGACAAGGACTGTGATTTAAAAAAATTAAAAATTAAAAACTGAATTGCTCTCTTGCACTCAAGAAATATCACTGGATAATATTCTTTAAGTCCAAAGTACACTTCAGTTTTGACGCAAACGCTTAATATATGCATACAGACAAACACATAACCTTTCAA
Source organism: Gila orcuttii (assembly GCA_026230005.1). Taxonomy (NCBI): domain Eukaryota; kingdom Metazoa; phylum Chordata; class Actinopteri; order Cypriniformes; family Leuciscidae; genus Gila; species Gila orcuttii. The sequence continues at coordinate 26,193,253 of JAPDVR010000016.1, read as the reverse complement.
AGTATACTCCATTTGATAGCATTCGCAAACACAGACGCTCGACACATGCACTCTAGAAAGTTTCGTCCTTGTTCAGTGTCTATTTCTCTCCAGAAGTTATGAGTGATAAAAATGTCTCTTTACTCATGCAAAGTTGCAGGTATTTCTTAACCCCCTCACTCATCAACATTGATAATCTTGCTGTTGCTGTTTCCATTAGTTTGTTGTTGTTGTTCCACTTCATCAGTTTATTTTTCATGTGAAGCAAAAGACTGGGGCACAAAATTAGGGCAAAAAAATGAATAAAAAATCAAGGCGCGTGTGCATTTGCAAATGCATAAAAACCGAAGAATATTTTGGCTTTTAGATATTTACATATTTGTTTGTTTTTCCTAAATGCCAAAATGAGAGAAACTGGCAAATATGCAATATTTTCTCTCAATATTATTCTCACTAATAACAACTGAAAATTCTATATTAGAGCAAGTATAAACACCCGAACAATATTAATCGAAAAGTCTTATCTATCTTAAAAAAAAGCTAAGCTTGAATTATGAATATTTTGATTATTACTTTTCCATGCACTTTAAATGTTTTCCACCTTTCATTACGCAGATGCCGATCCTATTTAGATATTACCAAGATCTAATGGCAGCCCAATCCCAATTTACTTCATTGATTTAAAAAGGTTTTAGCCACCCATCTGAAGTCAGCAGTAAAGCTGGTTAATTTGCATACTAATTAAAGTCCTTAATCAGACATTTTGAAAAAGATGGAGAATTCTCAATGCTGATCATTTTTGCACCCTCAGGTTTCTAACTGCCAATAAATTGCTGTGCTTTTTCTCACTATTTACACATTTTAGAGAGCTGTTAGCTTGAACGAGGTCCACTCTCATGACAAATACACATGATGAATTTGATTATGCCACATCTAACTGAAAAACAAAGTGAGTTACACACTCCCGGGTGGGAGTCTAATTAAGTTATCAGGCACCTTTAGGGCATGTGGTCTGGTTCGGAGCCAACAGATGCATCTAGTCCAAATGATGACTGTTTGTTGCTTTCTTGGACCTAAACAGCTTAGCTTGCCAGTCAGCTTGTGATGAAAACTCAATGGCATTATGCCTTATATCAGCTGTATTGTATATGCATTTAAAAATGATGAATGCAGTGATGTTTTTTTAACATTAATTAAACAGCTCGGCATCGTCTGTGAAGCAGCAGACATATAATGTTAGTTAATGCATGTTTGTCATTGGCTGCTTTTGAATAGTTTGGTTACAATCAATCATGATGTTTTCATATATTCAGCCTCATAATATATAGGGCGAGGAAAAACGATCCCTTTTCCGATTAATCACGATCTTTGTTTGATTCCGAAGCAATGACACTGCCAACACACAGAGGCTATCTGTGAAATTCAGATTTACAATATCCAGGTAAATTAGATGAAATTACTAACATGAATTATTAACCAAAGTGACATGTTAACAACTTCATTGACACCTTGTTTTAATCTAAACATTGAACAATATATTGTTTTTTAACGTAACTAGCAGGGGCGTCACTAGGATTTTCATTTTAGGGGGGCTAAGCCCCCAATGAGGGTATGATTTTTTTTTTTTATTATTATAAAAAAAGGTAACACTTTAGTTAAGGATCTAATGCTCACTATTAACCAGTTTCATTACCATGCAAAGGCAGGGTTTTATAATCACTGTGGTCCCAAATGTGAGGTAGGGCAGATAGGGGGGTTCTGGGTTTCCCTGAGAAAATTTTGATATTTTGATTTCTCTGATCTACATATTTTAAGATGTTTTGAAGGCCAAAAAATTTGGATAACAGCTTTAAAACCATGTCAGTGGGCAGCTGATTATTTTTCTCTCCTCATCAGCATCACACTATTTTTCTCTTTGTTTTTATCTTGCCCTGTCTCTTCCCCTCCTAAAGCTGAGCTTTGACTGATATATGCTTTTCATTTTTGTCTGTCAGTGAAGAAAGTAAACATAGGGTCAACTGATAGGTTGATTTTGCCTATGAATCATTTTCTCAGAGGAGTTTATTTACTGAAAGCTACTAAAGCTAGGTAATTAAGTTTATTAAATGCATTCACAATATGTAGGCTACACATTCATTATTGATATTATGCCTAATACAGGGCCGTAGACAGGGCTTTATAATCAAAGAGGTCCTAAATTTGATGTTGGTAGGGGGTTCACGTTTTTTATTTCTCAGATATGTGCATTTCAAGACATTTTTAAGACAAAAAAAAAGGATAAGAAATAGCTTCAAAACCATGTCAGTTGGCAGTAGATTATTTGTCAATACCTGCTCTCTCCTCATCTCCATCACTCTTTCTTTTTTTTTCTCAGTCTCTTCATCCCTTTCTCTTCCCTTCCTAAACCTGAGCTTTTTTAATTTACTAAAGGCTACAATTTGTATTATATTCTCAATATGTACACATTCATTATTAATCTTGTGCCTAACATGATGAAAACGGCTTTGTTAATGTTTCTTGTCCCCTAACAATGACAGTAAACTAATTATTACATTAGGCCTACATAAGTCACATTACATAGGCCTATTTATATTATATTTATTAGGCCTATATTAGTTTACCTGATTATTTTTTGTCATTCGTTTAACATTTATGACCTAAAAAATGTAAAATATAAAATGTTAAGTTTAGCTACTTACATCTTATCTCACACTTGACCGTACGCGTCGAGTCGCACTGTTAAAATTCGCGCTCAGCAGCGTCTTTGAACATAAAGCCCGCCTACTTTGATTTGATTGGTCATCTAAAATATTCTGACATTGATGAGCAGTGACAGACCAATGAGGCTCAGATGAACACACACACACACCCTGTCCTCTGTTTCTGACGTGCTCTCTGTTCGACGCCGCTGCGGATTGAAGATGAAGAACGTGCTGAATCTGATTATAACAAGACTGAAGCGAACACGAATTTGTGTAGCCAACATTAATCACACATTTTTAGGGGGGCTAGGCAGAAAAGGGCCTAATGACGCCCCTGGTAACTAGTATCCATGGACTGTATGCTTTGTGATTATTTAATTGGGCTTCTCTCCTTGAACACATGTGCCATAGGGCTCCATGTAAGTTCTACTCTATTTTTTTTTTTTTGGAAATCCCAGCTTTAGCTGTGGGAGCTGTAAGATGCCGGCAAATGTTTGAAAAACAACAAACGAGCCGAGAGTAAAGGCCAAGCAGTACCTGCAAAACCCCTGACAGACATCCATGGATTCCGTCTCTGAAGTAAATCATTCTAAATACTGTTTTGTCTGTTTGTCTTGAGGCCTCATATGTTTTCATGCACTCCCTCACTTCAGCAAACAGTCTGTCCATGAACATCTGCTGTATTATGTTCAGACAGCCTTAAACTGGCAATGTAATGTTTAAAGCGTGACCAAAGACGGGTACACGCTCATGTTGTGTAAAACAAATTCTTGAAACAGTCCTGAATTGAGCAAACAATCTTCATAAACGTAGCCCATGGTCTCCTGTTTCTGAGAGGCTTACTTGATCAGCATTCAAGAAGTATATTCATTGGTATCTACAGGTTTCAAAGCAGAAACAAGCAGCTCTTACAAAGGTTCACTTTTCCTGGGGCTGTCCTTTGTTACCAAACAAGATCCAAATAGAAAACTTGAAAGCAATTTTTGATTCTCTTTTTTTTTTAAGAACTTTGAACGCTTGTTCTGTTCTTACCAATAACAGGTAGAAAAGAAGGACAGCCCTAAAGTGCTTGCTTGCTTTGCTTTAATAATAAATAGATATCACTCATGTTTTTGCTAAATAAACTAGCCTCACAGTATTTTCTATAATTTACAAGATGAACTAAAAATGAGTTGCCACTTATTTGTTTAAGCACCTGATTCACTAAAGGAATTATGCAAATAATGTAACAAGTGCAAATATGCCACACAAACACACACACACACACACACACACACAAAAAAAACATCTGCAAAATACTTTTTTAAATAAAGTTTAGTTGACTGTCAGTCCAGCAAGCACAAAACTTTTTTCTTCAACATTGAATTTTGGGGTCACTGTGATTTTGCCAAGTAAGACATGTTTCTGGATCAACATACTTTATTGATCCTGGAACAACATTCCTGTCTTAAGCCTATCCCTATACCCCTAAATCTAACCCTACCCATAACTTATCCTTAAAATCAGAGGGAAATGATAGGTGAATGACCAACACAGGCTCATTGGAAAAATGTAGGGTTACAGTACCTGTGGCAACATTTTTGCAAAACGCAAAATATGTAGCAATACGTACATATCACTGCAGTTTCCAACAGATATTCCAACAGATACACTAGAGGCAGTAAAACAGCAAGCACTTTTAATCGTTTTCTCACACAATTATGATATGCTACAGAGGCAGATTATGGATTAATAAAGATTTATTTTCACTCGGCTCCTTGCACAATAATGTTATGACCTTAAAACACTTTTTACCATAGTGCATGATTTGTAAACAAATACATTGTGTAGTTTGCATCACTTAAACAGCTCCATATGTTCGGTTTTACAGACATTCAAAGCTTGCTCGATAGGTCAGCTGGAACAGAATTGTACTTGTGATGCGGAGAGCTCGGGTATGAATCCCGTGAAAGATGAGTCATGATGAAAGTGCTCAAAGACAAGAGTCCAAAAACAAGCTAAAATGCCATGGTTATGATTTCGTTTTTATGTCACATTTGCTTTTGTTAACACTATTGAGTAGTTTTGTGTAGGCCTACATTTTTTAGTGCCACTCACCGGATATATTTCAATTCAGAACTGCGGTGAAATGTACAAACTCCAACGTATTAAAACGTTGCCATATTCACGTCCATCTGTTCCAGAAAAAACTAATCACGCTTTTAGCGCCACTCATCGGACATTTCACTTTGGAACTGTCGCAAAAAGTGCACGACTCAACGTGTTTTGCAAAAATGTCCCTGTCCCAAATGGCACACTTCATATGCACTTTCGGTCTTGTGGACTTACAATGGCTGCCGGGTGCACGTGATTGGAATTTGTTGAATGGAATGTTGTTCCAGGATGATCCAGGAACATGTTGTACTTGCTGAAATCACGTTCACCGGATTCTGGTTGCAGTTAGGTTACAGAAGCCTACAATGCCTACAATGTTTTAAAAATGTGCAAGAAATCAATCCTGTGATTAAAACAGTAATATAACCAAACCACGATGAAATGCAGGTTCTTAATTTATGGCCAAATATATGCAGTTCTAAACTACAAATTTGATGCATTTTAGTCACACATATATTGATATAACCATTTTGTAAATGTTGTTTAATACATTATTGAAGTACGTTTTACACAAAAACATTCTTTCTACTTCAGAATTTGAAGAGTTTGAATTTCTGTTTCTTTGTTAATTGTGAACTTTATAGAAATTTACTAGCAAGTGAAAAGTTATTTCAGTTTTTTCAGTGTAGGTTCTCTTTAGTTTCATTTTATTTTGATGGTCCCTTTAACACATCCTGTTGTCTATAAGTAACGTTGCCTTCATGTCTACTAACTCTCATTAGAGTATTAGAGGAGTATTAGTAGACTGGTAGGGTTAGGGTTAGAAGAAGTTGACATGTAGTTGCGAAGTTGCCAGTAGAGTGTATGTTGGAGGAGCATCACAATAAAGAGTTAGCAGATATTATGCAGACAGTCTACTGATACTAATGAGAGTTTGTTGACATGTAGTTGCAAAGTTACTTATAGTCAACAGAATGTTCAAAAGGGACCATCAAAATAATCTGTGTAAGACATTTAAAAATATTTTTCACATTGTAAAACAATTAGCATGCTGTGAAAAGCTTGCGATAATGTTGTTGCCCTACAGTTTCCTACAGACATTTTTAGTTTATTTTAACATCATAAATATGTATTTTCGCAATGTTGCAGAAACATTGTTAGGCTATGTCCCCTTAGTCTTATTAGTCCTGGGCAAACGTAGCACAACTATAGTGAAATTCACCCCACAGTCTTGTAGGAAGAATGGGTGAGCTGAATGTGGCCGACTCAGGCAGAATGTGCATTTGGGGAATAAGGAACACGCTGACAGATTGACATCAAGTAAAAAAGTTCCAAAATGAAGAATATTCGTGCAGCAGCATGTTCAGGTGAGAATCTAATGGCAATAAACCTGAATGGAGGCAGGAGCCTGTGACAGTCACAGCACATAGAATGTAAATTTAGCTGCAGTACAGACCTACATAGATTGAATGCAGCAGAGCAGCGATCGGGGCGGGCGGGGGGATGGGAGCGGGGGGGGGGGGCAGCGCCCACTTCAATATGCCCTCAGACCTTTATTTACAGCATCTCTGTAGTTAGCGCTGAGAATTTGCAGTCTCTCACTACGACAGCCTTGGCCACAAAACTAATGTGAGCGAAGATGTTGAATAATTTGGAGTGAGTCCTTGGTATCGATAACAGGGTCACCAGAAAAGCTGTTCAGTGAATTGCATTAATCTTGGCCTGCCGTACACCACAATTCATCATGATGTACGTGAGGGAGGATATGGCTTGCAACTGAAGCCTGTCCCAGACCAAATGAAGTCATAAAATACACACCTTGGTGTTGAGGAAGCGCCCTCCTTTTTTTTTTTTTTCCTGGGAAGCACTGTCTTGTGCGGAAACGAGTTCTTTCCTCCCCCATTCTTTCTCCCTCCGTTCTTAATAGAGCACGACGAGACTAATCAGCGTGGTTTTTATGAGTTCATGATGTGGTCATACATCTAGAAATGTAACTTTATAAAAGATACATGGGAGAATTCACTAGAAACGACTAGCGTTTTTGTGTGTGTGTTGTTTTAACCCCCAATTCACAAAAGGAATTATGCAAATCAGGCAAAACACACACGCAAACTTAGTCCTGAATGTAATTTGAAGAGTGTAATTCTCCATCTTTTGGGTCTGTTCTGAGTGCTGCTGTAGGAGGTGAAGAATGCAAAAGACTAAAATGATCTCCCTTACTTTAGGACTCCACAGCATCACTCCACCAGTGCAATCCAGACACCTGAATCAGCTGTTTGAAATGCCAAATGTGAATGTGAATACACACTGCATCCGTATGTATGCCGGTTGCTGCGCTTTTCTCAATCATTTGATGAATTTCTTTAAATGAACTGATCATTCTGATCAGATATTAAGATTTTCCAGTTGCACAGTTCCTGTTACATTGTTGCGCCAGTAAGTGGAGACAACTGATTACTTGCATCCCAACTCGCGTACTTATGCACTATGCTGTTTTGTAGTACCTATAAATAGTGTGAGTAGTGTGTTCACATTGAAAGTTACAAAAACAAAAAGTGCACTTTAAATAACCAGATGATGCACTTAATTAACTGAAAAAAATGAAGCATGGGATGTTGGACACTTCATTCATCAGAGTCCAATGTTGGACTGCAAAATAACCTTATAAAATCATACACTACACAATGGAGTACATATATAGTGCATATATAGTGTTAAAGTACATAGCGTAAAGTGCATAATTTGGGACACAACTATTTTGTCTTTTATAAGTGAATCACTGAATCAAATAATTATTTCAAAAACAGATTCATTCAGAAATAAAACAAGTTGGTGCAATTTCGTGTAGACTTGGAATTTATTCATACAAGGATGAGAAGGATGCAACCTCACTATGATGCAGCCTTCCAACTGAGAAGCTCTTAAGTGACATTTTAGAAAAGTAATTGAATCATTCGTTCAATCTTGTGGGTTTTTTTTCTTCAAAAATACAAATTCATTTGCAAATGTCTGTGTTGCTAGGAGCATTGGAGAATTAGTGCTAATGTCACTTGAATTGATGCAAAGTATATAATATTTAAAGCTCTACATTAACACGATTGTGCTTAACATTTTGAATATATTGTTTATATTTCAAATAAAACCTCTTGAAATTTCTATTCAAAGAATTCTGAAAAAAAAAAATGTATTAGTTTCCACAAAAATATTAAGCAGTACTACTGTTTTCAACATTGATAATTGTCATGAGGATGCAGATAGACGAACCCAAAAGCAGACTGAATGCTCTACACACAATTTATTGAAGACAAAACAGAGAAAACAAAACCCACGAGGGGGCAAAACAAGACTAGAGGCAACAAGCAAGACTAGATGATAAATAAAGACTTGACTAGAACTTGACTAGGCAGGAACTAATAATAAAAACTCACAATACATTAAACTGGATACTAGACTAAAGTACTCGCAGAAGTGTACTATAAAGATAGACACACGGAGATCAATGATAGAGTTTGACAATGAACCGACAGAGAAACACAAGGGGGTTATAAAGGGAGGCTAAAAATGAACAACAGGTGAAACTAATATGGTAATAATTACAAAACGAGGATAACAAGGGGGCGGGGTTAGAAATGAGACAAGGCAAGCACATGGCCCAAACAAATGGCCATGTGCTGAACATGAAAACATGGGTCTGTCATGATTCTGCCTCAAGACAAGAGAATATCAGGAACAAGATGGCAGAATCATGACAGAACCCCTCCCCAAGGAGAACTAAACACGAGACATTACAAACTGTGACAAGGACACGAACCAACAAAACATGACAAAAAACAATGGCAAACATGAATAAACAATTACAGGGTTGGGGTGCAAAAACAATAAACAAGGCAAAGGTGGTGGAAACACAAAGTCCTTAGGGGGCAGTCCAGGGTGGATGGGAGGACTGGGGGTCTTGGGTCTTCGGGACGAGGGCTGAGGATGGGGAATCCGGGGGGACTTGGCTGGAGACACATGAGGAGATGTCTTGGGGGAAACAGTCCGAGGCTGGCAAATGACAGGGGTGCTAGAGGAAACACTAGGCAGCCTGACAGGGGTGGAAACCGCCACAGGAACAGAAACTAGCGATGGCACAGGAATCTTGATAGGGGACACAGGAGGCGACACAACAGGAAACAAGACAGGGGATGCTGCAGGTAACTGTGAAGCAGAAGTAAGAACTGAGCTCCCCGAAGAAGGCTCAGTACCAACGCTCCACATCTCTGAATCGGGGAGATCGTCGTCTGCAGCTGACTGGGGTACGGCGCTCACGGCAGCTGACTGGGGTACGGCGCTCACGGCAGCTGACTGGGGTACGGCGCTCACGGCAGCTGACTGGGGTACGGCGCTCACGGCAGCTGACTTCAGAATAGCGCCCTCTGACGCAGTGGACTCGAGATAAGACAACATGCCAGTTCTGGTTAGAACTTCTAGGATCTTGGCTAAACTCGACAGATACTCAGAAAATGTTCTTGCAGCAACGACGATAGGCAACTGCCGATCAGCTGACACTGACCGCAAAAAAGGGCCGCGGCCCTCTCTGCGGCGCTCACGACAGCAGGCTCGGGAACCGCGTCTTCAGCAGCTGGTTCAGTAACAGTACCCGGAGTCGAAACGGGCTCAGGGACAGTGCTTGCAGTGGGAGCGTGCTTGCAGTGGGAGCGTGCTCTGGGACAGCGCTTTTATTATTATTATTTCCTTTATTTTTCCAGGAAGGTCCCATTGAGATTAAAAGAAATCTCTTCCTCCAGGGAGTCCTGGCCAAGATGCCCACACTACAAATCACACACAAACACGCAACACATATAAAACATTACAGAAAGTCAGAGCACAACATTCATCATAAATCAAGTAAAACAACAGCATGATTCAATCATTATATACTGCAGTAAATTTTTAAATACATTCAAAGGAGGAATTGTTTCTAGAGGGACAGTAGCTTGAAATTCATTCCACAGCCATGGAGCATAGTAGCAGAAAGATGATTTACCATGCTCTGAATGTACCCTAGGTACTACTAATTTAATCCCATTAGATGATCTAGTCTAGTGCTATAGTTCTTTCTACATAAACATAGAAGACTAGTAATGTAATTTGGAAGTCTACCCATCAATGTCTTTACAATAAATTCTAACATATGGGATTTCCTTCTTTGATATAAAGAGGACCAACCCAAATAGTTGTACAGCAAACAATGATGAGTACATGAACAGGAATTTGTTATAAAACGCAGTGCAGCATGATAAACGACATCCAGCCTTTTCAATAAATATGTAGAAGCATGCATGTAAACAACATCACCATAATCTAAAATAGGTAAAATAGTACTCTGTATTATTCTCTTTCTAGCTGTAAAGGAAAAACATTTTTTTTCCCGAAAAAGAAAACCTAATCTTGGTTTAAGCCTTTTCACCAAGTAATTAATGTGAACATCAAAGGCTAACTTCTCATCGAGCCATATTCCTAAATATTTATAAGTTGGTACTCTTTCTATATGTAAACCCTCAATAGTCAGAATAGGCATTACAGTAGACATAGAACGGCTACGTGTAAAAAGAATATACTTCGTTTTTATTTACATTTAAAACTAATTTTAGTTTCAACAAAGTAAGCTGAAAAGTATAAAAACAATCCTTAAGAATTTCAATGGCCTGAGACACAGAGGATGGAGTGGAGTTAATAATTGTATTGTCAGCATAAAAATGTAGCTTTGCCGATTGTATTCCCTGCCCCAATTCATTAATAAAAATAGAAAAAATAAGTGGTGCCAATAAAGAGCCTTGCGGGACACCCTTCCTGACTATTACCATGGATGAGGTGTAATTATCTACAGCAACACATTGAGTTCTATCCGATAAATAATTTTTAAACCAACTCACAGCCGAATTATCGAGGCCTACACGCTTGCAGTCGGAGCGTGCTCTGGGACAGCGCTTGCAGGCGGAGCGTGCTCTGGGACAGCGCTTGCAGGCGGAGCGTGCTCTGGGACAGCGCTTGCAGGCGGAGCGTGCTCTGGGACAGCGCTTGCAGGCGGAGCGTGCTCTGGGACAGCGCTTGCAGGCGGAGCGTGCTCTGGGACAGCGCTTGCAGGCGGAGCGTGCTCTGGGACAGCGCTTGCAGGCGGAGCGTGCTCTGGGACAGCGCTTGCAGGCGGAGCGTGCTCTGGGACAGCGCTTGCAGGCAGAGATGAAGGACGAGAGGCTCCCCTCCTCTTCTTCCTAGGTCGCGGTGCGGAAGTCGTAAACGGACTAGTGACCGGTCAGAGAAGCTCAATGGGATCTGTGACCTGAGACGGAAGGGCAGTCTCAGGCAGCGCAGACTCGGTCGAGGATGACTCCGACGAAAAATCCCACGAAGTCTGTCTCCCTCGTTTGCCACGAAGATCAACGGGTGTGGATGAGACCTCGGGAGAAGTGGAGTGGGTCTTCTCCCCTTGAGAAACGACAGCCAGGACCCGACCCTCCGGAATCCCGGGCAGCTTGGCTGGTGGCGACAATACGGAGGGACCCTGCGGCTCCTTTCGACACATAGTCCACCATGTCCCGGAACGGGCGGTGAACCAGTCTCTTAGTTCAGCCAGAGGTGGGGGAACCTTGAGGCCAGCGATGAAGTAGCGATTTAGGAGGATGTCAGGTAAGAAAAACCTCCTCTTTTCTGCAACTTGAGCGTACTCTTTCAACAGCAGCTCACCCTGAGGGGGAATTGGGAGCTTGCCCCCCCTCGAGTCGGAAATGCCCTTGAGCCACCAATCTTCAAGAAGATCCAATTGCTGATCTCCAGGGGAAGACAAACAGTCTGCTGGGTTCAGCTTTGGTCGGTTCATTCTGTCATGAGGATGCAGATAGACGAACCCAAAAGCAGACTGAATGCTCTACGCACAATTTATTGAAGACAAAACAGAAAACAAAACCCACGAGGGGGCAAAACAAGACTAGAGGCAACAAGCAAGACTAAGACTAGATGATAAATAAAGACTTGACTAGAACTTGACTAGGCAGGAACTAATAATAAAAACTCACAATACATTAAACTGGATACTAGACAAAGCACTCACAGAAGTGTACTATAAAGATAGACACACGATGATCAATGATAGACCGCATTTGACAATGAACCGACAGAGGACAGAGAAACACAAGGGGGTTATAAAGGGAGGCTAAAAATGAACAACAGGTGAAACTAATATGGTAATAATTACAAAACGAGGATAACAAGGGGGCGGGGTTAGAAATGAGACAACGCAAGCACATGGCTCAAACAAATGGCCATGTGCTGAACATGAAAACATGGGTCTGTCATGATTCTGCCTCAAGACAAGAGAATATCAGGAACAAGATGGCAGAATCATGACAGATAATAATCAGAAATGTTTCTTGAGCAGTAAATCAGCATATTAAAATTGTGGTGGTGTTTGTGATTTATTAATACAGAATAGAGCATCTTGTTCGTTTGATGCCCGGGTACAATTTTTGCATGCTTTACTGTATCTAGGTTGATCATGCTGTGCAATGTTTCACCCCATATTTTTGGGTGAAATTCTCAGTAAAAATTTGTTAGTCATGGGAAATGTCTCAAAGGGAATCCTCCACTAAACTAACTAAAACATCATCTTCATCATCATCATCATCTTACTAATGCAGGATTAGTCATCATGACTAAATGCCTTTGAGTATTATAGCTCTGACATGTCGAAGGATACTGTTGATTTCATCTGAATGAGTAACACAGAGTCACAAACTGACTTTGAATCACAGATTCGCCTTCATTAATCTTCCTACGTCTGACCTTCCACATGCACCTCGTGACCACAAGACATGCAGAATTTTTAATCAAGAGGCAGCTTGTGTTGCAGGCAGTGAAAATCTATCATTCTTAAACTGCTATTGATGTGAACGTCAAGACCAGTGAGAGACTATCACACAGGGCAGAACTGCAGATCGCACAACAAAGCACTCAGTGTAATTAGCAGCGGGGCCCTTGCCTCCATCCTATGAAATCACACTGATGAAACCAGGAGTGACGGTGCAGTGAATCTGAAGCACGACAGAGCTGCAATTCGCTTTAATGTAATGTTGTGATGCAGGCCGAAAACTGATCACGACAGAGCTGCAAATTGTTTTATTGTAATGTTGTAATGCAGGCCGAAAACTGATCAAACACAAGCTGCGTTACAATTTCAACAAGGGAACTTCGAAATCTTTACTGTTTGTCTGCTTAGGCTGTTTGTTTGTTTTTCCTCTGAAGGTCATTAATTTCGTTATTCTTTATACACAGAGCAATAGATCTTAGAGTAAATGCCATTTGTAATTTTATATGAATGAAAACAATATGTTCAACAGGTATATTTAACCCTATAAAGCCTACCGTATCATATTTGATATGATCAAAATGTTGCTGATAAATCAGTTGTACGCAATCTACTACATGCCCTCTGTCACCTGATTGATAGGTTTTACTTTAGTAAAAGTCCTTTTAGTGTGTCATTCAAAAACATGCCTCTTTCACGATGTGGTGCATGTGTCCTTTTTTTCTGTGAAGTCTTTACTGTTTTTTAAATGACTTAATAACTTTTATATTGTTTGTATTATTTCACTTAATGGACGGAAGCAACTTAGGCTTACTTGATTATTGATACATCATTTTTTAGAAAAATGTTGTTAAAATGTGAGTATCAAATATCTCAGCAGGCACACAACGTCATAAGACATTGCAATTTGGTTGAAAAATGTTTCTGACGTCAGGTGACCGAAATTCAATGTCAGGAAAACGTCTATTGTCAACGTCAATTTGATGTAGAATATGACGACAACTGAGGTTGATATTGTGTTGATTTTAAGTCAGGGTTTTAAGTAACCAAAACCCAACGTCTGCCAGACATTGTAAGATTAACGTCCACACAATGTCAAATTATAGTATCATTAGACGTTGATATTTTGTTGGTTTTAAGTCATCTAGTAACCAGAAGCCAACATCTGCTAAACGTCACAAGATTAATGTCCACACAATGTCCAATTATAGCATCATCAGATATTGATATTTTGTTGGTTTGAAGTCATGATATCTAGTAACCAAAGCCCAACATCTGTCAAACGTCGTAAGATTAACATCCATACAACGTCAAATTATGGCATCATCAGACATTGATATTTTGTTGGTTTAAAGTAATGGTATTTAGTAACCAGAAGCCAAGATTAACGTCCACACAACGTCAAATTATAGCATCATTAGATATTGATATTTTGTTGGTTTTAAGTCATGGTATTAACTGACCAAAACCCAACATCTGCTAAACACTATAAGATTAATATCCCAACAACGTCCAATTATAGCATCATCAGATATTGACATTTTGCTGGTTTTAAGTTATGGTATTAAGTAAACTAAACCCAACATCTGCTGAACGTAATAATAATGTTAATGTCCACAGAACAATACATCAATTAAATTTCTTTATTTAGGTTAAAATCTATTGGTGATAATCCTGCCATTATATTATTTAGTGATATTTGTGGTATTTTCATGATAGATACACAATGTACAGTAGGTGGCGGTATGTGGTTTCGACACTAATCCGCCATGACACCCAAAGAAGAAGATGTACCTGTTGTGCACCATAGATACAGTATAAACACTAGATGTCGCTTTCGATACGGCAGTTCATTGTTACGAATGCGTCAATAGAGCCACCATCTTGAAACAGTGGAGCCCCTCATCAGCGTCAATGTAGGAAAAGGTCTAACGGAAATAAAATCACCATAAATCGTCATGAATGCAATTTTTTCAGTTGTTTTGGTTCGTTCCAATGGTCAGACATGTATTTATTATAGAGTCCAGAGAAATTTAAAAAAAATTATAAAATTTCACAATCTTGTGAAATGTAATCCCTTGCTGTCTGGTTTTTAGATTTCGTTCGTGTGAACATCCATACGCAGCACAAAAGAACCATCATCCCTGAATTCAGCGTTACTTCCTATGACAAGACCCCTGTTCCAAGATGGCGGCGGTTTTGACGCATGCTTAGAACCCCAAGGCGACTTCTAGTGTTTATCTATGGTTGTGCACATTGACCAGAGCATAGGTAAGGAAAATATAACTTAATTTTGCTCATGATAACATTTGTTTTTTTATTTTTATTTTTTGTGGGACATAGCGAGCTAGCATTGTCAGCAATGGATTCTTGGGTAACACTTTCTATGAAGAAAACATTAAGATGTGCTCATCACACATTTTAAGTTGTTTATTTGTAAATGTAATTAATGAACAATTATTCCTGTAATAAAATAATGAAAAGAAAAACAGAAATCATTAATACAAACAGTTGAAAAAATTTATCTTTTTTAATGTTGCATAGCAAAACACGGCAACAATACTTTTTAAATTATAATTCCAAACTGCTATAAGCAATACCATGTATATAGCTGAGGAGATATAGATTGTAAATGATCAGAATTAAAGGCAGAATTGATAACTAATTGATACTGCAAACAAGTGTTTCTGGAACTATTTTATATTTGATTTATATTCGTTTATAAATGAGTGTATAATTGATTATGAGCATGTGCATTGACAAAGAAAATGCATGACTTATAAGTAATTATAAAAAATAATATAAATGTAACTATAACTATTCTTATAATGCCGTATAGGTCTTAATGAGTCCTTATAAATATATTTATAGAATAGTAATACTTATAAATAAGTATAAATGGGGCTATAATTCATTACAAGCATGGTCTTCATAGAAAGGGTTACCGATTGTAGAGTTGGCACCATTTTCCACCTAGCTTACAGTGCTGTAAGTTTCACTTGGCTGCATCGCTAGACTAACGTAAGTATGATGTTGGGTTTTGTCAACAAAAATAAAATTGAGTTAATAACTCCAGTGAACATGCCATTGCCTCATCGTCAGTGTAATTTACAGAGAGGCAGCATTTAACCTTCTTTTTTTAGTTTTGCTTCATGCTAAAATACTCATTTACTAATAATCAGTGATACATTTTCATTTGTGAACATTTTGTTAAAACAATTTTAGTTTAAATAATTTTATGCTCAGAATTAATGTCTGGCTTCGTCAGAGTGGTGGGTGCACTGCCTGTGGTACACTGAAAAAAACAATAAGTACAATTTACTTAATTTTTCTTTGGCAAGTTTTTGCACGAATATTTTTTAAGTAAATTTCACATATGGAATTAAGTAAACGCTACTTAACTAAATTAAGTGAAAGTAATAAACAAAATAAGTAATTTTATCTTGGCTAGTAAAAGGTTGAGTAATATCTATTTAGTGTAAGTTTCCTTTGCAATACATTTCACTTAAACAATATAACATTGAATTAATCCACACATTTAAAATGTATGCTTTACTTAGAAACATGTAAATAATTAATATGATAGATATTGTGTTAGACACCATAGCTATTTACCAGATGCATTATGTTAATGCAGAGACCTCAATACTTGGTAGACAATACACAATGACGGTAACATTTTATGGATTGTTTTTGTGTTTGAATGTGTGATTTTGAGTAGAAAATGAACTCCAAATGTCACAAAATGGAAATTCACTAATCCTAGCATCAAAAGTAATGATAAAACAGTGTAAATACAGCTGGAAAACAGTTAAAAATCAACCTCATTAATTACTCAAGGCCCAGTGCATTATGGGAACACCAGTATCAGAAAAGTTGAGTAATTTTACTTAATTTTATAATGTTGATATTTGTGTTTTCATTTCTACACGCTTGAATTGAGTACTAATATAGAATTTACTCTTTTTAATTCTTGCCTGAACTAACTTTTTCATGTAAATAACATGAAATTTACTTCACCTCAAAATATTTTTTATCAGTGTAGGGGAAACACTTTTTTTTATTTAATGCTTTACTCAAGTGCCCAAAGATGGAGGTTGATGTAAAGACAACATTAGGTTTTGATATCAAATCAATATTAGTTTTTGACATCTGCACAACGTCAGAGCTTGACGTCAAATAAACGTTGGGTTTAGACGTCAACCCGATTTTCATTTTCAACCAAAATTTGACATCTGCACAAAGTTGGAGCTTGATGTCAAACAAATGTTTGGTTTAGATGTCAACACGATTGTCATTTTCAAGCAAATTTAGAAATCTGCACAACGTTGGAGCTTGACGTCAGACAAACGTCGTGTTTAGACGTCAAAACAATTGTTATTTTCAACCAAAATTTGACATCTGCACAACGTCGGAGCTTGACGTCAGACAAACGTCGGGTTTAGACGTCAACACAATTGATCCTTCGCAAGGAGTTTGATTGACAGGCGAACTGACCAATCATAATCCGCCATCCGCCATTTTTGTCCGACAAGGAAGTCAGGAGAGTTAGTAGCAGAGGCGGACAGAGTACACAGCTTCGTTACTTGAGTAAAAGTACAGATACCCCTTGCTAAATTTTACTCAAGTACAAGTAAAAGTACTACAGTCAGATGTCTACTTAAGTAAAAGTACTGAAGTACTTGTTTTTAAAAGTACTTGAGTATCAAGAGTACAAGAGTAAATTTTCTAAATATTGCATTACTACTGCCACAGTGTCAAGTCATCTTCATTTATATAGCGCTTTTAACAATGTAGATTGTTTCAAAGCGGCTTTACAGAGATAAACATAATTTAAGGTAACAGAGATTGTTTTGGCTTTATAGCGATTCTTGAATAATGTTATTTTCCAGCTAAAGTTAGTTTTGATTGATTCACTTCCATTGAAATGATCATTTGTTATTAAATTAGGGGCCGCTAGGACGACGGCGTTCTCTCTAAACAGACTTTAAACTGAACCTGTGATTAACGCTGATGGCGTTCACATGCGCATTAAGAATTGATTCTATAGTTATGTGTGTTCGAATATATGTGTGCAGGTTTGTAATTCCCTACAAACCATGCCTAAACAAACTACTTGTCTTTGCCTATAAATTTGATACAGAATTTTATTTTATCACTTCGGGGTAGGTACGCGAACCGTGCTTACATTTATGTACAGAAACGTCCTACATGGAGTTATGAAAAATGTTAATGTTAATACCTTTGATAATCTAAAAGGAATTGAAAGTTAATTCAAGTCATTTTCATCTTTTTACCATGTTGCCTTATTTAACATTTCTCACTTGCCCACAAGGCAATGCACAATGGCAACGCTCTGACAAACCTCTGCTAGAGTTTTAATGGATTTTTTGCACCCACATTTGAACCTGTTTCGTCCATGGTTTCGTCTCTTATCTAAATCTGACCATGGAGTTTACTTTGGCGTCAGTTCAGAGCTGAAGGTGAAGGTGATTTGCTGATAGGCTGTCCCAATCAGTGGCGCCTGCACAATCCAATCACGTTTGAGAGGGAAACAACAAATTGAGGGTTTCCGAGATTAACATTCCTTCTTGTTCATTCATGCTTATTTGATGCTATAAATTAAATGAGCTGTATGTAAGAAATTTATTTCAATTAATCATAAAATGGCCCTGATATGTCACTAGACATTAAGAAATCATGTTCATTTCAAATACTTATATCACTGACAACAGTAGTCCGGCCAGGATATTGTCATTTAAAAAGTGAAGTTGCAGCCCTCAACTGATGTTGATGTTGTCATGTTATGTTTTGGTCTGATGCGCCACCCTCCACCTATCTACCAATCACCAAGTTAGTAGTGTTGCGGCATCCGGGTTGCCAGCTCTGCTAGTTACCACAACTCCAGCTACAACCGTGTCGGAATCGGATAAAAAAAAAAGTCTAACGTTGCAAACCAAAAAAAACTCGTTATGAATCCGAAATACTTCGTGCCAAAGTCCGAAATAAAACAAGGATCTGTATAGGAGATGCCTTTTAAAGATGGAGACGGCTGAAAACGGACAGACGCCAACGTTGCTAATGTTTCTCCTAGACAGGTAAGATTCATCTATGTTTGGCTAACTTGTACTTGATGTAAATGGACATTTCAAATATTCATGACAGTCGAAAAAAGTTATGCGCGTGCAAAGTAACGTTATGTTAGCTCATATGGAGGAGGTGGGTCATCGAATTGAAAAGGTAAGGAATTGTTTAGGTAATAAAAACGGCGAGTCGTCATTACTAACATTAGCAATGCATTATCAGAGCCCGTTTCTATGTCATTATGATGAGACTCTGAGGAAAACAACATTACCACGCCCATTATTGTTTATCATGCAAGTTCTACAGCCAAAAATAATAGAATGACACGTAATCTTTCACATCACATATTTTAGCGTTATGGACTGCAGGGTAAGTTAAAAAATACAGCTGGTCGCTTTCACTTATAGTGTCAGCTAAATGAATAGCTGTATCTTTGATTTCAGTTACACACAGTGACAGAGGCTTGTGCTTGCACTTACGTTAATGACAGACACCTACCGTTACAAGTTAGACTAACAGCTACTGTTCTAACAATGTACTGTCACATAGGAGCGTGCATCTTTACGATTATATTTGGCTAATCGCCATTAGTAAATTTTTGCGATATATAATTACTTTGCAAAACATCTCTCATTTGAAGCATAAACATAATTAACAGAAAAAGCTTCTTGTAGCAGCCTACGTTCTTGCTGTATCCTGCAGCCTATCTGGCAACCTCCAGTCAGGGAGGAGGGGGAGGGGATAC
This sequence comes from Gila orcuttii, assembly GCA_026230005.1. Lineage (NCBI taxonomy): Eukaryota > Metazoa > Chordata > Actinopteri > Cypriniformes > Leuciscidae > Gila > Gila orcuttii. Next base: position 26,173,806 of record JAPDVR010000016.1, on the reverse strand, counting down.
ACCGCTCTACAGCAATTTGAAAGTGATTGCAGTACCAGTTTAGGCCACATTCTTACATACGGCTCCTTTAACTAGAAGGAAGAGATGATCAGTACACGAGCAGCTTTAACTGAGGCTCTACAGCGATCTGTCAGACACATTAGAGAGCCACAAAATGGTATTTATTGTTTCTTTAAATTTCTTTAAAAAATGACCAAATTTGAAAGTTGTTACTTTGTTTCATATCAGAAGTAACCTGGTCTGTCCTGTCTGTCAGCGCGTTGTCAGTGTCCTCTGCTCCCTGTTGTATTTTTCACTGTGTGAGAACATGGTGTGTGGCGTGAGAGCAGCGTGGCTTGTCGGACATAGCAACAGTAACTAAAGGGGGCAGGTCTTTGCGAAGGGTCAATAGTCATTTTCAACCAAAATTTGACGTCTGCACTAGTGATGCGCGGGTCGACTCGTAACCCGCGGACCCGGTAAAGAAATTGTCACTTTATTTGTGGGGCGGGTTGGGGCGGGTCATTAGTTTTTTGTTTTTTAAATCCATGTATGTTGCTTGCAGTTTCCAGCCTATATTAAATATTTGGGAATATCTATATTCATATTTTATTAGGTTATTTGAATACGAATGCCGTAGTAACGTAACTTGCGTGAGGTACTCCGCAGCTCCCGCCGCCAGACACAACAACAACTACGGAGAAATAAAAGTGAAGATGGAAGACGAGGTGCGGGAGAAATTGAGGTCGGAAATTTACATGATTAAAAGAAAAAAAGGTCAGGCTGCTAAATCTAATGTTTGGGAGCGGTTCTCAGAAGTAGGCCTAGTAGCAGCAGGAGACAACAGTCGTATCGGCTACCTGAAGTGCAACTCGTGTGAAAAATCTACAAACAGTAGCGCCACAAAACGGGCATTTCCAGCATGTCAAGACATATTTGTGGGGGGGTCTAAGAAATAAAAAATGGTTTAGCCTATTAGCTGAATACAAACGCTGCTTTGTAAATGTTGAAAATGTTTATTAGTATCTTATTAATATGACCTGATTTATGGTTCATATTCATAATCGTCTGTTGTTGCTTACTGGGCGACGTTTCCAAGCACTTTCAGGCTGAAATAAAGGCTGTTTTCATTTACATTACAATGCCTAGTACTATGTCTACAGGTCCTTCTAAAAAAATTAGCATATTGTGATAAAGTTAATTATTTTCCATAATGTAATGATCAGTGGCGGTTCTAGACCATTTCAACTGGGGGGGGCCAAGCTGGGGCCAGTTGTACTGTTAGAGGGGCCAGTTACATATAGACCTTATTGTTGTCATATCATTTTCTGCACTGCACTGCAGGCATTAACAGGCAAAATACCATGTTTATAATAATTCAACAATGTATTTGCATTTCCATTATATTTTTACATTTGCATTACATATTCAGTATTAGTCACAGTAACTGTAATTGACATGATGTCCTTCTTTCTCTTCATTTTGGTGAGAACTATAGAGCAAAAGCAATGGGGACCAAGAAGCTTATTAATTCATTTACTGAAAATAACTGACTTGCTAGGTAACTATGTCTAACAGTTTACAGGGTTCCTGCACACTTTTTAATGTCAAATTTAAGGCTTTTTAAGACCTGAAGAAATCAAAATTCATATCGTACATTAGGGGTGTGCAATATTGACAAAAATATATCTCAATATTTTCAATGTTTTGTTGATAATTAGATGATATTTTACTGATTGTGTTTTTGTGCTGGTGCCATGGCTGGTTTAGGCCTGTTGTTGACAGCAGACTCACAAAGATATTCATATTTTTTAATATTCTATGCAGTGGTCAGTTAACAGCAGGGACCGAAATTATTTTTTTTAATTAATTTTTAATTAATTTAATTTGCCACGTTAAATTGATTTCCAGGGGCATTTTTGCCTATATATGGACATTCTTTCTAAACTTATTTAGAGTTATGAATCACCTTTTATGTCAAATACTAACATTCAAATTATTCAGTAATTATACTTATTTATACAATAATACTTAATTATACAATAATTATACAGTACCACTGTTACAGTCAAATTAATTCATTCAATCAAAATCCATCTTTGCAGTGCAGTCAAGAGGTGACACAGAAGCGGCATTAATATATACACTCGAGGGATTCATTCATTCAACCGATTCGTTCAAACGGCTGATTCATTCGGGAAAGGAGCAAGTGATTCCTTCAAAACGCGGATTTCAGTCAATAAATCATCGCTGTCTGTTGCATTGAGACTCTGCTACGGTTTCATTTTGAAATTCTAGTCGGCGAAATAAAGGGAAAACAAACAATATTGACAATATTGTGTCTAAAAAGTAAGTCCCAATGTTAACTTATTGCTAATTTAACTGTTGTATAACATCAATCTCACAGTTGCAATTGTGCACGGGAAAACGGCACTCTTGCTGATTTGATATTCTAATATAAGAACATAATATGATATAAATGTAAGACATAAACTAATTTGGGGACAGAGCCTACCTATGAACCGCACACAGCAGTGAAAGGACGATAGACAAATGCGATGAACATAAAGAATGAACTTGCAACTGAACTGACATTTACCAGCTTTCTCCTTCTCTTCTCTCCTCTCTCGCGTGCAGGAGACAGACGTTATTCTGCCGCGATTCCCGCGAATGTGATGCGAATTGTCACATGAACAAGCAAATCCACAAAGAATAATAAAAATAAAAAAAATACGCATACAACGATAGCAAAAAAAACAGTTTTGTAAAAATTATTTCACACTCCACATTTAGGGGGGCCACAAGGGGGGCCAAGCTTGTTGTCACAGGGGCACGGCCCCCCTGGCCCCCTCTCTAGAACCGCCACTGGTAATGATAAAAATTAAACTTTCATATAATTTAGATTCATTGCACACCAACTGAAATATTGCAGGTCTTTTATTGTTTTAATACTGATGATTTTGGCATACAGCTCATGAAAACCCAAAATTCCTGTCTCAAAAAATTTGCATATTTCATCCGACCCATAAAAGAAGTGTTTTTAATACAAAAAAAAAAAAAAGTCAACCTTCAAATAATTATGTTCAGTTATGCACTCAATAGTCAATACTTGGTCGGGAATCCTTTTGCAGAAATGACTGCTTCAATGCGGCGTGGCATGGAGGCAATCAGCCTGTGGCACTGCTGAGGTGTTATGGAGGCCCAGGATGCTTCGATAGCGGCCTTAAGCTCATCCAGAGTGTTGGGTCTTGCGTCTCTCAACTTTCTCTTCACAATATCCCACAGATTGTCTATGGGGTTCAGGTCAGGAGAGTTGGCAGGCCAATTGAGCACAGTAATACCATGGTCAGTAAACCATTTACCAGTGGTTTTGGCACTGTGAGCAGGTGCCAGGTCGTGCTGAAAAATGAAATCTTCATCTCCATAAAGCTTTTCAGCAGATGAAAGCATGAAGTGCTCCAAAATCTCCTGATAGCTAGCTGCATTGACCCTGCCCTTGATAAAACACAGTGCACCAACACCAGCAGCTGACATGGCACCCCAGACCATCACTGACTGTGGGTGCTTGACACTGGACTTCAGGCATTTTTGGCATTTCCTTCTCCCCAGTCTTCCTCCAGACTCTGGCACCTTGATTTCCGAATGACATGCAAAACTGAGCAACAGTCAAGTGCTGCTTCTCTGTAGCCCAGGTCAGGCGCTTCTGCCGCTGTTTCTGGTTCAAAAGTGGCTTGACCTGGGGAATGCGGCACCTGTAGCCCATTTCCTGCACACGCCTGCGCACGGTGGCTCTGGATGTTTCTACTCCAGACTCAGTCCACTGCTTCCGCAGGTCCCCCAAGGTCTGGAATCGGTCCTTCTCCACAATCTTCCTCAGGGTCCGGTCACCTCTTCTCGTTGTGCAGCGTTTTTTGCCACACTTTTTCCTTCCCACAGACTTCCCACTGAGGTGCCTTGATACAGCACTCTGGGAACAGCCTACTTGTTCAGAAATTTCTTTGTGTCTTACCCTCTTGCTTGAGGGTGTCAATGATGGCCTTCTGGACAGCAGTCAGGTCGGCAGTCTTACCCATGATTGCGGTTTTGAGTAATGAAACAGGCTGGGAGTTTTTAAAAGCCTCAGGAATCTTTTGCAGGTGTTTAGAGTTAATTCGTTGATTCAGATGATTAGGTTAATAGCTCGTTTAGAGAACCTTTTCATGATATGCTCATTTTTTGAGATAGGAATTTTGGGTTTTCATGAGCTACATGCCAAAATCATCAGTATTAAAACAATAAAATACCTGAAATATTTCAGTTGGTGTGCAATGAATCTAAAATATATGAAAGTTTAATTTTTATCATTACATTATGGAAAATAATGAACTTTATCACAATATGCTAATTTTTTTAGAAGGACCTGTATTTAACGGTCGCGGGTGCGGGGCGGGGCGGGTTGTAAAAATAGATACAGTGGTGCGGTGCGGGCTGGGGCGGGCCAAATAATTTCATAAAAGCGGGACCCGTGGGTTGGAAAAAAAGCTGACCCGCGCATCATTGGTCTGCACAACGTTGGATCTTGACTTCAGACAAAAGTCGTGTTTAGGCGTCAACACATTGTCATTTTCAATAAAAATTTGACGTCTGCACAATGTTGGAGCTTGATGTCAAAAACGCATTGGATTTAGACGTAAACCTGATTTTCATTTTCAACCAAAATTTGACATCTACACAACGTTGGGGTCTAACGTTTTCCTTTTGTCTAAAGGTTTAATAAACTGTTATTTTTCTGACTATTATTTCATATCAGGCTTTACATGTTTAAAGCCATGAGCCATGAAAAAAAAAAAAATAATAATTGTGAGATAAAGTTTAAATTGAGAAATTATGTCACATTGCTGGCAACTGCAAAATATAATGCTGCAATTGTCAGATATAATTTTATCTATTATCAGATATAATTTTTACTCTTGAGTCAGAAAGGCTTCCATAGAATGATGTACAGCACCACTAAATCAAAATGTATACCACTGGTAAGACTTATAAACCAAACTTTGCAACTTGTCTCATTTCTCTGTTAAATAATCCATCAAGGGTTGAAGGGTTGGCATTCATCACTACTGTGAGGTATAGGCTGCAGAATTATTACTAGATTACTAGAATTATTACTAATAGTACTAAAATTAAAAATAAGCATAAAAATCACCTTAAAAGAGACTATTATGTCATTGAAGTATTCTGTTACACAGGGGTGAAGAAACTATGAAGAAAGTAAAGGCAATATGAAGTTTGCTTTCTGTCAGCGGCTCAGAGCAAACTGTTCCAGGTGTAGTATGTGTCAAGAATATTATTTACGTCATGTGACATTCACCTGAACTGATTTCCTGAAAGGTGAATGTTGGTACAAGCACTAAGCCTTTTATCACTTGTGCTTTTAATCAGCCAACTGTCAAAGCAAACGGTTGGCAAAGTCTCCTGCTTAGCTTTTAGTCGTCATTTTATGTACCCTGCTACCATTTATTGTCCTTTACACTGCGGCCAAGCAAAATAAGCCTTTTAAAATGATTATCTCCTGAATAATGTCGAGGGAAAGTGAGAGTTTTATAATTGGACTGTAATGCAAATCACTCTCTATTTTTATTTAAGCAGTTTCAAACATGTCAAACAGAAATTCTGTACTCTCATACGAAATTCGCCTCTAATCACTTTTTCATATATGCACTTCATTAACAGCTCAAGTAATGAGTCTTGGACTGTGTTTGCACAGACGACTCTACATGTATCCTGCCATATGACTCATCAAGTGTTGTGTGATGATTCCGACTTGATTTTGCGGCGCACGGCTCGGCTTTTGCTCATTTCGACTTCCTGGTTGCTGCATCTGCTTGTAATGCCCTCTGGGAATACAGCTGGGCTGTGGCCTACATGGAACAATACCATGAAGAGCAGCAAGAAAATATTATAAACGTCTGGCTAGTTGCATTCTTCTACGTTTTTGGAGACAATTGTGTGTTTATTTCCGTTCTATTTATACTAATTGCATAAGCATCAATCATGCACAACGTGTAATCGGTGTGCTTTTATAAACAGCACTCGGTAGGTAAATGAGGTAAAGATTGCTTCGTCTAAGCAATCAGCACCTTCACACATTTGTTTCTTATGTAGGAGACACTTGGGATATCGAACACAGTCGTGGCTCGTTGGGGAGCTGCAAATTATTTCTCCACAGGAAGATGTGGACAAGACAGTCGATGATTCAGTGGAGTTGTCTCAGCTCCCCCGGATCCCTTGGCTGGCTGACTCTCCTCTCTCGGGCAAGTCAGATCTGTTTGATAGCATTTAGCAGGACAAGCAGATGTCAACTGCTGCTGACCCTGCCAATTATTACCCCAACAGAAAGCTAATGACACCATATCTATTCACTCCTGCTGGGGAACCTGAAAGCTGCCATTATGTTCCTTGAATCTATGCAGAAATTTGCATGTATTCTAATGTCCGAAAAACCTGTTAAAAGGAGGCCGTATTCATTACACGTATGACTCGGTTTCAGCCGGGGTTTTCAGACTGACGGCTGGATTATGCAAACTGTCTTTCTTTGAAGCATCTAGGGAGACTGGTTTCAACAGCCTCTTTGGCATTGGTCAGCACAGGGGCGTTTGCTGATCAATGATGTTAATGCAGAAGATGCACAATGCTCGATCTCAGTAGACGGCCAGGTTCATTGATCGGGAGATCGCTCACATGCTCGGTGTCCTGAATCACTGAATCTCTCAGAGTAGCGAGAGCTATTAAGAGACCATGAAATCAAAACTGGATTTTCTGCCTTTTAGTCCATGTCAGCTTTGAGATTATCTGTATGGTCGCTGTGATTTTGCCAAGTACGACGTGTTTCTGGATCAACATCTTTTGTATTTCCCTACCCCTAAACCTAACCCCACCCGTAACTTATCCCTAAAATCAGAGGGAAATGAATAAGAATGGTGTAGAAGCCCTTAACTCTTGTTGTACACCTGAACTTGACTGTCAGTGCTACATTTTTCTAAATGTCATAATCATTTGTTAACAAACAAGTATTCATTACTTCAATGAGCTCATTGTTTCTGCATTAAATTATTACATTGTTTAAATTAATACCTTTTTCGCTAACTGTGATTTTGTATAGGCCTATGTACATTTCTGAAATACACAACTTAGACAGTCACCTCTTATAACAGATCACTCTAAATTGTAATGTGGACTCGTGCATTTTCTGTAAGAAAGTTGCTTTAAAATTATGTGTATTGTGAAAAGCGCTATACAAATAAATGTGAATTGAATTGAATTAAATTAACTGTAAACCTATCCCTCAAATCTGATTGGTTGATTGGAATGTTGTTCTAGGATCAGTGTTTCTCTTTCACCCTGAATCTCGACTGTTCGGTCATGAGCCAAATATTATGATTAAAAAAAAATGTATTTTATAAGAAGAGAATATAAGGAGAATTAATAATAAATGCAGATAATAAAACAACAGAACTGTTACACACTTAGGATATAATTAAACAGGCTTATCAACTTTTTAAAGAGAGTAGAAAACACTCTTCATCAAATGCTGGGCTTTCAATCAAACTCTGTTGTGGAAATTTCTCTGTCATTTAGAAGCAGCCAAATGAGGCATATGAAGGACATTTTGCATGACTGCCTTTATCCTCTAAGATTATGAACAAAGCTAAAAACACAAAAGAAAATACAGCCCAAACTAGATTAAACAGGGGTTCACTTGCCGTAAAGATAAAGAAAAAACAACAAACAGACATGAAATGCTGTTCATCCGGCTTCTAAGGCAGTGTAACGGTTTAATGATCTTCAGCATAATAGAAAGAATACTATTTAATGACTACAATAGTAATTTCTCTCTAGAAATGACATCAAAAATGGAAAATGTTGGTCAAAAATGTACATTTACACACAAACTGACCACCAACCACAACTTTCAGAGGCCATCTTGATTTTTTAGCTCAGCTGTCACAGAATGGAAAGCACAGGATTGCAGGATATCAAAGGCAGTGAAGGATACTGTACATCTATGATGCCTTCAAAAATGTATCAGTTTAAGGTATCTCAGGAGACATGCAGTGAAGCTAACATTAGATTCGGACATGTCTTGATGCCTTCCTACCTTAGAATGCATCCTCCGAAATTTTGTGAGGAGGTTAAGAGAAACACACAAATCTAGTTTAAGTGAGTTCAAAAACCTTTTGATTGTTCATAACTTCTTAAGGGAAATAGCAGAGACACTGACCAAAGATGAAACTTTCTAGTGTGCACTTGTCACACAAGCTATCAAAAGGAGTATACTTTGAATGGCTACTCGTTTCGCTGTATGCATAGGCTAAGCGTTTGCATCAAAACTAATACTTTGGGCTTTAGCATGGCCCTGTTAGCTTCTGCTGGTAGATGCTGTAACTACAACATCTGAGCGCACAAAATATCTTTCTCCATTGACAGCCATTTAAAAGTAGCTCTGTATTCCAATGAATTATTCATATTAATCCCAAGTGTGAAATGGACTTGATATTTTTCCCCTGTCTGTTGCCTTTGATGTCATAGCTCAGTAAAGGGTTTTCGACCATAGTCGTTCTTCTGTGCCATCAGCTAGTCAGCGTTTTCCTATGTTGTCATGATGTTCTTGTACCCCAGCGCAATAGACTGAGGCGCTAGAAATACCAAGGTCATGGGTTTGATGCCTAGGAAATGCATGAATTGAAATATGTCACTTTGGATTTATGCACTAAAACAATTATTTGATCTCAGCTGAACAGTTACAGTAGCTAAGTCTCTTTTTCACTATAAGAGCATTTCACTCCTCACACATGAATCCTCCATATACAGTAACTTTAGTTTAGTTCCTGAGGGACGTGTAATTGCATTCGTCTCAGACCAGCAGTACAAGCAGACAAGACTTATGCATTATTCATCTGCATTCCCTTTGCTGTAGTTTAAATTAGAGGTCATCGTCTAGCAGTGGATGAGGTGATATTACACTTGCCCACTGGAAATAAACTCCTACCTTGGTGGTAAGAATCATAAAACTTTCATTGTATTTACAAGTACCACCATGTGGTTTAGGTATGTTTCGAGGTTTTTTTCTATCCAGCTCTCTCTCTCTCTCTCTCTCTCTCTCTCTCTCTCTAACCTGTCATAATCTCTCCACCTTGACACACTGCAGGAACTCTCACTTCTCATTGATTCTGCTGAAGCAGTAGAGAACTCAACTCAGCACGCTCATCCTATCACCTTAAGAGTGCAATTAACAACATAGACACTCTCATTTCTCTTCTCTAGAATGAAGTTGATCATTGACATTCATACGTTGGGTAGTGAAGGCACGGATATTATCAGTACAAACAGACAGTGGTGTATTACAAACCTTTGGGCTCTAATAAACCCTAAGACAGAATCGTCTCTTTCTGGGCTTTGCTGATCTATCATTTAGAGCAGGGGATTTCAAACTCTGGGGCTTTACGGAGATCAGAATCAGAAAGAGCTTTATTACCAAGTGTGCTTGCGCACACAATGAATTTACCTTGGTATTTAAGCTTCCGGCACACTGCAAGATGGATCCACGAAAGAATTTGAGAATGAAGAAAAAAGATTTTACAAACATATTTTTAGGTTAAGGTGTGCACCTGAAATATTAATAAAAAGTCATAGTTGAATAATAATAATAATAATATATACTGTATATAATGAATACACACACACACACATATATATATATATATATATATATATATATATAGAAGGAGATCCCTTGAAAAGTTTAAATATGGTAAAATTTGTTTAAATATACTAACCTGAAGGCTGGAGATTTAAATGTTTACTAATCAGTAAACTTTCAACAATGATGTAACTGACAGGAAAACAGTTAATGTAGCTCTATTCCTAGATAGGAAAATATAACTAGAATATCACTGGCTCCTGATGACATCAGATGGGCCCCCATAGATAGGAGGCCCCTGCCTCAGATTTTTAGATTCCCAGTGATCACCCCAAGCGGCCGTATTCAGAGGTCTTTGCAACCTCAAAACACGCGTCTCTTGTATTATTTTTGAAATAGGACAGTGCTCATTTCAAGGGCAGTCAATGCTGGGGACATAACACGCTGTGGCAGTAAAGCACCAACCCTGCGATTTATCAGTCTGGCTAAATTAAGGAGATTGCAAAATGTGGTTCCCTGCGAGAATATGAACAAATGTGGCTTTTAATGTGATTGCCGGAGGCGGTTGTGCCATCAGTCAAGGTTAAGGCTGGTTGCGGTCAGGGACTGGTTTCATAGCCATCTTAAGTGTGCAACAACAGTACATGTGGATGCTCTGAAAAAGCACCTGTTAAAATTAATGAGCCAGCTCTCCTCCCTTTATATGCATGAGATACTTCTGAAGACATGATGGCACCGCTGCGTCGGATTACAAGACGCACGCTCTCGCGTCCAAAACAAGATGTGGTAATTTACTCTGGCAAGTTGGTGGAGTCATTCATAAGCCACTCGGTTAACACATAAACGAATTTGTCAGAACAGACAAATAATCTTGCATCGGCTTCTGCCGATTTGTCACACGGCATCAGTGACACGCGCTCCCTCTGATCATTTTGAGCCTGGATGAGAACCAGAGGATGTGCTCTTTCATTCCAGAGACAGGTGGATTTATCATCCCCATAACAAATGCTAGACACATCTTTCCCCTAAAACTGAAGCCAGATGGAGGGAGGATTCATAACTAGCAAATCGTCTCGGCTGCAGGGGTGTTCCTTCTAAAGGGAAATCAGCTACGGTGCTGCAGAGAGGGCAGAAAAATCGCTGACAGTCCCTTGAATTGGCATGTGTGACCTGTTAGCATTGGCTCTCCAGTGTGTCCTTGCTCCTGGATGCACGATCTCGGGCACAGGTGTGCCCATTCAGCATGAATGATCAACGTTATGTGCCATCCTGCTGTATACAGAGATGGAGTGTTTCCCAGTTGCTAAAATGGGTCTGTGTTTTAATATGACCAGGATAGAAAGCGAGGGAACCTCAGTCACGCTTGAGCAAAATTACATCTCCGTTTCCCCAATGAGTAGCTTTTTCCAGATCATTTTTTAACAGATATAAATAGGTAGGTCAGTCTGATGCCAGCTGTAAAGAATAGTGCGCCTCCAAAGGTCATATAACTCTCCTCGCATTATTTACCAGTTAATTTATCGGCTGTAAATGCATGCAGAAGATGTTTTATTGTGCATTTCTATTGCTGCTGAACCACATGTATAGAGATGATTACCAGCAAGCTGTTTCATCAAGAGAGAGATAATATGAGCACGCTACATTGAACTTATATGAGTTTGTGCTGCCTTTGTGTTTCCTACTGAAAAAGCTCCTCGTTTATGACGATGCATACAACACATTTTCAATTCATGGCCTTTCCAGGGGAAACACATCCTTGATTACACTAAGAATATCCTCCATGTCTGCTTCATAAAACTAAATTGGGCCGTGTAGGCTATGGACCATCATAAGTAATTTTGATTAAGTTAGTGATATGCCATCCGCTACAAAAGCCAACTTTTCATTTAGGTAGAGTGGTGGACTGGGAGCTTATGGAAATGCCTGAACAATATTCACAACACAGCATCCTGACCAGTTCAACAATAGTGGAGTTTATATTTAACCCTTTAAATATATAGCCTAAAGACTTCATATATTTACTGCAGCTAAACGCCACCACCGTCAAAAATGAGATTACTATATTGAGCGAATGCACGTGCACACATTGATGTTCATCAAATACTTTCACTTCAAACCCGCTAAATCCCAGCCTCAGCCTATTCATAAATACCGGTTAGTTGGCAGAAACCTCTAAACGCCAGCAAAATCCTCTAGGTTCACAGAACCAATCAGAAAACGCGAGTCAAATAATATGATTTCAAGATGAATAATGGCGTGATATGAGCCGGCTTTCAATTATCGACCTCCAAGTTTTTATCCTGTTTGAAGAGATTTTTTAACTAAACAAGATGTTTAAAACAAGATTATAGCCTATTAAAACTGTATATTTTATGTCAATGAATTGTTGAGATTTGACTAATATAAGTTTAAAGGGATAGTTCACCCAAAAATGAAAATTCTGTCAGTATTTATTTACTCTCCCTCATGTTGTTCCAACCCTGTAACACCTTCCTTCATCTTAGGAACACGAATTAAGATATTTTTGATGAAATCTGAGAGCTGGATCACTCCTCCATAGGCTTCTTCAGGGATTGAAACTTTCCAGCCCCGAAAAGTTATTAAAGACATCGTTAAAATAGTCCAAGTGACTACAGTGGCTCAATCTTAAGTTTATCAAGCGACGAGAATACTTTTTGTGCGCAAAAACAAACAAAAATAACGACTTTATTTCAACTATTAATTTCCTTCTCTCTGGGCCTCGAGTCAGTTCACTAGTGATATAGCGCAGTTCTTCTGTTGTTGTACGTGGCCAATAGTGAGCCTACGTGTGACGTAGCATTACGCAATCACACTACGTTAACTGACTAGAGGCCCACAGAGAAGGAAATGAATAGTTGAAATAAAGTCGTTCTTTTTGTTTGAGGAGTGATCCAGCTGTCAGATTTAATCAAAAATATCTTAATTCGTGTTCCGAAGATGAACGAAGGTCTTACGGGGTTGGAACAACATGAGGGAGAGTAAATACTGACAGAATTTTCATTTTTGGGTGAACTATCCCTTTAATGTTTACTGACTTAAAGGCCATGTTGCAGGTTTAATTTTTCAACGAATTTGAGCAATTTGCTTGTTGGTAATAAACATTTAAACTGTTATCCATTGTATTTTATGTTGTTGGGTATCACAAAACGAAAAAAGTAGGTACTATCTTACAGCGGTTTGCAACGATTCTCCTTTCCGCCACAATGCATTGCAGTACGTCACCTTGGGGAGAGAATTTACCAAAGCCCGCTGCCCGCCTTGTTGAGAGCGACGAGTAGTAGACGAGAGTATTCAGATTATAGATAAATACATAGATATAGAGAGATAGATAGACGAGATATATATATAGACTAGATATATAGACAGACTAGATATATAGATAGTCAAGTATAGAGAGAGATAGGCAGACAGCATAACGTTAGCAGATATATAGCTAACGTTAGCAGCTAGATAGAAATATATACAGTTGTAGGTTACAGTTTGACAAGAGTTTTGAGTGTGACAGAAGCACAATGTTGTGTTTTATTGCGAGTGTACACAAATATAAGTAAACACTTTGCAGTTTGAACGATATCCTGTATGAACAAAATGACGATGTTTTTATGTTTCCACTGTTCGATCGCGCCCGCGCCTCTCTCTCTCGCACTCACACACACAATACGAATACATGTATAATTCCACCCCTAATAGCTAGCATGATGCTTTCTCTCGTCTCATGATGCCCTCTCACGTCTAGCAGGTTCAAAATTATACGGCTGCGGGCCATAATACATGTTAGTTCTTCTTGCCAACTCTTCCTCATCCCAGTCAGTCACCATAGTTCTAATACTAGGCTGAGGCACCCTTTCCTCCGCTTCTCCCCAACGTGACGTCATCACAGAGTTGCGTAAAAAAAAATTATACCAGAAACGTAAAAAAATGGTCTTTAAGACCATTTTTGAGACATTTTAAAAATGATACACATATCTTGAGTGATTTATGTACCCATTAATTAACAGTGGTGGTTAACCTGCAACATGGCCTTTAATGCACTTCTTATGCACAACTTACTTAACAGTACACTTTTTATGGTTATTTATTTATTATTTATTCTTTTTTATTCATTTTTTTATACATCAATTATATATACAATATTATATATTTAATTTATTTTGAGTGTAGTGTGGTGCAGTTATTGTATAAAGTCTTCTATTTGTCTTCTGGTTGTTGTTGTTATCCAATAAAGTGTGCTGTCATTTTGTGTCATTATAGTTATACTGTGTGAATAATTTTTTGACTATATTTTTGAGCCTTTTACCTTCATTCAGAAAGTGGAGGGTGAACGACTGCGGGTGTCACGTTTTGGTTTTGTCATTGTCATGTTTCTGTCTTGTCATGTGATTCCCTGTTTGTCATGTGATCCTGCCATGTGTCTTGTCATTGGTTAATTGTCTGTTCATTGTTCACAGGTGTCCCTTGTCTTGTAATTAGTCTGTGTATTTAAGCCCTCATGTTTGCCCTGTGTCTTTATTGAGTATTGAATGTTTCTTGTCTATGTTCTTGTTTTGAGTTTCCAGTTTCATGCCTTTGTTTTATGTTTGATCATGTTTTGTTAATAAATGCATTTGGGTTCTTACTTCAACCTGCCTCCAGTGGATATAATCGTTTCGGCGGGTCACATTCGAACCTGGGACCCATGTGAACATTTGGACCTGAATACGATACGAACATGGCAGTAGTGATTTTGTAACCGTTTACTATGTCTTGTCCAAATAGGTGGACTTAATTTTTTGGGAGGGAAAAAGCACACATGGACTTATTATTTTTTACTTTTGTTTTTTGCTGTCACTTTGTCAATTTATTGCATCCTTGCTAAATAATAAGAAAGGGATTATCCACGGCTAGCTGTGCATTAAACGATTTTAATGCACGACATGGAGGTAAAAAAAAAAACACCCGACGTGAAGGGGCACACATTCAGGTCGTTTAATGCACAGCTAGCAGTGGATTATCATGCTTATACCATGGTCATTTGCCAGCATTTACAACTTAAAGCTGTTATTGATGTTTGCAGAGCATAATTTGACGGGTAAAAATGATGGTTATATTTGTCACTTACAGCTCGTTAGATCATTCTGTCAACTTTAAATCAGACACAGAGATATAGTGCAGTGTGTAAGATTACATTTATTTGAATCAAATGAATTATATCATTTATTTGAATTCATTATTGAGAGAGAGAGAGGCGTGTGTGAATTATCTGTTTGTTCAGCATCTCGTCTATTAACAACAAAGCTGTAAGTTTAATTACTTCAAAACCAGTGATGTTACTCCCTCGTTGATGACAAATATAATGTAGTGATTCAGTAGCGAAACTATTTTATTAATGAAAGTTGCAGGGTAGTTAAGTTTCTGTGCTCCTCCTGAATGTGTGTGCGCTTCACTATCTCAGGCCCCGTTTACACGAAGGGAAAACGCAGATATTTGTTTCTCTAAATACCCGGCTATGTGTAAATGTGGCCTCAGAGTGCCGTATGCATGTGCTTCAATGAAAACGGGGCATAATAAAGATGCCCCGTCCCTTTTTTCTGTGCTGTGCTCGTTGTGTTCTTTCTTACGGTTTATATCTCCACAGCATAAATGTAAGATCTTACGGATTTATGAATGAACCGCTCGTTTTAAAATCTTCCCGGTTATTTTTGTTATGACACCCGCTTCAAACATTACAGAGCTTATGATAACTCTCATTAACTCTATGAGTAAACCCAATTCACCAGCTAATTACTCCCCGATAGTGCCATAGAAATATACAGAGTTACCGCAAAAACAGAAGTTCAAACACAAAATTCTAAAGATGGCTGCGCGCTTGTTTCTCTGGAGCATAAGGTCTGTAGAACAGTCATTAAACTGACTAAACGGTTTTAGTGCAAACCTTACAGCCAATCAGAATCGCGTATTCAGACAGACCATGGTGTACTTTTAAAAAGTTAAAAAAAGGTATTTTGCATTGGGAAATACTGAGATGATTCAGTCAGCTCATTTATCTCCCACTGATGGAGATGTGAGATGTTTCTGTGCCTGAACAATAAATGGCGGTGCTTTGTTGCATAGCACCATTGAAAATCGACATCCGTCACACTGAAACCAACTGGATTAAATTATTAGATTTTCTTATTAGACAAAATCAGATATGGTAATTCAGTCGCTTAAATAGATTTTAGACAATACATTAGCATTTCTTCTTCACTGATATCCGACTATTGTGTTATATGATTTGTCTTTTATTGATAGATAAAGGTCAAGCACTTTTCACTAAAAGTCAGAGTGGGAAAAAAAAGTGCAAGAATCTGTTATTTTATCATATATAAAGTGATCTGGCTCTCCAGTGTGTACAACACAGACATGTGAATGGAAATAAATGTTTTATAGTTGTTTTCTTCGATTAGTCCTGTCATTCCGTCAGCTTGTTCAGCGTGAAATGCTTGTGTTAACAGTTTTTTAATGGTAAATAACTTTTTAATCTCAAACTCCTATTCAAAGGTTTTAATATACTATATTCAAAGCAGTCAGAGGTGACATTATTCAATTCTGTCAGTGTGTTGGCCCACTTACAACAACGTCAGTGCAGGGGAACAATGCAGAACGGGCGAATCTATTCCTAGTCTCAGCTGCTGAGTTGTTGATATCTTTAATCACTTCTGTTCTGTTTGTGTTGTTACGGATAACAAAATTGAACTGAATTTCTAGGCTCTTTATTCATCATGAAATATTAGAGCTGTCAAGGTGTAATAGAGTTTGACAGAGATATACAGAGCATCTGAGTCACAGTTCTGTAAAAACAAATACAAGTGGTACAACTGTAATTGATCACAGATTCAAACTGATTAAGTGAACGCTTAAACAGATGAATACAATAATATAATAGATTTGAGATATAACAATGGCTTATTTAATAAATATTTAATATTTTATCTTTTTATAAAAACAAGAGGCTATTCCATTCTCATGTACGTATCTCATCCAATGGTAGAAATACTTGAACTACATGGATGCTGACTGCATTGCACTGTGACAGTGTTTATTCGAAACATATGTTTGTTATGATTACGTCATGTTTTTTTTTTTTTTTTACACTTGCGGCTTTGCACTGGCAAACATTTTGCTTGTTATTATGCCTGCAGTGAAGTGACATTGAGCCGGACATACCTATGAAACCCAACCGCAGTAAACTTCACTCCTGATGTGTGTTTCAAGAATGACGAAGTGGCGGCCGGGGCTAGTTGTCACATGGGATATTTCTCAGGAACTACACGGGTTTGACTCATAAGTCAAATTACACCAATGTGTGTTTTCTCTAGCAAAGGGTTTGTGATTTATTTACAATTGCCAAGTTCGAAACATTTTGGAATTAGACAGATTTTCTTTTTAAATCTGTCTTCTGAACTAAACTTATAATAACATCATACTGTTTTTTAAGTTAAGTTAACAAGTGAACAATAAAAACACAAGTAGCATACATTCAGACAACAGTACGGTAACACTTTATTTTGATAGTCCACTTTAGACATTCTACTAACTACAGTATAAGTAACTTTGCAGCTACATGTCAACTTAGAGTATCAGTAGACTGTCTGCTTAAAGCAACACTATGTCGTTTTTGCAGTTTTTGCTCTCGGGGTCCCCCTACAGTTGGGAAACAGTATTGTCTTCTACTACTGTCCTAAAATCTGTCATGGTTACACCAGGGGATACACGTGTGCATTTGTTGACAAGCCGATACTGTCTTGAGTTCTCGCGGGCAGACTGCCAGCGTTGCGTGTGAAATGTCTTCATCCCAGGTACATTGGCATATATTTCAGCATGTCATATGAATATAATTTCATGGGTTTTATTTTTTCCAAACGTCAAAAGATCGCGTAGCTCACGTTTACAAGACAGCGTCATTATAGTAGCCTATTGTCTACTGTTTTACATAACGGATATGCTAATTCAATTCAATGTTTGTGTGGTAGGTAATAGCCATATATCGTCAATATTATAATATCAAGGTACCATAGATGAATCTGCAAATTTGAAAATCGATTTGCATTATAGCCAGAGGCAAGACACTTTCACCAGAAAAATAAATACACAAACATATCAGCCTGCAGACATTAGGATAGTTATCCTGAAAGATTATTTATTATAACCATCGTAAACTAGCATGTTAGTGTAGCTGCCAGATTGATAATTCGCTACTCTACTAGCATTACTTGATTCATGAAGATAAATGGAGGACCAGATAGATTCCGTAACATGGCCAGGCCATGCTTTTTACATTTTACATCCTTTTACATTTCGCGCGGTAGTCAGCTCCCTGACTCCCTGATTTATTTATAAATGTATAAACACTTTATAGATGACTGACTGCTGCGCTTGTGACAGGGTGCATGTTACTGAAAGAACGAGCAGAAAGAGACGGTCGCGCGCGCACACTCTCACCGTCTTCAAACTGTCTTGCTCTCCCTCCAATAGTGATCCTCGTCCGGTCTTTTAATTTGTCACTCTCCCTTTTTCTTCTTTTAGTCTCCTCTGACAAAACCTTTGCCTTCTTCCTTTTAGTTGTTGCTTCGGTCATGACAACATACAGACGTATCAAACGCTAGTTGGTCTCTCACGTCAGAATCTGAGGAAGTGGGGGAAGTGACGTATGCTGTAAAGCAGTCGAATTTTGTAGTTCTTTTTGTGCTCGGGTTCCTACCCGAAACCCGAAGTTACATAGTGCCAGTAAAAGCGATACAGACACTGTCAGGCTACGGCAGACGTGTCATTCAACCTATTGTAAGTCGATGTATCACAAGGGTCTTGGAAATATATAATGAAGGTTGAAAAACTACATAGTGTTACTTTAATATCTGCTAACACTTGATTTTGTCGGTCCCCCAACAGACATTCTACTGACTATAAGTAACTTGGCAACTACAAGTCAACTTATTCTCCTAACCTTAACCCGAACCCTTACACCTAACCCTAACCTAACAGTCTACTGCCAGTCTAATACTCTAATGAGAGTTAGTTGACATGTAGTTGAGAAGTTACTTATAGTTAGTAGAATGTCTAAAGTGGACTATCGAAATAAAGAGTAACCAATAGGACGATTCGATAAAGGTATATTTGAACATAAAAAGGCTCAGTGCATTCAGGGCAAGTTGTGTTTAAAATACAAGTTGGAGAAAACTATATTTTTTGTGTATTCATAGGCTACCACATTTCTTCACACTTTTTGTTTTATAACTTGTTTTATTTAAAATTTTCTAAAAAACCTATACTATGCTATTTAATTGATGATTTAATTGTGACAACTTATATTGTCTGAGACAAAATGCCATACACAAGGTGAATTAACTACATATTTTTTTTATGGGCAACAATGGTTAAGGAATGAATAATGATGGTAATGATGCTGTAGAAGTATTGCTTGTTCATGTTTAAGGGATGGATCATAAAATTCTGTCATAATTTACTCACCCTCAAGTTGTTCCAAACCTGTATGAATTTCTTTTGTCTGCTGAACACAAAAGAAGATATTTTTAAGAATATTTATAGCCAAACAGTTGTGGGGCACCATTGACTTCCGTTTTTTTCTTCTCTATACTATGGAAGTCAGTGGTGCCCCACCATTGTTTGGTTACATATTCTTCAACATATCTTCTTTTGTGTTCAGCAGAAGAAAAAAACTTTTTTGGTTTGGAACAACTTGAGGGTGAGTAAATGATGACAGAATCACATTTATGGGTGAGCTATCCCTTCAACTAGAGTCAATGTAAACAAATGAAAACCTATTGCAAAGTGTTCCCTTTAAGGACCAAGTAGCAATTGTGTAAAAACAAAAAAACTTTCTTTTTTGGATAGCTACAGTATCTCCTCGACAATCGAATAAACACAGTTATCAAAGCTGGTTGGTCAGAAATACCCCAGTGGCTTGAACGGAATTATATGCACTGCAGCTCTCTACCATTCAATGTCTTTTTGTAGCATGTTTCTGATAACTGTGCCTTACAAAAAATAATAATAATTGGCCCAAAACAGCGTAGCCCTCGAAGTCCAACATATGGCAATAAATGCCCATCTCCAATCCGTGGAGGAGGCATTTGTCTGGAGTGCCATTCAGACCAATGACAGCAGCATGTGGGCGTGTGTTGAGAGTGTGTGAGGTGCTTTTTGAGTTTAGTAAATGACTGCAGCAAGAAATACTGTGGGGCTGGGGGGCTTCTGAGCGATGGAACAGACCCTGTGTGCAGAAATATCAGCTTTTGGGCTTTTCTGACGAGGATTCAAGAAAAACATTGAAACAAAAAAATGAGCAGCGTCTCTTAACTGGACCAGACAATGGAAGTAGCTTCATTCAGCACTAACAATTCACCCCAGGGAAACAAGTACGTACTAAAGCAGACTACCTCAGCTAGAGGTAGCAAAAACTAACGTGTGGCTCGAAAGCGACACATTTATTCACTGGGATGCATGCAAAAACAAGCGTGGAGGAAAAGAGGAGTCGCGTATGTATATTTTCCCAATGACTTTGGTGGCATTCCAGCACTGTGAGGAGATTTAGTGTGTAGTTTCGTTTGTTTTAAATGTTTGCGATGGAGCGTCTTTAGATATCCTTGGCGACTACGCATCTAATGCTGCTATGGATCGTCCGGAATGAACATCTGAATTTATCTCATCGAGTTTTTTCCACAGCGCTGCTTCCACCTGAAATTCCGCAACCCGTATGAAACAGGAGCTCCGCTTCACCTACACAGCCGCTGTCTGGAAAATGACCAGCTCGTCTGTATGCTCTTGAGATTTGTTTGGCCTTTCTGGGAATCTGAAACAAGCAAAGGACGAATTGTGCACCTCAGAAGTGAGAGAAGAAGGAATTGTATGGTGCTCTGAGCTGTAACCACATCTATTCATCTCCAACCTGACACAATGTTCGCACTCGGGATTTATTTGTGGGAAACTATTGTATTTTTCAGGTACGTATCGCGCTGTTTTGATGCGAGAGTGCTTTTTACTCAAACAGGCTATTTTCTTGTTTTCTATCGAGGTGGTTTCTTTACTTTTGCTGAGAATTGTGTAGCCTACCCTATTTATAAAAATGCAACAAAAAAAATACAAAATCGTCGTATCAATGATTGAGTCGTTGGTCTGTTGGTTCATCTGTTGTAATCTCATGTTTGCTAATTAAAAAAAAAAAAACTAAATCATAATTCCGTGTCATTCAGTCATCCAAGTCAGAACTGGCAAGGATTCATAAAACCAGGCTAAATAGCGAACACTAGTGGTCATTCGATGAATGGAAAGTTGTCAACAGGCACATGAAGGCAACAAACTACCTAAAATAAATCCGTGTGTGAGATTTATTTAACAACTTTCGGGACATAAAAAGTCCCTGAAGCTAATCATTCCCAAACTAGGGAATGGGATATATCATGTCAAATGTGTTGTGATTGACTATGCAATTACTCCATCCATCCATTCCATCCATCCATCCATCCATCCATCAACGGGGTCTGTTGTTATACAGTGCAGTTCTATGACAAAGTACAGGCCTATTAAAGACTTACACCACCCCTTATGCCGCCATGTTTATGCACATTTATTCAGTTGACTGTTTAATTAAAAAATGAATATTTAATTTTACAGATGCACTCTATTTCAAGCTCTAAAGCTCCACATTATTCTATCATAACACTGATTATCTCAAACGTAAGAATCCTCTATTACAATATCATGAACGTATTCACCTTATCTGGCTGGTGGTTTGCAGTAATTATTTTGCATTCTATGGGCAGCGTTTAGTTAATGAACTAGAATCAGGATATTGCAGTCTCAGCTCTTGCTGCTAAACTTTTGCAGAGGCTGTTAATTGATATCTTTCTCCTAGTTTCAGCCTACACTCCAACCTCGTTTCACATGCAGACTTATTACTAAACATTGATCACTCTATCAATGCTAATGCCATTTGCTGTATGAATTGCATCTCTCTAATTGATTTCCATATTAGGCTTGCACATATTCCAAGCAAGGATTGTCACGTGAGAGACTGCTGTGTGCATGTCACTGGAGAAGCAGAGGCATAGCTATTAAAATACATGTATGAAGCAGTTATGATGTTATGTCATCACACCATCACAATACAATATGCAGGTAATGCTGTGTTTAAGCCAATCCAATTATTGCAGCAGTGTGCATGTTACCATATCGTTTACAGTGTAGATGCACTACATCTAAATTAACAGAAACATTATTTATTACGACTCAATAAACATTAATTTAACCCAACGAAAGCAACATATTACAAAATTAAATACTCAAAATTTGGAGAGTGTGACATAACTATCGAACATTTGAGGAAACAAACATTCTAATGATATGACTCTAAAATATAAACAATATTCTAAAATAACTTAAGAAACAATTTACAAGATAAACTTTTGGTTTTGGGTTAACTAACTTTATTTTTGAGTTGTTACTCATCAAAGATCTACTGCATGTCATCAAAACCCAACCATAAAAATAAACGATTTGTTCAAGAAGAGTCAGAAAAAATAAAATGAAACAAAGCAAGGACTTATTTTTGTAGTGCTGTGTCAATGCCAGTGTCCCTCTGTTCCATCAGCCCAATTTTTTTTATTCTTTTATTTTATTTTAAACAATTAATCTCTGTGCTGGTTTGCATGAAGATCCTCTTTGAAAGTGTAGTTGCATTGCTGTTTGATATGAATGCGTATCCCTATTTCTGTTAAATTGCGGCTTGGCTCAATGATAAAAACTATGCACAAAAATTGCACTCGCCTCAAGGGTTAATATCTACTTATAGAGATTAGAATCAGAGTTTAGTTTCGGTCTCTCTGGTTATTGTATGTGCACAGGTAGTGACTGCAGCGGATCCATATATGCTCTCAATTTTGTCCTCCACTGTAGAGCTTTTTTACATCTAATTTTTCCACTCAAAGTGGAGGGAAATGAGGGGAAGGACGGCTTGTTCAA
The DNA here is from genome assembly GCA_026230005.1 of Gila orcuttii. NCBI lineage: Eukaryota > Metazoa > Chordata > Actinopteri > Cypriniformes > Leuciscidae > Gila > Gila orcuttii. Next base: position 26,151,131 of record JAPDVR010000016.1, on the reverse strand, counting down.
TATCTAAAGAAAAAAAGCTATAAATAAATTCATTGTAACTATAATTTTTTTTTTAGAAAGGATCATTCCTATCTCATAATGCATCATTAATAATCAAAGACAGGATTGTACCACAAATAGCACTGGCCCATCACTAGCAATACTCATTTTGATTTTGGATCCGCCACCTTTCTTTCTATCTGAGAGGTTTTTATTTATTGAGTTCTGTGCTAAAATGAAGATTTGAAGATCAAGTAATTTGGGGTTTATTCGGACATGTTCTCTTCTGTCCTTCAGTAACCGCATTGACAAATTGAGATCAGCTTGAAGAAATGCCATCTCGGTGCCAGAGAGGCCTTTGATTTCTTGAGTGTTACAAGATCAATAAGGATTGTGTTCATCAGTGGTCCTAAGAACATAATGAGCTACACTTAGGGCTAATGATTGGATCCTCACATTAAAGTATGCAGGTCTCTGGGTTGTTTGCATATATTTTCTGGAAGGAGGCTCTGGTTTGGTTCCTGCTGCATCAGCAGAAGGATCAGGCCCTCTCCACTGCCATGGCCAGCATCGATCAAGGTTCATTTGTTCAGAGCTGCCTTGATCATTGAAACCATTAATTACTAAAGATGCAGTTTAAAGGTAGGGTAAGCAATTTTGGAGAGGCTAGCAATAGCAAGCTAGCTTTAAAATCATAAGATCCCAGAGCATCTCCAAAGCCACGCCTCCTTCAAAACACAGGAACGAACACAGCAAAGTATGCAAAGCGTCATGAGAGACGGCATTAAATTACCTCATTTCTCAAAGCACGTAAAATTACAATAATAATCAACATAAACAACTTACAGAGCTCTTATTTGTACCCCCTGACTGCTGTAGATTTATTTGAGCGTTGATAGTGATGTCAGAGAAACGCATAAATTTGAGTCTGAGGACGTGAACCGCTCTGAGTAGAACGTCACGGGTTGCCATCTTGTAATTACAGTTATGACATGGCGTGAACGCAGCATAAGCTCTTTGTTTTGGTTCAGGAAGAACTGCAAAAGGCGGCTGCTGTTTGTTTTTGGCGCTCGGTGACTCTGCATAGCCTCATTAAACACTCCAATGATGTGTGATATTTGTGTGAGCAGGGTGTGCGGAGGTATGGAAACGCACACACACACTGATAGGCTGGTAGAACATCCTATTAATGCATTCGGACCGAGTGCAATGATTGGACGAATATTTTTCTGTCCTGAGACTAGGGCTGGGCGATAAATCGATTTTATCGATTAACTCGAATGTGTAATTTACGTCGACTTGTTTGAATAAAAAAACGGTTTTCTCTTTAACATCCGCCGACGCTCCCGTAGTTCCGAACTGGCTCAGCGTTTGCCATAGAGATACACAAACAACATGGCAAATGAACAAGACCGCGGCAGCACAAGCACACCCGCCAAATACATTTACGCCACACATCCATTTTCTCACGCAGAGAAAAATCGCAAAGCAAAGAGGACACTGACACCGACAGACTAGACAGAGAAGGTTACTATTGATATGAAACAAATTCTCAGATTCTGTGAATTTAATTATCAAACAATAAACACCATTTTGGCGCTTGTAAATGCAACGTGACAGATCGCTGACAGGTCTCAGTTCAAGCGGCACGTGAACCAATCATCCGTTACTCTTTACTACCAGTTAATAAACACGAATGATCAATAGGTCATTTGAAAGATACAGTTCAACTTACCTAAATGTAATAAAATTGATCGATCAGTGTTTTTCAACCGCGGAAAGAGGTCCATAAAACAGCTGGAGAACAATGTCACGTAACGTTACATTTACCTCCATTTAATGACCATAGCACGTTAGTTGGACTTTAAAAAATTGCTATCGAGAGGAGTATTTTACTGAATATAACTATATTACATATTTATTATATTTTTACCTATATAATTAAAATATTATAACGTTGTTATTATAAAAAAGCATTTTATTTAATTTGAGATGTTATTTTTAACCTTTAATAAAAATACCAGCTGACAGGGGTCTCTATGTTTACAGCATTAGGTGACAGATTTTTTTGGGGAGAAAAAATAACATAACACATTAACGTGTCTACTGTACCTAATATTTAGCCAAAGGAATCGATATTGAATCAAAACACTTGAATTGAATTGAAATTAATAAATTTGTGTCAAGCAATAATAAAAACAGTAGCATACCAGTCATTATACCATCTAAACATTGTGTTGTCACTAAACTTAATAAAATTCTGTTTTGACAATCACAATACACTTATTGTGATGCAAGTTTTTTTTTTAGTTTTTTTTAATTCATACAGTTTTTTTCATCCCCCCAATCCCAATCCACCCGTTTTATGTTATATTACGTTATGTTATGTTACACTTTCACTGTTTACAAAGGCAGGGCCTGACATCTTGTCTTTTTGGCTTGTTGTTTCTGATTGCACTTTAACCCCAAGGGGGAAATCCAGATCAAATCCCAGAAGGGAAAATCAAAACACAAAAAAATCGTAATTCGATTTTTTTTTTTCGAATCGTAAATAAAAAAAAAATCGTCGTTTTAAATCGTAAAGATATTTTTTTAGGCCATATCGCCCAGCCCTACCTGAGACCTCCACAGAAGATATGTAGGTACGTGTTTTTAAATATTTAGACCACTTCTATTATTGATTGCTATCAGGATGTGAAGAGAATTTCAACCAGTATAACAAAAAGTGTTTATAAAAAAAAATGCTACCCTACTTTTAAAACTCACACTACGTTTCCAGCCAAAACTAATAGAGACTGTATCCTCAGATTTCACACTGTCACCAAGATTCTTTCTATGGTGTGTTCATGTAAAGAGCCTATAGTCACAGAGAGTAGCTCTGGAAGAGACTCAATAGTCTCGCATGCCATGACTAATCTCATTATGCTTGCATTGCAAAATTTTACATTAAACACAAATGTTTCTCACAATGTGTTTCTCACAATGGGATGACACACAGACACACTAAATATAATTATATATATATATATATATATATATATATATATATATATGTATAGCCTATATAATTAATTCCTGGGATTCTGTAATATTTCAGATTTCAGTCCCTTCGACTTTTTAAACCTAAATGAAAAAATATTTTCACAATATTTTGGTATGTCCATTATAATTAATAAAAATAATCATTGCGTTTAAATGATTTTTATCATAATGTCTTATTTATCTTACTCTAAGCATTTTGTCATGTCCCTAAGGCACTTCACTGAATTTGTACTTATTTAACAAATATGTCCCTAAATATTTAACAAAATGTGCATAGTGTCTATAATTTTTGGCAATATTGTAAGTACTTGTTTTATTTTCTTGTGAAAAAACAAAACAAAAGCTATTTTATAAAGGAAAAAAAAAACGATTATAAAGTCATGTCCCCCAGTCTGAATGATATCATTCAGGTCTCTTTAACATTGGTATAGAAGATGGTAAGTAGTTTCATCATTTCTATTCATATTTTTGAGGCGTATTATAGTCAGGGAGGGTATTGTCAAGCTTAACAACTCAACCCCATCACATAAAATTAAGATGGAAAATTAATTTCTCCATTTTTTTTATGACATAAGTAAATACAATGTACTTCTTTCATTGCTGTCATGTATGGTCTACTTTAAATTTGTGGATCAACATTATTGTTAGGGACAATTCAGTGTCGCTGAATATTGATGGGGGCATGTCCCAAGCGTCCATACTAAATTATGTGCCCTTGATACACACACACACATGTTGTGTTTTCATGTTTTATGGGGACTTTCCCTAGACATAATGATTTCTATACTGTACAAACTGTATCTTTTCTCCCCTTACACTAACCCTACCCCTGATTTTCCTTTTATTAGATTAAGCTGTTTTCTAATGGGGACCAAAAAATGTCCCGACAAGAATTTTGGATATTGCAGTCTTTGTGGGGATATTTTGTCCCCATAATATAGGGTTTACCACACACACTAAGGCTGTGTTTATTTGATCATAAATACAGTAAATGTTACAAATTACAATTTTTTTGGTAAAGCTGAATTATCAGCATCATTACTCCAGTCTTCAATGTCACATGATCCTTCAGAAATCATTCTAATATGATTATTTGACTCTCAAGAAACATTTATTATTTATCAATGTTGAAAACAGTTGTGCTAGCCACTTAATATTTATTCTGGAAACCATTATACCTTTTTTGAAGGAAAGAAAGTTCAAAAGAACAGCACTTAGGCTATTTAAAATAGAAATATTTTGTAACAATGTATAAGTCTTTACTATCAATTTATTTTTCATTTGAATGTATTAATTAATTAATTTTCTACACCTGTATCTACAGAGTTGAGCTTTTGGATCTTTACTGACACTTTTTTTCTTATGCTGTTCATTTTGAACCATTCAGCGCGTGTTAAAATGAAAGAGTTTAATTAAAAGTGATTAACAGTCTTTTGTTAAGGTGTTCTTAAGACCGATCACACATTATGTTTAGATTTAAAAGAGATATGTTGAGCCGCATTTCCCAGAATACTCTCTATGACGTATTCACATTTAAATGCCATACACTTCTCCATTTTAATAGTTGCCCAACACCAGTAAATGTTAATGAGCAGAAAGAATAATGATGTGCGGAATGGAAAAAGCCTGACTTTTGCTTATTTCAAAAATAAAAAGGATAAGTGGTGACGCAGAAAGTCAATGGAGATGAAAGAATAATGGATATGCTGCCGAAACAGTTAGACAGGATTCAGTGGCTGGTTAAGAAAATAGAGCAATTCCCTTCAAAGAAAGACCCATGAAATTGGCAAGAACAGGACCATGTCTCAAGGACTTAGGTGAAATCAATATACCACAGGCTCTTTTATGATTATTATCCTCCATTTTTGTCAGACACACTGATGCTGTATATGAAAAAAAAAGTCCATTGTTCCTGTGAGTTTTCAGTAATCAGGTAGCCTATGTGAGAGGACTTGAATAAGTCAATAGATAATAAAGTCCATCGTGTAACACAGAGACTTGGCAATTAAATGTAGGGCAGATAAAGAGCCCTATGGAAGCAGTTAAAATGTGACTAATCAGCACTAAAAGTGGTCTTAGGCTAAAAATCCCGTGGGATAAGTTATCATGTGACTCGCAGGCCAGTTAGTGACCTGACTTTTAGTGTAAATTCAGTGGGCGGGTTACACTGAGGTTTCAAAGGGATAGACATGCACCCTGTTATCACTTATTAAGCTCTAATGGCTTTCAATGCTAATGAAGACACGGATACTCCTGTATGACGAGGTCTCCATCCATTTCCATGTTCATTTAGCTTTTTCATGGATTCTCTTTTGGTCTAAAGTGAATAAGCTTCAGCTCTGGAGATTTAAACCCAAAGCTTGTCAATTGTTTAATATCACTTTATATCTATCATAATGCAGTGCCTGTCCTCCTCCGTTCTTTAACGCACATGTCTTTTTTCTACCATTCCACAGCTTGGCAGCGTCCCAACAAGCAGCGGCTCGGAAAGCTGCCTCCCCCATGCCCCCGTCAGAATTCCTGGACAAGCTTATGGGAAAAGTGTCCGGTTATGATGCAAGAATCAGACCTAATTTCAAAGGTAGGTGTACCCACCAAGACACTGCTGGATATCACAGGAATGTAGCCAAGCGGTATTTTAAAATGATTAAAGAGTTGGAAATTTTATGCAAGAATATATACGATAAATGCTTATGGACTATTTGTCTGTAAATGGAAACAAGGGATGTGTTGCTATAATAATCCAACATGTTTCCACAAACACGCATAGTTTTCCTGTTCAAAGGATTTTCGGATTCTGATTTCATTTTCAAAGCATATTGCATCCAAACCTGATACTCAAAATGTAAATTATTCTCTTAAGATTTTTTGAATAATAATAGAATGGCAGCCTGCTATATACCTCAGTGCATGAGAGATACTGTTTATGATAGATTATATAGGATGGATACTTTCTGAATTACCTGTACAATAGTTATATTAAGAAAGCTTTTGGCTACATTGCTGTTCCTGTTCCATGATCTCGAATCATTATCCTGAGGGAATGTCTGTGGTGGGACTCGGTATCCTATATATTATATTGTGACGTGTGCTGGCAATGTTAGTAATAGCCACTGCAAGACACATGTCAGAGGTTTCCTTATATTTAACAATATATTTATAAATCACAGTCTGCCTGTTTCTTAGCTATTCTTGGAAATATCATTTTTTTTCCTAAAGGCGTTTAGCTGTGTTAAAAGCAATACCCTGTCTTTTAATACATATATTAATTACAAAATACAAACTAAATAATATATTTGTGACAATGTTGTGTACACATAAACACCGATGCAAGATTAAAAGCTATGTATTTCTTTCTCTTACAATTTTTTTCTGCATTTAAAGTGACTACTGCACTATTATGTAGTGTATATAATGTGCAGCAGCTGATTAAAGAAAGTGTATATTTTCACTTCTTATGTATTGTGTGTATATATTTTGTATATATTCAATTCAATTCAAATATTGACCTGTTTGAATGCATATTGTTTATAGTGCCAAATGTATCAGTTGTTTGATATCTTGCATGCACAGTTTATAATAAATTTAGCAAACTATTCAATTATATAATGCTTTGCTTAACAAATCATTATTGTACATTGAAATATGATCTGCTAATCTTTTTAAGCTTCATGTAAAGTTTAATTATTGATTAATGAAAAATATTATAAAGTGTTCTCTTTTGACCAAGATATGTTTCATGTAATGCAGATTCTATGCTAAATGATATTTTAAAGAGTAAAAAAACAGAATAAAATGTGTGCATTCTGTATATGTACAATCTCACTCTTCCTTTGAACATATAGGTAGGTAAAACCATTACTGAATGATAGGAACATTACAGTAATGTATGCTGGGACTTTGTCCAGACTGTTAAAGCTGCTTGAACGCTTAAATGGCAGAGGGTCACCGTCTGATTTTGAGTGGCCTTGCATCTTAACCTTGCTTGTGGCAACGAATTGCTCTCTTTTATTTATTTATTTATTTTTGTTGACAGTCAGTGCTGTGATGTGGTGAATGAAGTCTGACATCTTCAATTTTGCTGTTTGCTGAGTTTTGCTGCAACCTGAATGGCGTCGGTTGATTGTTTTCTCTCTTAAATTTACCCAGAAGAAGCAAATATTCTCAACATCATAAACTCCACATTGCCTTTATGGTTTCTATGTGTAATTTAAACCCTAATTGTCAGAAATCCAATGAATTAATTATTATATTAACATTCATATATATATATATATATATATATATATATATATATACATATATATATATACATATAACAAAAGTTACAATGGCATTTGATATCCGCTGTCTGAATAAACACTGGGGCTCATTCGTGATTTCATTATGTAATTCATTCACTTCATTTTATGAGGGCACATGGGTCCCATGGTCACATGACCAGACCAGACATTATGAAATACAAAGGTTCGTCACGGCTGTCAGGTCAAGCGTGTAACTGCACTCTGAGCCGGAAGCTCGCGCGTCCTCCGAAAGTTTTCTGTGCTCCACTGTTGAACACATTCCCTAAAATTCATATAGCAGGCAGCCTGACAGCATATCTTGATACGTTTCTGAAGGAAAAGCCGAGAGAGAACGTTTCAAGGGTCCTACATAAACAGCATCTGATGTGAGAAGACATTTTTTTCCGGCTCATGATGAGGAGGAGGAGGAGGATGAGGAGGAGTTCACCTCCTCTGATTACTGCCTCTCCTGCAAATTTGGTCGTACAGCAATAGTGAAAAAAGGAGGGAAAAAGATAAGAATTGCCTGAAGCAACGAATGTGCTGGCATGAGAATAAATTACACTGATCATGACTGGGACTCACAGTGGGAAATCCTTCCAACTGATTTAGCTGGGACCATTTGAAATGGAAAGATCATAGTCTGGCACATTTGGGGCACCCCATGCAGCTAGGACCAGGATAGATATATTTTCACATCATAATCTTTCACATGTACCTTTTCAGTCAATGAATAATGTAAGATTTTATTTTATCAAGGCTGAAGTGTTTAATTTTTGGTAACCCTTTCCAACAAGGTTCAGTTCATTATTAATGCATTAAATGTCATGAACTAGCAATGCATTTATTAATTTGTATTTATGTACATTTGCATTTTTAACATAAAATTAAATGTAAAACTTAAAATTAACATATTACGACTGAATATGAATTTACAATGAACGAGTATTTACACTATTGTTCAAATGTTTCGTTTTTTAATGTTTTTGAAAGAAGTCTCTTATGCTTACCAAGGCTGTATTATCAATATTTCACAATATTAATGTTTTTATATATTTTGTGTTTTTTATTACAATTTAAAGTAACTGTCTACTATGTTAATACGTTTTAAAATTTAATGTATTCCTGCGATGGCAAAAGCTGAATTTTCAGCATCATTATCCCAGTCTTCAGTGTCACTTGATCCTTCAGAAATTGTTTCTTATTATCTTGAAAATGAACAGCATTTATTTGAAATAGAAAGCTTTTGTAACATTATAAATGTTTTTTCTGTCACTCAAATTATTACAAAAAATCGTACTTTTGAACGGTTGGGTATTGTACAATAATTATTAGTTAGGCCTATTTTTCTTTTTAAATATATATATATATATATATATATATATATATATATTTTTTTTTTTTTTTTTTAGTTCATGATACCTAATGTATTAACTGATGTTACTGTTACTAGTTTACCTTATTGGTAAGTGTTTCTTTGCCATTGCCATTTTCATGTGCATTTCCCCAAAATGTGTATCAGAAAGAGCATCCTGACCAGCTCAGCACAGCGACATTGACTCAACCTTGAGGCGGTACTATCTGTCTAGCTGACCAACGGTGAACAGGGGAGAAACCCGTTTGAAAACTATAAAAAAAATTCCGTTTGGTACCACAGATATTACACACTTTAGCCTTAAGCCTCAGTTTTTCTGGAATAGACCATATCTTAGCGCTCGCTGACAGATCAAAGTGCTGCGTTAAACAAATTGGGGGACGTGTGAACCTGAGAGGAGCGGGGACAGTTGGTCCGCTAGCTTGAGCTGTAATCTGCGGCCGCTAGTGATGAATGCTTTGGAATGCAGCTGCGCCTCCCGTACCCACGTTAACCTTGTCCCTTCTCATCAGTCACAGCGAGGAGCTACGAGGCCGACAGCCACGAGGTGCTACAGATTCCGCCCAAATAGCACAATCATCGGCTGCTTGCGCCATCCCGCACACCAACAGTCTCCCTCCCGTCCCGTTCCAAACCAGCTGCCACCATATATTATAGTCATGATCAGTGCAATACTTTCTTGATTATATGTCGCTTTGCTTCTGAATGGGTTCGATGAGACAAGTGTACATTTTGTAAATATACAGTCTGCTGCGGTATATTTACTGATTGCTTTTTTCTTTTTCTTTTTGGATGTCCTGTATGTGTCTGTTACCTCTTTGCATCTCCTCCTCATTCATGTAAAGTGCAGAACTGAAGCTTTAGTAGCTGGTGGAGCTTGATGTTAATTTGGTGCTATCAGCACATGCTTAATGGGACTTTAATAGGATTAATGGGAATTCTCTAATGAGTCGGGGTGCAGCGTTCACATACAAACTGCAATGGTGAACCTACTGATGCTTTTCACTCGCTTTAAATGATGACAAATGAGTGAAATCCTGATCAAGACTGTTTCTTATGTGATTTTTTTTAAGCTACCGGATAAGTTATCTGCAGAGAGCAGGAGCATTCCCAGCAGAATGTGTGTATCTGCTTTAAGAGGTGGCTATAAATGATTTTGTAACATCAAGCAAGCTTCCAGAGATGCTATGAACTGTATTTCCACCATGGGGGTAACGAAGCGTCTCAGGATCGCGCTAGATAATTGCGTTTTTATCTCGCGGGTAGAGAGAGAAGGCAATGCGTCTGTGAGGGGGGCTGCGGGCCTCAAGAAACATCACAACAGAACAATCAAATGACACCGAGATAGAGCAAGGTTAGATGTGATTTTAATTTTTCATACACGTTTTAGCTCATCGCCTACAAATTGTTCCAGTTCTCACAGGGCTGCAGAGACAATCATCCATGGAAATGTAATTTTAAAACTTCTGTTACTCGCATTTGAACTTGAGGGTGCAACTCCAGAGCGATTTATCACTGTCTGCAGACTGGGGGGAAAAAAATTGGTGTAGGGTTTACTTTGAAACAATTTTCACTCAGAAATTGCTAGTACTTTTGACAAATAATTGCAAAGGAACATCAAGTAACATTGACATTCTGAAATTTTGAAGTAGACATTTGCTTGTAGAACATATTCAATATCAATAAAAAAAAAATGTTTACAGTGCAAGATGGTTAGATTGAGATTGGCCTTTGCAAGAGACCGTTTGGGTGTTTGCAAACAGCGATTAACTGTTTTGTGGGCGGAGCTTACACAAAAAATGTAAGCCTTTTTAAGATGTATGCAATTTAATTAATAGTAAAATTCCATCAAATTGAATTTAATAATCCAGTACGTAATTTTTATTGAATAATTGTTTAATTGGTACTTAGTGAGTAACTGTTACCTTTGTTCTTTGATTAACATTAATGACAGACAGTTTTAGTGGCTGCTGTCACTTTAAGATCTGACGCTGCTGCATATGACGCGGATATCACACGCGTCCCAGTTTCTCACAAGTCTTTACGTTCATTTAAGACTTTATTCAACTTATTTAAGACTGGTCTTATGAGAACACGTCTTGTCAAAACGAAAATTTTAGCATAATTGTGTGTTATTGTTCATTCAAAGCAAAAGAGAACTCGTTTATGGCACGCTGATACTGACGCGCGTTCTCTTGTTGCGCTTGAATTGTTGCGTAAAAAAAAAATGTACACGTTAAACTGTAAAAAAAAAAAAATGATCGCATGCGTTACCGCTTTAACGTTGACAGCACTAGTTTAAATATCACATGCTTTAACTTTTGGGCTAATACGTAGGCTTGGGCGGTATCCAAATTTTGATACCGTCAAACCTCCTCCCTATTTTACCTCGGTATACGGTATTACCGTGAATAATTAAAAATGATGACCTAAGGCTCAGACAGCGTCACCAAACTGTTGGCTTGTGCCTAAACCGTTCAGAAACTGAATACCTAACACTAATACTGAAACATTAACAAAATAACATGCACAACAATATTAACAACTTTTATTAGCAACAAATAGCAGCCTATAAAAAAGTGCAAATACAACAGTCAAACAGAATTAAATTAACATAAACATCCAGAACAGTTTTCACGCAGAGACACGAACACAAATCAATTAAATTAAATCACACTGCCCGAACAACTTTTAATAACAAAAAATACCTGAATCAATTAAATAAATAAAAATAAACACAGTGCGAATAGGAACGAATGGCAAGTGGCATCAAATCTAGTCAAGATTTTTCGCTAGAAAAACCAGCATGTTTGCTTTGAAACAACCTACATTGTTAAAAGCGCCATATAAATGAAGATGACTTGACTTTAACAGGGCACGTTGTAGACCGACAACTTTACCTGCGGTGCAGAAAACTTGCTCCGATGGTGTGCTTGTGGCACAGACGCACAGGTACTTTTGTGCCACTCGCGACATCTGGGGAAAACGCCCGGCAGCATTTTTCCACCAGAAAATTCATTCATTCGTGGACTTATTTATTTATGCATTCATTAGTTTATTTAGGCATATTCATTCATTCATTCGTTTATTTAGGCCTGTTCATTCATTCATTCGTTTATTTAGGCCCATTCATTCATTCGTTTATTTAGGCCTATTCATTCATTCATTCATTCGTTTATTTAGGCCAATTCATTCATTCATTCGTTAATGTATATTATTCCATTTGGTCAAATTTGCATGCACATTTTTTTAAATAAGTCCCTTATGCGCATAAAGCCTGCATTTATTTGATTAAAAATACAGAAAAAAATATTACAATTTAAAAAATGGTTCTCTATTTTAATATAGCCTAATTTTAAATATAATTTATTTATGTGATGCAAAGCATATATATATATGCCCCCTTTTTTAAATTTGAGCCCCTGCCCCTGAGGAGCTCTCTGCACGTTTTATGCTTACCGTTATGAGACTATGTTCTGGGAGTCCCAAGTCCACTTGCTTCTTGTGGAGTTGCACTGAGTGAACTCGGGTCCATCCTCGCTGCACTGAGTGGATGGTGGTTTCGTATGGTATTGTATGATGGTATTTCCATCTCTCGCGGTCACCTTTTTGTTGGACAATTTGCAAATTGCCTCGTCCGTATTTACCGCCTCTCCCTTCTCGTTCGGTCGAAACCCGAAATACTGCCAAACTGCAGAAGTTGTGTTCTTTTTCGAGACCAGGTCACTCAGTGCACGACTCGCCATCTTTCCGCCTCTCTCTTTCTCCTCCACGCTGTCACGTGATGACTACCACGCAAACGCATTTTTAGGCATTGAATAAATTATATGTAATATTTAATCCTTGTCTCCTATATAAGTGCATTGTATTTTTTTATGACGGTATGACGGTATTGAAACTGATACCGTTGCTATTTTTAGATCCCGCGGTATACCATATTACCGCCCAAGCCTACTAATACGTCATGTCCCCTAAGAACTGCATATGCGATTATTATGTAGATCTATTGTTTTGCAACAAATTCATGCCTTAATAGTAGGGTAATCGTCGCTGGTTTCATTTTCAGAACTGTTTTCAATTAAAAGTATGAATAGAACATTTCTTCTTTCAAAATACTTTTTTTATTTTCTGAGCTCTCTCAATATTAGCTCTGTACGATTGGTGATGGAAATGCACAGGGGTCAGCTGTTCTCTACCCGACAAAGAAGTGGGCGTCTCTAAAATATTTGTCGCTAATATTATTTATCTAAGAGCTTTAGATGGGATAATCAATGCTGGGTCATGGGGACTGGGAATTGAATGGTTAACGTAGCTCTTTCACAAAGGATAAGCCTCTGGGGAAGTCCTGGATTATGTCTGCGTTATTGGTGAACATGCAGTTGGGCTGAAGAAGTAAGGAAGGATTTTGAAGTCCTTAAATCACCCGTCTACATTTCATGTTTGTGTATGTTAATTAGGATCCAGTGGATGAGTGATTTGCGTTTAGGGTAACACACAAATGACGGCCACCCACGGTGCAGTTGCCTCAACGGAATAGATTGAACTTCATTCGCTGTGGCGCATTACTGTACACGATATTTACGGTCCCAAATGTGCATGGTAGTGTTTTATAAGGAGCATCTTTATCCTTGTTATCCATACAGAACTGTACAAGAAAAACACTATTGTAGTAGTTTCTGTATGGTTTTGAGGAAACTGACTGGAATATAGTACACTGTGACCTGACGTATGTTTTCTAGGTTGAACATTTAGGGAAAATGCCCCAAATTGGTTCTCTTTGCAAAACGACAAAAAAAGGGGGGGAGCTGTTTTGTGGTCCCAAAGTAAGTTCCCATTCCTTTTGTATTGCACAGCCCTGCAACCCAATGCCAGGCAAATCAATTTGATCTACCGATCAAGACAACATCTTGAAAACAATTATCCTTTTTACAGTTTGTGTAAAACTCAAAGTGAAGCCAGTTTGACATGTAGTCTTTGCATTTTCCCTCCTAGTGTATTGCATCTATTCGTGCATTTTGCTAACCTCTGCCTTCCGTGACCAGATATGCATTGCAACCCCCATCCTTTCTTTCATTTCAGTGCTTTGCCTCTTGTCCTGCCCGCTCTGAAGTTTTGGACGAATAAGTGCATCCCTCCTTACCTGCTCTTGCCTTTAGTATGCCCTTAGCACCCAATATTCCCTCCCACACACTTCAATGCTCAAAGTGTTGGCGAGTTTAAAGTAGAATACGTGAGCCATGCTGCTTATGTTTTTTTTTTTTCTATTGTTGGTTCCGCAAAGAAAGAAAAAAAAAAGCTACAAATCTTGCTGTTAGAATATCATGTTATTAATCCTGATCTTTTTTTCATTAGACCCACAAGGCTCCAAATCGGATGGTACTCACAAAAAAGGTACTTCCTTTTTATTTATCCAGGATTATACAAGGTTATTGATTCATGCAATGAGCGGGCGATATCTCATCTGAGAAACAGCTAAATGATATAATGAGTTCAAGATGTCTGTGTGTTTTGTTAATGGCTGAGAGTAACATGACTAAAGCATTCGCCCGCAATGCAACTGACATCAGACGGGCGTCTGATCTTTTTATAAATGGCTTGCTAACTGATAACACCAAATGACACATGGAGATATTAGTTTATCTTTTCTGGTATAATTGGATATCATTTCTTGACCTTTATTTACTGGTAGGAGGATCAGAGTAATTGGGCTTCAGGCAAGACATTTGAAAATAGCTTACGTTTATTTATTAATTAGCTTCCTTTTACTCATGCTGTGGAAATTACTATTTATTTAATTCTGTGTGTAGCCTCCAGTTGTTGATTTAGCTTTGGGAATTTGTGACTGCCACTATTTAGTACCAGTTCATCCCTAAGATAAGCTTTGTGTAGCCGGGCACGGTTTTAATCTGTGCATCACTGATTTTCCCTCTGATCTTGGCTTAAATTATAATTAAATTGGGAGAACAAATGAATTTCTACATATGACTGAACAAAAAAAACAAAAAAACAACTGTTGACGCTCAGTTATTCGTCTAATCAAATTGTGTTGCTTTAGGTAACAAGCCATGGTTTCAGATATTGTATTCAAATAATATATTTGATTCTGATGTACGGTTGTCCCGGTGGTGCATGTAATATTGTTTTTGTGACTATTGAGGCTGCAGAGATGCAGCTCTAGTCCTGTGGGCCGAACGCTGCCGGTAGATTCTTATTAGAGCCCTGTTATTTAGCTTTATTACGGGCATTATATACACAGCTCACTCCCTTTATGTAGACTAATGTGAAGCCTTCTGGATGTTTGTCACGGCTCCAGTGTTTTCAAATGAATGATCATAGGAGGAGTATCCACAAATCACATTAGAGTATTATTCTGCATTTATCACACAACGTTTAATCATCATTTATCCCAGCTGAGATTACTGCTTGCTATTGGTGTGGTCTGCGGTATGTTTAATGTGTATCGTATGCATATATTAGCAGTGTGTTAAGAACTATAATGTTGGTTTGTATGTTATTTATAGTTAGTTAGTTGTTAGTCATGTTGTTTGTGAGTTTTTCATGCCTTGGTACCTTAAACGAAATTAATCGTGACCATGTAAGGTTTCTACTTGAAGTAGCAGCTTGTAGATGTGTTTGAAAATGATATTTAATTTGTCAGGGATGCAGCTTGTTTTATCAGATGATGAATATTCAGTGTTTGTTTTTATATTGCACACATTTTATTTCTAAGAGTCCGTTACGCATCCAATATACAGCTCAATGTAGTGAGTTCATTAGGAAGTCACGAGAAAACATTTAGTTTCCATACCATATTTCCATTACTCATTTATAACTCTCATTAATAACTCTGTTGAAGTTATTTTAAAATTGTTTTTCTACAAGCTAATCAAAATTTGAAATAGTTAAACTCTTACTCTATTATTCTTTAGAAAAAGTACTTAGATACACCACAAGTTGCTAACAAAAAAGCTATATATATTATGTTAAAAGGAGCAATATTAGCAAATGGCCTGACAGCTTCAAACTATATAATAATAATAATGCATAATATAAACTAATTATATTATCAACATATAACTGAAAACAGTTAAAAATGTATTCAGTATTTAAACCAGTATTTAGATAAATATTTATTTGCTACAAAGAGGACATACTGTAAAATACCTGAAAACTGAATGATGATTCAAATAAATTGGGAAATGTTTTATAACTGGTTCATTAAAATTAATCATCCAAACTGACAGATTCCCTAAAATGTTTTAACTCTATTTGAAAGCAAAAGACATGTTTGATTATTACCTTTGATTTGCTCAACAGAGATATGTAGAATTTTAAACACAGTTTAAAAAGTGCTTGTTAATGTAAAAGCAACTGAATTACTTTCACACTATAAAAACAAATGTGCTTAAGTTAGTAGCGTTAACTTAATACTTTTATAATACTAGTATAATACTAGTCCCCAACACTGGTAGGACTGTATATGTTGCATATGAAATATGTAAATAACTCTAACAGCATTTCAATATAATGGCCAGTGAAATCTGGATTGGACAGTAAGGAAGCTCAGTGCCAGCGCTAGTCCAGCCGAGATGTCGGACAGTTTAATAGAGATTCATCATATTAATCTAATTTCCTTCTTATCTCTATTCTCTAATCTAATTATTTCATACGCATAGCCACAGAGTATAAGGAAACACAGTCTCTCATATCATTAAAGCCATCAGTTAACCTCGGTGTGAATCAATTTCGCTGTAATATTGACCATTTTATCTCATGACTTCTGCAGCTGAAGCTACCCATGTAATCCAGTGTAATCAAACTGTAGTCGACTCATTCTCCATTCCGGACTCGGTGCCACAGCCCTCCTATTGATTTATGTCTCTCTCCAGCCTCCCTCCTCCAAGGCTGTCATGTTTCCTCTATCAGTGATGCTAGTCTCAGGGGCAGGAAGAGATCCTGGTAATTTAGCAGTGTGTCATTACTTATAGGCATGTGACAATGCTAACTCAGACACTCTCTCTGAAACTAGCTGTCACTGCACAGGCATCTTTCCCGTCTGAGCCGTCGCTGTCCGTCTCTTATGAATTTTAATACAATCCCCTTAATGGTTTGGGTCGCCATAGCTGAACCGAACCTGGAGTGATGGATGGCTGTGACTTCTGCCCAATCTGGATTTGGTTTTGTTGGAGTGGGTTGTTTCAAGTAGAAAATGCATAGAATGCAAAATGATGTTTGAGTCAGGGATCCACATAGCTGCTTTTTATGTGCATAAACCAGATTGTTAATTGTCAAATGTTTTGTAGTAGTAATTTGCTAAGACATTTCAGGGCGTGTTGTGCTAAATTGCATTTTTTATGCTTAAAATGTTTTGTTTGTTTTTGTGCTAATCTAGTATATAATGTTCTTTTTTAACCACTCTATATTCTGTTTGTTTTTTGTAGAATTCAAAGAACAAATATTTTATTTTTGTACTATTTTATGCCATAATGTTTTAGTAGTATTCTAGTATAGTATTTTGTTTTTCTTACTACTCTATATTCTGTTTTTTGTGTAACTCCAAAAAGTTTTTTTTGTACTGTTATGCTATTCTAGTATAATATTTTGTTGTTTTTTGTGTACTATTCTATACTATATTTTGTACTATACTATATTCTGTTTATGTATTCTTTTTTATTCTATAGTATGCTCTGTGTTTGTAGTACTTTTGTTTTTATGTAATTTTCTATATGTATGGGATAATCCACGGCTAGCTTTGCATTAAGCGATTTTAATGTGCGACGTGGAGGCAAATAACCACCCGACGCGAAGCAGAGGTGCATCTAAAATAGTTTAATGCACAGCTAGTAGTGGATTATCACGCTTATACCATGGTAATTTGCCAGCATTGACAAATTCAAGCTGTTTTTGTAATTTACGGCTCATTATATCTAGCAATCTTTGAAACAGACATTGAGATAAAGTTGTGCGTACGATTACATTTATTTTAATGAATTAATTATAATTAAGTAATTTAAATTTTATTGATTATCTAGATAGATAGCGAGAGAGAGAGAGAGAGAGAGAGAGAGAGAGATGCGTGTGAGAATTACCTGCGTCTGTTCAGTGTCTCTTCATTAACACGAAGCTGTGAGTTTAATTACTTCAAAAACAGCGATGTTACTCCCTCGTTGCTGAGATGTATAATGTAGCGATTCAGTAGCAAAGCTATTTTATTAATAAAAGTCGCAGCATAGCTTTAATAACAGGTTTCCGTGCTCCTGAATGTTCCTGTGTGTGCGCAGCGTGATCTCCGAGTGACGTGTGTGTGCTTCAATGAAAACAGCACATTAATATATAATGCTGATTAAACTGACTTGGAACTGCCTGTGCGTTAAGTAATGGGTAATGTACGTCCAGCTGGTTATCGCAGAATAAACCCAGACAGGATCACACTGAAGGGGTTTATTCTGCGATAACAACCGACTGGATGCCATTTTGCCACATTAATAATTATGGAGATAAGTGATATTGATCTGAGATGAAACCATTTTAAAATCGTACCTGTTTGTTATCTAATAACCCATTATAGTATACAAAACATTTGTTGCAAAATGGCAGCAGTTGCGTTTGTATGAAACGAGATAGTGAGTCTGCGATACCGGATGACAGAAGTACACAAAATATAGATTTTTAAGTAGCCTAATATAGTTTTCTGTTTGTGTTTTATTCTGTTCCATATTCTTTTTGTAGTCTATTTTTGTACTATTCTATACTGCATTGTGTTTTTATATAATTTTTTATTTATTCTAGTGTATATAATAATTCTAGTGTAAAATATTTTTTGTAATTGTTTTATATTTTGTTTTATAATCTTAGATTGTATGTGTTGGGCTGTATGTAAAGCACTTTGGCCAACGTGTGTTGTTTTTAAATGTGCTATACAGGTCCTTCTCAAAAAATTAGCATATTGTGATAAAGTTCATTATTTTCCATAATGTACTGATAAAAATTAAACTTTCATATATTTTAGATTAATTGCACACCAACTGAAATATTTCAGGTCTTTTATTGTTTTAATACTGATGATTTTGGCATACAGCTCATGAAAACCCAAAATTCCTATAAAAATAAAAATTAGCATATCATGAAAAGTTTCTCTAAACGAGCTATTAACCTAAACATCTGAATCAACTAATTAACTCTAAACACCTGCAAAAGATTCCTGAGGCTTTTAAAAACTCCCAGCCTGTTTCATTACTCAAAACCGCAATCATGGGTAAGACTGCCGACCTGACTGCTGTCCAGAAGGCCATCATTGACACCCTCAAGCAAGAGGGTAAGACACAGAAAGAAATTTCTGAACAAGTAGGCTGTTCCCAGAGTGCTGTATCAAGGCACGTCAGTGGGAAGTCTGTGGGAAGGAAAAAGTGTGGCAAAAAACACTGCACAACGAGAAGAGGTGACCGGACCCTGAGGAAGATTGTGGAGAAGGACCGATTCCAGACCTTGGGGGACCTGCGGAAGCAGTGGACTGAGTCTGGAGTAGAAACATCCAGAGCCACCGTGCACAGGCGTGTGCAGGAAATGGGCTACAGGTGCCGCATTTCCCAGGTCAAGCCACTTTTGAACCAGAAACAGCGGCAGAAGCGCCTGACCTGGGCTACAGAGAAGCAGCACTGGACTGTTGCTCAGTGGTCCAAAGTACTTTTTTCGGATGAAAGCAAATTTTGCATGTCATTCGGAAATCAAGGTGCCAGAGTCTGCAGGAAGAAATGCCAAAATGCCTGAAGTCCAGTGTCAAGTACCCACAGTCAGTGATGGTCTTGGGTGCCATGTCAGCTGCTGGTGTTCGTCCACTGTGTTTTATCAAGGGCAGGGTCAATGCAGCTAGCTATCAGGAGATTTTGGAGCACTTCATGCTTCCATCTGATTTCATTTTTCAGCACGACCTGGCACCTGCTCACAGTGCCAAAACCACTGGTAAATGGTTTACTGACCATGGTACTGTGCTCAATTGGCCTGCCAACTCTCCTGACCTGAACCCCATAGAGAATCTGTGGGATATTGTGAAGAGAAAGTTGAGAGACGCAAGACCCAACACTCTGGATGAGCTTAACTGTACGTTCACACCGCCGCCGACTTGAGCTTCCAAAGCGGCCGGAAGTCATTCATTTCAATGGAAGCTGGCTTCTCTCAGCTGCAAGGAGCGTCAAATCCCTCGGCTTCGCGTTTTGGGCGTTTTGAGCGTCAATCAGAAAGTTGAAAGAAGCTCAACTTTATGGTAATGAGCTATGACGCGGTTCAGCGGCAAGCAGCGGCAAAACGCCAGCAACCAATCAGATTAAAGACGTCCTTCACTCTGGCTGATTCCGGAGAAACATACGATGTGAACTTTCGTTCCTACCAAAACATTAGTTCCGAGAAAATGGAGGAGAAGCTGATAGTCGCTGTTGCTGAGTTTCCTATCATATATGATATGACGTTGTTTGCTTACAGGGACCAGTTACAAAAGAACGAGGCATGGGATAAAATAGCTGGGATAGTTGACGTCCGACGTTTTCTCCGCAAATACAGTAACGTTAAAGCAGCACCAAACACAACAACTTCGCAATTTTCCATAATGATCCAGTGATACACATTTGAGAATGAGCGCAACTTTTATTTGACATATTTACGAACGCTCGTTTTAAGCGGGAATGCAATTCATTTGCTCACGGTGACAACGATTTGACCAATTGCACTAATGCAAATAATAGCCTAATGCAAATAATAATAATAGCTAATTATTGTTTTTTCCCCCGACCAAATGTGACCAAAACGGTTATAAAAATGCTGTCATTATAAAAGGTTTCTTCAATGTATTGCTTGTTTTTTCTGTTTATTACATTTCATGTTGTGACACTTCTCTTCTCCCTGCTACGTCAGAGCGTCTAAAGCGTCAACAAGATTCCCCGTGCTTTTTGACAAGCGTCCTTGACAGAGCGGCCAGAGCTTCTTTGACGCTCAAGTCGGCGGCGGTGTGAACGTACAGTAAGGCCGCTATCGAAGCATCCTGGGCCTCCATAACACCTCAGCAGTGCCACAGGCTGATTGCCTCCATGCCACACCGCATTGAAGCAGTCATTTCTGCAAAAGGATTCCCGACCAAGTATTGAGTGCATAACTGAACATAATTATTTGAAGGTTGACTTTTTTTGTATTAAAAACACTTCTTTTATTGGTCGGATGAAATATGCTAATTTTTTTGCCAAAATCATCAGTATTAAAACAATAAAAGACCTGAAATATTTCAGTTGGTGTGCAATGAATCTAAAATTATTAAAAATAAATTAAGAAGTTTAATTTTTATCATTACATCATGGAAAATAATGAACTTTATCACAATATGCTAATTTTTTGAGAAGGACCTGTATAAATACACGTGATTTGATTGATTGATTGATTGATTGATTGATTGATTGATTGATTGATTGATTGATTGATTGATTGATTGATTGATTGATTGATTAGATTGATTGATTGATTGATTGGTTGATTGATAGTATTATTTTTTTCAAACTATTCTATACTGTTCTTTTTGTATTCTATTAGTAGTGGTCCAGTATGGATTTTGTACTATGTTCTACTATATTCTGTAGTATGGTAATACAGCATTCTATTTTTGATATTCAAAAACTTCTATTTGAGGTATTCTATATTATATTCTGTAATTTTTATTGTCATCTGTACTATAGTCTTTTTTTATAGTATTCTATACTTTATTCTATGTTTCTATACTATATTCTATATGTTTCTATACTATATTTTTTTGTATTATTTTGATTTTGTTGTACTCTAAATCTCTTCACACCAGAACAAATCACATTAAACAACAAAATCTCAACAGAAATGGATTTTGGATTATGTAGCTACATGATGTATTTGTTTTTTCCCATTACACTCTTAATAAAGAAGCTCAGCTCCTTCGCTGGCGCTTAACACCTTTTTTTTACCCTATCACTGTAACTAGAGCAGCGCAAATTGAAAATTGCCCCATGCCAATAGATTTACTCAGCATCAGCCCATATGTCAGTGTACGAGGAGTAAGAGGAAGCCCTTGACATTTGCCCCGGTGTTGATTCAGTGAGATATGCTAACATGGAAAGGCTGGTAGGGCACGTTGCTGTCCCTTTGTTACCAGTGGATCTCACTTCAGTTGAAAACTGCCTTGCCAAAACCTTATCGGTATAGCCGTAGCCATATAAATTTTTAATGTCTCTGTGCCATTGTATTTCTGCTGAGAGCAGCTCGATTTTTAACATGAGCAATATCATTAAGCTTTCTTTATTTATATCAGACACTTTCATTTGTGGTGGTCCACTTACCTGGGAGGCATCTTAAGTGCCCGTTGTTTGTAATAAATCTGTTTTGCACCCTTATTGAGAGTGTCCTCTGGGGGACAACATCTTGTGCGCCATTTTCCCTCCAGCTGACCGGTGTAAAACAGACTAATGGCTTTTGAGGCTGTATCATTTTCCGGTTGCTGCTAGGTAAAGAGATGGACTCACTCTGGTATTGATCAGTTTAGACATGAACCTTGTTAATGAATGATTATAAACTGCTAACTGTAAAGATGAGTAGTGGTTGTTGGTTTATGAAGAAGTAATTGGTCTCTCGGATAACTGATTTTTTTTTTCTGCTGTTCGGCGGCAAGCACGTAATTTATGGGCTTTCTAAGGAGGTTATACTTACCCAAGGGACATTTGATTAATGAATGTTCTGTTTATGCATGAAATTAATCACAGTAATGACTCTCTGAATGTCTTGATTTTTCTTCGTAAATACTTAACTGTGCAACGTCAATACAGTATGGGAAAACGCTCTTCCCTCACTTTCTCCTTCTCTGTCTCTGATGAGCTCATCTCTAGGAAAGACGAGGCTGATCTTTGTGACTCACGTGTCCTGTTTGTGTCTGTGTAATAAAGAGAAGCGCAGTGAAACGTGTGAGGCTTCTAAACTACCGTCACCTCTACGAGATGAGAGTGGAGGCACGGCTCAGAAATTAAGGTCTGATTTGCTGGGAAGGACAGCTGAGTGAAAAATGTATAAATAACCTGAACGTCCCTTCGCTGGTGGTTGCTTCCCTCTGCAGTGAGCTTCTCTAAGGAGAGCAGGGCGCAGATTGTTTGGCAAAAACATGGCAAAGCAAATCATTCTTGGCGATGACTCACCCTTTCCTGACAGTTAATGAGCTCTGTCTTTCTCTTTCTCCTGTCCTTATTGGAGGCTGGGCTTACAAATGAACTGCAGTGGGGGTGAGGACATTAGATTTCCTCTGTGCTGCGCCACATACGGCAAGGAAAGCCAAGAACAGACAAATGATTACAGCCAGTATAATACCCAGTGAAAGGAATAAGCCAAGAGCAACTATGGGGCTTGACACTGTATAGAGGCTCAAACAGGAACTGCCTGATAATATGATACAATTTGAGCTAGTTCAAAAACTAGTGAACCGCCTATGAAGGCAAAGTCTGGTTCAAAAGGTAGGCAACTGAATTCTGCTAAGATACTTTGTTTAAGCCAAATTCTGAGGCAACATCGCGTGGCCTTCACAAAGAACGATAATGTACTACAACGAATGAAAATCAAGATGGCGGACAAAGCTATGTTGACTTATACATAATGCTATATTTCGATTAAAATTAAATATTATGTTACGCACAAAAATTAATTACACACAACTACTTATTGTTATGCTTGTTAGAGAATTGTGCTTTTAGCTTAGCAACATGCTAATGTCAAACTCTAATGAAATCAATTGTGAATTGAGCCTTTCATACAGAATGCTTATTGTATTGCTTCTGGAATGTTACAAATTCGTTTGATTATGGTTAGGATGCTGCCTTTATAGGCAGGCAGTGAGGCTTCTCACTAGGTTTTGAAACACAGGTGTTGTGCACATTTAAGATATAGACTAGGGCTGGAACAACGTGTAGACGTAACGATTACGTCGATTACGCACTGTTTATGTTCATCCCTAATCCCCTGTCATGTTTCACACAAAATAAAACTCTAGAGCAGATGCTAATGGCTAGTTAGAATGAGATTTGTGTGAAGCATGACAGAGGATTAGGGATGAGCATAAACAGTGCGTAATCAACATAATTGATTACATTGACATGTCGTTCCTGCCCTAATAAAGACCTTAGTCAGGTTTGACGCCATATTGCATTTAACACGGATGAAAATGAGGCTGTGGCTTAGTCTTCTTCACAATGGCACATACAGTATTGTAAAAATACTAGATCCAGTAATTTTCAAAACACCTTGTCTTTTTGTCTACAGAATTTTTTGTTGTTGTTAAACACTATAATAAACACACGCACTGTATTTCTATTCCTCAAAGCTTCGTATTCATTTCTGTCTGAAATAGAATATGGCACTACCCTGACTATCTAAGATCTGTTCGTCAATTAAAACATTTCTGATGGCGCAACGCTATACAATCGTGTGTAAAATTTTGTCAAATCATACATGAGGTAAATTTATTTCCAGGTAATAGTTTTCTTGGTGATTGCACTTCGCAGCCTTATAGAATGCCTAATAAATTGTGCAAGACTTTGCAGATTGCAATATGTTTCTTTCCAGTAATCTACTCATTCAGCACCTTTAGGATGCTGCGTGTGGCTCGTCAGCAGGCAGAGAAATTGGGTTCAGGGTTTCTCCATTCTGTTCAGCAGCTCTGTATCTAACCGAATCAGAAGTCTGGAGCCGCCTGACAGGGTCTTTACGAGGCCATGAGCGCAGTGTCACTCCAAATATCCCCCTCTCTGTGTTTACAGAGCCATATGTGATGGATCGCTTGTTTTTTCGTTTTTTTTAACAGCAGAAGTATGGTTTCTGTTCAGTCGTATACATCTGTCTCTTTGACTCCAGGTTTTCATTTATGCACCAGCATAAGAGATTAACTTCCAATATTTCTAAAACAGAAATGGGACGAGCAATGGCTTCCCTTTGAGGGTTTGTTCTGTCCTAATAATAATAATAATGTTGGTCCTTGTCTTCACAGAAGACTCACCTCAACCTCCTATCTCTTTGGGATGATTAGTCTAATAAACCATATTTTAACAGCATATTTGTTTTTTTAAGATAAGGCAATGTATGTATCTTAAAAAGATTTACATGCTTGAAGTCAATTATAATGTGCTAATTTAGCAGTTAGCAGGTAAGTTTTGGTTCATATTTGTAGTTAATTCTTAATAAGGAATAGGTTTAAATTTTGGTAAGATTAAAATTTGGAGGATAACCTGTTTTTTTTATCAGTATCATTTGACTTATTTGTTGTTGTTGTTTTGTTGTTTTTCTCTTTTCTTTTTTCCACAGGTCCACCTGTGAACGTAACATGCAACATTTTTATTAACAGTTTTGGATCTATTGCTGAAACAACAATGGTGAGTATATTGATAAAAGTGATGCACATGATATGTAACCCAATAATGGTTTGGTGAAGAAAAAAAAAATTCAGATGAACGGGCTCCAAAACTTTGCATTTTTCTAATTTAATAAATTTTTGTTAGTACTTATGATTAACATAAAAAAAAAATTGAAAGAGAAGCTGAACTGGAAAAATTAACATAAATTTAAATATGCTTCTTTAGCTTAGTTTTGTTGTTTATTTCAAGGTTTTAATTAAAATTCAAAGTTTGGATGTGGTCTTAGACTTTTGGACCCCTCTGTAAAGGCCCATTCACACCAAGGAGGATCATGATAACTATAAAGTATATAATAATAATATAAAAATCTTTCTAATTCTATAAGAATAGTGGGTCACACTTTTATTTCAATGGTTAACTTTAGACATTCTACTAACCATAAGTAACTTTGCAACCGCCAGTCATTAGAGTTTAAGTAGACTGTTAGTAGTCTGTTACTTATAGTCAGTAGAGTGTCTGTTGTGGACCATCAAAATAAAGTGTTAGCAGATATTAAAGCAGAAAGTCTACCAATAATCCAATGACTAGTAGTTAACATGTAGTTGCATAGCTACTTAGTCATTACTTAGAATATCTAAAGTGGACCATTAAATTAAAGTGTTACCGAATAATAAAGTCCACACCACAACTATAACAAAAACGATTCAGAAAACACTTTCATAATTATTTTTTTCGATAAAAACACTGACAGCCAGTCAGCATCCATCCGACTTGAAAGAGCTCAGAATTTTACTGCCATTGATGTAAATGCTAAAATAGTTATTGTTATAGTTATCATTCTTGGGGTCAGTGGGCCTTAATGGTCACTTAATATGTGCACCCAAAGCCAGACTTTCACATTTTATATAGTTTTATTGATCAGATGCCAATAAGTACCTCTAGGGCAATATAGTTTTTAATGTGTTTTCAATGTATTGATACATGGAGGCAAATGCAATCGAAAGACATTTTCAACTGGAGACCAGGTGAAGGTTACATTTTTTTTTTTTAATATCTTGTAATGCTAAGATTTCCTGTTTGGCACCAGCTGAGCAGGTCCAAAACTTCAGCAGCTTGCAAAACCCCCTCAAGCAGAAAAAATGCAGTGCTTTCCACTCTCTGTTTCTTCCATAACCAGCGGAATTGATCCGAGATGCTCATGCTCGTGTTCACACTGAGCAAGCGGCGGCGAGGTGGAGGGGCAGGAGCAGGTAACGCGAGCGATATCGATAAATCTTTATTGCTTATAGGGCAGTCATGAACAATGTTTCAGCCAGTAATGATTTGAGCGACTCCGGCCACTACTGAGACCGTCGTTCCCCCCGGCCTTTCACTGTCCTAATTGTTTACCCTTTTTATAAGGCAAGGGGCCCAAGGGAGAGGCGAGTGGCTATTTAATTATCTCGGCGGCTCTTTCATTTTCTTGAGGAAGCAAGAGAGAGCGAACGTGTAAATCCGTCCGTCATTTGTTAGCAGAGTTGGGCGCGCGAGAGTCATGCAAACTTTTTCTAATATGTCACCGTCAGGATAGGATCTGGCCTTGGGCTTGAATCGCATTATGAGTGGGTTGTTGCCATAAATCACTCTCCTTAGCCTAGAGAAATCAAATCAGAAAGGAAAAAAAAAAAGTTGTGTGTGCGCTGATGAATGTGCTCCCACTCCTCGCTTGTTTGCAAAATCATTCTGTCGGAAACTAGCTGTACGTTTGAAGGGGAGTGTTTGACTGCAGGCGTCCTGTTTGGTTGTAGCAATGGATGTCTGAAAATCACAGTAGACAAGAGCAAAAGGTTTTACTAATTTTGCCATATATATGCGTGGTTTCTGTGACGTTAAATGTGTGTAATAGGCATTTGCCGAAGAGAACAGATGTGTTTACATATCGCCTGAGTAATTGGGAGATAATGCTACTTGTAATGAAGCCGCTATGCATCGCTCAGTTGTTTTCGCAGGGTTCATTTTGCGTCTACAATGACCGCGGGCTGTTTATCACAAAGGAAAAATATTGACAAAGTGAAATCGATGGGACTTGTTCTTTTCCTGTGCTCTCCGAGAGGCAAATCTAATAACCTGGGACAGATGATTCTCCTCCATCAAAATATTTTGAAATCCTTGGGATGAACCGGTCACCATACATTAGGATAATTGCCCTGAAATGTCCTTGCATGTTGTAGCTGATTGGCATTGCAAAGGTCATCCACTTTATTTCGTGCCATGCGGATCATCCCAAGTCATCCCAAGGTACATTACTGCCCAGACAGTTTAATGGTCTCCCTGAAATGATATAACTGCATGCCCGTTTTGGAGAAGAATTGACAATTATAGCAGTGAGTTGGGGCGAAATGCCACTGCTTTACGGTGTCTGCTTTTACGCATCGGCCATGTCACCGGGCGGTCTGCCTTCACGAATAACAATTATCTCAAGCTAAATATATAGTGCGACAATGCCAAATTTACCTGGACTAAGTTTAGACATACTAGCGACAAAAAAAAAGCATGTCCTTGTGAAACTTCACTGGTTCCTGAACCTGATGTTAGCTTATAAAATGTGCTGGTGTCTCTTTCCTCACCTCTGATCTGTTGGCATGGCGTGTCTTTGTGTGCCACAGGATTACAGAGTGAACATTTTCCTGAGACAGCAGTGGAATGACCCTCGGCTGGCCTACAGCGAATATCCCGATGACTCCCTTGACCTTGATCCCTCCATGTTGGACTCCATTTGGAAACCTGATCTGTTCTTTGCCAATGAAAAGGGAGCTAATTTCCATGAGGTTACCACTGACAACAAGCTTTTGAGGATCTCCAAAAATGGGAATGTTTTGTACAGTATAAGGTGAGAGTGCAATATATATAATCTAATGCTGTCAATAATAAATTATACGGTTTGTTTGTACACTTAAACCTGGGCTAGTTGTCAAACCAACTGTATTGCTGTCTGTGTTTCTCAGGGTGGATTGATTTCTTTGTGCCCTTTAAAAAAAGACAAACAGTTCATTAAACATACTTTGACCTTTTGTGATAACATGGCTCAGTAGTGGGCCATGTTGTTTCACTATATGGGGTAAGTTGTCGCAATAGAACCTGCCATTAAACAGTGTTTTATAGAATTTTCAGCAAAATGTAAGACAAAAATCATTATTTAGAAAAATGTAATCGGTAACAAAAAATGATCAACAAATATCTTTTGGCCAACAAATATTGTAATTAGTAAGTTTTATAAAACATATACAACAGAAGAATGCAACAAATTGACAATAAAAACATTTAGAATGTTACAAAAGATTTCTATTTTTTAAATAATGCTGTTCTTTTGAACTTTCTGTTCATCAAAGAGTCCTAAAATTAATCATCAGTATCATGGTTTCCATAAAAATATTAAGCAGCACAACTGTTTATAACATCGATAATAATAAGAATGTTTCTTGAGCATTAAATAATCATATTAGAATAATTTCTGAAGGATCATATGACACTGAAGACTGGAGTAATGATGCTGAAAAACTACAAGAATAAATAACATTATAAGAGATATTAAAATAGAAAACAGCTACTTTATATTGTTATAATATTTCACAATTTTACTGTTCTGTGTTTTTGATCAAATAAATGCAGATTTGGTGTGCATAAAGAGACTCTTTTAAAAACGTTTTTAAAAAAACTCACCGACCCCAAACTTTTGAACGGTAGTGTATCTTGATGAAATTATACACTGTTTAGACTGCACGGCATGTTTGCTTAATTGTGTGTGGTACTCTATTATTAAAAAATGAAATAGCTTAAAGCAAAAAAATATAATATATCCTTCTTAGCAAATTTCCAATTTCCAAATTCACTTTGTCTTATTGTAGCATTAAAGAGGACTGGGGTTGTGGTGAATAGCTGTGTGGATTGGGAAGCCTCGTCTCTTAACTTGACACCATCAAATGAACCTTTCAGATCAGTTCAGTCTTGGCTGTGAACTCTCTAAATTGCACCAGCCACAGTGCACAGTTAAATTTAAAATTTCAGGTAAATAACCACTATCCTTTGATAGTGACGTAAATACAGCCTCGAATCAGAGCTCTGCACTGGGCTGCTTCTTCATCTAGCTTTAGGATTGTTTGAGGTAGAGTTAATAATCATAGATTTAATAGAGTTTGGTTGCATATCTTAAAGGGATAGTCACCTAAAAATGAAAAATCTCTCTTTTGTTTCTCAACCTTATATCATTCCAATTCTGTATGCTGTTATTTCCATACAATAACAATTCATAGTGACCACACGCTTTAAAAAGCACAATAGGAACGGTCTGTAGAACAACTTCTGCACTATATTTTAAGTTGTCTGAAGTGAGGAACAGAATGAAATTTAAGTTATTCACTGATAATCGTCACCCCGATGCAGCTCACAAATCAAATTTGGCACCTGTGCTTCAGGTTGGACATCAATAACATCAAACGTTATTGGTTCTCCAGTGTCTCATAACTAGGTGTCTCGTAAAACCAAAACGAACTGCGACATATTTCATTTGAAAGCTGCAGTGGCGAAACAACTGATGGCAGTGATCAAATAATGACTGAATTGTAATTATTGGGTGCTGTGTTATTGTTAACTAAAAAACTTTGGGAGAACTGTTCCTTTAAATTTAACCGGTTTGACCCGTGGAAAAGGAATAAAATAAGAGCTGTCTAATTGGACCTGTTGTAGAGTTTGTTGCTGATCGCGGGTGTTGTTGTTCTCAGAATAACACTGATTCTGGCCTGCCCCATGGACCTGAAGAATTTCCCTATGGATGTGCAGACCTGTATAATGCAGCTGGAGAGCTGTGAGTATGCCCTGATCCTTTCAGCCAGATGGAGAGGATTTATTCAGTGGTGCAGAGATGGATGTTGTACTGGCTGGCACCAGCAGATGAAGAGCGTAGTGATTTAAGGCCGCCTTCAAGTAGATTCAGCAGTCAGCAGAGAGCACAAGCCAACTCCGACCCTTCCTGCCATTACAGATATCTGTTATTTACTATTGATTCTCAAATTTGTCGAATTATAGCCCATTTCTGCAGGGGAAACTTTATTTGACTAAAGCATTTTGAAAATTATGAGCAAATTATTTGTGGGTGACGGATGGTGACCCAGGTTTGGTGGTTATGTAACATTTGAACAAATCTCTCCCGTTAAAATCAATGCAGACGATTGCACTTGTTTTGATTATAGTGGGTTATTTTTGTTTCACATTTCGACGTTATATACTAGGGGTGTAACAATATATCGTGTCACAATATATTGCAAATCAAAAATGCAACAATATGCATCGTGTATAGTGACAATATGTATTGTGTGTAGTTCACCTCAAATGAAAATTACAGTGTGAGAAAATAAGTTTTCAGAGTTTTAGTGTCAGTACTACATTAAACTTCTATAATGTTGAATATAATGTATAATAATGCAATGGGGGAATACAGTATTTGTGGGTCCTCCTGATAATGCCAAATTCTTATGTTACCAGTAAAAAGTGGCCTACATTATTTTAAATATATCTAGTCAGTGACAGGGTGCACACATATTTGTCTAAAATAGTTCTGTATTTTAAGCTTGAATATTGAATATTTTTATTCTGGTGTCACCATTGTCCGTTGCATTGGGTTACCAGCACCAAGTCCAAGCCTATTCATTTACACCCCCTATGTAATACCAAATTTAGCATTTAAAGCAACAGTCAATTTTTTGTTAACTTTTTATCTTATGCCTGGGAGTATCGCAATAATATCGTATCGTGAGTGCAGTATCGTGATATATATCGAATCGTTACATGAAGGTGTCGTTACACCCCTATTATATACTATATGTTATTGGTTTTTCAAGAAATGCATGTTTCGATCGTTTCTTTTAGAGGTGTGAGGTGGACGATTTGCTAAAATAGGTGCCAATTTCAGACCAAATGAAGCTCTTTTTTTCGCTGTCATGGACAACACTATTGTTTCATCTTTCCTCCACTAGTTGGCTACACGATGAATGATCTTATATTTGAGTGGGACGAGAAGGGAGCCGTGCAGGTAGCAGACGGACTGACGTTACCTCAGTTTATACTGAAAGAAGAGAAGGATCTGCGCTACTGTACCAAGCACTATAATACAGGTAAGTGTCATTCAGCGTGTGATATTCATCTGAATGTGAAGCTGTAGTGTTTGTTCAGAGCTGACACTGGTCTAAATGTGACCGGACACAATCGGAAACTATTGTTGGATCCGTTGTTATGAAGCACTTGGCACCAAAATGGGTTCAGTGAAAGGTTGTGGACCACAGCTATGCTTTGAATCTTCTTCATGAACTTTTGATTGGGTAAAAGACCATCTGTTCAGTCAACGTTGACGGTCAGGATTTGTTACACTCCAGATAAACTGGAAAACTGCTGAAGGCCAGACTAGTTCAGATCGAAAATAGAAGCAAGCCAAAACAGCAGGGACAGTCAGAGCAGATTTTCTGCCTTTTTCTTGAATTATAATCATTGAGCTAATGAGAGTTTGTGTTTTTGTTTCGTTCGAAACAGTCTTATTGGATATGATTTCTTAATTTTTTCTTGAGCATTAGGTTTTATTAAAGGTCACATTTATCTGATATCATAATAGGTTTGAGGACTGAGAGAACTTTAAAAAGGTTATTATATATTGTTACAGTTACGTTAAAGGGGTCATGAACTGCATTTTTTTATATTTTTTTTTATAATGTTTATAAAAAATAAAGTTTAAGTACTTGAAGTTACCAGTTATAGTTGACAGGATAACGATAACGGTGGATAACTGAAATGGTGGATCATCCGAATGCATCCAGGATAACGGTGTTTCATGTAAACGAATTATGAATGAATGTACCATCGTTTGTCACACTGTCATTCTTATAGACTTAGACTATTTATCGTTCATCATTTTCGATAAAGTGAAAAATGTAGGCTATGCATTGTCATTTGCAGTCGCGTTTTAAATAAAATGAAACTTGTTGTGATGTCTTACTGATGACAAAACAGATGTTTCTAACTGAAGCTTTTATTCAGGATTACAGTGAATGTTCTTGATCAAAACAATAACAAAAGCAGCGTTCTCTGTGTGCTATCTTCCCTGTCCGATAACCCAGCGCTACAGTTACACATGGTAAAAACACTGTTACTCACACATTACTGTCAGAATCAATATAGTCGTCACTGCATCATCTTTTATTTTCAGTCTCTCTGAAAAGCTTGCGCCAAACGGTGTCTTGTTTAAAAACTAATCCGCAGTAAAATGAAGCGAAATAAACGAGCATCTTACTGACACGATCTGACTGGAACTTAGTAAAAAATAAAGTTCATCCACGCTTTCTTAATCTTAGGCTCACAAGGATGGCAATGCAATCCTGTGTTTGCGTCTCGCATT